>CM052885.1:75805265-75836979 GCA_028534135.1 Potos flavus
CTCTTTCCTCCCGTCTCCTCCCCTCCCCTCCCCTCCCTTCCTTTCTTCCATTCTTCCTCCCTCTCTTTTCTTTCTCTTTGTCTTTGGAGAATCTTCTTAGTTTGATGTAGTCCCACTTAATGACTTGTGCTTTTGTTGTTAAATCTGAGAAATTATTACCAATATCTATGTCAGGGATCTTTTTCCTATATTTTCTTCTTGGAGTGTTAAGGCTGGCTTCAGGACTTATTTTTAAGTCCTTTAATCTGTTTTAGTTAATTTTTGTGAGTGATGTGAGATAGGGGTCTAGTTTCATTCTGCAGTTTTCCTAACAACATTTATTGAAGAGACTATTCTTTTCTCATTGAGTGTTCTTGGCTCCCTTGTCAAATATTTGTTTAATATATATATAGGGGTTTATTTCTGGGCTCTCAATTCTATTCCATTGGTCTATGTGCCTGTTTTATGCCAGTGCCATACTGTTTTGATACCATAGCTTTGTAGTATAGCTGGAAATCAGGGACTGTGATGCTTCCAGCTTTGTTCTTTCTCAGGATTGCTTTGGCTATCCAGAGTCTTTTGTGCTTCCATACTAATTTTATGATTTTTTTTCTATTTCTTTGAAAGATGCCATTAGAAATTGTATAGAGATTCCATTGACTCTATAGATGGTTTTGGATAATGTAGACATTTTAACAATATTAATTTCTCCAGTCTATGAATACCAGATAAGTTTCCAGTTGTGTCTTTGTCAGTCTTTCATCAAAATCTTATGATTTTCAATATTGAGATCTTTCATCTTCTTGGTTAAATTCATTCTTAAGTATTTTATTCTTTTTGAGGATATTGTGAATGGGATTATTTTCTTTATTTCATTTTCACATATTTCATCGTTAATATAGAAACAGCTGATTTCTCTTGGTTTTGTATCCTGGAGCTTTATTGCACTTGCTGATTTATTGCAACAGTGTTTTGATGGGGTCTTTAGGATTTTTCTATATGTAAGATAATATCATCTGTAAAGACAATTTTACTTCTTCCTTTCCAATTTGGATGTCATTTATTACTTTTTCTTACCTGATTGCTCTGTCTAGGACTTTCACTATTACGTTGAATAGGAGTAGTGAGAGTGGTACCCTTATTCCTGATCATAGAGAAAAAGCTTTCAACCTTTCACTATTGAATATGATGTTACCTGTAGACTAGTTCTATATGGTTGAAGTAAGTTTCTTCTAGATGCAATTTGTTGAGAGTGTTTATCATGGGAGGATGTTGTATTTTGTCAGTTGCTTTTTCTGCATCTATTGAGATGATCATATTTTTTTTTAACTCTCATTCAATTAATATGGTGTATTACATTTATTGACTTACGTATGCTGAACCATGTGCATCCCTCGGAGAAATTCCAATTGATCATGGTGTATGATCATTTTAATATGGTGTTGAATTCAGTTTGCTAATATTATTTTTAAAAAATTTTGCATCTATATTCATCAGAGATTTTGGTCTGTGGTTGTCTTTTTTTTTTTTTTTTTTGTAGTATCTTTATCTGGCTTAGGTATCAGTGTGATACTGGCTTCATAAAATGAGTTTGAGAATGTTCCCTCCTCTTCAATTTATTGGAAGAGTTTGGGAAGGATCAGTATTAATCCTTTAAATGTTTGGTAGAGTTTGCCAGTAAAGCCATCTGGTCCTGGACTTTTTTTGTTGCTGTTGAAAGTTTTTGTTCACTGATTTATTCTCCTTACTTGCTATTGAATTATTCAGATTTTCTGCTCCTTCATGATTCAGTCTTTGTAGGTTGCATGTTTGTAGGAATTTATTCATTTCTTCTAAGTTAGCCAATCTATTGCTGTGTAATTGTTCACATAGCCTCTTATGATTCTTTGTATTTCTGTGGTTTCCATTGTAATGCCTCTCTTTCTTTCGTGATTTTATTTCTTTAAGCATCCTTTCTTTTTTCTTAGCCCAGGTTAAGGTTTGTCAACTTTTTAAATCTTTTTTAAAAAAGAGGTCTTAGTTTTGTTGATCTCTTTGATCATTTTTCTGGTCTCTATTTCATTTATTTCTCTTCTGATCTTTGTTATCTCCCTTCTGCTAACTTCGGACTCAGTTTTTTCTTCTTTTTCTAGTTTCTTGTAGTGCAAGATTGTTTATTTGAGATTTTTCTTGTTTCTTAATGTAGGCATTTATCACTATGAACTTTCCTCTTAGAACTGCTTTTGAGGAGTTCCATAAGTTTTGCTATGTTCTGTTTCCATTTTTGTTTGTTTCCAGATATCTCTTGATTTCCCTTTTGATTCCTTCTTTAACCCATTGGCTGGTCAAAAGCATGTTACTTTCCATACTTGTGAACCTTCCCATTTTCCTCATTAGTGATTCCTATTTTCATATCTTTGCTGTCAAAGAAGTTACTTGGCTTGATTTCCACCTTCTTAAATTTATTAAGACTTATTTTGTAAGTGATCATGTGATCTATCCTGGAGAATGTTCCACATGTGCTTGAGAAGAATGTGTATCCCGATGCTATTGGATGGAATGCTCTATATATGTCTGTTCGGCCCCTTTGGTCTAAAGTATGGTGCAAGTCCAACATTTCCTTGTTGATTTTGCCTGGATGATTTAGCCATTGTTGAAAGTGGGGTACTTTAGTCCCTTACTATTATTACATTGTTGCTTGTTTTTCCCTTCAGATCTGTTAGTATTTGCTTCATATATTTAGATTCTCTAGTGTTTTGTGTATATCTAGTTATGATTGTTATATTTTCTTTACAAATCAACCTTTTTATCATTATATAATGACCTTTTTTGTCTCTTGTTACTATTTTTAGCTTAAAGTTCCATTTGTCTGATATAACTCTAGCTATTCCCACTCTGTTTTTGTTTCCACTTGCATGAAATATCCTTTCACTTTAAGACTATGTGGTCCTTTAGCTGATGTGAGTCTCTTGCAGGCAGCATGTTTCGGCTTTGATATTTTTCATTCATCCAACCACTCCATGCCTTTTGCTTGAAGAAATCAATCTATTTTCACTTAGACTAATTATCAGAAAAATATTTATGAAATATTGTTAAGTGAAAATGTAAGTTGGAGAATTATATGCTATATACTTTTGAAATTTAAAATCTACATGAGTAATTAAAAAATTCATTTAACGACTTAAAGTTAAATAATTTTATATCTTTAAATATTGCTTTATATTGCTTAAATTGGTAATTTGGTGAATATATTACTTAGTAAATGTTAACATTGTTATCTTAAAAACAGTATTTCATCTTCACATTTTATGCAAATTCTTTTTTGCAAACTTACGCTCTGCCAGTTATTCACACCTGAGGAATTCCTGAAACATCCTTATGGTATTACTAGAACATCACGATTTGGTGAGTAGAGCTTCTTCTTTTTTTTTTATTTTAAAGATTTTATTTATTTATTTGACAGAGAGAGAGAGATCACAAGTAGCCAGGGAGAGAGGGGGAAGCAGGCTCCCTGCTAAGCAGAGAGCCCAGTGTGGGGCTCGATCCCAGGACCCTGAGATCATGACCTGAGCTGAAGCCAGAGGCTTAACCCACTGAGCCACCCAGGTGCCCTATGAGTAGAGATTCTTAGATTGGAAGGATCATGTGTAGAATAAAAGAAACATGACCAATATAGGCTTGGCCTTGTAAACCCAATGTCAAGTATACTCAGTGTAATCAGATAAGACTGTACACCATAAATATCATAATGTATAACAAAATGGGTTAAAGTTTAAAAGGAGTTCTTGTGACTAGAGAGATAAGCTTCAGTTACCTGATAATTTCACCTCTTTCTCTGACAATGTGCTATGTTTTAATGGATTAGTTTTCCTTTGTACAAAAAGTTATATCAGAAGGAGAAACATCACTGTGTCCACACTAGAGGCAGAATAAAATTTTAAAAATTTAGGAAATAAACTTGGTTATATAACTTTTTAATAATTGAGTCAGTAGATTAGTACTCACTAGCATTGTGTTTTCTTTACACTACTGATATGCATATGGGGAAGATATATAAGTGGGGAAATTCTCATTATAAACTTAATGTTAGAGAAAAAGACTTGTTGTCTTGGAATATATCATACATATTTGAAAGATATAATTATTTAAAATTATGACACCCAAGAATGCAGGAGTAAGTTTAAGATGCTGTGACTGGTTTTTAAAGGAGTATACTTAGTTATCTTTCACAAAATAAATATTTATTGAATACAAGCCATGTGCACATAAATTTTGTGAATTCAACTTTATACATTGAGAGGAAACAAAAAATGTTTCATTATTTTCAACAGTTTTGTGAAGTGAACATCAGGAGATGTGAATCAATTGTTACCTCAGTCATTCTCAAGAGCTTTTCAAAGTAAGTATTCTGCTGTGAATGTGATTTGGTGTTTAACTCTACATTTTGGGGTGAGAGAGATTATAATAAGGCCCCTGAATGCAAATAAATTTAAATCATTTCAGTGTTTGTAGAAACTCTGCTTTCTTCATCACCATGCACTGAAATTTTATCTCCAAGATCATAAATGAAACAAAATTGCTGTTATTAACAATAATAAGAAATAATAAGGGAGTATTTATTAGCTAGGCACTGTTCTAAAAGATCTGCATAAATTAACATACTCAACCTTCTCAACCATCAAGACAATTCTTTCTGACCCCAGGTGACTGAAGCAAAGGGTAGTGTACATATTGCCCATAGACAGTTAAAAGAAAAACTATAAAAGACACCAATTGATATAAATAGAAACTTCACAGGAAAAAACAATGTGAAATGGTTAATAAACACAAAAGTAGCTTCTTTCATGAGTAATTAAAGGAATTCACATGTATTTAATGACTAGGTTATAAAATAAGCAAAATTAGAAAACCATAACAGCAACAAAAAGCCATAACAGTACTGGTAAAGGTGATAAATAAAAACATGTACTTCGATTTAAAAGAAAAACTTGAATTTACCAAAGTTTCAACTAGACACTCAAAGAGGGAATTATGAGCTGGAATATTGTGTTGAGAAAGTAAACTATATGCAGTCCAAAGAGATAAAGAGATAAAAATATATTTAAGAAGCATGGAGGCATATTGAAAAGAATCCAGATATGTCTAAGTATACTGAATAGACAAAATGGAGAAGTAACATGTGTAGGCCTAATGACCAAAAGTTTTCAACAATTAAAAAAAAGTAAAGCCTTTTCAATTAAAAAATTCAAATATATCAAACTATGGATTTGCAGATCTTCACCTAGAAGTCTCACGGTAAAACTACAGAACACTAAGAATTAAGTTTGTATGTTTAAAGACACAAAAAATATAACAAGAATACAATCAGATTGACAAAATAACAGGAACAAAATCAGTTTATGTAGATATACAAGATCAAAAGGTTGGAACAAAAAAAGTCAGAAAAACGTGTGTGGGTTAAAGGAAAGTTGAAAGAAAGCTGATTTATTAAATCAAATGATATTTAAGATAAAAGATAATCATAAATTGAAAAACCACTGAACAAAAACAATTGCAAACTACTTAAGAACCTGAGATCATAGCTTCGAATTAAACAAGTGAAACCAGGTCAAATTATAAGCAGAAACTGACAAATTCACTGAGCGGGAGACTTAAATATCTCTCAGAAAATGGCAGATCCAACTATCAGAAATATAGAAGTATTTTGGTGGTTTCAACAACACAAATATTCAAGTAGACACAAAAAGGTCTGCAACCAACCATAGGGAATAAGGGTATTTATGGAAAATGTACACTAACCATCATATTTAAAGATAAAATTTCAGAAATGATTTTATTAAAACTAGACTAAAGGGCACCTGGTCAGCTCAGTCAGTGGAGCATGTGACTCTTATCTTGGGGTTTGGGTTCAAGCCCAAATTGGGTATGAACCCCATATTGGGTATATAGATTACTTAAGAATAAAATCTTAAAAACAAATAAGAATAAATCAAGGCTATTGATCTTCTTGTTTTTTTTTTTTTAAGATTTTATTTATTTATCTGACAGAGAGGAGAGAGATCACAAGAAGGCAGAGAGGCAGGCAGAGAGAGAGGGAAACAGGCTCCCTGCTGAGCAGAGAGCCCGATGAGGGACTTGATCCCAGGACTCTGAGATCATGACCTGAGCCAAAGGCAGAGGCTTTAACCCACTGAGCCACCCAGGCGCCCCAAGGCTATTGATCTTCTTATCTTCTACAATGTAACGTTCTGTCTGAGGTATCATGCAATGCAAAAAGACAATAGAAAAATGCAAAGTTTTAAGTATGAGGAAGAAAATTATTTAGCATTTTTTTCAGATATTAATACTGTACATACAAAACTATAGACAGATATTTAGAACAAATTAGAAACTTTAACAAGATTACTGGGTAAAGAATAAATATATAAAATTAACCGTGTTACTATGCAATCAGTTAGAAAATGGAAAACCTATTTATTACAGTTATAATGTTTGTAATAGCAACACAACTGAAAGATACCTAGGTCTTCAAAAAGACAACTACAGAGTACCTCACAGAGAAAATTACAAAACAATATGAAACAACATAAACTAAGATCTAAATAAATGTCAGCATATACCACATTCATGAATAGGAAGATTCAATATTGTAATGGCATCAGTTCTCCCTAAATTAATCCATAAATTCAGAGCAAATTGAAAGTAATCTTAACAATTTGTTGAACTTGAGCAAGAATTCCTAAAATTTTGTACAAGTGTACATTTTTAAAATTCTAAAAAGGATGAAAGGAGATTTACTCTAGTACATTAAGATGTTTTTATAACATAATCATTTTTAGATCAGTAAGTATAGACATTCACAGTAGATAAATATACCACAAGAGAATAGAGAACCAGCAATCAGACTCAAGTGTATAAGTGGTATATGATAGAGGAAGTATTACAATCTTTGAAAATAAGATGAACCATTTAATAAGTGGTTTTTCAATTAGAAAATAAAAAGAGGGCCTTTTCCATACCATGATAGGCACACGATGGATCAAGATTTAATTATAAAAAAAAAAACAACCTTGAAAATTATCAAAATAAAATACATGGGAATATCTCAATGAGACATACAATAAAATCATACAAGTAAAAATTGATGCATTTGTATACATTTTTTAAAATCTGTAGAATAATAACAGCACACATAATGTTTAAAAGGGGCAGACTAGAAGATATATCAAAGGGTTAGTGTTTGCAACTATAAATAATTCACACAAATCAATAAAAAATAGAAAACTGAGTACAAATGGTCAAAGGATATAAACAGACAATTCACAGAAGAAAAATCTAGAAAGACAATGAAAAACATGAAAAGATGTTCAACATTAAGAGTAATCAGAACTCTTTCAGAATTTGACAGATTAAGGGGACAAAAAGTAGAGAAGCATATAGAAAATTGAAGCAATACTCTGCTCAATCACATCCATATAAAATGTTGCATTCTGTCAATAGAATATAGGAAGTATATTCACTGGGCCATAAAGAAAACTTTAATGCAGAACCTCCAAATCAACATTCCACAATGGCTTACAGATCTACTGAGATATGGTCCACTTAGTTATCCAGAATATAGGCAATACCTGGGGAAGTCAGAGACCTCACTTCCAGGCAATCTCACCCATTCATCCAGTGTGCCATATAAATATTATCATTTCTATGTAAACCGTTACATAAAAAAAAAAATATTAAGAAGTATTGTTTCAATGATTTCCAAAAAGCTGAGATTTACAGGTTACATTTTTCACCCTAAGAATAGAAATCAATAGTAAATATTTGTTAGAAGTAGAAATAAAATAAAATAATATAAAATACTCCCTCCCCCAGACAAACAAAACCTCTGATACCAACAGAACTTAACTGCTTGGAAATTTAGAACCATGCTTTTAAATAACCCTTATATCAAACCCTTATGTATGTGTATATATATATCTTATAATAAGAACTGAACAAAATGTCTAAAGAGGAGGTTGCTTCATATAAACACTTAGGGAATATAGTCAAAGCTAAAACCAGGAAAAAATACATAGCTTTAAAAACCCTTTAGTAAACAGAAATCTGCTTCTTGATTATGAAGTGCTGGTTGCTAGTCAGTTATTCAATTGGCGTGGAATCACCAAGTGCCAAGCATAATGAGTGGAAAAATTCCAACAACAAAGCTCATGATCATAATATCTCATATTATGGATATAGAAGAGAAAAGATTCTCAGAACTTCAGCAGTTGAAAGAAATAATAAGCACAGTCCTCAAAAGAACACTAAATTGAAGGATCCTTTTACATGTTGGAAAGCAAAATGATTTTCCACTAGAATGTCATATCTCGCTTAACGATCAATCAGCTGAAAAAAACAGATGAAAGATATTTTGGATATGTAAGGACTCAGAGTTTACCTACAAGGTACTCTTTTTTAGAAAAATATTGGAAGACTTTTTTTCAAGCTAAACAAATATTTAATAATAATTTTTTAAAAGCAGAAGGACAAAGGATCCCGGAAACTGAGCTCTAAACAAAAAAGTATTTGGGAGGAATGACTAGACTACAAAAGATCTAAACAGTAATTGGTCCAGCTACAAAGAGAAGACTGCCAGAGAAGTTCTGGATAGTTTAGTCTTTATTGGTCAGATGACATGTAGATGACAGAGTAAAACACCTGGAAAGAAATAAGTAGATTAATGGAAGTATCTGCAAATAAAAAAGGGGACATTATTAAATCAAGGAAAATCTGTATATGGCTAGTTTCTACCCTGAACAATACTTATGTGGTGGTAAGTATGTGAAATATGTTTAACTAAAGAATGGTGGTTAACTATATTGAAGAGATAAGGGGGGTATGTTAGGAGTCCAGATAAGTTCCATCTTTATCATGTTTGCATTCAATGAAAAGGCTTAAAAATTAAAAAACCTAAAAAGCACAATAAGCTTAATGCTTAAAAATGCAGATGCAACTGCTAGAATAAGTAGCTAAAAAGTTAAATGTATAGCAGAGGCTGGGAAGTACATGAGCAGAACACTATTTTTGCTGTTTGGAATCACAAAAAGAGTTTTTACTCATTTTTATTTTATCCCCCCCACCAAAGTAATAGAGATGATAATTAAATGACCACTATAAAAGCTTGTAAATAGGTTACTTTAGGTAAGTGGTCCTCAGCTGATGTATTATTATCCTAGCTTCTCGCCAGTATAGATGACATTTTCTAAATTTCTGGGAAAACTTTTGTCACAGTGGTTGAGGGAGAACCATTGGCATTAGTGTTTAGTGAATGGGTAAGCATGATAGTCATTCAGCCAACTTTCAACCTTCAAATGTCCCACCAGACATAATTTACTTGAAATACATCTATCATAGACATTAAGGGATGTTAATACTTGTTCACTATTTTGGAAAAAATTACATGCATGAACATCCGTGCCCCTTCTGGTAGAAGAATTGCAAATATACATAGAATGCACATACCTCAGAGCACCTGGGTAGCTCAGTTGGTCAAGCATTGGACTCTTGGTTTCGGCTCAGGTTGTGCTCTCAGGGTGGTGAGATTGAGCCCTGTCAGGCTCCACGCTCAGTGTGGTGTCTGCTTGAGATTCTCTTCCTTTCCCTCTCTCTCCCCATCTGCCCCTCTCTGTGTGTGCTCTCTCTAAAATAAGTAAATAAAATCTTTAAAAAAATTTTAAAAAAGAATATAAAGACAGTAAAGCGTGCATAACAAAATATTTGTCCCAAAAGGGAAAATAAGCTCTGTGGAATGGAGAGCCACAGTTATAGGTTATTAGATACTAATTCTTAAGGAGTTTCTTATTGTAAAGTTCAATTAAAAGTATTAAATAAAATAATCTATTCATAATAAGTGGAGTTCCTTGGGCCTAACAATATTTAGATATATTCTCAATTTGTGTGTTTCAATCTCAAAGAGTATTCTGGGATTAAGAAATTATAGAGTGTTAAAAAGTCAAATCAGTACTCACACCCCTTCAGTTTAAACATACAGAACTTTCTTTAAGATTATAACATTTCAAGATGCTAACAGAAATACATGAAATTTATCTGGCCAGAAGGAAGAATTTTAGTGTAAATGTAAAAAAAAAAATAGTGGGCAGGGATGGAAGTGGAAGTGTTCTTTGAGATTTCTGGAAAGTTCCATGAAAGGAAATGATTCAAGTGGAAAGAGTGTCCCTTTTCCTACCCTCCCTTTCCCTACTTGGTAATTTTTGATGTCTGGAAAGGGTATGTGATGAGTCTCAGTAAATACTTTGTGACCTTGAGGTTGTGTACAGGGAGCTGGGGAGAGCAGAGCAGAGAGAGCAGCTTGAGAAACTGAGGCAGTTGGAAAGCTTCCTATCAGCCCTGAGTGACAGCTCTGAACTTATTTTACATGAGAAGAAAAAAAAATCCTTACTCCCTTAAATCATTGTTATTTTGGGTTTTCTGTTACACACAGCCTAACTGAATTCCAATTACTGTCACCTCCCTCTTCACTTCTTTCCTTCCTTTGTAAAAAGTATGAAGCCATTTATTACAATATGTATAAGTCTGTATAGTTAAATTAAGAAAATAAGGAGAAAAATAATTGGAATTAATGTATTAAAAACCTGTAACAAAGATTGTAAATAAAAAAATGACACTGCTAGTTTGAAAAATAGGTGTCTACAGTTTAAAATCTAGGTTTAATACATGCATTTATGTGCATGTGAAACAGCATTTTTGGTGACGGTTGGCCAAAAGTAAATTCCCTCCATAGCTCTTATTAACCTATACACTTCCCAGCATGGGAGACCTTGATCAATAAAGAGAATATTTATTTTCCTATTTTGCATAAAAGGAAAGCATTCATTGGAATGCTCTTGCTAGATGATTAAAAAAAAAACAACTTTCTGATTCTAGATTTGATTCTAGATTCCTTTTACAATGACAATAGTTTCCATGCATCAGGAAAGGAGAGGCCAAGTCCAGCTCTAGGGCTTTAAAAAAAGTAAAGCTAGGAATATGCATAATAACAACATTCGTGTACATTGATAACAATATTGAAAGATACAAAATGCAAAGAAATACTTTCCAGTCTATTTTCAGAATGCCACTTCCACTCCTCAAAGTATCTAAATTTTACTAATTTTGTGTTGGTTTTAAATTCTTTTGTGTTTATCACTGTATTTCAAAATAATACATCTGTGCTACTGATTCTTAGTTTACCAACTTTAGATAGTATCCATAGGCTCTCCACTATGAATGACAAGAAATTTTGCCTTAGAATTTATTCTTTTGGAAACACTTTTTTTTTTTTTTTTACCTTCTGATTTGTGCTTTTTGAGCTTTAAGAAAGAAGTCCTTATTAAACCCTTAAGTCTTTCTCCTTTCTTGACTCAAAATGATATCTTTTCTGTGTTATTCTATTAATTTCATGATTTTGTTTCACTTTTAGTTGCTTATTCACCCAGGATCTACACTGTGCTGTGAGGTAGGTGCTGGACAGAACTACAGTATTCTTTTCCTTCCTTCCTTCCTTCCTTCCTTCCTTCCTTCCTTCCTTCCTTCCTTCCTTCCTTCCTTCCTTCCTTCCTTCCTTTCTCTCTTTCTTTCTTTCTTTCTTTCTTTCTTTCTTTCTTTCTTTCTTTCTTTCTTTCTTTCTTTCTTTCTTTCTTTCTTCTTTCTTCTTTCTTTCTATTTTTTATCACTGTCTCCTAAATAGTCTCTCTTCCCCTCTGTTTTTGTAGTGTCACCTTTAGGATATATTTATTAGATTAATATATGTGTGTATTTGTAGGTATCCATACATATGTGCATATAGGTCTGTCTCCAAGCTATTCTAGTCCACCAGTCTATGCTGTTCTTTGGTCTAATTATCTGTTCTTACATTAGTACCATGTTGTCATTATAACTGTTGTAATATCTAGAGAGACAAAGGGTATTTATTTGATCTTTTCCAAAATTAAATGAGCTATTTTACCATATGAAATTAAGCTGGAATATTTTACTGCGATTGCATTGATTTTATAGATTAAGTTGACGAAAATCTGACATCATGACATCTCAATCTAAGAATGTGGAGTAGATTTTCCTTTATGTCATTTAATAAAATTAAAAATTTTACTCTATAAAGACTTGGACCTTCACATTTAAGTTTTTTTCCTGGGTGTTTTATGGTTTTGTGGTTATTGTCAGTAAGATCTTATTTTTAATTATGTTTTTTTAGTTGGTCGTTGCTCTACAGAACAATACTGTTGATTTTTACAAGGTGTTATTTTATCTGGTAACTTGCTGGAATTTATTATAATCTCTAATATTTTAATTTCATTTCCTTCCATTAAAATGACAATTTTACCTCTTTCCTTCCTCCCTTTTCATGTCTTATTTCTTTTTCTTTCCTTACAGTATTGGCTACATCCACTGGTTTTAAACATTAATGTTAATAGTAAGATAAGATTTGATATTAAAGGATATTAAAATATGTGTGTTTAGTTTCTCTTAAGTCTGATGATTATTGTAGGTATTGCTTAACACTATTTATTTAGGGAAGTTTTATCCTATTACTAATTGAAAAGATTTCTAGTGGTAAACCATAGTAAATGATGAATTTTCTCGAAGGTTATTCACATACTTCTGGACAATCTCCATTGCTCTCCAATATAAAATTGTAAAAACATCACTTTTTCACTCATTCTCCTAGCTCTGTCATCTTTAGATTTCTTTTTGCATTGTCAAGGTTTTTTATTTATATTATGTTTGGTAAATAAAATTAATTTTTCCATATTTTTGCTTCTGGTGGATCATAAAAACTGAAAATAAATAATAACCCTTAAAATAATATGATTACAAAATAGGGGTTCCTGGGTGGCTCAGTGGTTAAGCATCTGCCTTAGGCTCAGGTCATGATCCCAGAGTGCTGGGATCAAGCCCCGCATTGGGCTCTCTGCTCCGCGGGAAACCTGCTTTTCCCTCTCCCACTCCCCTTGCTTGTGTTCCCTCTCTCGCTGTGTCTCTCGCTGTAAAATAAATAAATAAAATCTTTAAAAAATACATATGATTACAAAATAATATTCACTCTAGAACAATGTTTTATGATTGAATCCTAATATAAATGAATATAAATTCATGTCACTAAACCCTACTCAAATATGAAATTGTAAGAGTAAAGTAAAATTATATCTACTCTTCGGTTATTTAACACTATTCCATCTTTTAAATTTCTTAATGTTTATACAATGCTTTTTTGCAAAGTGCTTTGTTTTCTTTGATTTTATAATTATATATTTTTTATTTCCTGTTAACAGAAGACACATTACATCTTCAACAAACAGTATCTTCCACATCTTAATTGTCTTGTCTGTTCAATGAAATTCATATTTTTTTCTTGAAAATATTTTTTCTCAAATCTCTCTACCTCAGTCCTAATTTGGACTGATTGCTTCTTTTGGCTCCCATTTATTTGTTATTCTGATAAATTTGATCATGCACTCATGTTTCTTGCATTCTTTAAATTTCTTCTTAGATTATCTTATTTTAATGGAATACACCTCAAGTGAAATTTACTAGTAAAACCTTATTTCTTGCATGTCTGAAATCATCTTTGTTTTGTCTCTATAATCTTGCAGAGAGTTTGATTTGGTTTAGATTTTTAGGTTTAGAATAAGTTTTCCTCAAAATATTGGAGGCATTACTCCATATTTGCTAGAATTAAGGACTGTTGAAGAAAAGTCTGATAGTGTTCTCATTGTCATTTCTTCGTAGAAAAGATTCCAATGCTAGTTAGTGTTCATATTCTTTTTATGAGATAGCACAATATTCATGCTAAAATGAAACTCACTGGTATTTTATTAGAAAAAATATCATGACATTGAGATATTGGGAGAAGAGTTTTTTTGTTTTTTGGCTTTTTTTTAACTTTGTTAATGACAGGTCTTAGAAGGAAAAGTTATCTAACTGAATACTAAAATGTGTTTATAATATAGATCCTTGAGAAATGTAAGAATATAATTTACCTAACAATCATTGGTAAGATCTTGCAGAATGACAAGGTCCAAATCAGTTAACAAGTCTGGGACTTGGTTTGTAAATGAGGAAGTGAGCCTGGAATCAATGGTCCTTGATCTTTTGGGGGGAGCCCTGAGGCCTTTTAATATTTAATGAAATCCATAGGTCTTCTACCTAGAAAATTGCAACTACAGATAGAGATATTATGCTGTATTTCAGAAAATTATACAACCTCTTGAAGAAATCCTTATTCCCCTAACTACCCTTCCATAATAGATTCCCAGGCCTCGCCCTGTCCCAAGCAAATTCCATGGGACATACAAAGACGTGTATGGCATAACCTATTCCAGTCTGACTTAAAATTTAGTTGGGACAAAGGGACACACTGGGGGATAAATGTAACTGCAGTGACCTACGATCTAAACCATAAGGAGATAGAATGATTCAGTTCTAAGTAAGTGGTTTCACTGCCATCTACTGTGATAGGAGAGAGCCAGCAAGATGGGGAGCAGGTGGCACTGGAGGCCTGCATGAAGATGGAGGAGGTGGAGGGTCACTGGTGTGGAGAAAGAACAATGTCAAAGTCAGGGCCCAAGGGAGGAGGGAATGTTAGTGGCCCCCATGAGTCCACTCACCACAGGTGGGTTATCTAAACGGTGCAAGAGTAGTTCAAAGAATGTTTATTCAGTAACAAAATATATATCACTACATATATAACTTTATTTCATTTTTAGGTATGGAACATAAGTTTCTGGCAGAAAAAGAAATCATGCAGGACAAAAATGTACAAATCAGAAAGTAAAACTCCCAATGAACCTGCCCCTAAAGACAGCCATTTGCTTCTGTCGATGCAAAATGAACAAACCTTTTTAAAATTTTTAAAGAGGAAGGAAAAGAGTTTTATTTGAGCCCAAGTGAGGACAGCGGCCTGAGATACACAATCATGACACAGAAGAGAGTGCTCTGGGGAACAAACATTTGGGACAGGATTACATGTTTTTACATAAAGAGTTACAAGTCATCATGACAAGAGACATTCCAGAAAGTTATAACCTTTATATTACGATTTTAGCATGTGCAAGGCTGTATGACTTTAATCTTATAAAAAAACGGGGAGGTTTTATTTCTTTTTTTTCTCCTTCTCCTTCACCTCCTCCTCCTCCTTTCCCCTCCTTCCCCCTCCTCCTCCTCCTCCTCTTATTTCTCCTCCTCCTCCTTCTTCTTCTCCTCCTTCTTCTTTTTCTTTCTTTCTTTTCTTTTCTTTTCTTTTTTAACAAAGCAGACATACATGTGTGCTTGGGGCAGAAATACAGCCCATGCTTTGAGGTTTTGCCAAGTCATTTTGACCTTGACCTTGGTAAATGTTAAAGTATAGTTTCCCTGGGAGCCCAAGAGCAGGGCCCACACACGTTACAAGTTGAAAATCTCCTTTATCAGTTCACAGAGGAACATGGGTGAATCTGGGTGTTTGTTCTTCTGGTCGGCATTCAGTACAGGTTCTCAGAACTTTGGGAATTGTCTGCCTCAGAGGTTCTTAGAGGGGGATATGGCCCCTGAGCCAGAAGGCCATTGCCTTTTGCTGCCTGGGCTTTCCTGAAATATTGTGCTTGTATAATCCATCTCTCCCACTCCGTCCTTACTCCTGTAATTTCTCTTACACAGAGCTGCATGTTCCCCATGGCTTCGCCACCTTCAAGGTAAAAGCCAACATCCTCTTCATGCTGCCAGAAGTGAGATATGCCCTCCCCTTCCCACACTCCTGACCCTCCCCCATCGCACTCTCCTCACTCTACTGTCCTCCCCTGCCCCTCCTCTTCTCCTCCCTACCCCTTGCCCTCCCTGTCCCCCATCCCCCCCACCAGGTCACCACCCCTCGACCCCTGTTTGGAGCTTGCCCCTCCTTCCTCCTAAGCACCACCAGCAGCTCAGGTGTCCTGGTTGTCCCCAGCCTCGCACCGCAAGGACTTCACCTGCTACTCTGGATGGTTCTGCCCACCCTCGCCCCTTCCAGGCCCTGCCAAGACCTCATCTTTTTAGAGACCATTCTTGACTCTTTTAGGGTGATCAGCCCTCCAGGTTTGTCCAGACTGAGGGGATTTCTGGACTGGAGACATTGGGTGCTAAACCCTTAGGAACCCTGTCCCCAGTCCCTGCTTGTTTTTCTCTCTACTGATCTGCAAACTCAATTTCCCCTGCTTCTTTGTTTATTGCCTGTCTCCCTTCATGGGAATTATAAGCCCCAGGAGAGTAGGGCTCTTTGTTTGTTCTGTTTACTCCTGCATCCCCAGAACGTGGAAAAACACCTGGCACAAAATATAGATATTTGTTGAACAAATGATTCTAGTGGTCAAAGGCTCAAAAACAATTAAAAAAATCACTGTTATGGACAATGAAGCATTCTTAAATTTGGGGGTTCTTTTTGGTAATGAGAGGTCAATTCTCTGAATATACCTTCACCCTAGGGTGTTACAGATTAAAAACAATTCCTCTGTTCAGTTGGGCCCACCCCTCCTCTCCTGTCTCTCATTTACTTAATTTTGTAGAATTTAACTTTAGTGAAACATTTTTGGATGTGTACAAAACATGAAGAAACAAGAAAAAGGAATTTTAAAGATGTGGAGAGGGAAGCAAGTCAGATAGACAGAGGTTCTTCAAAACTGTGTTCCCTGCGCAAAGGGGAACATTCCAAAGAAGCTGGCGTGTGGCTTCTAGAAAAATGGAGGCTGCCTTAGGATGTCCTGGTTGGTCTTATTCCCTTGGCAGGAGGGAACAAACCCACGTCCAGGCCCACGCCGCCTCTTCCTGCACAGCCCATCTCACAGGAAAGAACCCCTCCTTCACTCTGTAGGAGTCATATATAAACACAGACCATGGCAAGATATTTGCCTTTTGGGGTGCCTGGGTGGCTCAGTGGGTTAAGCCTCTGCCTTCGGCTCAGGTCATGATCTCAGGATCCTGGGATCGAGCCCGCATGGGGCTCTCTGCTCGGCAGGAAGCCTGCTTCCCCCTCTCTCTGCCTGCCTCTCTGCCTACTTGTGGTCTGTCTCTCTGTCAAATAAATAAAATTTAAAAAAAAGATATTTGTCTTTCTTTCTTTGTCCCAGGACTCCTTTCTTGCTAGATTCGACTCACATTCATTTTTCAGCTTCCCTGTGAGTGAGATAAAAAGTGCCTTGGGAAACAGCCTGCACACTTGTATAAAAACCAACTTTTGTTTTTGATGCCAATGTCTTAATTATTCTGGTAAATCTTCTAACCTTGTCAAGAAATGATGGTAGGAGACAGCTGAATGGCTCTGTAGTAATTAGCTGATGGAATTCACCATGGGATAAGTTCTATGCTTAGATAGATGCCTGTACCTTCAGCAAAGCTCTACTGAACGAGATACATTTAGATTGCCCCCCAAACTCTGCTTTGAGCCTAAATAGTGGGGCACGCATGTAACTGCACAGGGCGAAGCATCTTGTCTGTCTGATCCAAAGTTGGAGCATTCCTCTGTGCAATAAAAATGGTCTTGGTTTTGGTGCCATCCTTCTGTGCCCCTCGCAAGTGCGGGGACTTGCACAGCTCGGAGTAGAGTGTGCAATGTGTGCACTTAATGAGGACTTGCTCACTCAGCTGTGTGCAGCAGGAGAGGAAGAAGATTGTCCTCTTTAAATCAAACCCCCATTATATACATATAAAAAAATGACACGAGAGTCCTGAGATGGAAAATTTTGTCATCTTCATTATTTTTTACCACCAGGAAGAGTCCACTGCCCTTCCTCCAACTGAATAGCCTTTCGCTAGCAGGCACAGAATAAAACAGAAGAAAAAGCCACAGGTGAACATAGGTAATTGTATTTGTGTTGGGTTTTGAGAATAATCAATACGCCCTTGCTTTATTATTTGTGTCTGGCCCACTATATACACACCTAATATTCAATATTTTTCTTAGCTTCTTTTATTCCAAGAGCCCGCAAAACCCTGTGGAAATGCCTCCTTAAAGAAGAAAGTTTCCTCTGAATGTTCGGGACTGGTAAGCAACACCGAAGCTTAGACACACAGAGGACTGAATGTCTTCTGCAGCCCCAGCTTCTCTTGCCTTCTTGCTGCCATCCCCTGTTCTTGGCCACGGTCTGTTGGAAACTTAAGATCACTATTTTATGTTGGCGTAGTTAATTCCCTACCCCAAGGTGTTTGTCCTCCTGATACCGCCAGTTCCTCAGTAGGGGGTGACTATTCTCTCCCCTACTCAACGGGGAGTTGAAAGGTAAGGGACTTTTTCATAGGAAGACCCTGTTTCACCCACAGGGGGTGGCCCTTAGTAGGGTCTCCATGAAAGCGATGCTGGATGCTGGTGCGCACACCTCCTCTGAGTGGGGGAGCAGCTGGGAAGACCCCAGCTCTGCTTAGTGCCTGCGGTTTCCCTGGCGGTGTCGCAGTGTGGCCACCCCCCTCCCCAGCACATGCTGTCACCCACCCTTTCCCAAAGTGGTGTTTCCCGATGGCCTGGGCGCAGCCTGGGCATGGCCTTTCTCTTCGGATTCTGATCGCTTTTGCGGCAGCTGACAGCTTCTAGCACCTTCTCTTGTGCACAGCTCAAACCTGTGGAGTCGGACAACTCAGCGTTGCCTTCTTAGTACCATGTTGGGACTGGAAGATGGAGGAGGCAAGAATTTATCCCCGATTTATGGCTCTGGAGAAGGAAGGGACAGCCAGTGTCGACACACCCAGACCGAGCTTGAAGATGTATGAAGAATAGCAGTTTTAGGGTGAATCATTTGATGCCTACCTACTTCTTGGGCTTTGTTTGAATTGAATTGTGGGCACTCATAGCGAGGAAACTGAGTTCCCAGCGGCTTAACTTGCATGGCTGGTCTGTGGGTGGTGCAGTGTCACGACCACACAGCTTCCTGTCGCTTCTGTGTCCTGGCTCAGGTCAACCCTCCTGACGGGGCTCCTCGGCGGGGCCTTATGTCCTCCCCGCATCCATTTCCAGATCACAGAACAAGACTCTGGGTGGCTCACCAGTATGAAGAGTGCACAGAGGCTGCACTCAGAGATGGCCAGGCCACCTGGCTGCCCACGGGGAGCTTGCACACGAGGCCAGGCCTGCACGCTCTTTGCACACACCTTCGACACTACTCCTGCCCAGCCCTGTGACTTGAAACCCTTATCACGCTGGCATTTTCTGTCCCTTCGTTTCCTATTCCTTGCCCCAGGCTGCTCTTCATCAGCTTTTAATGCTTTCTGCTATTTCCCAAACCCTGCAGCTTCTGGGAATGCCAGGCTTTGAGTTCCATCTTGCCGAAGAAGCAAGTGTTGCAGACCTTAATCCCAGCAAGATCTCTTTTCAGGGAGCACTTGCTAAGTGCCAGCCACTCCTCCAGATGTACATCCTTTCATTTAACCCTCAGGGCAGTGCTAGGAGGGAGGAACTTGGAGTAGACACTGTTTACAGAGGCAGAAACTAAAGCCCAGAGAGGTTGATTAACTTGCCCCAGGCCACCCAGAGGTCCATGGTGTGGGAGGAATTTGACAGGGGGCCGCCTGGCTCTGGCGTCCTAACCACTACCAGCAGAGGGGCTCAGGGCATGGAAGATCAGATTTCAGTAGTCCAGATGTTTTCTGCTGGGCACAGCGCTTTAGCCAGTGCCTGTGGCCCCTTCTGAAACCTTGATGGACGCATTTGTGCAAGGAAAGCCTGGCAGGAGTTCTTGTGCAATCCTTAGTGCTTTCTTCTGATTTTCTTCCCTACTTGTATTTCCTCCCACGGGAGATCTATAGCTGCTTATGGCATCTGTTCCGTATTCTTCCTTGCTGACATTTGGGAAAATAATTTGTGTCACTTGTTAATGATGCAAATTGGTTAACTTCTCAAAAGAGTTCTATCCTGAAAAAACTGTATTGGACAAAAAAACGATATAAGAAAACTTTTTATATGTCTGAGGCATTTCTGGGCATGAACGTTGCCTTATGTTTTCCCTTGTTTTGTGTATTGCCTATTTCTCTTCTCCTTCAAGGAACTACTAAGTTAGTCTAACCTTAAAAATAAAGCTGCCAGTTATTTTACCAGCAAACCTGGGTTCATTTAGGAATCGCAGAGAACTGCAGTCTGGGACAAGCATTTTACAGCAAAACTATAGACAAGTCCTGACAACAAAGTAGAGGAAGGTTCTTTTGTAGGGGAAAGAGTGGGGAGCGTGGCTGGGAGTGAAGGAAACATCTATTGGAGTAAACTGGGAGTTGGAAGTAGAGTGGCTTATTATTGGCTGAGTTGTGACTCTCTCTCATTGGCTGTGCTGTTGCCAGGGGGAGGAGAAAACTTTTCTTCCTCCTGCGGGGATAGTAAAGTGGTAGTAGCTAAAATAGTATAGCCTTGCAAGTTAAGTCTCTAACTGTGGGTCTGCAATTGGGGATGAGTGCGTAGGGCAGGAGAGCACCCCCTTCTTGGCTCCTGACTCCATTTTATTTTATTTATGTTTATTTTTAAAATTAATTAATTATTGATTTTAAAGTGAACAAGAGAGTGTGAGGTGGTGGGAGGGAGCGGTCAGCGGCGAGAAGCGGAGGGGAGAGAATCTGAAGCCGACTCCTAGCTGAGTGTGGAGCCCCATGTGGGAGATTGTGACCTGAGCTGAAATGAAGAGTTAGACACTTAACTGACAGAGCCTCCCAAGCACCCCCTGGCTCCACTTTAAATGAGGTTTCCTTTTATTAATTTTCACAGTTCATTAAAGATATTGCTAAAAAATTAAATATGTAGGGGCACCTGGGTGGCTCAGTTGGTTAAGCCCCAGATTCTTGGTTTCTGCTCAGGTCATGATCTCAGGGTTGGGATCAAGCACTGTGTGGGGCTCCCCACTGGGCGGGAAGTCTGCTTAAGTTTCTTTCCCTCTGCCCCTCCCGGAACTCATGTGCAGGCACGCTTTCTCTCTTTCAAATAAATAAATAAATAAATAAATAAAATCCTCAAAAAAGTAAATAAAATATGTAAAATGTTTCCTGTACTTTTGTGTGTAGAAAGTAGTTGTTTCCAAAAAAACCCAAAAAAACCAAACCAAAACAAAACAAAAAACCCCTATGACATAATCCATATTGTATGGATAAAGAACCTCTTGGTATATATACATTTTTAAGATTTTATTTATTTTGTGAGAGAGAAAGAGAGAGAAAGCTAGCACGAGTGGGGGGAGGGGCAGAGGGAAGGAACCCGAGCAAGGAGCCTGATGTAGGACCCTATTCCAGGATCCTGGGATCAAGACCTGAGCTGAAGACAGATTTGTAACTGATTGAGCCACCCAGGTGCCCCAACCTCAGTATATTTGAGTAGGATGGTTTTGTGACATTTAATCCCATTTGTTTATTGTAAAATAATTATGTACAGTTTTGTGGTACTTTGCATGTTTGACCTAAACTTAATATTTTCATAGATTTTTTTTTCTCCTGACTCCTAAACAGAGTTGCTGTTAGTTTCAACTGAGGAGGAGACAGCTTATGTAATTGTGATTCCCTTTTTGGCCATTCTGTCTCTCCAACTTGTTAGCAGCCCATAAAGCTGGATTTCTGTAATGTTTGAGATGCTGAAAGTCCAGTTTCTCTCTTAGCTCGTGAAAAGCACTGCTTTTGGGTGTATGTTATCTTTAGACAGGAGATTCCACAGCAAAATAAGAGCCCTAGGTGTCGAGGACTTCAGAGGTCCCCCGAGGTCCTGTCTCCAAGCTAGGGAGGTTGGAGAGAGCTGCCTCCTGGATAGCGCATGGCTATCCCCACTTGTAGGACCCGTCTCAACACCTCCTGGATTGTCAGACACACTTTCTATTTTCTTGTGATAGTATGCACCACCCCCAGACCTGGCACTTCCTTGCATGCTGACCCTGCTCAGGGACGTCTCAGCCCATCAGCGTGGTATAAATAACATTTAAATGGGCGACTTCTCAGCTCACACACAAAACTGTTCAGGCAAAAAGCTGCATAGCTATTTTTCAACTTGGGTGTTGTTTACCCAGGGATGTTTACGACATTGGAATTCATTAATCTGCACTCTTATGACTTGCACACTTTTCTGTATTAATGTTATCCTTCAATAAATACGATTACAAAAAACAAAGACCCATGAGAAAAGTGGTGTCATGCAGTATCAGCCTTAGCATCCAATGTGTTTACTGGGGAAGGAGTAGGAATCTCGGGCTTTACACAGTGGAAATGCCCAAATGTCTATTTCCGTACAGATCTGGCAAAGGACTTTCTCCTCTCGTTGACCTCTGCCTCTGCAATTGCCCAACTTGGCCCCAGGACTGGTCCAGCTGCCCCCAATTCTGAGCATGGTCGGTATAAATGAACTCAAAATCTTATCCTCCCAAACTATGATGTGCTTTTCAAGCTAGACCTTGAATTTATAACCTTTAAAAGGTAGTCAAAGTGCCATTGTGAATGCGTGGGCTTAAAGCCATAATCTTTCTTAGGCAGCTTGTTCCAAAATCAAAGAAAAGTGTCTAAACAAAACTTTGAGATTTCTATCGCAGCTTATGAAGGATAATGATGGAGTTAACTTAAGCTGAACAGGTTATGCTCTTTCACGTTTCATCCCAGAAATATTTCAGTTTTGAATGAAAACCAGTGGATTTGGGCAAACAAAGAATGGCTGGATTTCTGAGCTATGATTGAAAGAAAAATGAATAAAGTCAGAAACAAGTCTAGGGAGCTGCCCTCACAGGATCTTTGATAAAAAGTAATATTAAAAAAAAAAAAGATATGAGACTTGGCATTCAAAGAAATAAACATTATAATCTCAACATCTGAGATAAGAAATAGGCATTTTCTTTCTTGGCTTCGGGCAAAGTTAAGTTGCAAGTGGAAAACCATAGTGGAAATGGAATCTTTTGATCGTTTGTTCTTCTTTTTCCCTCGTTTCTCTTTCCTTTCATTCTACCTTTTTCCCTCTGCTTTCCTCTTTCTCTTCCTTTCCAAAAAAGACTAGTGCAATTTTGAAACTCTCATGTGAGTTAATAGCCAGAATGAATTTGTGAACTATTCCCAAGCTTTGCCTTATCTGATGGGGTCTGCTCTGCTGTGACAAGGAAGCCAGGGAATATTTCCCAAAGCAATGAAAACAAAAAATGACCTGCAGCGGTCTGAGGCCGTCACCATGCTGCTAAAGCTGCCCTGGAGAATTTAGGATTTTGCAAACCTATCGTGCCCCTTGCCTTGCACTTAGCTGTCCTGATTCACATAACACATTATAGGGATTCCCTCCTGCATACAGGCCCCTTGTACTTCCTTCTTCTGAAAAGGACATTATAAAAAGTAAATTCCTTGCATGTTGGTTCAGGTTTATGAGTGTGTTTAGACATCAGCGTGCAATATTACATGTCCGTGTTTGGTGGGATTTTTTGCACCAAAGGAAAAATGCAGAGCAGCCCAGAGCATTCTTTGTCATGTTTGAGGGCATCACTTGTCTTCTTACTGTCTCTCCGCAAAGAAAATAGGGCACCACGGCCTGGAGCTGTGACTCTGGGATGGGGACCAGCTCAGTGACCTTGGGAAGTTAGTTAAGCACTATATGCTCATCTGTAAAAATAATGAGTCCTCCTTTCATGAGTTGTGAGGCATATAAACTATTTAGCCTGGCCACTTTGTGAGTCTCAACAAACCTTTGCTGTTACAGTCTGGAGGCCACACCTTATGTCCACCTTAACTGACAGTCCCTTAAATCCCCTTCTCCAGGAAAGAACAAGACTTAAATTGATGATACTACATGTTTCTGGCTTTGACACATTGATATATTCTGTTCCTGTGTACATTTTGCTCTTACGTCTGCCTCTCCTCCTTCAAATCTTTGCTTAAATGTCACCTTCATAGTGAGGCCTACGCTGACTATTTTATTTAAAAATTTTAAATCCTGCTACCCCATCCAGTCCCATCCTGGTTCTGGCCCCAATATCCTGCTTTATTTTTTCTCAGTGGCATTTATCATATTTAGAAGATACCATGTAACTTCATTCTTTGTTAGGTTATTGTCTGGCTTGTAACACGAGAATATGAGTTCCATGAAACCAGGAACATTTGGGGTTTTTTTTCGCCCTGCTGAATCCCCAGTGTCCTGAAAGAGTAGCTGACAGGCAGTAGGACCTCAGGAAATATTTGCTGAGTGGAGAAAAGAAAGCAAGCATGTCTCTGACAAAATCTCCCTAGGTAGTGAAGCTAAGACACGAGAAATGTTAGCAAAATTTGGCCCATCTTTTACCTCACCTGAACAGAATTTGGGTTTTAGAGAAGATCCCACTTCAAATTCTGGCTTCTCTCACAACAATGTGACATGGGGCAAGTTCCTTAACCTCACTGAGCCTCGTCCATTTGGAGGGCAATGATGCCCACTGACAGAAGTGGTAGGATTAAGTCAGAAAATGGATTTGAAAGTTCTTGGCATAGGATGTAGTCACAATTCAACTTCTCATTCTTTGACCCTAACAATGTCAATATGCCTTTAATCAAAATGTCCCCAAATCTTATGAAAACCCTGATGCTGGGATGGTCCATATGCAAGGTTGGTTCATGAACACTAAAAGCTTCCCCATTCATGGGATCTTTGAGGAGCTAGATGAGATAACTCTTCAGTGGGCTGCATGGTACCCCAAGATGTCCCTGATAGCTGTGAAAACATTATGTTACCTGGCAAAAGGGACTTTGCAAAAGTCATTAAAGCATGGACCTTAAGAAGGAAGAATATGGGAAGATTATCCTGCACTAATTCAGATGGGCAGAGAACTTTCTCTGACTGGAATCAGAGAGATGAGGTAGACAAGGAGATGGGGAGACTCCAAGTGTCAGGAGAAATGGCCCCACCATTGCTGATGAGGAAGCCATGTGAAGAGATGAGGAGGAAAGCAGCCAGCCTCTAAGAAGAAATCTCATCCTGGCTCACAGCCAGCAAGGACATGGGGACCTCGGTCCTACGACTGAGGGACTGAATTTGGCCAGCAGCCTGCTTCAGCTTATGGGTGGATTCCTGCCAGCCCCTCTAGTGAAAAACACAGCCTCGCTGACACTCGATTTCGGCCCTGAAAGACCCAAGCAGAGAACCTAGCGGAACCAGACGAGACCTTGGAGCTATGGAAACTGTCCGATAATACATTTGTGTTATTTGAAGCTGCCAATTGAATGGTGATTTATTATGCAGCAATAGAAATATAACAGAAAAACCATTGCAGTATACAGAAAATGAGTGAATGTGATGGTGTGTGAATTATTCCTCAATAAGGCTGTTAAAAAAAATCTTGATACAACAAAAATGTAAGATATCAGTGAACAAGACGCGGTGGAGAAAGAATGCCATGGAGATGAACTGTTTGACCCAGGAAAGGATTCCGTAGTTTCTAAGAGAGGCTGAGGTGGAGTATTTGAATTCTCATATCTTCCAAGGAGTTGCAGGCATAAATATGCACACATTATGTCCCAGACCGTCTGGGCACATCTTTATAAGAGAAGCACGCATAGAGAGGCAAACAGGATTTATTACGGGATCGCAACAAAGCACTGCCTTACCTTTATGGGTCAAGGTTAAAACACTTAAGTTTGTAGAAGAAAGAAAAAGATTCTGAAAAAGTGTGGTAGATTTCAGGTAATGAACAAAATATTAAAAGTTCATTACTTTGTCCCCCTGACATGAGAAATGCTTGTCTGAGTGTTCAGAACCGGAGGCTCTGAGAGGGGCCGGTGTCAGGAGCTGTGTCTCTCTCTAGGCCATTCCCAGAGCCACCTGCCATATGCTATTTTGAATTAAGACTTAGTAAGATACATGCTTGCATCTGAAAATATAGGCTTGTACAGTGATGAACAGAAAGATTTAACTGCCGTGGGGGAGAGAGCAAGCTGCTCTTTTAGTGCCTTTAATCTGCAGATTTTCCAGTTTCTTATCTCAGAAGGGGTCAGCAGCTAAATTTGACTTTTTGTGTAATTATTTTAGGTGAAATCAAATAGCTATTTTTGCTTTAGCAAAGTCTATACTTTTTTTTTCTCCACAGAATGATTAAGAGGGTGATACAAAATTGTGAACATTAATGTCTCGGGCATAAAGATCATTTTTACATCATCAAGCCAAGGTCTGTTTTTTGGACTCACCTGTAGCAAATATTGTCCTTTTGGTTTGGCACAAACTGGAAAATTGCAGAGAAGTTCCTACATAATGTTCCATCACCCCTTTTTCACTGTCATACTGGAATAGCACTCACTCCCTAATTCTCCCAATATGGAAACCTTGTCTTAATTTTCTGATTGTATTGAAATCCTTTTGCACTGAACTTTGTTTGGAACAATTTGGCCATGAGCTGGTTTTTAAAACATCCTTCTAAATACATATTTTTTAAAATATAGCATTATAGGATCTGGCTTTTTGTCAAGAGTGACAGTAAAAATCAGACCACCCAAAGGACGGCAAACAGGAAACCTCAAGCCTCGTCAATACTGTCTGTGTTCTCCAGGTGATGGAGAGTGATGTCCTTTCGCTGATGTTTTACTGCAAAGATTGCAGGCTTTAGAGAGACACAGACATAGATTAGAATCTAGTTCTGTCGCTTAATAACTGGATGTTCTTTGGCAGGATGATTAACTCCTCCAAGTCTGGGTGTCTTGATCTGCACCCTGAAGAGTTACATGAGAGCAAATGAGAAAATGCTCGAAGTTCGTAGTATTTCTCTCCACTTGTCCCCATCATGCCTTTGGCATCCAAATCTGGCCTAGACTGTACTTGCATTACATTGAATCATCTCATCATTTTACTCACGTTCTTATTGTTTGCCCTTGCCTCTATGGCAGGGAGGGATTTTAATTTTTAAAACCTCATATACTGTAAACTTGACATTTTTGTAGGCGTGTGCTTCTCTGAGCTTTAGCACATGCAGAGATTTGTGTGAAATCAGTTTCATCACCCAAACAGATTCTCTCGTGCTGACATTTCCTGGTCAGACTCTCCCCCACCCCATTCCCTGGCAACCACTGATCTGCTCGCAGTTATTTCCTGTAGTTTTGTCTCTTGGCCTTTGGCTGTTTTGTCTTTGAAAATGGCTTGGTTTTTGAGAATGATATATAAATGGAATCATGCAGTTGGTAACCTTTGGAGATTGGCCTCTTTCAGTCCTCTGGGTTTCTTTGGGATTCATGTCTGCTGTTGAGTGTATCGATAGCTCATCCCTGAGGACAGTGTTATTGGATTTATTAAGAGTGGGGACAAGATTGAAAGGAGGATGTTCAGATTAACTAAGGAATGAACTTGTTAAGTGTATCAAATCCTCTTGATATGAATGCAGATTTCCTCTCATTGAAACTCAAATGAAAAAATGCCAAAACATGAAGTACTGATTGATTCTGGGTGTTTGTTTTTTTTTTTTTTTTTGAGAGAGAGAGGGTGTAGGGGTGGGGGGCTGGGTGGGTGGGGTTGCAGAGGGAGAGGGAGAATCTTAAGCAGACTCCATGCCCGTGTGGATCCCAATGCCAGGTTCAATCTCACAACCCTGAGATCATAACCTGAGCTGAAATCAAGAGTCAGACACTTAACCAACTGAGCCACCCAGGTGCCCCCAAGTACTGATGAATTTCTTTAAACTAAATGACACATAACCACTTGGTGTCATAACAGAAAGGAAGAGATGAGAAAGGAGAAAATCAGTGCAAGTTCATCCTGGGACCCAGTTTGTTTTATGTGATTTTTTTTTTAACACTGAAATATGCATGATACGTCATGGAGCAGAGTGGAGAATCAGGGTCAAGTAGGATAGTCACACACACTGCGTGTCTTGGCCTGGGCCCTGGAGCTCCAGGGTGAAGTGCAGCCTTCTGAGAGAAGAGATGTGGGAGCACCATGCCCTCTTTTCCTTTTCTCACTTCTCTTCCTCTTTCCTTTTTCTCCCAGGCTGAGCTGGGCAGGCTGGGTCTTGGAGGGGGTCCACTGATGGGATGAACAGAGGGAGTGGAAAGGCTGGTCTAGCCTGGCTGGACTGGCAGTGTTGGGCCACCAATGTGTGTAGTCTTTCAACCCCATCTTGGCCACAGCCTCCTGTGGTCAATGCATGGCGCCCAAGTTGGAACAACACATCCCTGTGTTTTTGTTTCACTTTCTCCGTGGTTCTATCCCAATCTTTAACTTCCAGTGTCTATTCCTAACCTCCAATCAGCCTCATGTGACCCCTCCCTGCTCTCCAAATCACTCTCCCTCCCTTAAACCCCCTCCTCCAACTGTAACATTTCCCTCACTTAATCCACATGCCACACCCAGGTTCCCACTGGCCCCTGGTTTGGCATCTTAGTATTTACTAGTGTAGACTCTGTTTGAGGGACGCCTCTATTTTTCAAAGGGCTTTATTAAGTTAAATAAATGTTTGGTAAAAATGTGTAGGAATCCTTTTTTTTTTTTTTTTTTTTTTTTTTTTTAATCATATGAAGCTTTGGATGGTCCCACAAGAACTTTGTGTCTATTTTGGTACAATCCCTATTCCACCTTTTCAAGCCTTTGGGAAGTAAAATAGAGACCTCACAGGGACTGAGTAAGCAAATGGCTTAACTGGTACAGGGACGGAAGCCTTTTCTTCACCTTCCCAAGTCATTCCACTCATTCGCTCACACAGTAGCTGATTCAGAAATGCTGTGCAGCTTTTACTACAAACTTAGACACGGGAACCTGAAGGGAAAATAAGAATCAGCCTTGTCCCCGAGAAGCCCAGAGTCTGGAAAGAGAGAGATCCTAACTTGATTTCTGTTATAGTCCTCCTAAAATTGGGAGTAATACGGTTGCAAGCAATAGCTCAGACTCAGAGCAGCTAGGGAGGTTGTTTAGTGATTTTGTGAGGAAAATGTCACTTTGCCTGTGGCCCTGACAAATGGACTCCCTGATTTAAGGGCTGCCCCCAATCAAGGAAGCTATTCTTCCAGCAGAGAGCATGGGAGACGCGTCCCGCCTCATTCCATGGCGTGAGAACACTCTGAATCAGACCCAGACAAAGCAGGAGTGTGATCATTAGAGATGTTACTGCTTACAGAGCCATAGAAAGAGCCAGGTTCCTTATGATCGTCATTATTGAGGCACAAGGGCATTTCACTGACATCTTCATGAGGGAAAACTGAGTTTACTAACACCAATCCCGGCAGATGCCATTTATAGTGTCTGCTATATAATTACTCTTAAGTTAACCACATTTTATATGTTAGAGCATCCTTTTCTCATTAATAAAAGATAGTATTTATCGATTTCTAACTCAGAATGGGGCTATTTTTATTCTCATAAGTCCCCAAGCCAAGGAGTCTGTGCAGGTGTTAGCCATGAAGCACTCTGCCCGCTGCATGGGCTGGATGACTTCACTCAACAGTGAGAATAATCAGATGAGCATTATCCTTGTGGTCTTCATCTGGCTCATTCCTGTTCAAAAGTGCTTTCGGTAACACCAGAGTAGAAGGGTTTTCCTATTACCTGGGACAATAGAGGACTGAGTGATGGACTTCTTGGGAAGGTTCTGGAAGGCTTTATGGGGGAGAAGAAGATTTCTAACTAGACACAGGAGAAGCAGGTATCCTCTGGGATAAGGAAACCACTCAGCAGTCGGAGCTGGGATTTAGAGCTAGACAGAACTGGGGTTGTAGCCTGGCTCTCTGAGCAAACTTTGTCAAGTTATTTACTTCCCAAAGCTCAGTTTCCTCTCCTGCCAGATAGACAATGACACCTACTTGACAGGCTTGATATACAGATTAAACTAGATAATGCATCTAAAGTATTCTTGGAGCACAGGGCAGGCTCAATGACACATTGGACATTATCGCTGTGGGAAGGGAGGGAGGTCTCGTCATCATGGGGACACCCTGCACGGAGGCTGGAATGGCTGGAGGTGGGGTGCATAGGGGTCAGTATGAAGATATGGGGCTCAGATGGAGACAAGGGACCACAATGTGAAGACCTCGGAGGGCACGGTAGGAATCCCTCAGTGAGGGAGTGGGTGGTGACACATCTTCGCAAGCAAAAAAGCAGGAAGCTGGGAACCTGGAGAATTTCATGTGTTTTAACAGCTTTAATTTGAACCCAAACCAATAATATGCTCAGTAGAATGTTATCTTATTTATTTGTTAAACAAGCTCAGTAGGACTGCCACTCAGAGGCCTGTTATCAGGAGTTAGCTGGATTTCCTCTGTATTTAAAACCCTAAGATTCCATTTCTTTTAAAATACTTGGTAATTTGGACTTTGTGTTAATTTCTCTCAATTAGGTCTAATTAGTGATTCTTCACCATGCCATATGCAATGTTTTCTTAGCCTGGCAAGGTGATAAATTGCTTTAGTTTACTATTTTGTCCCAAGGCTATTTGTAAAGGAAAAAACAAGCACCCTTTTAATGAATCCAGGTCCCCTAATAAGGGCAACAATCTAAACAAATCATTAAATGGAGAAGAGAGGTGTCAGTGCACACACAATCTCCCACGTTTCTTGCATTTAGTGGACATTTTGGTTTACAGAGTTTGTGATCTTAATATAAAAACACATATACGAATATGAGCTGTGTATGGTATACAGATGTAAACATATACGTATCTTACCTCCATTATCCACAATTTAATGATGAGAACTGAAAAAACCATATCAGAGCACTGAGGAAGACTCGGGATGAGAGTTGTAGCTGAGTGGTTAAGAATGAATGAAATGCATTCTCTCTCTTGTAGGGATCCACAGTCCAATGGAAAGCATTGATCACATCATACCATTCTGAATACAAGGCAATCCTGCACAGTGTTCTAAGAGTACACACCAAGTGCTAGGGGCATGGGGGGGGGGAAGGGTGCTGGGTGGTATTCAATTTCAAGCCATGGATAGTGAAGGGGAGAGGTGGTGGTCAGGGTCTTAGGAAGGTTTCCCGAGATCAGATTTGAGTTGGTCCTGAAAGATTGGTGGGTTGGTATTCTCTAACTCATTATCAAAGGAAAATTTGGTTTTTACTTTTTTCCTTTTTTTCTTAATAACCATCCTTATTAAATAAAAAGCAATATACAATTAGTAGAAAATCTGGAAAGTATGAAGAAGCAAGAAGAAATGATCCAGAGACAAATGCAGGTATTCTAAAAATGCTGAGCAATATTGTTTTCTGGATTCAGCTGGGCTTCGTGTTCACGTGTCTGTCTCAAGCAATGAACATATGTCCAGGGGTGGCCAAAGCCCCTGTCAACTCTTACAGGTGACCCCCAGAAGGAACGTCGCCCCGCAGACACCACCTGAACCTGAGAAGCCCATCCGACTGATTTCAAACTTCTGGCCTGGAGAACCATAAGATATTAAATTTGTGTTGTGCCAAAGCCATTGAGTTTGTCACACTGGGTTCCGGTGGTCACGGGAAACTCACAAGAGTCCTGAAAATCTCCAGGGTTCAGTTAATTAATCAAAGGCTTAAAAGTGCAAAGTGTAAAATGCATTGTACTGCGTCTAAGAATCCGGAGAATCTGTAAAAGCAGTACTTAAGCAGAGATGAAATGCTGTGAAGGTAGAGCTGAACAGAGGGTGTCGAAGAAGCGGAGGGCTGGGGGGAGGGAACTCTGCGGGCGGCTCCTGGCGGCTCCTGGCTCCCTGACGTCGAAGGCACTGCAGTGCGCCCAGGATCAGAGTGGGGGGGGGGGGGCTTCCGCGCAACACAGGCGCCGCTGTGATATGTGGAGGACAGGGTCGGATACGCCGAATTCATACATTTTATCTGATAGGACCGTCCGGTACAATCAGTACTTTACAGAATTTCTTTTCCGCCTTT
>CM052885.1:75837479-75849867 GCA_028534135.1 Potos flavus
AGGGATTAAAAGTTGGCAAACAAGGAGGAGAAGAAACGCCTCGGTCAGTCTGAAATTGGCTTGGGAGCAGCCCACTTTTAGGAAATCCTCAGGGTCATACTGAGTTGGGGGTGGGAAGAGAAGGAAGACTTTTCTCGAATCTGTATTTGTCAGGCAGCACATAGTTTTCACTACACTGTATATAAGAGATCAATAAACATCATAACATTTTCTAATGATTAATGCATTTGTACTTTCCATGAGATGTTTAATTGTTCATTATTTTCATCCCCTATGGCTTGCTCGAGTTCTAACGGTGGTTTGGGGAGGAGAATTAAAACTGCTCCAAGCCCCAAGGGTGCTGCCAGGTCACTGTGGTCAGCAGCTGCTATTCATCACCTCCCTGGAGCCCTGCAGAGACTGGGGGGAGCGCAGGGAGGGAGGTGGCCTCAGCAGTGGCACATACAGGAAACGCGTAATGATGAGTAAGTATTTATAAGCATACAAAGTGCTGAAATGAGAAGGACCGGATGCTATGGTTTTGATAGGGAGGTTTAACTTAACTTTGAGGAGAAATCTTCAAAGAACCAATGCTCAAGCTGGTACAGGACTGGAGGGTGAAAGGCAGCCAGCTGGAGGGAGTAGGGGAATTACAGCACCTGGCAGGTTCAGAGGGCTGGGGAGAGCCTCTCCTGAAACACCCTGGATATTTAGGTGAAGAAAAGGATTAAAAATGAGCTCCAAAGACAGCAAATGAGCACGAGAAAACAGACTTTAAGACAGAATTATTAGCTCCACTCACACATCTAGGGGTAAAAATCCTGTGTTCCAAATAGTTGGGGTCCTTTTCTTCTCCTTTCTATTTATTTATCCCTCATCACACAGCATGCACAGGAACACATAATTGCATTCTGTTTTAGAGAAAGGAAACACAGACGGGGGAGCAGATTTGAAATCAGGGGCAGCTAGAAGACAAGCTCTATCTTCATGTGCTGACCTCACAACTCTGTAGACTCCAGACTCCAACTAGAAGTGTCAAAGAATTCTAGGGGTGCCTGGGTGGCTCAGCCAGTTAAGTGTCTGCCTTCGGCTCAGGTCATGATCCCAGGGTTTGGGAATCAAGTCCCTCATCAGGCTCCTTGCTCAGTGGAGAGTCTGCTTTGCCCTCTGCCTAGCCCTCCCGCTGCTTGTGTGCATGTGCGCTCTTTCTCTGACAAATAAATCTTTAAAAAGAGAGAGAGAATTCTAATGACATGGGGAAGCAGGAGAGGCAAAAGTAATTGGTCCAAAAACAGAAGTCTAAGTAAAGTATAATTTGTCACAATAGCTAGTAATAAGACAGGTTTAGTTTATGTTCCAAGTGCTGCCTTGGGCTGCAATTCTGTTTATACCCCTCATTAAAACCTCTCTGCTGCTTGAAATCCCGAGGCAGAGAATGAAATCTAACTGTGGAGTCCAGATCTCACCCTTAATGATGAAATGCACATCAGAGGGTTGAGATGTGGAATAGAAAGTTGTGGGTTCAGGAATATTTTCTTGTGTGTCTCTACTATATACAACCTGTTCTGATCATTCTCCTGACTTTTAAATCACTGTGGAGCCATTCAGAAAGGAGAAAATGGCAGGATTTTGCAACTTCTTCCCCAAGCCTTTTTAGTTCTATGATAAAACTTTGCCAAACGGTTCATAAACAAAAAAGAATGATTTAGCTAATATGGAACTTCACGCCCAAGCAAACAATACTCAGGAATGGTGAAATGAATGGTCTAATCACTTGATTTGCAGGATGTTTGAGATGTAAACAGGCGCTGTGATAGAGCAGCTTTCAAAGTGTAAAATATAGATTCCTGTGTGGCTTGTTGTATATCACAAATGAAAATGTTTTTCTAACAACTGAAATGCCATTTAAAAGTACAGTTGTTTTTTTTTTAATTGGAAAAGAGATGAAAGAAAATGCATCAAACAAAGGTAATATATCACACACATTAAAATGTATGAATGTTAAATATATTTATATAGCAGTAACTTAGATTGAATTACTGCTTAATCAAACTATTGTGGCTTGTGGCAAAGCAATAAAAAAGGTAAATTGCTTAATGATATTTAATGAGACATGCTTATGAATTACGTAGAATTCATTTCATAACTTTCAAGATATTAGAGTAATTAATTGTTGTCCATAATCTTTATCTTATTTTAGGAAAATTTTCTCATTGCTAGTCAACCTGTTTGAATGAGCCAGGATTATTGTATCTTTTTTTTAAACCTAGAGTCTTCTTGGCAGTGGAGTGAATTATTATGCAGACAACTGCATTTTAATCATTTTAAGGTAGACAAATGAATAATTTTACTTTGAAACTTCAGAAACCCAATTATGGCTTTATGCTACTTATTCCTGATTGCTCAGGCTGGGGATGGATGAATTTGGACATGCTATCCTTTGAAAAATTATAATGGCTTAGTTCAGTTCATGAGAGCTTATCTCATTAGAAGCAGAGGGGTTACATTCAATAAGGACATGAGGCTTAGGACAACATATTCTAAGGGTGGGCCAAAGAATATGAAATTTTCCTAAATTTCAAAGAGAAATATTTGTAATTTTATGTATTGAAGTGAAGAAGAATAGTATTTTTGGTATGTGTTTGTAACCTTCACGAATCACCTTATGTTCCTAGAACCAAAAATAATTGTTATTATTTGTACAAGACTGATAATCGTTTCAACAAGACTATGAAGAAGGTACTATTATTCTCCATTTTGGTGATGTTCAGAATGGTTTATTAACTTCTGTAAAGATCTCAAGTTGAACTTTATATTCATATCTCCTGACACCAAATTTCATAAATCTTGTGATTTTTTTTTCAATGACAGTGTATTACTGTGTATTACTATTATGATACTGAGATAATTTTTTTATACTTATAGCCACTTTACTTTCAGAAATGACTAGCTTTTCCATCACCTCAAACAACATAAGTGCAAACTCTTGTTATTACTTTAGCAGTAAACCAAAAGTAGATATAGGAAGGGGGAACCTGGCTGACTCAGTCAGTAGAGCCTGGGACTCTTGATCTCCAGGACAAGTTCAAGCCCTACATTGGGCATAGAGCTTACTAAAAAAGAAAAAAAAAAAAAAGAATATAAGCTATACTTCTTGTAGCTTTAGAGGAGAAAAGAACAAAGGTGAGCTTATTTGGCCCCTCTTTCCCTTCAGTATGAGAGACTGAAATGTTTGTCAGCTCTCTGAATATCCTGATAAAGTATTGTTGATAGAGATTGATGTCCAGGGTCCATCAAAGAAGAATGGCTCTTGGAAACATTCATATTACTGGAGAAATGACAAGTGAAAAAAAACCCATATACTAAAACTTGTGAGATGCAGTTAAAGCACATATGAGAAGAAAATTTGTAGCTTTAAAGACATATATTCAAAAGAAAAGCTGAAAATAATGATCTAAACATCCACTCCAAGAAGAAGTAAAAGAGAAAAAAAAAAAAAGAAGTAAAAGAGCAACAGATTATATCCAATGCATAGGAAAGGAAGTGATAAAGGTAAGAATAGATATTATTGAAATTAAAAATAGACAATAAAGAGTATCAACAAATCCAAAAGTTAGTTTTTTCAAAGAGAGTGATAAAATTGATAAACACCTGGAAAAACTGATTAAGAATATAAGAAAAATGACACATAAAATGAATATAGGAATGACAAAATGGGACATCATGACAGAATGTACAGACCTTACATATAAGAAGATATTATGCATGGGTTTATGCCAATACATTTGAAAACTGAGAAGGCACCAAAAAAAAAAGAAAAGATAAAGAATGTGGATAATCTTATATCTATTAAAATCAAATTCATATTAGAAAACCTTCCCATGAAGGAAGTCAGAAGCTTAATTGGCTTCACCCTTGAAATGTGCAAATAATATAAGAAGAAATAGCTCTAATATTTCACAAAATCTTCCATAGAATAGGAATATTTTAGATAGTTTTCACCTTATTTTATGAGATCAAGAAAACTTAGACACCAAAATCTAACAAGAATATCCAATGAAAAGAAAAATCACAGACCAACCTTTCTTAGGAATATTTATACAAAAATCCCCAAATAGCAGAAAGTTCCAACAATATACAAAAAACGCGCCACGAATAAGTTGTGTCTGTCTTAGTAATGTGAGTTAGATTTAGTGTTCAAAAATTAATCAATATAATTCCATTTCAATGGGATGTAAGAGAAAAAAATAATTTCAATAAGTTTGGACAAATATTAGACAAAATTGACAGCAAAAAACTCTTAGCAGGCTCAGGATAAAAGGCAACTTTCTTGACTTTCTTGACTTATTTGACTTTATAATGATTATCTACACACAACTTACAGTAAACATTATATTTAATGGTGAAATGTTGAAAGCTTTTCTTCACAGATCAGGAATGGGCTACAGATGTCCTCTACCCCTATATGTATTCAACATTCTAAAGGAGATCATAGACGTAAATATGGTAAGAAAAATAAATAAAGTGTAAGGGTTAGAAAGAAAGAAATAAAAGTATCATTATTTGCTGATGATAGTACTGTGTATGTGTAAAATCCAAAGAAATGTACTTGATGCATTTTAGACTTAATAAATTAATTTGGTAAGACTTCTGTATACTTGGCCACTTTACAACAAGTGAATTAACTTTTTGTGAGTAAAAAATAGAAAATAAAATTTGATAGAAAGGTAGCTTTACAAAAACATCAAGCAACTCAAATACCTAAGAGAGAATGTATAGAAAAATATTAAGCTTCTACACAGAAGAGTATATTTTATTGAAAAAAATTAAAGAGCACCTAAATAAATGAAGTCATATAACATTTTCCTGAATTGGATGACCCAATATTAAAGGAAAATAATGAACCTCATATTGATCTACAGTCTAAATGCAATTCCTATAAAAATTTAAAGATTGATTTTGTGTGTGTGTGTGTGTGTGTGTGTGTGTGTGTGTGTGTGTGAAAATCAAGGCCATTCCAAAATGTATACTGAAATGATGGGGTCAGGAATAGCCATGATAATCTTGAAGAAGAGAGAAGACTTATTTTACCAGTTATAATGACAGATTAGACATCCACAACAATTAATTCAACAGGCTTTGGGTTCAAAGGTAGACACATAGATCAACAGAGAAAAATAGAAGCCAGAAGCAGATGCTTGTATATATGAGCTTGATTGATGGCAAAAGAGGCACTGGAGTGCGGGGGGTAATAAGGGTCTTTTCCCATAAAGTGGTGCTGAGTTAATTGTTTATTCATAGAGAAAAAATGAATCTTGACCCCCACCTTCCATCACACATGAAAATCATTTTCAAGTAGATCATAGGTGTAAGTGTAAATGGTAAAACAATATAACTTCTAGGAGATAACATCAGAAAATAGCTTCATGATCTTGAGGTAGGGGAAGAGTTGTTAAATAGGACACACCAAAATATTAATTTTAGATAATAAACTGGACTACACTAAAATTGAGAACTGATATCTATAAAAAAAAACCCATTAAGAAAAGACCATCTCCTCTCACTTTGGGAGACAGGATCTGCTATATATACATATACTAAAGCAAAGACCTTATGTACAAAAATATAAAAAGAATGAGGTCTTATCAGTAAGAAAAAGACAACTCAGTAGGAAAGTAGGCAATTCATAAAGTGGGATACCCAAAGAGGCCACAAACATCTGAAAAGTTGTTCAATCTTACTGTTTGTAGGGAACCCTGATAAGATGGCCCTACTAGCCTGGCCCAGCTTAGGACTGACAACATCCGCATTGATCAGGGTACAGAGGAGCCAAAACTCTCATATTTTGCTTTTGGAAGACTAAATTGCTACAAATGCTTTGGAAACTGGTAGGATTGATTAAAGCTGAACATATGCATAACGTGTAACCTAACAGAAATATGCAAATAAAATATGTCCAACAACGTTTATATTCCTGTATTAATTCTGTTTCTGTATAACAAGTTATACCCCCAAACTTAGCACTTTACAATAATGAAGCCTATTGTGTCACAGTTTCTGTGGTTCAGGAATCCGTGTGTGGTTTCTTTGGGTGCCCCCAGCTCAAGGTCTCTCATGAGGGTCCAGGGTTGTGGTCTCACTGAAGGCTGGACTGGGAGAGACTCTGCGTCCAAGCTCATGATCGGGGTTGTTGGCAGGATTCATTCTTCATGGGTTATTGCCTGAAGGCTACCCTCACTTCCTTGCCCCGCGGGCCCATCCAGAGGAAAGCTCACAACACAGCAGCTGGCTTTCCTCACCGAGCAAACCAGCAAGGTGATCAAGGCAAAGGACACAGTGCTTTGGGAGGGAAATATACAAAAATGTGAACATCAGGAGGCAGAGATCATTAGGGGCTATCTCAGAGCCCGCTGACCACGTTGTATTATTCAAAATAGCCAAAAGTTGAGAATAAACTGATGGATCAATATATCGTGTTATTTACATACATCAGACCACGACCCTGCAATTAAAACGAAAAAATTATTGCTGTGCCAACTAACACGAAAGACCCTCACAAACATAACATAGAACAAAAGAAGTCAGAGACAAATGAATCACCTGTATTATCATCTTTTTATATAACGAGGAAACGCTGACACATTCACAGGTAACCTATGGTGTTTATCTTTTTGGAAGTGGGGGATGGATTAATCACCAGGGGACAGTGTGTGAAGAGATATATTTAGAGGCTTATAATGTTCCATTCGTTGACCAGTAGGGTGGTCATATGTATGTTTTCACTTTGTGCTGATTGACTGAGCTGCATACACACATGATTTGTCGATTTTCCTATATATATGTTATACTTCAGTAAAATGCTTATTTAAAATCGATTGTATAATACCGCATGCGATTTGTTGTTTGAGGTCTAACACACCACTGCCTCTTACATCTTAATAATTTAGGCTAGGTTTCTCATGGGTAACTAGACTGAAGTGGGATTTCAAGATGCGTGTCATAGTACCTTATCTCTGGGCTCATTACAACTTCCCTAGCACATCTCCAGAGAACTCCCGAGTGAGCAAATGCATTGTGATTTAAAGCCACCCTTGAGACTGTGATGTTTTAAAAAAAGGGTTTTACCCCATATAATTTCTGTGCAACTGCTTTCATAAGAGAAATCCAGAAGAGCCAGAGAGGCAACGGTTTATATACCTAGTGAGCATAGCAGATGGGAAGCAAGGGGTAATGATCCCAAAAGGAAGGCAGATTTGAGTCTCCAGCTTTAGAAATGTAAAGCCCTAGAGGTACTTGGGATCTCTACAGAACTCAGGGATTCAATAAAAGTGACCAGCACTCCGAGTGAGCTGACAGATACAGAGGGATTGTAGTTGGCCCGTCAGAGATGGTTTTTAAAAAGACAGAGATGGGCAAGACAAGTGGACTGATAAATATTTATGGTTGGGAATAAAAATCCCACTTCTGGGCAGTGTTGAAGGCACTGAGGAAAGGCTAAGGCAGCTTTGACCTGAACTCTTTCTTGATGGAGAAAGACCAGGGCTTTCCAGAAATGAAAGATATGGGAGCCTTCGTAATAATGGACGTGATGTGTGTGAGTAAAATTTCAGTGCCTTTATCTGACATCAGGGCCAGACGAATAGCAGCCACATGGACTGAAGCTGCAGAGCCCCAGGGGCAGCATCCAGTTAGATGGCCAACATGAAAAATATGGCCACACTGCATTTTTGATAGTCTGCGGTGTGGGTGGAAGGGTGTTCTAGAAAGTTCCTCAAGCTAACACGTGACCTTTGTCAGGAGACACTTCTGTTTGGGGGATTTAATTGAGGGCAATGTATTTCATCACTCTCCTATGGGGCCGGTTAGAGAGACATGTTCCCAGAAATTCTCAGACTGGTGCTTTCACAGCCAGAAGACCGACACACAGGCCACCTTCCTATTAGGGGTTTTGATTTCCATAGAAGATATTGCATATCGATAGAGTCATTCACCCTCTGTCCACCAGCGCGCATGCAGGTATTTCTCCTCTGCATGACTACTCTGTTGTTCAAGATGTGTCCAAGGATCAAGGTGGTAATATTCTTGAATTGGTAGAATATCAAATTAAAAGAATCTATCAATGTTATTCATTGTGAAACCTTAGTTAGAACAAGCAATGGAGTTTTTGAAGCCTTTAAGGTACTAAATATTTCTTGTACATATTTCATAAGGGAGAAATAGTAAGCAAGCTTAAAATATACTTCCTGAGAAAGGAACTTTTCTGACATGCTTTCTCAAGTCTACTTGGTTTGAGGGGCTGCAAACTAGTGGACTTAATTGTAAGTGGACAGACACCAGTTAAAAATGACCAAGATGTTCCCTGAACCTAAAGCTATGGTCTGATTTTATATTAGATCCATTTGAAAGCTACAAACTTGCGGAAGGATGAGTTTGGAATCCCCAGTAGACCTTTTTTTTTTTTTTTTTTTTGCAGTCCTGGCTGGGACAGTGACTCCTGTTTTATTTTTATTTTTTGCTTTTTATCATAGGACTTCATGATCAGCGCTGATTGATTCTTTCATGCAGATGTTTGCACGGAAGGTGAGTTAAAATCCATACACTAACATATATACACACACCCTCTTCTCTTTCTTCATGTCTTTTTGATTTCCCTATGTATTAAAAGTCCAAAGTACTCAGAAAGAACCCTGTTCTTGCTTGTTAAGGATATGATATTTTGGCTTCACTTCTCCTTATCGAGTCCCTCTTTCAGCATTTGAAGATGGATACAAATGAAAGTGACCAGTTTGAGTCTGACTATATCTTATGGGAAGTAAACCTCATTAATGGAGATCTGTATGCTACCTACAAGCATGTATGAGGTGCTTCATATCCAATCCACATGGCTAGGCACTGTGGGGACACAGAAATACACAAGATATAGCTCCTGTGCTCAAGGATCATCAAAAATATGCACACATGTATCAAACTATAAAATACAAGGCCATGTGCACAGGGGAACACACAAAGTGAAGAGGAGATAAGAGTGTTATTAACGTGCAGGTGAAGAAAGTCCTTTACAATGTGGTTCAGAGGGAAGGTTTCATAGCAGAATAGCTTAATAATGGAATCGTGGTGAATAGGATTTGGATATGCAGAGAGAAGACATGAACTTCAGGTATGTTAGTGGATGTCTAACCATCTAAATGACTCATAATATCCAGTATAGAGATTGTTTAAATTTGACTTCTCTTTCATACTGAATTCTCCTTTTATATATGGGGAAATGGAGGCACAGAGAAGGTAAGGCACTTGGTGGAGTTCACAAAGCTGCTAAGTATCAGAGCAAAAACTTAAACTCAGATATTCTGGCTCTAGTCTATGTTTTGAAACATTACCTTACCTGTTCAACCATTCATTCAAATAAATTCTCCATTGTGTATAAGCTATTAAACTAGATACTGAGGATCAAATAGTGAAAAGGTCATAGATTTCTTCCTCAAGATGTGAAGAATCCACTGGAGAGACAGATAAGTAAACACGGAATTGCAAGACAGAATGGCAAAAGCAAGAAAAGTACAGTAGGATCACCAAGAAGGATCTCAGGGAGTTTCTCTTGGGAGATCAGGATCATGTGCAGAAGAAGGATCTGATAAAGATCTGAGGCTTGGAAGGTGAGGAGATATTAGCTAATAAAATGGAGCAGGCATTATGGGTAGAAAGGACCCCAAGGCAAAATCAGTCTAAGGACAGAAAGTAGCTTCAGCTCTGGAGTGGAGTGTGAGGTGGTTAAGGAGAAGCATGAGTCCAGAGCCCACTCATAGCATGATCCTGCAGACCTTCATCTTCTGAGTTAAGAGGCTAGCGCTTCATCCTGAGGATTAAGGGGAGGCTAGTACAAGCTACCTTCTAGCTGAGGTCTGAATGGATGAAAGAGTAGAGCATCTAGGCAGAGAGACGACTTGGGGTTATTTATCAGAACTGTGGTCTGATCTCTGAGTCAGAAAAGGGGCATTGAGAATGGGGAGAAGCAGGAGGCTTTTGGAAATATCATATTAAGAAGGGAGAGCCAGTGGGAACTGATGAGTGGTTGTGTGGGGCCAAGGTAAGCGGATGGGGAAGGATGACGATGACCTCTAACTTTCTGTCTTGGGTAAATAGGTAACAAGTGGTGACATTCATGCATCAGGGAACATAAAGGGAGACATGGCATGGAATAGGAAAGGATTGCAAATTAAGGAGCTCGGAAAGGCTCCAAAAATGTACCAATCTGTGTGTGTGCTTCTGGCATGTACCTGGATTAAAATCACAGCCGTGGCACCACCTAACCCAGCAAGCCAAGTAAAGTCCACAGGTCTAGTCTGTCCCCGGTCCTGAGCACACTCATCCATCTTCCAGCCACATGATCACACACTGAGCCTCTCACAGATGGCCCAGAAGGGCCCAGCTTCTTGACAGTTTCCATCATGGCACATAGTGCTGCTGGTCTGTGCGGATGGATGAAGACAAAGGGAGCACAGACCCTTTCCCGCAGGTCTCGGTGTCCTTGGGGGTGGTGTGAGAGGCAGAGGCTACATGTGGCTGTCGACGCTGACCAGCAGGCATGCGTGAGGAGTTCAGTCAAACCTCCCGGCCCCTAGGCCCTGCAAGGAATAGGGTGAGCCTTGAGACAAGGAATCACGTGTGGCAGATCAGAAACCTGTGCCTTGTGAGCCAGACTGTGCATTTCATCTATTTTTCTTGCTTAGTGTTAAGGTATAAAACATAACTTTTCCCAAATGCACCTGGATGAAGTACTATGTGCCTAGGTACTGTTAAGAAAACTTTGATTGAAAAGAGTGAGTATTGACAATGAAGTGAATGCAGAGCACCATGTTTTCTCTGCTGTCACCCCTGTATGTCCTGATGTCTATCATACCCTACAGGTCACAAAGTACTTTCACGTATCCTGGCCTGTTGGATCCTCTTAACCAGCCTGTGAGACAGGGATGGCTATGTTTCACATGAAGACACTGGCTTCTGTGTAATCAGCATCAGAGCGAGGGTGATAGGGTTTCTTCAGACACTGGATTAAAGAATCCATCCGAAGATTGCAGCTCTGATGGAGGAGCTGGGAGGAGGAGACCCTTATGAGGAACATAAAACTTTGGCTCTGAGGCTGCACTTTTGCACATAAATGGAACTAAACCTCTGTAGCAAATCAATACATTCATGTATCACAAGCATCCCAGCAGTACGAGCGTGAGGACATAAATGCAGTTGGGTTGACAGTAATTGCTGGAACTTGCTAACTCCAAGTCATCGCTGAGGCTTAGTTGGCTTAGGCAGAAAGTCTGGTGCTTTATGGGGCTCCATCACCCCCTCACCAATGACCTGCCAGTTCTAGCAATCCCAAAGAGGTATTTCACTCCTGCAATGCAATTCTCCACTAGACACACTGACCCAGGACCCCAGGTAGGGCTGCTATGACAGTCAATGCTGCTGTATGTTCTGTCTGCTCCTCTGGTTTATCCCTTACCTACCTTCTGGGAGGCTCCTGGAGTATGGACCACAACATTCTGCCCTGTGGCTTCAGTTGCATTCAGCAAATGGGGCACATGGGCAGACTTCAGAGAGAGGGAGGAGGAGGGAGCTGTGCTTTCTTCCTTCTGCTCTCTCCTTGTGAGATCCTGTCAGGCTGCTGTGTTTTCACACAAAGGTCCCAGCTCTCATGTAAGTGGCAACCGCTCTCTGCCCTTTGGGTGGAGGGCTGAAGATGGCCTGGCACATACTTTCAAAGGATGGCACCAGCCCTAGTAAGTTTCCATCTCGTTGGTAAATAGCCCCTACTCAACATTTCTCCTTTGGAGAAGTGTCTGTTCATGTCTTCTGCCCATTTTTTGATGTGATTATCTGTTTTTTGAGAGTTGAGTTTGAGGAGTTCTTTATAGATCTTAGATATCAGACCTTTGTCTGTAGTGTCATTTGCGAATATCTTTTCCCATTCCGTGGGTTGCCTGTTTGTTTTGTTGACTGTTTCCTTTGTTGTGCAGAAGCTTTTTATCTTGATGAAGTCCCAAAAGTTCGTTTTCGCTTTTGTTTCCTTTGCTTTCAGAGTCATGCCCTGAAAGAATTTGCTGTGGCTGATGTCGAAGAGGTTACTGCCTATGTTCTCCTCTAGGATTTTGATAGATTCCTGCCTCACGTTGAGGTCTTTTAACAGACACTTTTCCAAAGAAGACATACAAATGGCTAACAGACACATGAAAAAATGTTCATCATCATTAGCCATCAGGGAGATTCAAATCAAAACCACACTGAGCTATCACCTTACACCAGTTAGAATGGCCAAAATCAACAAGACAGTAAACAACAAATGTTGGAGAGGATGTGGAGAAAGGGGAACGCTCTTCCACTGTTGGTGGGAATGTAAGTTGGTGCAGCCACTTTG
>CM052885.1:75849967-75864164 GCA_028534135.1 Potos flavus
CAAACTGTGGAAAGAGCCAAGATGCTCTTCAACAGACGAATGGATCAAGAAGATATGGCCCATATATACAATGGAATATTATGCCTCCATTAGAAAGGATGAATACCCAACTTTTGTTTTAACATGGACTGGACTGGAAGAGATTATGTTGAGTGAAATAAGTCAAGCAGAGAGAGTCAACTATCATATGGTCTCACTTACATGTGGAGCATAAGGAAAAATATGGAAGACATTGTGAGAGGGAAGGGAGGGATGAATTGGAGGAAATCGGAGGGGCGAAGAACCATGAGAGACTGTGAACTCAGAACAAGGGACTGAGGGTTTTGGAAGGAGGGGAGTGGGGGGATGGGCGAGCCTGGTGGTGGGTATTGAGGAGGGCACGTATTGCATGGAGCACTGGGTGTGGTACATAAACAATGAATCTTGTAACACCGAAAAATAAAATAAAAGTATTTGGGAAAAAAAAAAAAACATTTCTCTTTGTTTTTCTTTTCATGACAAGTGCACTCTTTAATCCCCATCCCCTCTTTCCCCCATCCATCTCCCCCTCCTCCCTGGTAACCATCAGTTTGTTCTCTATAGTTGAGTGTGTGCCTTGGTTTGTCTCCTACTCGACTCTACTTCAATCACTCAGTACTACTGTGTCATTTGTTACCTCCTGGGACTTTGATCAGTATAGCCAGCTGGATCGATAGCCACCTGCAGGGTAGGGGGAACTCAGTATCACCACTTCTTGTGTCACTGTATGATCCCGAGGAGGAGGGCATGTCTCTCAACCCATCAGAGCCTCTGCCTTCTGCTCTCGTTCCCTGCAGTGGTTACTGTCCAGGGTGACTGGGGTGCTGCTTCCTTGCTTGCCCCGCTGCTCTGCAGGGTCTGCCTCGGCCACTGTTGGGGCCCCTGCCAATTGCTTCCCCACCCCTAGATCTGTAGCTCTCATTCTGAACCTCGCCTGATTTCTCCCAGTTTCTGTTTCTGGTTGCCTCGAGCTCTCATTCTTTTGGAGTCCTAAAAATCCATCCATTGTCTGCATGTCCCTTTCTCTTTTGTAGACTGTGGAAGAAGGGAATGCTTCAGTAGACTTACCTGGGCCCCTCATGATATACCTCTTTCATTTTCATCACAGCTCTCTCCTCCCTTGTGCGTGTACACACACACACACACACACCCTTCAGGGTGTGTCTGAGCACAACCCCTACCACTCCTGGCCTCACTGTGCCATCAGACTTCTATTCATCCCTCATCATTTCCTTCTCAGAGATCCCTGACCCCTCATGCTGGCTCCTTTCTGTTGGCCATACTTCTCCAGTTGTTGGAAATGCCAGCATTGGTCTAAATCTAGGTACACAGTCAGTGCCCATCTTCCCCTTGGGTGTTGGCTCCCAGGGGAGTCCAATACATCTTGTCATCCATGGCTGCCTGGCTATTGGGTATCCAAGTCTATCCAGAGTACAGAGAGCAAGATACCTTTCCACAGCCGGCCTTTCCCCTCATGGATGTTCAGTCCTGTAGGCGAAAAATAAGTTAAAAAAATACCGTGAGATGGTGTTCACTGACTGACGTGAAGCTGAACCATCTGGACAATTTAGGGACAAGAGAAAGTGTTCTCTTTTTTCTGAGTTCTTTTCCCAGGGGAATTCAAGAAGACCAAATGCAGAAGAGCTTTAAAAAGTGCTTTAAAAAATAAAAAAATAATCACTATGATTGTTATTTAAAAAGAGCTTTTCAGATATGTACGTACACTGGAATATTATTCAGCCTTTAAAAAGGATGACATTCTGATGCATGCTACAACATGGATGGAGCCTGAGGACATTAGTATAAGCCAGCCATACAAGGAAAATGTTGTATAATTCCACTTATATGAGGTACCTGGAAGAGTCAAATTCACAGAAAGAGGTATGGTGGTTACCAGGGGTTGGGGGGCTGGGGAATGGGAGTTATTGTTCAGTGACTAAAGAGTTTCAGTTTTGCAAGATGAAACAATTCTGGACATCTGTTGCACAACAAGAATCTATTTAACACTCCTTAACTGTACACTTAAAAATGGTTAAGATAGCAATTTTTAAAATTTATTAATTTATTATATTTATTAATAATTATTAATACCGATGCATTAATATATAACATATTAATATATTATTAATATGTTATATAAAATGTATTGATATAATATATAATTAATGTTAATAATTATTAATGATTATTAATTAATAATTCCAGTATACATAACATACAGTGTTATATCAGTTTCAGGTGTATGATACAGTGATTCAACAATTCTATACATTACTCAGTGCTCATCGTGATAAATATACTCTTAATCCCAAGCACCTATTTCAACCATCTGCTCACCCACCTCCCCCCTGGTAACTATCAGTTTGTTCTCTATAGCTAAGGGTCTGTTTTTCTTTATCTGTTTGTTTTGTTTCTTAGGTTCCATATATGAGGGAAATCATATCTTATTTGTCTTTCTCTGACTTCTCTCACTTAACATTATACCCACTAGAAACACCCACGTTATTGCAAGTGGCAAAATTTCCTTCTTTTTTATGGCTGAGTAATATTCCATTGTATATATCTTCTTTATCCATTCATCTAGTGATGGACACTTGGGTTGCTTCCGTGGTTTGGCTACTGTAAATAATGCTGTGATATGCATAGGGGTGCATATGTCTTTTCAAATTAGTGTTTTCTTATTCTTTGGGTAAATACCCAGTAGTGGAAGTACTGGATCTTATGGTAGCTCTATTTTTAATACTTTGAGGAACCTCCATACTGTTTTCCACAGTGGCTGCACCAGTTTGCATTCCCACTAACAGTGCATGAGGGTTCCTCTTTCTCCACATCCTTGCCAACACTTGTGATTACTTGTGTTTTTGATTTTAGTCATTCTGACAGGTGTGAGGTGATATCTCATTGTGGTTTTGATTTGCATTTCGTTGATGATTAGTGATGGTGAACATTTTTCATGTGCCTTTTGGCAAGGGTAAATTTTATGTTATGTGTATCTCATCACAATTAAAAATTTCCTTAAAAAGCCGAAAACTCTTCATTGGCTTCTTAAAAGTCACGAGAATCAGCTCCTTTTGGGTGAACATAATTCTTGTGAGTTTTTTGTTTTTCATCTTTTTTTTTTTTTTTGTATTATTGGAGATCCTTCTCTCAGGCTACTGTTCTCTAACCTGTGACTCTATCCCAGACTTGTCTCCCCACCTGTGATGGGGCCCTGTTTATTCCCATGTGTCAGAATTCACAGAGTCCCCATGGAGCATGTTCTGATGTTCTCAGGACTATGTACGTACTTACTCATTGTTACTGAAATTCACATCATTATCATTAATTTTTTGTTAGCACCTCATGAAATTCCAGAAATTTTATGCCTCTGCTTCTATTCTCTGACCAGCTATAAAAAACACTTTATTGCTTACAAGTCAGCTGATCTGAACATGTAACCATCTAGTACATAATAATCCTAAGTTGAAAATTCATTTTAGAATTTGCATAAGTAAATGGAATATATTTGGACCTTTTAAAATATGCACAAAAAGTACTTGCTGATAAAGTTTTCATTATATTTCTAATTCTCTGCTGTTGCTCTTGGTCTGTTGTTTCTCTCTTTAGCCCTTTTTTCTCATGGCAGATTGAGCCAAATGATTGAATTCAGTCATCGTAATGGCCCATCAAGCCTGATGCTTTGGTTTGGGCAGACGGTTCTTCCAGGACAAGGCAGCTTTCATACACAGAACTAGCTAAGGCTTGAGCAGGGTAGGCATCTGCCCACAGGCTGATGCCTGTGGCTGGCTTTTGGCAGGGTTTCCCAGCCATTCAGAAGAGTTCAGGAAAACTCCTTTCTAGGAGTTTTAGAAGACAAATACCCACATTGGCATTAAGACCTCCTTAGGGAGAAAGAGGAGTAGGCGAGAAATGGAGACTGTGTCCTCGATCCTCTCTAAATTACCCAGATCTCAAGCCTGGCTGGTGCAGCATGGAGGGAAGAAGGCAGGTTTTCAATTGGATATAAGATTGGGATTTAAATCCAGTGGACTTAAAAAAAAAAAAAAGGCTGGGGATCTGTCTGACATGTAGAAAAGGGATGAGAGTAGCGAAGGCAGTGACAGAAAGAAATAAAACCATTTCATCTTTATAACCCACTGGATTGAGGCCAAGTACAAGTAAATGTCAACTCCTTCATGAATCTTGTCTCTCTGGATTTCCATTGTGTCCCCAGAAATAACCGGCACATATTTGGTAGGTGCCCAGTAAATATTTGTTGAGGAAACCAGCAAATAAACAACATAAACAAAAAATATCCTCTGAGGTCAGATAGAGGCAAATATGAAATATCACTCTGCCACTTCCTAACAGGGTTGACTTAAACAATATCCTCAATATCCATGTGTCCTCTGCGCTCCTGTTTCTCTCCTGTGAGTATGATAATGATAACATTGGTCTCACAGGGTGGTGCTGGTTGACCAGATAATATCTGGAGCACAGAGTAAGTGTTCAATAAACATTTATTTTTTTCCTTCTTTATGTACCATATTATATACACATTCTGTTTTGTGCAGCTATTCAAGATGAATTCCTGTGGACAGTGAATAAATAATATTAAATTCCAAACAGAGATCTCAATATAAGTAGTTACTTTAGTTCTGCAGAGATTTACTTAATGAGAATACTTTCTTTAAAATCTGAGAAACATTATACCCACTGAAACGAGTGTTGTAGGATTAAAGATACAAAACCAATCCCAGGCAGCATTGCAAAGGTTTTCCATCAATTTCTTCTTCCTTCCCTTCATATCTTCCTACCCCCTCTTCAGGAAAGCCTTTTTCCCATTCTTTTTTCCCTCTTTCTGTTTTTCTTATTTTTAAAAAAATCTCTCATTTCTTTGAACAGAAAGAAATGGAGGGGGAAAGAGGAGAGGATCAAAGAAATGGAATGAGATTGGAAGAAGATCAATCTCTTGGCCTCCCAAGTAGAGGAAATAAGAGTGGAAGGGAGGCAGTGGAACTCAGGAGGGAAAAGAGCCGATGTGGTACTATTGGCCAAGTGCCATTAGCAAGTGTCTATTTGAAAGAATTTACACATAAGGGTTTTTTTTTAATTTTTTTTTTTGAGAGAAAAGTTTTCTCTTCAGAAAATCAGAAAAATAGAGAAGCAAGAAAAAGATTCGGACAGAGAGGACAACAGGTTTTGTTTCCTTAGAGAAAGAGAATACCAGATATCCAACTGCCCCACTTAACACTGCCCAGGGCCAGGCCACCTGCTGGGTTCTGTTCCACTCATTTTTTTGTAGCAGAATTTTGGCGTTTCCTCACATTTGCCCTTAGAAATTTAGGTTTCTCCTCATGGCTGCCATCTGACACTCTGTTTTTTGCATGGTCCCCCTACACAAGGATCAGGGTAAATGAAGCAAATGCTTCTCCCCAAGGAATCCACAGATTCTCCACTCCCTGTAAATGTAACTGAGAGTGGAAATGAATTTGGGAATCTCACACAGGAAGCCAATGCACTGAGGGGAAATTCAGATTTACACAAAGGATAAAGTGTTCCTCTGAACACTCAGCTCTTCTTGCACACTTTAAACGTGATTGCATTCCTTTGCACACTCATATACTCACACACAAGCACACACATACCCACACAGACAAATAAGTTAGTCTGTCACTTGTCAAGAAACCAGTTGCTTAAATATCCGAGGGAAGAGGATGATACTTAACTTGAATTTGTCACGCCCTGTGCCTTTCAGGTCAGCTTTTTCTTCTTTTCCTTTCTTTTTTCTGGCCATCACTAATTTATGAAAAATATAATCAGTAGGAATCTCTTATGTGCTCAGCACTATATGAGGTGCTATTGAAATGAAATGAAATATGAAGCACAGTCCCTGCCTTGGGAAATGTGGGGCCTGGAGATAGGCACACACGTGATTAAGCAGTAAATCCTATAGTGTTCAAGGCCGGGGAAATCTCTCTACCTTGTGTGCTAATGTGCAAATTAGCTCATTCTTCCTCTTGTGACCTTCCTTTTTAGAAGGTTTTCTTAACCCACTTGATGGGCTCAATCATGTCTCTGAACTATGGTTTTTGGTTTGTAAAATTTAATTCTAATTTGCTTCATCTGAGGGAATGTATCTAGAAAGGCTCATTCTAGTTTCCTTGTTGCTTGCTGTGCCTCGTACTGGCTACAAAGACTAGGGAGCTCTGTGGAGAGCTGATAGAACTCAACACAGGTGTGTTGAATGATTGCTTTACTCTAGGTGTTGGAACACAGACACTGACTCTATGTTTAAGGAGCTTACAGTGTTCTAGAGAGGACAGATGGGGATGCAACAAACGTGCATGAAGCAGGGAGAAATTATCTCTAACTAATGAGAATGAGCAAGGTTTTAATGGAAGGGGCATGATTTAGATAGGTTCAAAGATCATTTAAGGAAGGGGAGTGTCCTGAGTTTACAGAAAGTTTGGTGGAGATGAGATAGTTGAAGACATGCATTAGCCAGAGCATAAGGGATGAGCTTTGAGTGATTGGTAAGCTTGACTTGTCAGTTTACACCAATCTTAGCATGAACTTAAGCAATATTTGTATATTTTCCCATTTTCAGTCTGCAGTTCTCCTGCAAGAAAGGTATTTAGAAGATTCTATTTCCAGAAGCCTATTTGGAGACACAAGCTCAGCAGCTGGCATGATAATGAACCCATTTCAATAGAATAAATTCTATTACTATTAATATTAAGCAGCCACAGAATGATTCATGAAGCTCTTTCCAAAATTCAAGAAGTACTTAATCAAAAGGAGGGGGAGGAGAAAGAATAAATAGAAATCATGTCAAAGTTGATTATTGTTGGCTTTCTTTAAGAGTCAATTCCACTGTTTCTCAGGCTGACTGATGCTGAGTGAATTGATTTATTTTACTAAATAAAACTTTGCATTTGCGTGGATAGAGAAAACCTGACAAAAGGCCGAAATATCCAGGGAGTTTATTGCTTTTTGTAGGTCATGCAACTGGCCTAAGGTATATCAGTTCTGTGTTCCAGATTTTCTATATGTTTCCAGTTAATGAATTTTCTGTTACTTTCTCTCTGTTCCTTGGTCCTCATTTCATCCTGTCTTTTGTTTCTCAGCATGCAAATAGGTATCCCCACTTCTTCTTAAGGAAAGATTTTCAGGTAAGGGCTTGATTAACCAGGTAAGATTTAAAACAGATTTCAGGGGCACCTGGGTGGCTTAGTCGGTTAAGCATCTAACTTTTGATTTTGGCTCAAGTCATGATCTCAGGGTTGTGATATTGAGCCCCATTCAGGGTCCACTCTCTCTCCCACCCCTCATTCATTCACTCTCTCTTTCTAGAAAAATAAAAAACACAGATTTCAAATCTTATTCTGGATCAATATAGAGCATTCATCATTCGTCAGATAAATCTAATAAAGTAGAAATTGGCAAGTGGGAGAAGGGAAACAAGTTACCATAAGGATGAAAGGACATTAGAATAGATGCCTATGGATGACCCTATTTCATCTCTTTCCAGGACAGGAAATAAGGATAAAGAGTCTTTCCTGCTTCTGGGCCCTTGTTTTCTTTTCCACTCTCCTCACTACCCTTTGAAGGATCACTGAGGATTTAGAGGATACTAAAAGGTCCTAGAGATTGCAGTATAGATATCATCCACTTCAGCATGAAGCATATGATGTCTCCGTCCTGTCTATTTGGCAAACTCAATCAGCTTTGAATTTAAGGCCAAATCTTATTCTCAGAAAAGCCAACCAAGCTCTTCCCTTCACCTGTCTTTTCTTCCTCCATCAGCTTCATAATCTTCTAGAAGATGAACCCTGCTTATTAGGTAGCTTTTGCTGTATAAAAATGACCCCACAAGTTAATGGCTTAAATGATAAACATTTGTTATCTCAGTTGCTATAGGTCAGAAATCCAGCTGCAGCTTAGCCACTGAGGTGTCTGCTGGTGTTGTAGTTATATCAGGGCTCAAGGGGGCATAATCCATTTCCAGAGTCACACATGGTGGTTGGTCAGCCTGGGTCATCACTGCCTGTGGTCAGGGGCATCAGTTCTTTGACATATGGAATCTTCCATATGTCATCTTGGATGGATCTTCCACAGGGTAGCTCACAATAGGGAAGCTGGCACCAAGATGGAAGTCACAGTCTTTCTGTAAACTCACCTTAGAAGGGAAGGGAAATCACATCACTTTTGTAGTATTCTTCCATTAGAAGCGGGTCTCCAGGACCAACCTACCCTTCAGGGGAGGCGAAAGCACAAAGGAAGAGGAATCATCGTGGGTTGTCTTAGAGGTGCTAGCCACACCTGCTTTGAAAAGTTATTGCAAAACCAGATACTCTAGAGAGAAGATCCTTAAGGCAGAGAATAAGCCCCAAGGCATCTTGAAGTCCTTAGTACTCTCTTTTAGTCTTTCTTGGGGTACCAAAAAACAAAGACCTTTTTTTTTTTAGTTTCAGAGATTATAATTATTATTTAAAATAATAAAATTATATTTTATTATTTTTTAATTTTATCTAATTTTTTCAGTGTTCCAAGATTCACTGTTCATGCACCACACCCAGTGCTCCACGCAATACGTGCCCTCTTTAATACCCACCACCAGGTTCACCCATCCCCCCACCCTTCTCCCCTCCAAAACCCTCGGTTTGTTTCTCAGAGTCCACAGTCTCTCATGCTTCATCTCCCCCTCTGATTTACCCATATATATAATGGAATATTATGCCTGCATCAGAAAGGATGAATCCCCAACTTTTGTATCAACATGGATGGGACTGGAAGAGATTATGCTGAGTGAAATAAGTCAAGAGAGAAAGTCAATTATCATATGGTTTCACTTACATAAGGAATAACGTGGAGGACATTAGGAGAAGGAAAGAAAAATACAAAGACTTTTGACATCACCTCCACAAAATGGGAGTTTATTTTGAGGACTCCTTAGCCCAGCAGGACTGGTGAAAGTCTTTCTTCGGCCATCTGCTTGATTCCTTCTCTCTGCCAACCCCCTTCCTTGGTTGGTGATTGAGCCTGTCTCTTATCTTCTCAGATTGCTCATGGCCCATGATGGCCACCCATGGCTTCCCTATGGTTTATTTTACATCAGCTCTCATTGTTAATATGACATTCTTTTTGTGGTCTCACACACTTCCTGAGAGCACATCCTCTGCTGGCCAATGATCCAGGTAGTTTAGCCCCATGTTCAGTAAGGGTCTCTGTCCAAATGGACCCCACAGAGTTTTCAGCAACGATTATTAAAAGATTTTTTCTCTTATTACTATCATTCTGCACCTGTGAAAAGTATCTCACTTTCTTCCCCAAAGAACATTTCCTTTATTTCCTTTCTTGCTCCCCATCCATCTCACAAAAGGTCATTTCCCCTGACCACCTGCTGCTACTTTTTAGATCTTTCTGTTCCTACTGCTGTTTATAAAAATATGCACCCATAAAAAATCTTTTTCATTTGTTTTCTTGATATATTTTTTTCAATTCTTCATCACAAAAGGGGAAGGAACTTTCTAGCGAAGGAAAGATTCTCTGTAGAGGGGAAGGGGCTAAGGTACTAAAAGAGACACTTGAAAGTGCGTAAGAGGAGGAACCTGGGTGACAAGCATGTTGATACCATTTTTGTCCTATTGCTGGCACATTCTTGAAAACTTATAACTGGATTGACCAATTCACTTCTTCAGACCGGCACTAGTCAGATGACTAGTTATAATCTGGGTGCTTGCCTCTCATTAAAGGGCATCCTTTGGTCTATTCCTGTTTGGCTGGAAATCCTATACTATTTATAATGTGGTCATTTGGGTAGCAGGGCCTGGGGTTAAGAAAAATCCTCTTAGAATCAAGTGCTGTCAGGGAAAGCAAGTAGAGAGCTGTTAGGTCAATCCAAGTACGTTCCCAATAAATGCAGAATAAATAAGCTACCTCTGCGTTCAAAACCTAACAGAACACCAATGCAGTTGGGATATATAAATATGTGAGTATGTATAAGTGTAGATTATCAGCAGAAAAATGCATACATTCAGGTGGCAGGATGATCAGATCCAAATTCCGGAGAGCAAGTCTTCACGGAAAGACTTAACCCAATCTTTATCAATACAGAAATAGCAGAACACAGCATCTTCCAAGCTTTCATACATATTTGACATCAATGAACAAAACAATCACTCTAAGAATCACATTAAAGCAATAATAATAATTTGTGAATGCTTATGATTCACAAGCCAAGTTAATATGCATTAATTTGTCCAATAATCCCAATACTTCAGGGAAGTGGTGTGATTAGTATACTCACTTCACTCAGGAGAAAACTGAAGATTATAAAGGTTGAGTGACTAATCCATGTTGCACAGGGTCTAAGTGCTGAAGTCGGACTCCAACAAAATATGTCTGTCTCTGAACCTTATACTTGGCCCCACAAGATTGCAGTTCATTTGAAACATGGTATTGCAGGAACATCTGAATGATTACTTCTTAAGGAACCTTAACATAAAGCAGTGTTTCTCTGAAGTAAAATTAATTCCCGCTCTTCCAAATTGGATAGTTTCTTCATAAAGATTTTTGTCTGAGCAAATTCTCTGTGGTCGTGAAAGCTGAGTGAGGGTTTCACAATCTGAGCTCTGCTATCCTCAGTTGTGTGATGGGGGGCCATTCCTTAATCTCTCTGACTCCTCTATTGAATCCCTGGGATGCATGTGGAGACTTTGAAGAAGTATGTGTTAAATGCCAGGCAATGAGTAAGCACTTAATAAATAGCAACTACTGCTATTAGTGCTATTAAAGAATTTCAGTATTTTCTCTGAAAGAAGACATGCTAAGTCTTGTAAAATTGTTAAGGCTGTTTATACACAGCAACAAAAGATCTGGGTGGAGGCAGCCATGCAAACATTTACCTTTAGTGATGCGACCCATTCAGATACCTTCAAGTAGCTGAGCGATGAGCTGAAATTCTCTACATTTCACCTGGAGCAGAGACAAAGCCTCTATCTTTCTGTAATTCCTCTTATGAGAATTAAAACAATTCTTTTTTTCCCTTTTTTATTTAAATTCAATTAATTAACATATAATTTATTATTTGTTTCAGGGGTACAGGTCTGTGATTCATCAGTCTCATATAATACCCAGTGCTCATCACAACATATACCCTCCCCAGCTACCCCATCCCTACACTCCCCTCCCCTCCAGCAACCCTCAGTTTGTTTCCTATGATTAAGAGTATCTTATGGTTTGTCTCCCTTTCTGGTTTCATCTTCTTTCATTTTTTCCTCTCTTCCCCTATGATCCTCTGCCTTGTTTCTTAAATTCCACGTATCAGTGATCTCATATGATAATTGTCTTTCTCTGATTGACTTATTTTGCTTAGCAAAATACCCTCTAGTTCCATCCATGTCGTTGCAAATGACAAGATTTCATCTTTTTGATGGCTGCATAGTATTCGTGTGTGTGTGTGTGTGTGTGTGTGTGTGTGTGTCTACCACATTTTCTTTATCCATTCATCTGTCGATGGACATCTGAGCTCTTTTCATAGTTTGGCTATTGTGGACGTTGCTGCTATAAACATTGGGGTTCAGGTGCCCCTTTAAATCACTACATTTGTATCTTTGGGGTAAATACCCAGTAGTGCAGTCGCTGGGTCGTAGGGTAGCTCTGTTTTTAACTTTTTCCAGATTAGCTGCACTAACTTGCATTCCCACCAACAGTGTAGAAGGGTTCCCCTTTCTCCACGTCCTTGCCAACACCTGTCCTTCACTGACTTGTTAATTTTAGCCATTCTAACTGGCATGAGGTGGTATCTCATTGTGGTTTTGATTTGTGTTTGCCTAATGTGGAGTGGTGTTGAGCATTTTTTCATGTGTCTGTTGGCCATTTGGATGTCTTCTTTGTAGAAATGTCTGTTCATGTCTGCTGCTCATTTCTTGATCAGATTATTTATTCTTTGGGTGTTGAATTTGATAAGTTCTTTATAGATTTTGGATACTAGCCCTTTATCTGATATGTCATTTGCAAATATCTTCTCCCATTCTGTCAGTTGTCTTTTGGTTTTGTTGACTGTTTCCTTTGTTGTGTAAAGCTTTTTATCTTGATGAAGTTGCAATAGTTAATTTTTGCCTTTGTTTCCCTTGCCTTTGGAGATGTGTCTAGCAAGAACATGCTGTGGCCTAGGTTGAAGAGGTTGCTGCCTGTGTTGTCCTCTAGGATTTTGATGGATTCCTATCTCACCTTTAGGTCTTTCATCCATTTTGAGCTTATCTTTGTGTATGGTATAAGAAAATGGTCCAATTTCATTCTTCTGCATGTGGCTGTCCAATTTTCCCAGCACCATTTATTGGAGAGACTTGTCTTTTGTCCACTGGGTATTCTTTCCTGCCTTGTCAAAGATTAGTTGACCATACAGTTGAGGGTCTATTTATGGCTTCTCTATTCTGTTCCATTGATCTATGTGTCCGTTTTTGTACCAGTATCATATTATCTTGATGATTACAGCTTTGTAATGGAGTTTGAAATCCGGGATTGTGATGTCACCAGTTTTGGTTTTCTTTTTCAACATCCCTTTGGCTATTCAGGGTCTTTTCTTGTTCCATACAAATTTTAGGATTATTTGTTCCAGTTCTGTGAAAAAAGTTGATGGTATTTTGATAGGGATTGCATTAAATGTGTAGATTGCTCTCGGTAGCACAGACATTTCCACAATATTTGTTCTTCCAATCCATGACCCTGGAACTTTTTTCCATTTTTTTTGTGTGTGTCTTCCTCAATTTCTTTCATGAGTCTTCTATAGTTTTCTGAGTACAGATCCTTTGCCTCTTTGGTTAGATTTATTCCTACATGTCTTATGATTTTTGGTGAAATTGTAAATGGAATCGACTCCTTAATTTCTTTCTTTTGTCTCATTGTTGGTGGATAGAAATGCAACAGATTTCTATGCATCGATTTTATCTCCTGCCACTTTACTGAATTGCTGTATAAGTTCTAGCAATTATGGGGTGGAGTCTTTTGGGTTTTCCACATAGAGTATCATGTCATCTGCAAAGAGTGAGAGTTTGACTTCTTCTTTGCCAATTTGGTTACATGTTATTTCTTTTTGTTGTCTGAATGTTGAAGCTAGGAATTCTAGTACTACGTTCAAGAGTAGTAGTGACAGTGGACATCCCTGACATGTTCTTGACCCTAGGGGAAAAGCTGTCAGTTTTTCCTGACTGAGAATGATATTTGCTGTGGGCTTAACATAGATGGCTTTTATGATATTGAGGTATGTATCCTCTATCCCTATGTTGTGAAGAGTTTTAATCAAGAAAGGATGCTGTACATAGTCAAATTCTTTTTCTACATATATTGAGAGGATCAAATGTTTTTTCTGCATCTATTGAGAGGTTCTTGCCCTTTCTTTTATTTATGTAATGTATCACATTGCTCGATTTATGGATGTTGAACCAAACTTGCAGCCCAGGAATAAATACCGCATGGGTATGGTGAATAATCCTTTCAATGACCTGTTGTATCCTATTGACTGATGATTTGGTGAGAATTTTTGCATCCATTTTCATTAGGGATACTGGTCTGTAATTCTCTTTTTTGGTGGGGTCTTTGTCTGGTTTGGGACCAAGGTAATGCTATCCTCATAAAAAGAGCTTGGGGTGGGAGGAGCAAGATGGCGGAGAAGTAGGAGGCGGAGATAGTGACTGATCCCAGAAGTTCAGCTAGATAGTTATCAAAGCACTTTAAACAACTACAAACTTAGCAGGAGATAGAAGAGAAGAAGAACAGCAACTCTAAGAACAGAGGATCAACCACTTTTCGGAAGGTAGGACTTGCGGATAAGTGAATCCGAAGCGACGGGAAGACAGACCGCGGGGGGAGGGGCCGGCTCCCGGCAAGCCGCAGAGCGGCGGAGCACAAATCGGAACTTTTAGAAATGTGCTGCTCGGCCTGGAGGCTGCCAGAGCTCGGCGTTGGGGCCTCCAGACACAAAGAGCGGCGGGCGGGACGAGCGCTGTGTTCTCCGCCCGCGTTAACTCCGTCAGCTCACGCCCTGTGCCCGGCGCGAGGGGGAGAGAACCGGAGGTGCCCTCCGCCCAGAGGCCGGAGAGAACGCGGCCGCTTGGGGCAGGAATCTGAGCGCACCCGCGCGGACCGGGAGCCCGGACAGCAGTCGCGGCACGGGCAGCCACCAGAAACCAGTTTC
>CM052885.1:75864664-75900855 GCA_028534135.1 Potos flavus
GGGGATGGGCGAGCCTAGCGGTGGGTATTGAGGAGGGCACGTATTGCATGGAGCACTGGGTGTGGTACATAAACAATGAATCTTGTAACACTGAAAAATAAAATAAAAGTATTTGGGAAATAAAAAAAGAGCTTGGAAGTTTTCCTTCCATTTCAATTTTTTGAAATCATCAGAAGAATAGGTATTAATTCTTTAAATATGTGGTAGAATTCCTCTGGGAAGCCATCTGGCCCCGGGCTCTTGTTCGTTGGGAGATTTTTTATTACAGCTTCAATTTCCTTGGTGGTTATGGGTCTGTTCAGGTTTTTTACTTTTTCCTGGTTCAGTTTTGGTAACTTATACATCTCTGGGAATTTATTCATTTCTTCCAGATTGCCTAATTTTTTGGCATATAATTGCTCATAATATGTTCCTATAATTGTTTGTTTTTCTTCAGTGTTGGTTGTGATCTCTTCTCTTTCATCATGATTTTATTTATTCGGGCCCTTTCTCTTTTCTTTTTGATAAGTCTGGCCAGAAGTTTATTGATCTTACTAATTCTTTCAAAGAACCACCTCCCAGTTTCATTGATATGTTCTACTATTCTTTTTGTTTCTATTTCATTGATTTCTGCTCTACTCTTTATTAGTTCTCTTCTCCTATTCAGTTTAGGATTTGTTTGTTCTTTCTCCAGCTCCTTTAGGTGTAGGATTAGGTTGTGTGTTTGAGACCTTTTTTATTTCTTGAGAAAGGCTTGTATTACTATATACTTCCCTCTTAGGACTGCTTTTACTGTATCCCAAAGGTTTTGAACAGTTGTGTTTTCATTTTCATTTGTTTCCATGAATTTTTAAAAATTCCTCTTTAATTTCCTGGTTGACCCATTCATTCTTTAGTAGGATGCTCTTTAGCCTCCATGTATTTGCGTTCTTTCCAACTTTCTTCTTGTCATTAAGTTCCAATTTCAAAGCACTGTGGTCCAAATATATTCAGGGAATGATCCCAATCTTTTGGTACCAATTGAGACCTGATTTGTGACCCTGGATGTGATCTATTCTGGAGAATGTTCCATGTGCACTCGAGACGAATGTGTATTCTGTTGCTTTAGGATGTAATGTTCTGAATTTATCTGTGAAGTCTGTCTCATCCAGTGTGTCATTCAAACCCCTTATTTCCTTGTTGATCTTTTGCTTAGATGATCTGTCCATTGCAGTGAGGAGAAGTGTTTAAGTCCCCCACTATGATTGTATTATTATCATTGATGTGTTTCTTTGATTTTGTTATTAATTGGTTTATATAATTGGCTGCTCCCATGTTAGGGGCATAAATATTTACAATTGTTAGATCTTCTTATTGGATAGACCTTTTAAGTATGATCTAGTGTCCTTCCTCAGCTCTTATTATAGTCTTTGGCTTAAAATATATTTTGTTTGATAGAAGCATTGCCACCCCAGCTTTCTTTTGATGTCCATTAGCATGATAAATTGTTTTCCACCCCCTCACTTTCAATCTGGAGATGTCTTCGGATCTAAAATGAGTCTCTTTCAGATAGCACATTGATGGGTCTTGCTTTTATTGTTATCCAATCTGATACTTTGTGTCTTTTGATTGGAGCATTTAGCTCATTTACATTCAGGGTAACTATTGAAAGATATGAATTTAGTACCATTGTATTGCCTGTAAGTGACTGTTACTGTATATTGTCCCTGGTCTATGTTACTTTGGGCTCTTTCTTTGCTTGGAGGAGCCCTTCTAATATTTTTTGAAGAGCTAGTTTAATGATCACAGATTCTTTTCATTTGTTTGTCCTGGAAGTTTTTATCACTCTATTTTGAATGATAGCCAAGTATTCTTGGCTGCATATTTTTCTCATTTAGCACCCTGAATATATTATGCCAGTCCTTTCTGGCCTGCCAAGTCTCTGTGGATAGGTCTGATGCGAATCTAATGTTTCTACCCTTGTAGGTTACAGACTTCTTTGTCCTGAGTTGTTTTCAGTATGTTCTCTTTGTCTCTGAGATTTGTAAGTTTCATTATTATATGTCAAGGTATTCACTTATTTTTATTGATTTTGAGGGGGGTTCTCTGTACCTCCTGGGTTGTGATGCCTGTTTCCTCCCCCAGGTTAGGAAAGTTCTCTGCTATAATCTGCTCCAAAATACCTTCTGCCCCCCTCTCTCTTTCCTCTTCTTCTGGAATCTGCTTTATGGTATCACTTATCTCTTTATGGTATCACTTATCTCTCTAACTCTCCCCTCATGATCCAGTAGTTGTTTATCTTTCTTTTTCTCAGCTTATTTATTCTTCATCATTTGGTCTTCCATATCATTAATTACCTCTTCTGCCTCATTTATCCCAGCAATGAGAGCATCTATTTTTGATTGCATCTCATTTATTAATAGCCTTTTTGATTTTGATTTGGTTAGATTTTAGTTCTTTAATTTCCCCAGAAAGGGATTCTTTAGTATCTTCTATGCTTTTTTCAAGCCCAGCTAATATCTTTATAGTCGTTATTCTGAACTCTAGTTCTGACATCTTACTTATGTCCATACTGATTAGATCCCTGGCAGTCAGTACTGCCTCTTGTTCTTTTTTTTGAGGTGGCTTTTTCTGTCTTGCCATTCTGTCCAGAGAAGAATAGATGAACAAAAGAACAAAATATCTAAAATGGCAATGATGACCCCAGAGAAGTATACACTAAGCCAATCAGAACAGACCGGAAACCAGAAAAAAAAAAAGATAATATAATTTGACGGTGAGCAGAATAGAGCAATACACTGGATTCTGTGTGTATTTTGGTATGTGTTTTAGAAAACTAGGTCCAAAAATTGTAAAGAAAGAAAAACTTATATATGTACAAAAATAAAATTAAATAATTAAATATAATGAAAGGGTAGAATGTAACTGCAACAATGCAAATTAAAAGACAAGAAAAAACAAAAGAGAAAGAAAGAACAACAACAACAATAATAAACAACAAAAAGGAAGGAACATAAACATACAGGTGAGAAGAACAGAGCAATACACTCTCTCCTGAGTGTATTTTGGTCAGGTTGTTAGAGAACTACATCTCAAAACTGTAAAGAAAGGAAAATTATATATACCAAAATAAAATTAAATACATTGAAAGGATAGACTGTAACTGTACAGATGAAAATTTTAAAAAGACTTTAACAAAACAAAAAAATGAAAATAAAAGGAGGAAGAAGAAGGAAAAAAAAGAAAAGAATATGATCAGACAGGTAAATAGAGCAGAGCCATACATTAGATTTTGGGTGTATTTTGGTCCGTTAGAAGAAATTGCATCCCAAAATTGTAAAGAAAGAAAACTTTATATATATATATATATATACATATATATATATATATATATATATATATATATATATATATATATACACACACACACACACACAAAATAAGATTAAATAAATGAAGGGAAAGAATGTAACCATAAAAATGAAAATTTAAAAAGATTTTAAAAAGGAGTTGATAAAATGAGAAATTGATTGAAAAGGGAAAGAAGAAAAAAGTTTTAAAAATAAAAAAATAAAGAAAATAAAAAATAAAGTTGAAAAACAAGAATCATGGGGGAAAAGCCATGAATTCTATGGGCTATATCCCCTAGTGCTGGAGTTATTTGCAATTCTGTGTAATGGGTAAACTTGTTCTTGGATGGATGTTCTTGCCGATCTTCTGGGGGAGGGACCTGTTGCAGTGATTCTCAAATGTCTTTGCCCAAGGCAGAATTGCACAGTCCTTGCCAGGGGTCAGGCTAAGCAATCTGCTTAGGTTTGCTCTGGGTAGCTTTTGTTCCCTGAAGGCTTTCCATGCACTTTGGAGGACGAGAATGAAAACGGTGGCCTCCCAATCTCTGGTCCAGGAGGATCAGAGAACTTGAGGCCCCCCTTTTCAGTGCACCCTCAGAGAAAAGCAGTCAATTACTCCTGTCTCCCTGGTCTCTGGCTGCCCTCCATGCTCAGCTGGCCTGCAACTGAGCATTTCCATCTCTGGCACACAACTCCATTTGGAGTCTCCAAACCCTGCAGATTCCTGCAGCACACTTCTGTGTCACTCCTCTCAGGGGAGGTAGAGTGGTCTCCCTGGTTCTGCCGCTAGTTGGGCTCCTACTCAGAGAGCAGTGGCCCAACTGTACCATGGATCACGGCTTATGGCCACTGCCTAGCTGAGAGTCCATTCCTGGGCTCACTCTTTGCAGCCAGCTTCCCTGCTCCAATATCTGGGAGCTTTGCTGCCCTCAGGCACCTCCAGTCTTCCTGTTACTCTGAGGATCCTGAGACCACACTGTCCTAGCTTGGGTTCCATCCCCACTTAGCAGCCTGAGCAATGTTCCTCACCAGAGCAGACTTCTAAAAGTTCTGATTTTGTGCTCCACTGCTCTATCACTTGCCGGTAGCTGGCTCATGGAAGCTCCCTCACCCCCACCCCCACTGCTGTCTATCTTCCCATATATCGCCTTAGATTCACTTCTCCACAATTCCTACCTTGCAGAAAGTGGTCGCTTTTCTATCCATAGAGTTGCAGTGATTCTTTTCTTAGATCTCCGGTTGAGTTCTCAGGTGTTCAGAATGATTTGATAGCTATATAGTTGAATTCCTGGGACTAGATGAAATTAAGGTCTCCTACTCCTCTGCCACCTTGGACTCCCCAAATAAAAACAATTCTTCCCATGGACTATACAAAAGTGATGTGGGGTTTGTATTTTAAAGTGGATTAACCTTCTAATAACAAATAAGCCCTCCATTTATGATTTAGAGTTCATCCCACTTTCTATGACTTTTAAAAGAGCAGTTAATTCATGACTTTCCTTTCTGCCTAGAATTCTATGTGCTATATTCTTGAATACTTTCCTGTAAGTACCCTGGTGTATGAGAGGGGTTATAATTACTTCTGTGTTGGAGAGTTGAGAATAAGGATACAGGGCTTAACTCTACATTCCATGGAGGTACTTTTGGGTGAGGGGTATACTAAGAGATATTACTCTTTTATTTAACCCCCATGGGCTTTTCTCCTCATTTAATACCTTTCTCATTTCTCTTTCTCCCCTCCCATCATTACCTACCCACTGCTGCCTTTCACCCCCATCCTGACTAAAGAAATAATTCCATGTGGATAGGTTTAGGTAGTTTAATTTTCCCTTTAAGTTTATGGCAGGCAACCAAAGTGTCACCTCTACATCCTGACTAATATTACAAATATAAGAACATTTAAAATTTTCCATGATGGCAGATCTTTTCAATCAGCAGAACTTGCAAATGGAAATGGAGTGTGGGAAAGACACATGCATGCACACATCCCTGCACACACACAGATTCAATAGCAGAAGTCAGATGGCACTGGTGCCCCAGAGGTCTGCTCTGGAGAGCCTCTCCTTTTCTGTCACCTTAAACACCACCAGGAGATGCCAATATTTATGTCACTGGTCACCATCAGGACTCTCTGTCTCTGGTTCAACTCAGAGGAAATAAGAATTTTATGTCTCCCATGAGGGAAAATAAAGCCTCATGTTTCCTCACAAATTCTGAGATTTTTTTCTTTCTTTCTTGACTATTATTTCATGAGAAGAACATGGAGCAATATCATGACTTAGGCAAATGCCCCCATGAAAGTTTATTTGATGCCTCAGTAAAAGGCAAATTAGTATCTCAGCAGAATCTGCCTTGCTTTTAGGAGAGATGAATAACCAGTATCAAGCTTGCTAAGCAGAAGAGGATGGATTTTCTGATCCAGATCATCAGCAGATCCAGGCATCTGGGGCCAAGGAAGGACCATGGTATGGCCATTCTTGGCCATTCTCAACCAAAACATCCACTGTGGGCTTTTGGCTCACTCTGCCATGAATACCACCATGAAGAATCTGGTAATCCACAAATATGGCTGTACATGACAGTCCTGTCTTTTGAAATGTTGTAACTACAAAGTGTGGGGGAAAATAAAACAAGCCACCTCCATCGGTTGTGTGAGTTGGGTGGCACATCCTTAATGCTTAGAAATATCTGATTGAATTTCCTCTTCAACAGAAGGAGAGAACTCCAGGCTAATTGCATATTGCTCCTTGTTCTGAGTTTCATCCTTTTATGACTATGGCCGGCAGGGGTATAATATAGCTATTTTCTCATATGCGCAACACTCAGTTAATAATGATTTACACTTCCTACTGCTGCTGCTGTCAGAGCAGCAGTGACAAATCTCATTGCTTAGTCTGGTAGGATGCAACTTTTAAACTTTGCTAAATATTCTTCCAGGTTGGCAAATGGACAAAGTGACAAGCCCAGTTCATCTGTTGGGGATTTTTCATGATTGTGCTGACACCACACTACCTAAAACCCTTGCAATTTTCAAAAGGTGCTTTAGAGCCAGAGTCTGTTTATTTGTCTATTTGGAAGTTGCAAGTTGTCAGGCATATGTCGTGCTGCAGTTTGAGTGTATGCTATGAAAGTGAACCACCCCAGAGGTGCAGAGCTGACTTCTCCAGTGAAAGGCTTGCTGTATTATTTTCACTTGCTCTGAGCTTGCTGCCTCCTAGATGGAAGACGTTGCTTCCTTTGGGGAGAAAAGTGTGCATCACCCCTTTCAGCATTTGGGTGCCATGTGTTGCTAAGAAAATTCATGTGGAAGCTTCATGACTATTGGCTGTGGGTTTTGTAGATGAAGTATTAGCACACGCGAATGGTGAAATTTTTAGTGTTTCTTATATAGTTTCACAAAGAGCCCCAGAGTGGCTGAGGAGATTATTTACCTGTAAGGTAAGAGAGGCAAGTACTATGAAAATGGCTCTCTATAACATAAAATGGCTTTGAAGTTGTAAAAACTATGCATATTTTACAATTTAAACCGATAGGTCTCAATTGTGTTCTATTCAGATTCCTTGGTGCAAAGAGCAGAAATTAACTTGAACAAGCGTAAGTATAAAATGGGAGCTTATTGTAGGTATATCCATCTCCTAGAATCCTAAAAGAGTGAAGGACAAGTAGCTGTACTTTGTGGTGCATTGCAGAACGATCAGGAGTGAGATGGCTCTCCACCTCTCAGAGCTGCCAATGTCCACTTTCAATGTTTCTTTGTAGATCTGCTTACTTACATTTACATGTGATTTGAGATGGTATCCTCCACCTCTGGGTATCTCATAGCTTGTGGTTTTGATTTGCATTTCTCTGGTGACTGATTATATTGAGGATATTTTCAAGTGCTTATGAGATATTTGTATATCTTTTTGGGAGAAATGTCTATTTCAAGTCTTGGCCATTTTTTACATGGGTTGCTTGGCTTTTTGTTGTTGAGTGGTTGAGTTCTTTATATATTATAGGTAAATGATACATGATTTGCAAATTTTCTCATTCTTGGTTTGTCTTTCCCCCTTTTTGATAATGTCCTTTGGTACACAAAACTCTAATTTTTTAAAGAAGTCTAGTTATCCCAGTACCATTGTTGAAGATACTATTCTTCTCTCATTGGATGATCTTTGCACCCTTGTGGAAAACCCATTGGCTATAGATATATAGATCGATTTCTTGTCTGTCCATTCTACTCCATTGGTCTGTGAGTCTGTCCTTATACCAGTACTGATTTTTTTTTTTTTAAATTTCTCTAGCTTTGCAGTATATTTTGAAAACAAGAAGTGTGAGTCCTACAACTTTGTCCTTCGTTTTCAAGGTTTTTCTCTCTGCTATTTGGGATACCTCACAACTACATATGAATGTGAAGATAAGCTTTTTCATATCTGCAAATATGATTATTGGGTGAATTTTGATAGGAATTTCATTGAGTCTGTAGATTCTTTTGTTTAGTCAATACTAACCAGCATTAAGTCTTCCATACCATAAACATGCAATGTCTTTCCATGTACTTAGGTTTTCTTTTATTTCTTTCAGCAATGTTTTGTATTTTTTTGATGGTTAAATTTATTCCTAGGTATTTCATTATTTTGATGGTATGGTAAGTGAGATCAATTTTTTTAACTTCCTTTTTTGATTGTTCATTGCTGGTATATATAAACGAAACTGATTTTGTGTGTTCATCTGGTACTATGAAACTTTGCTGAGTTCATTTATAGATCTATTTTTCCCTATGTGTGGATTCTTCTGAAATTTTCTATATATAGGATCATGTTCACTTGTGAATAGTTTTAATTCTTCATTTCCAAATGTTTTCTATTTCTTTTCCTGCCTAAATTTTCTTTCAGCTCCTTAAATATATCATTCCACTGCCTCTGGCCTTCATGGTATCTAATGGGAAACTGATGGATAATCTTATTGAGAATACCTAATATGTGACAAATTCCTTCTTTCTTGGTGGTTTTAAGATTCTCTCTTTGACTTTGGCCTTCAACAGTTTCATTATAATATGTCTCAGTGTGGATCTCTTTTAGTTTTTATTACATGGAGTTCATTGAGCTTCTTGGATACATAGATTCATACCTTTCATCAAATTTGACAGTTTTTAGACATTATTATTCCAATATTCTTCATATTCTTTTCTTTCTCACTTCCATTTCTGGGATTCCCATAAGGTGTACATTGATCTTGTTGATGGTATCCCACAGATGTCTTAGGCTCTGTTCAGTTTTCCTCATTCTTTATCCTGTCTTTCCCTCAGACTCAATAATTTTTTTTAAAGATTTTATTTATTTATTTGACAGAGAGAGAGATCACAAGTAGGCAGAGAGGCAGGCAGAGAGAGAGGGGGAAGCAGGCTCCCTGCTGAGCAGAGAGCCCGATGTGGGGCTCAATCCCAGGACCCTGAGATCATGACTGGAGCCGAAGGCAGAGGCTTTAACCCATTGAGCCACCCAGGCGCCTCCAGACTCAATAATTTTAATTGTCTTACCTTTTAGTTGACTGATCCCTTCTTCTACTTGCTCACATCTGCTGTTGAGTAAAATTTTCATTTTAGTTATTGTATATCTTAGCTCTAATTTTTTGCTTTGCTCCCCTCTCTATTTTTTATGTTTATTGACATTCCTATGCATTGTTTTCCCCCCTTTTCTGTAGTTCTTTGATTACTGTTTTCTTCTGCTTTTTGAGCTTAAGAGAGTTCTTTTAAAATGCTTAGTAAATCCAATGATTAGACTACCTCAATGTTAGTTTGTTTCCATTTAATTTGTTCTTTTGAAAGAGTTATAGTTTTCTGTTTCTTTGCCTGCCTTATGATTTTTTTTTGTTGATATCCGAAATTTTAATATTAAAATGTAGATATTCTGGAAATCAGTTTTCCCTTTCCCCAGAATTTCCTCATTTGTGATTGTGGAAGATTGTCTAATTTAGTGACTTTTCCAAAGGAATTTTTGAAAAGACTGTATTTCTTGTCTGTGGTCACTGAAGTCTCTGTTCCTTTGGCTTGTATTCAGCTAATACTTTGACACAGATTTTTTTGAATACCGGGGGGGGGGGTTGTTTTTGTTTTTGTTTTTTTTATGTTATGCTAGTGACATACAGTACATCATTAGTTTTTGATGTAGAGTTCCATGATTCATTTTTTGCATATAACACCCAGTACTCCATGCAATATGTGCCCTCCTTAATACCCATCACTGGACTCACCCATCCCCCCAACTCAGCTCCCCTCTAAAACCCTCAGCTTATTTCTCAAAGTCCATAGTCTCTCATTTACCCCTCTGATTTACCCCCATTCATTTTTCCCTTCCTTCTCCTAATGTCCTCCATGCTATTTCTTATGTTCCACAAGTAAGTGAAACCATATGATAATTGACTTTCTCTGCTTGACTTATTTCACTCAGCATAATCTCCTCCAGTCCCATCTATGTTGATACAAAAGTTGGTATTCATCTTTTCTGATGGTTGAGTAATATTCCATTATATATATTGACCAAATCTTCTTTATCCATTCGTCTGTTGAAGGACATCTTGACTCTTTCCAGTTTGGTGATTGTGGACATTGCTGCTATGAACACCGGGGTGTATATGGCCCTTCTTTTCACTACATCTTTATTTTTGGGATAAATACCCAGTAATGCAATTGCCAGGTCATAGGGTAGCTCTATTGTTAATTTTTTGAGGAAACTCCACACTGTTTTCCAAATTGACTGTACCACCTTGCATTCCCACCAACAGCATAAGAGGGTTCCCTTTTCTCCACAACCTCTCCAACATTTGTTGTTTCTTGCCTTGTCAATTTTTGCCATTCTAACCGGTGTAAGGTGGTATGTCAATGTGGTCTTGATTTAATTTCCCTGAGGGCTAATGATGATGAACATTTTTTCATGTTAGCCATTTGTATGTCTTCTTTGGAGAAGTGTCTGTTCATGTCTTCTGCCCATTTTTTTGACTTGGTTATCTGTTTTTTGGGTGTTGAGTTTAAGAAGTTCTTTATAGGTCTTGAATATCAGCCCTTTGTCTGTAGTGTCATTTGCAAATGTCTTATCCCATTCTGTGGGTTGCCTCTTTGTTTTATTGGCTATTTGCCTTGCTGTGCAGAAGATTTTTATCTTGATGAAGTCCCAAAAGTTCATTTTTGCTTTTGTTTCCCTTGCCTTTGGAGATGTGTCTTGAAAGAAGTTGCTGTGGCTGATGTCAAAGAGGTTACTGCCTATGTTCTCCTCTAAGATATTCATGGATTCCTGTCTCACATTGAGGTCTTCCATCTATTTTGAGTTTATCTTTGTGTATGGTGTAAGAACATGGTCGAGGTTCATTCTTCTGTATATAGCTGTCCAATTTTCCCAGCACAGTTTATTGAAGAGACTGTCTTTTATCCATTGGATATTTTTTCCTACTTTGTCAAAGGTTATTTGACCATAGAGTTGAGGGTCCATATCTGGGCTTTCTCTTCTGTTCCATTAGCCTATGTGTCTGTTTTTGTGCCAGTAACATGCTGTCTTGGTGATCACAGCTTTGTAATATCACTTGAAATCAAGCAACATGATGCCCCCCAGATTTGTTTTTCTTTTTCAACATTTCCTTGGTAATTTGGGGTCTTTTCTGGTTCCATACCAATTTTAGGATTGTTTGTTCCAGGACTATGAAAAATGCCATTGGTATTTTGATCAGGAGGGCATTGAAATTATAGATTGCTTGGGGCAGCATAGACATTTTAACAATGTTTATTCTTCCAATCCATGAGCATGGAATGTTTTTCCATCTTTTTGTGTCTTCTTCAATTTCTTTCATGAGTGTTCTGTGGTTTCTAGAGTATAGATCCTTTACCTCTGGTTAGATTTATTCCATAATATCTTATGGTTTTGGTGCTATTGTAAATGGAATTGATTCTCTAATTTCTCTTTCTACAGTTATATTGTTAGTGTATAAGAAAGCAACTGATTTCTGTGCATTGATTTTGCATCTTGCCAAATTACTGAATTGATGTATGAGTTCTAGTAATTGGGGTTGGAATCTTTTGGGTTTTCCACATAAAGTATCATGCCATCTGTGAAGAAAGAGAGTTCGATTTCTTTTTTGCCAATTTGAATATCTTTTATTTCTTTTTGTTGACTGATTGCTGTTGCTAGGACTTCTAGTACTATGTTGAACAATAGTGGCAAGAGTCAGTATCCTTGTCATGTTCCTGATCTTAAGGGAAATGCTCTCAGTTTTTCTCCATTGAGAATGATACTCACTCTGGGTTTTTCATAGATGGATTTTATGAAATTGAGGAATGTTCCTTCTATCCTTGTCCTCTGAAGAGTTTTAATCAGGAAATGATGCTGTATTTTGTCAAATGCTTTTTCTATATCAATTGAGAAGACCATGTGGTTCTTGTCTCTTCTCTTATGTTCTATCACATTGATTGATTTGCAAATATTGATCCACCCTTGCATCCCAGGGAAAGATTCCACCTGGTCGTGGTGGCTAATCCTTTTAATGTACTGTAGGATCCTACTAGCTAGGATCTTGTTGAGAATTTTGGTATCCGTATTTATCAGGGATATTGGTCTGAATTTCTTCTTTTTGATGGGGTCTTTGCCTGGTTTGGGGATCAAGGTAATGCTGGCCTCAAAGAATGAGTCTGGAAGTTTTCCTTCTGTTTCTACTTTTTGAAATAGCTTCAGGAGAATAGATATTATTTATTCTTTGAATGTTTGGTCAAATTCCCCGGGGAATCCATCAGGTCCTGGACTCTTGTTTTTTGGGAGGTTTTTCAATACTGCTTCAATCTGTTTACTGGTTATCGGTCTATTCAGGTTGTCGATTTCTTCCTGTTTCAGTCTTGGTAGTTTATAGGTCTCCAGGATTGCATCCGTTTCCTCTAGTTTGCTTAATTTATAGGCATATAGCTGTTGGTAATAATTTCTAGTCATTGCTTCTATTTCCTTGGTGTTAGTCGTGATCTATCCCCTTTCATTCATAATTCTATTAATTTGGGTCCTTTCTCTTTTCTTTTGGATAAGTCTGGCCAGTGGTTATTGATCTTATTAATTCTTTCAAAGAACCAGGTTCTAGTTTTGTTGATGTGTTCTACTGCAGTTCTGGTTTCTAATTCATTGAGCTCTGCTCCAATCTTAATTATTTCCCTTCTTGTGCATGGGTTAGGCTTAATTTATTGTTGATTTTCCAGTTCTTTAAGGTAAAGATAATTTGTGTGTTTGGGATTTTTCTTTCTTTCTTTTTCTTTTTTTTCTTTTTCTTTTTTTTTTTTTGAGTGAGGCTTGGATAGCTAAGTATTTCTGCCTTAGGACTGACTTTGCCATATCTCATAGGTTTTGGACCAATGTCTTTTCCTTCTCATTGGTTTCCCTGAATTGTTTAAATTCTTCTTTGATTTCCTGGTTGACCAAAACATTCTTGAGCAGGATGGTCTTTAGCTTCCATGTGTTTGAATTTCTTCCAAACTTTTTCTTGTGATTGAGTTCCAGTTTCAAAGCACTGTTGTCTGAGAACATGCAGGGAATCATCTCAGTCTTTTGGTATTGGTTGAGACCTGATTTGTGACACATATGTGGTCTATTCTGGAGAAAGTTCCACGTGTGCTTGAGAAGAATTAGTATTCTGTTGTTCTAGGGTGGAATGTTCTGTATATATCTATGAGATCCATCCGGTCCAGTGTGTCATTCAAAGCTCTTGTTTCTTTGTTGATTTTCTGCTTAGATGATCTGTCTATTGCTGAAAGTGGCATGTTGAGGTCTCCTACTATTAACATATCATTATCAATACGTTTCTTTATTTTGATTAATCATTGGCTTATGTAGTTGGCTGCTCCCATGTTGGGGGCATAGATATTTATAATTGTTAGATCTTGTTGGATAGACCCTTTAAGAATGATATAGTGTCCTTCTGTATCTCTAACTAGTCTTTAGCTTTAAATCTAATTTGTCTGATATGAGAATTGCTACCTCAGCTTTCTTCTGAGGTCTGTTGGCATGAAAGATGGTTCTCCATCCCTTCACTTTCAGTCTGGATGTATCTTAGGTTCAAAATGAGTCTCTTGTAGACAGCATGTGGATGGTCCTTTCTTTTTATCCAATCTGCAACCCTGTGCTGTTTTATGGGAGCATTTAGACTGTTCACATTGAGAGTGATTATTGAAAGATATGATTTTTTTTTAAAGACTTTATTTATTTATTTGACAGAGGGAAGAGAGATCACAAGTAGGCAGAGAGGCAGGCAGAGAGAGTGGGGGAAGCAGGCTCCCTGCTGAGCAGAGAGCCCGATGCGGGGCTCGGTCCCAGGCCCCTGGGATCATGACCCGAGCCGAAGGCAGAGGCTTTAACCCACTGAGCCATCCAGACGCCCCAAAAGATATGATTTTATTGTCATCATGTCATCGTGTTTCTGTGAAGTCCTTGTTTCTATAGATTGTCTCTGGATATTTCTGTTCTATATCACTCTTGTGGTTTTTCTCCTTTTATAGAATCCCCGTTAATATTTCTTGCAGGGCCAGCTTAGTGGTCACATATTCTTTCAGTTTCTGCTGGTCCTGGAAGCTCCTTGTCTCCCCATTCATTCTGAATGATAGCCTTGCTGGATAAAGAATTCTCAGCTGCATGTTCTTTTCATTTAGTACCCTGAATGTGTCTTGCCCACCCTTTCTGGCTTGCCAGGTCCCTGTGGACAGGTCTGATGTTATTCTCATGTTCCTTCCTCTTTATGTAAGGAATCTCTTCCCCCTAACTTCCCTTAAGATGATTTCCTTGGTTCTAACATTTGTCAGTTTTACTATTACATGCTGGGGTATTGGTCTGTTCTCCTTGATCGTGGGAGGGGTCCTTTCTGCCTCTAGGACATGAATGCTTGTTTCATTCCCCAGATACGAAAGTTCTCAGCTACGATTTGCTCAAATATATCTTCAATCCTCTCTCTCCACCCCCTCAGGAATCCCAATAATTCTGACTTTGGAATGTTTCATGGCATCATTTATTTCTCTAATTGTTCGCATGGATTTTAAGGCCTGTTTATTCCAGGCCTCCTCCTGTTCCTTCTTTTGTATCAGTTTTTCTTCTAGATCACTAATTCATTCTTCTTCCTCATTTACCCTAGCTGTTAGAGTATCTAGATCAGTTTGGATCTCACTGGTAACATTTTTAAGTTCTTCCAGATTAGCTCTCACTTCCGCCCTTAGAGAATCTATGTTGCCATTAATGTTTTTCTCCAACCTAGCTATTGTGTACAAAACTGTTACCCTGAATTCTATTTCTGATATCTTGCATATATCCATATCCATTAATTCTGTGGCAGAGGTCACAGTCTTTGATTCTTTCCTATGTTGGGGGTTCCTTTTCTTAGTCATTTTGTTGAGGGGTGGTTGAGGGAATGTAGAGAGTCCAAATTATTGACCACAACCCAATCAAGATGCACCTGTTTTGTTTCAGAATCATGGCTCCCTGCTTCATACCTTGAGACCAACCACCTGAGATATTCTGTTTGTAGAGATCTAGATCTAGTTATATCTTCTTACATCACAGGCTGATTTCATGGATGTTCAGAATGGTCTCACAGATATACTGCTCAATTCAGGGGACCCATTGAAATAGGGTCTCCTACTCTTCTGCCATCTTTGCATCTCTCTGAATACCAGGAATTTGAAAAAAAAAATCTTTCAGTTTTTTCAAGTTGTCTCCTGCTGAGATACTTCTCCAACAGTTAGCAAGTTTTACACTGAGCCCAGAAATCAGTAAGAGGTGAAAAATCCGGGTCTCCTCCAGTATCTTTTTGAGCATGCACCTTGCACATGGCTTTTTAAATTCCCCTGTATACATGGTGCTTTGAATTTCCTAATACCCCAAGAAATTATCTCCAGGATTTCCTTTTAGGTTGTAGGCAGTCTATTGCATGTCTCAATCATAATATTTTGTCTGAAGTCATTGCAGGCTGTTAGTTAGTCTTACATATATTCAACCATAACCTGACACTTTTCTGCCCTGTGTTGGTTCCACATTAGGCAAACAAAAACTGCTTCTGTTTTGCAAGCGGCCTAGAATAGTCATAAACAAAAATTTGCAAGTAAGATCTCTATTCCTTCTGGAAACAAAGACCAGATCCTACATTGGGAATGGAGGTTGTCATCTTTAAGACTTACTGATTCAAGGGGGCATGAGACAAGGGAAAGGAAAAAAGCCATAAAGCTTTCTTATCACTTTTAACTTGCTCTTTTTCTGATTCTATAGTCTCTTCACAGCTTCAAAACTGACTGTTTTCCAGAGTCCTAGCAATGTTGGTTCTGATAGTTTCTGCTTGTTTTTTAATGTTTCTAGGGATGTGGGTGCAGGAACTTGAAGCTGTCTACTCTTCCAGTTTGCTGACATTCACTCTAGTAGCAGTTTGTTGTTTGTTTGTTTGTTTGTTTATTTATCAAAGAAAAGGTGCCAGGTTTATTTTTAAAACGGGAGTTGAAAAATAACTATAGCTTTTACATCACACTGTAGCCTGATGTCTGCTTTAAAAATGTTTTCCTGGGATAGCCATGCTCATCTTCTTATGTATTATCTATAGCTTCATTCATGCTATAACAGCAAAGCTGCATGATTTCAACAGAAAATATATGGCCCCCAAAGCCTAATATTGACTACCTGGACCTTTACAGAAAAAGTTTGCAGACTCTGTTTTAAAGTAAGAGCTGCCTGGTGGACCTCTTACTGTTTAATTACACTAGTTTCCATTTAATGTTACTTAAATGTGTACAAAGTTGCATATAAAATTTTTGTACTTATAGCAATCATAAATTTGTGAAACAAAAACAGATTTAGAAGGAGACAAAAGAGCTCTAGAAAGTTGATACAGCTAAAATCAATAACTTAATTTAATGTGAGGTTCTTTTGATCAGATAAAATTGGTGATGCTGTCTTTAAGTGGAGAAATTATTTACCTGATTTTAGTTCTCAATGACTTGATTTGATTTTTGATTGTGAAAATGATTCTTTTGAATCGTGATTATTACTATTTTTATTTTTCCTTTTTAACAGTGAGCTTGTTAAATAAGCTAGTAACAATTTTTTATTTGGAAAGGCCCATCATTTCCATCATGCATCTTTTCTTAGTTTGGCTTCCACAGGACCAGTCCCTGAGATAAAGATTCCCATAAAAGTGACTTATTTAGGAAATGTTTTTAAGAGAAACAGGATAGAAGGGTGGAAACTAAATAGGGAAAGGAAAGAAGTTAAGTAACAGTTTACTTTCACCGGAAGTTCTAGCCTTAGCCTGATCCTAGAAGTGTAAGTTATACCTCAGAGTTCGTTCAGAGTTGAGGTCGGGGAGCCGGGCTTTTAATCCCACCAAGCCACTTATCCACTGCTTAAGGATGCCCAGGGAATATCCACTCCCAAGTGCTTATGGTTCCCCACAGGTGTGGACAAAATATCTCCAATAGTCCAAGAGTAATTCTCCTAAGAGAGTTCTGCGTGCTAGCTCTTTACAAAAGAGTACACATTGCACATTGACGACTCTATTACTGATATTCTGATTGCAAATAAATATGAATGGAACAATATGTTAGCTTTCAATGTAAATATAATATTGATTGCTATGATACAGTTTTTTATTAGTTTAGGATGTCTATACTACTATAAGTTGGAGGAGGACTCAATTCTCTCACCACATTTACTATGCAAATAAACTTGCAATTTTCATTTGTATGGTACACTGATATGCCATTTGGCTTTCACTTTGAGAGGATGCATCATTTACTTATCAGGTCCTTCTGTCCTTTTCTCGTTAGCCTTCTGCTAGTAAAGTACTACGTTTCAGGAGACACTATATGATTTCCATGGTATCAAATCAACATTTCAATTTACTAAATAATTTAAGAAATTAAGTTTTATTATATGAAGGTATCTTTCAATTGTGAATTAGCTCCATTACATTTGTTATGTTTATATCTGGTAAAATAAGTCAATGAATTCAATGGCAAATTAAGGACGATTGTGTCCTTTGGACATTACAACAAACCAACTCCAGGGCAGCCTGATATGCTCTTCAACATGTTAAAAATTAAACATTATTGCCCTAGGTGATTATTTGGCTGCAATACATTTTTGTAAATACAAACCAAACATAAACGCTGAGACAAAAATTTTATGACAATGCATTATTTAAAATATCCTAAAAAAAATTTACTTAATTTAAAAAATATTATCGAGAACTTGTAAACTCCTGACTATATGTTGGTAGGTTGCAGAGAGTCTGTGGACATGTTGGAAATACTAAATGACTTTAGACTTCTGAATATGCAGCTTTGTACTTATGTTTTAATTGCTTCATGTATAGTTAGTCTCCCAATTAAACTATGATTATTTTAAAGCAGAACTTTGCATTCTATTGCTTTATAATCCCTATAATTCACATGGACTATTATTTTTACATAGCAGATGCTCAATAAGTTATATAATGTCATAGGTAGGAGGATGAAATAGAAGCCCAAAGACTTTATATGCCATTTGAAATCAAGGCAGGGAGTTGGAGAGAGAACAAGATTTGGTATCAGAAGACTGAAGGTTGAATCCATGGTCTGTCACTTATTAGTGGGGGTTTTTAATGTTATTTTAAGAATCTTAGTTGAACTCTCATTTTGTTCTTGTGTTATTTCCCTGATTTTATTAATTTTTTTTAAAATTTGCACTGTCTTATGGTTCTCTGAGCAGCTTTAGAACAATTTTTTTTATTCTTCATTGACAGGAAATTCTGTATGTCCATTTCTTTTGGGTCAGTTACTGGAAATATACTGTGTTCTTTTGGTAGTTATTTTTTCCTGATTCTTCAGGATCCCTGTAGCCTTGTGTAGATGTCTTTTCATTTGAAGAAACAGTCACCTCTTCCAGATGTTATGGACTGACTTTGGTAGGGAAAGATCATCACCTGTGAGTGAGCACACTGGAGCATCTTATGACCACATGTCTAGTGATGTAGGCATGTAGTGTGCGTGTATGGGGTGTGGCTCCAGGTCTAGGAAGGCATGGTGAGCCACTGGATCAGGACAGTGGGGTTCACAGAACTGACAACTGTGTGGTCTTTGGTGAGCCCCATTTGGGGTCCACAGAGCCTGCAAGAAATGATGCCTAGCCTAGGGTTTAGGGAGGAAATCAGGTGGTTGCTATTTGTAAAGGCAAATACCTGTGGGGCAAAAATCAATGAAATCTACAGGGGATCTCTGACTGCTGTACTGGCTGTTGATTTCTTCAATGGTGAAAGCTGCTGAGATCCTCTGCAGAGATAGTTCCTGGGAACTGTGGTCCCTCCCACTTCATAGTGGATATTGATACTTGGCTGCTTTCTTTCCTTTTTCCAAGACAGCTCCATATGTCTCAGCTGTTCTGGTCTCCAGATGGAGTAAAACCAAAGCAGGTCCTTCATGTGGTGCCTCGAAAGCCTGGGGAAGCTAGTTGTTTACCTAGCTTTCACTTCCTGGCATGGGAAATTCTTTTTAATAGGACAGTTTCCTCTTGGAGCTGAGCAGTGCTGTGCTGGGGATGTGATGATGCTCTAAAGTATGACCTGTTCTTCCTTCCCTTTACTGTGCAGCTATTCTCCAGTGTTTTGTTCCGCTGTGTTGCAGAAGCTTCTTAAATGGACTCCTGAGCATTTCCAGAGATGTTTTTCTTCACTGGTAGGTGTTTAATTATTGAACTTTGTGAAGATATGGAGGCTGAAATTTCCTTCTCCACCATCTTGGTGACATCACTCTCCCTAATGTTCATGTCTCACATAATTATGGAACTCTTACTAAAACTAAGAAGTTAAGTTCAATACATTAGTATTAGCCAAACTCCAAACCTTATTTGGATATCCCTAGCTTTTTCACTACAGTCCTTCACATAGTGTTGTTAACATGTAATATTTCTAGCTTTTCTTTTTTCTCACTCCTCCAACGTTTAGATTATTCTTTGCCCACAACCTTTGTTTCCTCTCCTGCTCCTGCCCACAACCCTGTCAAACTAACTCCAGAATAGTCTTACTCTTGCCGGTCTGGTTCCTAGAGATTTTGCTGCAGAACTAGGGAATGAACAAAGAAGGACCTGAACAGATTGTCAGGGAAGAGGTGGGAGGAGAGGGTACAGTCTTGGAGACTAAAGTCATCTACATGGAAAGAAGCATAGAAAGAAAGAAGGGGAAATAGAGTGAAAGGAAATTTATTGGGAGGGGTACAAAGAATTTCAGAGCTCCCTGATTAAGTAGATGAGCTCCTGTACTACAAAGCGAGCCTTAGATATTTGTGTCTGAAGGTACATATTTATTTAACCATTAAATTCTCCATGAGTGGAGACTTAGAAGGTATTATACTTCCATTTGATCATTTCAGGGAGCTGTGGGATCAAATACTACCTTCTTGTCGCCTGCATGTAAGCCTCATCTCCCATTTTTTGCTAAATGCTCACTCTATCTTTCATTAGGCACAGCTTCTCACCACCCACCTGAGATAATTGTCTTTTTTTTTCTTCTTGTTTTAGAGATTCTGCTTAGAGGAAACTGCATCTAGATTATATTAGCCCCTGATAACAGTCTTCTCCCCCCACTTCTCTCACCATCTTCAACACAGTAATAGTCAATCATGTTGTGTAAATATCAGACATTCTCCCAAAGGATCTAGACTATATTGATCCCATTCTAATCTCAGAGGATTCTGACTTCATTCTTCTGTGAGATTCAGTAACATGTGACCTAGTACACAGCTTAGCCAAGTTCCTGGTAGTGACATTTTCTTTACAGCATTTATTAGCATTCTCAAGCAGGTTTCATAATTAGTCTGAGCATCTGTTTTATGTCTGTGGAATGGAGGTAATTATTATCTCACAGAGCTATCCTGAGAATTAAGTCAGATAGTATGTGTAAACCACCTGGCACAGTGCATGGTAAATGGCCAATGTCCCTAACCACATGGCAGCCCTCATGTGGCAGAAGAGCCACATCTGGGGCTTAGCTTACTGATAGGGAGTTATGTCCCTTATGCTTCTTATCTTTTTCATCTCTGTAGCATCCATACGACATGTGGCATTTAGTTGCTCATAAAAACTGCTCAATTACTGTTTATGTCTAAATTCCAGGAGATAGGCATTAAGTGTACTGGTTTCATCTCTCATCCTTGGTGCCTGGTCTAGTACCTGGACATAGGATTTACTATCCTTCCCCCAGCCTCCCCCACTGCAGGAACCTGTGCATGAATTGGAATTAAAGCTGCCCTAAAAAGGCAAACAGCTCTGGAGAATGAGTCTCCTGATTCTCCTAGCCCTGTGCCAGGAACATGTCTGAGTCCTGTCCTGAGAAGGAGCACCAAGGTAGAGAGACGAAAGAGAGCAAACAAAGGGCTCCAGGTGGTCCAGGCCACCAACACTGGCATCCTAACAATGACTACCAAAGAGCCAACATATGTAAATCATCTTCCACGGGTCAAACTCACAATAAATTCAAATTGTCTAAAACTTATGCAGCAACAGTAGCTGTTATTTGACTTCAAAGTGACTCAAGGTGCAGATAAATGTCCCAAAGCTACTTCACCATTCTATTAATCAAACTATCTGAACCTATTTGCCACTTGGCACTCTCTTGATAATTGTTGGATTCAAAATTCTCTAGATATCCTAAACTTTTTTTTTAAGGTAAGGATAATTTTGACATTCAAATACTAGTCATAAATCTCTTGCCAGAAACTTGCATGTATGCATACACACAAAATTGACATATAATTTCTATTAACTAACAGATCCTCTAAAACCAACTTTTGCATCCCCATTTCCATGGACCTCAAGTTGAAAAACCTAGTTAGAATACCTCATACATTAACTAATGATGAACATTCACATTGGACCTGATGAAAGATGGTAGAGATATAGACACACCCCTTGTCTCATAGATCTCTCAACCTATTGCTCTTGTGGTGTAAAGACCAAATGATGTCAGATGAATGTGAAAATGCCTTAATTTTCATGAAAATTTATGTAAAAATTACCTTTTAATGTATAGTAGAAGACAAGTCTAGTTAAGAGAATGGATCCTTTACAGGAAGACACTTGATCTACATGTCCATTTATCAGATGGCCAAGTGTACTACCATGTCTCCTCAGCCAGCCATGCCAAAGAGCTCATGTCAGATCAAGTGCCCATCAGAATCCTTATGGTTAGATTAGTGTGTACAGATGACCTGGAGCAGTAGTCCAGGGAGCCCCTCAAGAAGAAAAATGTCTTTTTTGAATGTCTACCTATTTTCAAGAGTGATACTAATGTCAGTGACCAAAGTGAGCAAGATGCAATTTTTCATAAAGCATTGAGGAAAGATAAAGCTACCTGACATATAGTCTCAACCCAGCCCAAAGGTCTCTGCCCTATCTATCTATCTATCTATCATCTAATCTATCAATCAACCATCATCTATCTGTACATATTTTCACATAAACTTTTACTGAGGTATAATACGTACAGAAAATCATAAGGATATATCCTTATGAATTTTTATAAAATGAAAACACCCATTTAAGCCTGCTCGAATGAAAAGGAAATAGAATAATACTAGCACCCTGGAAGCTATTCTTTTTCCTCACTTATTTACCACCTTCATTCACATAAAGGTCAAGTTGGCCTGTTTTTGTAAATGGAAAAATACATCATGTATTTTTTTCTGTTGGGCATTATGTTTATGAAATTCATCTATGTTGAGTGTAATGGTAGTTCTCCATTGTGAAATACTATTTCATTATATGAATGTATCACTAATTTTTTCTGCTATTAATGGAGATGTACATAATTTCTACTTATTTTATGAATAATGCAGCTGTGAGCATTCTAGTATACATCATTTGATGAGTGTATGTATGTATCTTTGCTGGGTATAGTCCTAGTAATGGAATTACTGACTCATAATTTACATATATTCTTACTATTGTTGCCAAACACATGTCCAAAGTGGTTGTGCCAATTTACATTTCCAGCAATAGTAAATAAGTATTCTATTTTTTCACATCCTCACCAAGATTTGGTATCCTCACTTCTTTTGTTTTTATTTTCATATTCACCAATTACATGGTGTGAAGTGGTATTCATTGTGGGTTTTTTTTATTATTATGTTCAGTCAGCCAACATATATGTACATATATATGTATGTACATACATCCTTAGTTTTTGATGCACTGTTCAACAATTCATTCAACGATTCATTCAATGATTCATTCATTCAACAATTCAATCAATGATTCATTAGTTGTGCATAACACCCAGTGCTCATCACAACTCATGCCCTCCTTAATACTCATCACCCTGTTACCCCATCCCCCCATGTCCCTCCCTCTGTAAACCTCAGTTTGTTTCCCGGAGTGTGGTTTTTATTTGGATTTTAATCATTACTAATGAAGTTGAAAACTTTTTTTTTAAACATTTATTTATTTTAGAGAGACAGAGAAACAGCATGGGGATGGGAGGGGCAGAAGGAGAAGGAGAGAGAGAATCCAAAGAAGACTCCCTTCTGAGCACTGAGCCCATCACCAGCTGGATCCCATAACCCTGAGGTCATGACCTGAGCTGAAATCAACAGTCAGATACTCAACAGACTGAGACGCTCAGTTGCCCCAATTTTTTTTATGTTATTGGCATAATCTCTTAAGGCATGTTATTTTTTATGTTATTGGCAAAACCTTTTAAGATATTTTTGTTCAAGTTCTTTACCCATTTAAAAAATTAGAGATATTGGCTTTTTCTTACTGATTTTTAAGATTTCTTTATATATTCTAATATAAGCTTTTGATATAAGTAGAGCAAATACTATCCCCATTCTCTAATTTACTTTTTCATGTTCTTATTGGTATCTTTTGATAGAAAGAAGTTCATAATTGTTATAAAAGTCCAGTTTGTTAAGTTTCTCTATTATATTCATGCTTTTTTAAAAATTTAAGAAATCTTTGCCCATTAATCCTCTTCACCTATTTTGCCCATCCTCCCATCCTTCTCCCCTTTGGCAACCACCAGTTTGTTCTGTATTTATGAGTCAGTTTCTGTTTGTTTGTTTGTTCATTTGTTTCATTTTTCATTATAAAATAAATGCGTCATGGGGATGAAAAACATAGTATAGGGAATATAGTCAATAATATTGTAATAATTTGGTATGGTAACTATACTTACTGTGGTGAGCATTGCATAATGTATAGAATTGTCGTATCACTATGCTGTATACCTGAAACTAATATAACATTGTATGTGAACTTTACTTCAATACAAAAAGAAAGAAAAAGAATTTTTCCAAACCCAAGATCAAAAAGATACCATAAATATGTGGTTATTCTGTATTATATCTTAGAAATTTCATTGTTTTTACTTTTTATGTTTTGGTATGGAGTTTACGTGGTGTGAGGTAAGGGTCAAAATTCATTTTTTTTCCCTATGTGAAGATCCAATTGATTCAGTATTATTTATTTATTTAAAAGACCATCTTTATCTCACTGCACCGCACTGCACTAGAACCTTGGTCATAAACCAAGTGATCACTTATGTCTCTGATTTTAGACCTTCTATTTTGTTCCATCTGTCTATATGTTTGTCTTTGCACCAGTTCCACACTGTCTTGATTGCTGCAGCTTTAGTAAATATAGATCTCCTTTCATCTAAGTACTCCACATGAAATTTGGAATTATTTTGTCAATTTCTCAACACAAATTACTGATGGGAAGAATTGACATTTTTTTGGAGAATTAATATCTTTGGTACTGAGTCTTTCAATCTATTAACATGGTATGTCTTTAATTTGTTTAATTTTGGCAAAAGTGGGATTTTTAGGTTTCTCTGAAGTAGATTTTATTTATTAATTTCTAGATAATTGATGTTTCTCTATGATTTTGTGAATGGTATTATTTTAAAATTTCATGTTATAATTGTCTGTTTTTTACATATAGAAATCCATTGGCATTTTGGTGGTTGACCTGAAACACAGCCAATCTGCTAAACTTACATATCAGTGGTAATAGTTTATAATAGGTTCTCTTTTTCCCCCTGCAAGAATCCATAGGCAGGGACTGCTAACATAATGTTGATTCCATTGGTTTGCTTGACATTGTGCCTTCAATATTCAACTTCTCTGATCTTTCTTAACCAGTGGCAAAGTGATTGCTTCAATTCTCCTCTCCTTTCAACTTTCTTCATTTTCCAAGCCTCCACTTTGTTTGCTAAACAATAGTTCATTATATGTGATTTTTAAATTTTTTTCCTGCATTTTCTCACTACTTTGTTTATTATTGTCTGTTATTTGCTTTGCTGCATCATAGAGATAGTGTTTATGGTTTTCATGCAAAGTATACATGTAACTGCAAACAAAGCAACTACATTTTTAAACAACAGTATTAGTTATTTTGTGATCAGGAAGCAATGCTGTAAGAAGTTTCATTCTAAAATTGTAGTTTGTTTTTTAGGAAAATGTTTTACTGTGTTTCCATTTTATTTTAGGAAGTTGTTAGGAATATTGGTTAGGGTTGGGGTTCTCTAAAACATTGCATTTTTTCCTGTTTAAGATAATGAAGAAAGGTTTCTGGTTAGTGTTTCCCAAAGAAATTTCTGATTTTTTAGAAATGGATTAATGACACAAAGTAGGGAATGCCTGTATTATAAATGAGCCCTTTACTATGCTGAAATGAAAATCATAGATAACAAAATGAATATACATCTTAATTTCAAAAGATCAACAAAATCCCCCAATTACAATATATTGGGGAAAGAATGAAAGTAATTTATGATATAATAATATAAGTGCAGTATACAAGTGTTTAGGTATAATTATATTAGAAGACATAATAAGGTAGTGAGTCTCACATCTATGTATATAATTAAGCTAGTAGGAAAGTTACCAATATCCCAATACTGCCAATGCTGCTACTCTGGATGACATAACTTCTCAAAACAATAAATATCGTTTTAAAAGTTCTGATTAAAACCAAATACAAATTTTTTTTAGACTGTATTATGTTCCTGGAAAATTCAGGGTAAATAAAAACATGCAAAATTTTTATGATTTTAATTTTTGAAAAAGTAGGTTGTAGTTCACTTAATAAGTTTTCTTTTTTTTTTTTTTTTTTTTTAATAAGTTTTCACTTATGTGAATCTCCTTTGGGATGTTTCAAAGTTCTGCAGGGTACAGAATAACCCTTCACTTTCCGGGACTGTTCTGCATTTTACAAGTATAACATACCTAGATCTGTATCACTGACTTCTAGTGGTGTCTCTCAAGTATTGTGACTGCCAAAACACCTAATTACAAATTTTCAAAACACCTAATTAAGAATCAGAAACAGAATATATTATCAAACAGATAATTCTGGATTGTTTAATTTATTGTTACAGTATCAGAGTTTAACAGAAGACCCAAATATCAAATGACTGCAAGTACGCAGACATGTGATAAAGGGCTAAATGTGGCAATGGTTGTTAGGGATTTAAAGACAACATCAGAATCCCACCTTAACTTCCAGGGTTTCTAGGACTAAAGAAAGTATTGAAGTTCACATTTCAGGTTAGAGATCTATGGGGAGCTGTCCTTTCAGAGGCTAAACAGCTACAGAATTAAAAAGGGGTCGTTTCACTGGTTTCTAGCAAATTTTCTAAGTGGTCAACACATGGGAATAATTCGTGAGCTTCTAATCTATACATCTGATATATTTCATGCTTTTCACTGTTTTTGTTATTAGGATAAGACTGCATAGATGAAAGTGTAGGTCTTAAAATGGTTTTTGTATTGGCCTCCACCTGGCAATCAACATTCTATGTGTTGTTAGCCAGGAGACCTGGCCTATGTGTTGTTAGCCAGGAGACCACTGAGGATTGTCAGAAGCATCTCTCCAGCTCGGCCTCTTCTATGTGACCTGCCTTGCTGATCAGGTATTCCCCAGGAGGAGGGGAGGTGTCTGTTTGAAGCATATTTGCATTTGGTTTCTGCAAAGCTTTTGTGTCTCCTATTGCAAGCATTAGCCGTCATCTGAATTTTAATGATGAATTATCTAAATGTGATTTCTACTCTGTGTTTCTGCAGTTCCATGAATTTTAATCTGCTGCAGCTGTCAGTTCTCGTCACTCCATTTTAAGTAGACTGTTTCATCTGGGACTCCACATTTTTGCCATCACCAGCAAGCAGCCTGAGCAGCCTGTGGTAGTCAGGGACAGTAACAGTCACACAGATCAGAGTTTGAAAGGATGAAAGGATGTCTTTCAAGTGAAGGCCTGACTTGTCCATCCTGGGATAGACGTAATGCAGCTGTCCATCTCTGGGCCTCACATAGCTGAGGGAAATGAGCATGAAAATTGGCATCACAGGTTGCTAGGTCATCGGGAAAAAACAAGTCTAGGAGCTTACTACCATGGTAAGGCAAGAATCATAAGATGGACATTTTTGAGAAGCCCTAGGTTGTCTTCAAACCTTCTAAAAATTCAAAGACTAAATGGCAGATCTCAGGAGAAAGTCACCACATATATACAATGGAATATTACTCAGCCACCAGAAAGGATGAATACCCAACATTTGCATCGACATGGATGGAACTGGAGGGGATTATGCTAAGTGAAGTAAGTCAAGCAGAGAAAGACAATTATCATATGGTTTCACTTATTTGTGGAACATAAGGAATAGCATGGAGGACATTCGGAGAAGGAAAGGAAAAATGACGGAGGGGGACATCAGAGGGGGAGACAAACCATGAGAGACAGTGGTCTCCGGGAAATAAACTGAGGGTTTCAGAGGAGGAGAGAGTGGGGGAATGGGTGAGCCCGTCCTATTAAGGAGGGCAGGTATTGCAATGAGGACTGGGTGTTATATGCAAACAATGAATCATGGAAAACTACATAAAAAACTAATGATGTACTGTATGGTGACGAACATAACATAATACAAAAATAAGAATAATCTCTGATAATTAGCCTAAAAAAAAAAAAAGAAAGTCACCACGAAGTCTTTTCCATGGAAGAATACATGATAGAAAATGCTATTCAAATATTATCATCACCTTGAACTTAAGAGTTGTGGTCACTTTAGGAAACGTTAATTTTCTTTTTTTTTTTTTTTGAAATGTTAATTTTCTATATTAAACCACAATGCTGTAGAAACTAAGGGAGGTGTGGAACTGTAGATAGGCACTCAGAAATTTGCAAAAGCACAGATTGTGATGCTGGGTAGCCATTCTGTCTCTCTCTTTTTCTTTATATATACTTATATACACATATATTTATTTACTAACATCCATTTTGTTGCTACTATGCTATTTAGCAAATGATTTATTCTACTAATTTATTCAATGAGGGTTTACCAACAGCCACCACATGAGGGTATAATGCAGATGGATACATAGATCCTCGGGACAATTGTATATAAAGGAATATAAGCTATAAGCAGAAAAGTTTTTTTTTTTTTTTTACTTTGATAATATGCAGTTTTACCTGATTTTTTCACGATGTTGGGATATATAGCAGGATATAGCAGGAACATCAAAGCTACTCAGCAGTTATGTGTTGACTAACAAATTTGGTTTCTGCAATGAGAGATATGATTGAATGTGCCTAGTGAAAATATTAATTATTACCCTCATGTTACAAAATAAAGAAACTGAGGCTGAGGGAGGTGAGTGATCAAAAGTCATAGCCACTATGTGGCAGACTGAAAAATTGAACGCAGATCTTCTAATTCCAAATTCCAAGCACTGCTTCATAGTGCCCCAAGAGAACTTCAGACAAAGTAATTTACAAAAACAAGAAATAGGAAATTATCTGCGTGCTCCACAAAAGGGAAAATGAGTATGTGAGTGATGACATTGGTTGGTGGTGGAAAATTATGAAGCCATTAAATATTATGCTACAGAGTGGTCCTTTGAGACAGTTCCTTTGCCACCAAGTTTTTCTTGTTTCTTTATATGTTTCCAAATTTTTGATAATAGGCAAATATTACAATTGCAAGGAAGAAAAAAGAAATTCTAAGGAGAGAAATTACTTCCAACTGAACATGATCAGGATGTGGAAAGACTCCATGTGAGCAAAAGAAAACATTCGATGATGGGTGAGGAGACTTAGAACGAGATGTGCAGGGAAAATGAACAATGTTCTAAGACGGAGGATCTCAGAAGCCTGGGCTCAGCCACACGTAGACTTTACAGGGACCCCAGGATAGTTCCACTTGCTGAAGCAAAGGATGCGAGAGTGGAACAGTAGGAAGTAAGGTTGGTGAGGTAGGTTGGGGCCCAGCCCAGAGGCAGCGGAGTGATATTCAGTTTTCTGTGCTGTGCCTTGGTTTTTATGTAACTGAAAAGCAGCCTCATACTGATAGCACAATTCTTAGAAACAAACTGGCTAAGTCTGTTCTGTGTGGAGGTAGAGAAGACGGAAACCTCCTAGTTTTCTTGAAACCAATAAAATAGTGAGAAATAGTTATGTTCACAAGTAGATGTTAAATCTAGGGCACATACTTGCCAAAAAACATAGGGCACTTGGCAAGCTCAAGCTAGAGCTATTAAACATTAGGGCCTATTACTGAATATTTATGGTCTGCACCATTCTTGAAATGGTGTAATTTGAGTGTCCTCCAACAGTTTATGGCAGGTATTTCTATCCCAGTCATGAACACACTAGCAAGTTTCAGCTGCACAGAAGTCAACTCTATTTTTGCACTGATGCATTTTCATGCTCCAGTAGAATATGTACACATTTCAAATGAGCATAGGATGGTATAGATATTATAAATAGATTATTTTTTTGACTTCATAGTTTCATCTGGAATCTTTTTTCTCTTTTGAGGAATGTCCTACTTCTGCTTTTATTAGTTAAGAAGATAAAACAATTAATTCTAAATATTGCCAGGATGAATTTCTATCATGGAGTCTGAGAAACCTTCTCTTTGTCCCGGATGTGTCCCCTTATGTAGCTTTGGGTACGTTCACTGGTGCCTTAACCAGCATCCAGTAATATCGGGGTGTATTTTGGACTTCTTTAACTCTATTCCTTTCTTATTTCAAAAGGAGATGAATCCTCCCAGACATATTCTGTGGCTTAGGTAAGCCCATTGTTATCTCATCGTGCCAACTGCTTATTGTTTCGGTCCTCTTCCCAGCTCTAGTTTTGCTCGACAACTGGAATCAGTCCAGTAGCAAAAAGAGTTTTGATTTTCATGATAGACTTAAATCCTTACAATTTACTAACAACTTGACCTTGGCCAAGTTACAGATTTATGCCTCAGTATCCACACTTAAGAATTAAAGGAATGATACTTTACTAGAGGATTCATGGGGTATGACTTGAAATAACAGGAATAACCTTCTGAGCATGAGGCCCAGGTCCAGCTGGATGGCCCAACCTAACCACTGATTGACATCTACTTAGTTCTGTTCTCTGTTGTTATGAACTATCCCTTTACATCTTATCAAAGAGGGGAGGCAATTTTTGAACTTTCAACTCTGCTAAGTTTAAATACCAATCTATAATTGACCTTTTGGGATTATTTGTAATTTTAATTATCCCAGTCATTTTCCCCAAGGGTAATCAACAGGTAATGCCATATTGGACAACATCCCCTCAGTGTAGAGAGGGGGGAACAGGGGCTGATAAAAAATCCACCACATAGGGATGTGTCTTCTCTCCTTCCTAACGTCAAAGATCACCTAGCTACAAAACCTATCAGAATTCAAGGGTGGCGCATCCCAGCCAGGGCATCACCACCTTCCTTCTCAGTTTATTCTCCATACTTTGATGCCAGGAAATTCTTCCATTCACCTGACTCTGGCTCCAATAGCTGATTAAACCTGAAAATTAGATAGGAAGCAAACATATTTCAATTTCTTCACCAAAATTTACCCCCAAATTGCCCACATCTTGGTGTAGATTCAGGAGTGATTAACTTGTTGCTGCTTCTTATGGCTTCTTATGGATTTTATATCTTGGAAATGAATGGTACAGTAGTATATAATCTGGCAGGATTTATTGTATCAGGTAATAAGAATACATATAACACTTACTGATACAATTTAGTACTCCTTTCTCAAACATTTTGCACGCCGACATACAAAAGTGCGTAAACTATGCTTCTGAACCAGGGATTTGGTTGTTGTTGGGATTAATTTTCTCCTCTTTTTAAGAGCCTGAAATGAGGCCAGGGTTAGCGGTCAGGTGGCTGCGGTAGTAGAGATTCTGATTCCTCAATCATCCCCTAACCCCCTTCAGAGTGGCTCAGGTGGGGAACCCAGATGGAACAGAAAGTGAGAGCTTAGTTTTAAGGGCACAGTTACATGGGCTAATAGGAAGGTATACAGGGGCTGATCAGCAAATCGTAGAGTATTAAAAAGAAGAAAAAGGATGACTACACAGTCTCCTCGCCGTAATCCATTTCCTTACTTCTTGCTTTACTTTATTTCACAACCCCCATCTGCCTATACAGACACACACACACACACACACACACACACACACACACACGCAGCTGCCTATAAGGCGTAGTACAATTTATAAGGGCTTTTTAAGAAATATTGGGGCCCCAGAATCCAGCTGTGAAAAGAAGAAGAGCTAGCTAACAAATCTAATGGTTATCAAACCGCTTTTCTACTGGGGACTGGGAGTGGGGAATAAATCACTAAAAATATAGAAACCGTAGTTTCAATTGTCAGATGTTGACATCCAATAGGGTTATACCTGAAGGTTGGAGTAGAGCAGCAGAATACTTTAGAAAGCCATGATCCTGGGTGGTCTATTCTATTGGAAGCAGGATTTCTGCCAACCCTTGATCATCAGAGGATAAGGTTGAACTCCAAAGACTTGGCAAGGACCCAGTACCTTAGTTGTTCCAATATATTTTAACTGTGCCCTCCTACTTAAAAAAAAAGTAGTACCAGTGTCCATTTATTTTTAACTAAATATTTATATAAGTATTCTACCCTACCTCTTAAAACAAAACATCATATATGTACATCATAAAAGAAAAGCACAAAGATGAAACGCTTTTTTTTTTAAAAGGATCGAATTTAAAAGTAAATGTAAGTGGAAGCTTTTGTGCTTTCTTTCTGTGCTTCAAAGGATCACTTTGGAGAGTCTGCTCCAGACAAGTGTTCCACAGTTCATGGGAAGTCTTGGTCTCCATGAGAAGATGAGATTATTATTTGGAAGCTGAAGTTTCCGCCAAGCTTAAGGTGAGAGGACACTCCTGTTTTGGGGAAGTGGGTGGCAAAGGAGCCCTAGGATCACTCCCACAGAATAGATACTGCATTTATGACAGCACAATTCATTCTATTTGCTCTGAATTGTTGTAACTGGAATCTGAATGTACTCCTCTCCTCACTAAAGACTTGGTCAAGCTAAATGTGTAGGTGGAAGACAACCAGGATGCAAGGAGAATGATGTTTATATTTATAATAAAGACCAATAGGATATAATTTTCATGGTTGACTCTGAGATTGAAAAGGTCTCTTAGAAGAAACACTATCTTCATCCTTTACTCTCACCAGTTTAGGCTACGGAAGTGAAAAAAACTTGGGAAGTCATGCAAAAGAAATGATCCACCCCTAAATTTAGGAGTTCTTTAGAATTCCAAATGGAGTGGCTGAAAGGTTGGCCCAAAGGGAGACCAGGTATCATGACTATGTTTTTTCCTCATCTGGGGAAGCAACATGGATTTCCAAGAAAACATATTTTATGCATAATACCCAAATAAGATAGCCCTGTTGGGAAGATGTATTAGTCAGGGTTCTCCAGAGAATCCAAACCAGTAGGAGATTTATTATGAAGAATTGGCTCATGTGATTATGGAGTCCCAGAAGTCTCATGATGCCATCTGTGAGCTGGGGACCTAGGAAACCCAGTGGTATAATTCAGTCTGAGTCTGAGGCCTGAGAACCAGGAAGAACTTATGGTGTGAATCCTAGTCTAAGAGCTGGAGAAGGTGAGGTGTGATGTCCTACTCAAGCTTGGAGGCAGGGGAAAAGAAGCAAATTCTTCCTTCTTCCTACTTTTGTCTTGTTGAGACCCACAATGGATTCGATAATGCCCACCCACACTAGGGAGAGAGACGTATGGATGCCACCAAATCAAATATCATCAGGAAGCCCACACATACAGCCAGAAATGATGCTTAACCCAAGCACCCTATAGTCAGTCAAGTTGGCACAGAAAATTAACTATCATCAGAGGTAAAATTTCTGTTGAGCTGAGGAGATTGGGCCAAGCACTCATTTCTCATCTCTGCCCCACAGAACTGGCTTTATGGTTGAGTAACCTATGCAGTCCTACAGAGCTCTGAGCTGGGAAGGGCCCTGTGTTGGGCTTAACATCCCACTATCTTGAAATTCTTAATAAGTTTTGAACAAGGGGTCCTGCATTTTTATTTTGCAATGGGCTCCACAGGTTATGTGGTCAGTCCTGCTTCCCCACCATCTTGCCTCCACGTGTTGCCTTCTTACTGTTCTCTATTGCTCTTTACAGTTCCTCTGTTTTGTTTGTTTTAATCTCCACTCTCCCCTTATTATATGCTAATTCCAGACTTACTTTTTGTTTTACATTCAGACAAAGCAGTATCGTCTATGGGATCAATGTGAGAGCACAGTAATCGAATCAGTGAAAAAAAAAAGTCAAATCACTCTGACTTAATTTTGAGTTGACTTGGCCACGATGACATTTAAACATGTGAGAATAACAATATGGCTAGGAAAAACTTTCAGACTTTACCAAAACAACCAGGAAGACTTTGTGGAACTGAAAGGCTATGTGTAACTTTTGGTTGTATTTTAGTGGACTTACACTCTGTTTTGAGAGCATGTATCATCTTGAGTCTTTAAAAAATATTAAGTAAAGCAACTTATCAATCCGCTAAGACTGCCTTGATATGGCATTCACTATTAAATTAGTCAAGAGAGTTTTGTTAGAAAATTAGGTCCTTTCTTTCTAGAACATAGGTAAGATGAATGAGGAGAGAGCAAGCGGGATTGCCAAAGGCATGAAGAAGACCGGATATTTGTACTGCTTGCCTCTAACACAGTAATATTCCCTAATTGTGGCATTACAGATCCTCTGGAAGAAAAGAGAAACAGAGAATATGTCAAGCTGTGTAACTCTTCTCAAATAAATAGCCGGTGCTATCCATCTCCCCATTCGAGATGAACTGCTGGCGAATACTAATGGCCGTGAGACCCGCATCATTGATCTTCATCTGGTGAGTGTCTTATCCTTCTCTTACCTTCGTGAAGTTCTCTGGAGTGGCCGGGACACTGCCTCCCCTTGCAACCTGCCCCTTCCTCTCTCTCCTGCCTGTAACTTTTATTTTAACCTTTAAGTCATTCTTCAAGGCAGTGACCTTGATGGCGAAGAAAATCTAAATGTGGTGGGAAGATGGGATGGAAATCTCAAGATGTACCACCTCCAGAAACAGCAGCCTGTGCCTCACTTCTTGACAATTTGAGCTGAAAGGATCCCAGATCCTGCAAGCTTTTTACACTGGCCCGAGTATCTCAGCTTCACATTGTCCTCACACAATGGTGTTTAGAAAAGTAGTGTTGGCCGTCAGTACCTTTTATTATCCTGATCTTAAAAAAAGAGTGATTAAAAATACTGCAGGTGAATTTTACATAAAAACGTGAAATGACTTTCCTTTGCTTTGGTTCTAGCTGCAGATTTCTTCTCTAGACAATGAACTGACTTTGGAGTCTGGAGATTTTCATCCTGGCAAGGCTGAGCAAGTTTGGGCTGGTGGCAGGGACAGGGGTCATTGGGAGAGACACCTCAGCTTTCTGCCTCAGCCCTGTCCTGCAGCAAGCTCTTCTGCTTGAACTGATGATCTATGTAAGGGCCTGTTTGCTGTGCAAACATGACATTCTGCAAATCCTTCTTCAACCAGCTTGCTGCCCTAAGGCTATCCCGTAGGGATACTTTGGAGCTACTGGTAACATAGGCTTTTTTACTAATCTAAGTTTCAGTTTAACCTCTATAAACCCAGGATTCAAAATCCCTGTCTTATATTGTCTATGAAGATTGAATAGGGGACATTTGTGGACGTGTCTAGTACAATGTCTGAGACTGGTAGGATTCTCTCTTCTTTCTATGCAATAAGATGGCCATTAGAAGACCAAGCACCGCAAGTCTGTAAAACCCATGTGATCTGAGAGGCTGTGAATGTCTTATTGTAGGTAGATTTCCTCCATAATCTGCAGTGATCCCTTCGTGACCCAAAAGATATTGTCAAATCTTATAAAAATATTTCTTAAATGTAGCATATAATTCTTTCCCCACACAAAATACACTGTATAATCACGTGCGTGTGTGTGTGTGTGCACATACGTGCGTGTGACGTTCCTACATCTCTCTCATAGTTGTGAACAGGAGTCATGGAAAAACATTCCATCTCCAGTGACAAGTATTATGTCCCTGAAAATCCTTTAGTAGAAGAATTCACGGCTCAAGAGCTTATATATTTTATGAGGAAAATGGTATTTGGGGGACACTCTTTGTGTTAAAGTATTGTAACGTTATGAGGGAAACTATGAGGACTTTAAAAAATAGCGTGATGTTCATTAAAGTAATGGTACCACACTAAGAGGTTAGGCTTTGGCATTTTGCATAGCTGAGAATTAGAGACCTGGATATATGAAATTAAATGTATTATCATCTCTTGTTCACTAAACCTTCTACCTCAAAATTGGATTTATTTTATTTAATATACTAATGGAATGGATTTATTTGACCTAATATACTAATGGAACGTTTCGCTGTTTGTGCCACCCCCTTCAAGGTCTTTCTAGCTTCCGTCCTCAACCCACTACATTTCCTTTCTTGGTTCCACCATCTTATCTACTCAAGTCTAGGATCTAGGGCTGAAAGCTATTTTTTTTTAAAGATTTTATTTATTTATTTATTTATTTATTTATTTATTTATTTGACAGAGAGAGAAGCAGAGAGAGGGAGGGAGCAAAAGCAGGGGAAGCAGCAGAGGGAGCGGGAGAGAGAGAAGCAGGCTCTCTGCTGAGCAGGGAGCCCGATGTGGGGCTTGATCCCAGGACCCTGGGTAATGACCTGAGCCGAAGGCAGACGCTTAACCTACTGAGCCACCCAGTCGCCCCGGCTTTTTATTTTTTAATTGAAATGTAGTTGACACACAATGTTAAATTCATTTCAGGTGTACGACATAGTGGTTCATTAGTTCTCTACATTATGCTATGTTCACCATGTCAAGTGTAGTCACCGTCTGTCACCACGAAACAGGATTCCAATATTATGGACTAGATTTCCTTATGCTGCACTTTCCACCCTCATGACTTACCTGTTTAACTGGAATTTTATACCTCTGAATCCCCTTCACCAATTCCTCCCATCCCTTCCACCCACCTCCCCTCTGGTAACCACCAATCTCTTTCTGCACATTTATGAGTCTGTTGCTCTTTTTGCAGTTGTCATTGTTCATTTGCTCAGAGAAAGACAAATGCCATATGATTTCACTTATATGGGAAATCTAGGGCTGAAAGTCTTTTTTTTTTTTTAAAGATTTTATTTACTTATTTGACACAGAAAGAGAGAGCACAAGCAGGGGGGAACAGCAGGCAGTGGGAGCAGAAGAAGCAGGCTCTCTCTGAGCAGGGAGCCCGACACAATGTGGGGCTAGGACTGAGATTCTTTTAATTAATTAATTAATTAATTAATTTTTAAATTAACGCATAATGTATTATTTGCCCCAGGGTACATGTCTGTGGATCCTCAGGCTTACACATTTCACAGCACTTACCATAGCACATACCCTCCTCAATGTCCATAACCCAGCCACCCTGTCCCTACCCGCCCCTACCCCCCAGCCACCCTCGGTTTGTTTCATGAGTTTAGGAGTCTCTTATGGTTTGTCTCCTTCCT
>CM052885.1:75900955-75930583 GCA_028534135.1 Potos flavus
GACTCCCCACCCTGCCTCTCGAATTCTTCATATCAGAGAGATCATATGATAATTGTAGGACTGAGATTCTTGACATTAGATCCAAAGCGGGTCTGCAAGTTCCCCAACCTCTTCCATGCACTGCACTCTGTCTGGTCTTGCCCTTCTCCAGATCCTATGTCTTCTCTGCTGCTACTTCCTGACAGGAGTTATTTTCCATAAATCCAAACAAGCATTCCCATTATTCTGGGAAAAGTTGTGTATGGAAGGGTGTCTGTATTTATCAGCTTATGCACAAAGGGTACCTGGAGTCAGGCGTCTCTGTAGCAGCTGTGGGTGAGGGTGACTGTCCTGAGCTCTGTGGCCCTACTGTGCAGGGCTCCTTCCCTTCTCCCATCCTCTCTAGAGTGTGTCCATCACCTCCACTGTCAGCAGCTTCCTGGAGCTGTTCCTTTGACATTTAACCACTACATACTGGTTTCTCCCACTGTTCACCTATCTATACCTTTTGTTGTTGTTTTTTCCAGTTCTGGATTTAAAGTTTATTAAGCTCACGTCTCATTAGAAATTGCACCAATGAATGCTTCCCTGTATAATCAAATGGGCTGCGTTTCAAGCTCAACTCATTTTGAATGATTGAACAGCAAAAACCTTGAAAAACAACATTCCCAACTTTCTCACTGCGTGCGGTATTTATGATAGTAATTATATTGTCTTTCATTTTGTTGAGGGTCGAAGAGATAAAAGCCATTAAAATACCTGGGATCTGATGTAACTTCTCTGCTCAAGATTGCAAGATTAATTAACATTACTTAATTAATGTGCAGATTCCGATAAAATTATGCCCCCTTCCTTTCTGTTTTTGTCACCCTCTTCACCACATTTTAGGCTCGTGTTTTATTCATTTACTTATTACTTCAATTCCACAGCCCACTCCCCACCCACCATGACAAACTATTCCAAGGTGTTTGGTGAGATTCATATTGTTTTGCATGTATCTTGTAAATGATGTGTAATTGTTTATGCATATAAATCTTAAATTAATGCAAATAGCAAATAGACATTAAATAGATTGATGGGATTCTCAGTCTCCCTGCAGCTCCCCCGCCGCCCCCATCACTCCATTTTCCAGATCCACACACAGCTGACCTGCTGCTCCTAGGTGCTACATAGCACTCTGTCATGCATAGTCAAATTGGACCTGCTGGCTCCCTGCGCTTGGGCACACAGCCTACCTCTACCTCCCCCCACAGTAACTGGGTTTTAACACCTTAGACGGTCTTGTTCCCTGCTGTTGCACAGACTTATGTAAGACTCTTAAAATATTTTCTTTCTTTTTTTTTTAAGATTTTATTTATTTATTTGACAGAGAGAAAGAGATCACAAGTAGGCAGAGAGGCTGGCAGAGAGAGAGGGGGAAGCAGGCTCCCCGCTGAGCAGAGAGCCCGATGTGGGGCTCGATCCCAGGACCCTGAGATCATGACCTGAGCCGAAGGCAAAGGCTTAACCCACTGAGCCACCCAGGCGCCCCAAGACTCTTAAAATATTTTCAAAGGAAAGTTCATTTGAGCTCACTTTGGAAAGTTCATTTGAGTTCACTTAAGATTTTATAGTCCTCCAATTCAAAATAGTGGAAAGAAGGTTGGAATTTTAAAGATCAATGAAAACAAGCAAATCAGAGTACACCCACGTAACCTTGAAGATTATGTAATATAGTGGTCAGTCCTCACAATGAGTTCACCAGTCCTTAACTGTGTCCGGGTCCCATCCAGCCTCATCCAGAGAAAAGCTATAAGGCTTATTAAAAGCCTTTTAAAAGCTTATTAAAAGCCATTTGTTTTCCACTTCATTTTTTTTTCACCTAACTGTTTTTGGTGGGGTCTATGTCTGCTCTTTAAGAAACCTTCCTTATCCTCCTGACCATGACTAATGCGTTTTTGTCTTATCCTGTGTTCTCAGGTCTGTTTTGAGCAATGAGAGGTGAGGCTGGTCTTGCAAAGTATCTTCCCAATTGGGATATTTCATGAGTGAAAGGGATACTATGCAAAGTGAGGCTGGGGCAATAGAGAAATTCTGGGTTCTTTGAAGCAGAGGAGGATGGGATAGGGAGGGTCACTCTATTGAAAGCTGAAAGACCGATCTGAGCCCAGGGTATACATATTTAACAACTTGGCTCGTAGTACCTTCCAGACCAAAATGCATGTGGAGGAAAGTTCAGAGGCTGGGACAAAGTTGGTTGGGGGAATGTTTCTGACAGAGTCTGAGTGTTCCTCCCATTGCATCACATAAGCAACTGCCAACTCCCTTGTTTCATGTACACTCATCACTGCCATCCTCCTCCCTTTCTGGGTCCTCCAGCTCTGGGGAACATAGGCTTTGGTGACACTCTGCAATCCCCAGAGAGAGCGAGAGCAGGAGTTTCCTGGAGACACTCAGCTGTGGGCGCTCTGACTTGGGCCCAGGGGAATAAGTGTGGTTTCACATTTCTATGTGTCTGCATAGCCTTTCTTTCGCCCGTGGGCCTGATTAGAACTGAGGGCAGGTTGGCAGAGGGGTCGGGGGTGGCACAGCAGTCCTGGGTGAAGCTGACGGCTTACCAGAGTAGTTTAATCTCCAGCTGGACTGAAAGTCAAAAGAGTCACACATCTCTTCTCATTTCTTAGAATCTCATTCTCAAAACCCAATTCTTTTCTCATTTCATAGAAACAACAAGGACACATCCATAAAACAATGGACACCTGATACATTATTCCTGTCTGATTAATCAAGCTTCAGGTTTATCTAGATTTGTCAAACATTAGAAATACCCTCTATAGGAACTGATTAATCTCTGTCTTCCCGGACAAAAATATCTTTCCTGTCAAATTGCACAAACAATGCCTGCTTTTTTAAAAAAGTGATTTCTTTATATTGAGGAAGGTCTTTGGATCAGCTCTCTTATTTTCAATGTTAATTTAGAGACCCAAAGCTTTATCGTTTCTCTCTAAACCTATGACTGAAGATTACTTGTATGTGTGCTGGTTTTTAGGGCTGGGTTGGAGAGTGCATCAGGCAGGGAATTCCTTGGCTCACTTGAAAAGACACAAAGAAAGGGGGTTGGGGGGTGTGCTGGGTGCCTCAGTTGGTTAAGCGTCCACTCTTGCTTTTGGCTAAGGTCATGATCTCAGTGTCCTGGGATCAATTCCCTCGTGGGACTCTGCCCTGAACACGGAGTCTGCTTATTCCTTTCCCTCCCCCCACTAGAGCTCTCCCTCCCTCTCTCAAATAAATAAATAAATCTTTTAAAAAAAAAAGGCACAAAGGGGATCATGCACAGTGGGTACTAGGTCTTAGGGATGGTGGAACAGTGGTGACTGAACTGCTTTGTATTTTTCCATCTGGAAGCAGCTATGGGGTGACTTTTTGTTCTACTCTCCAAACCTTACCAAATATATTTGAGACTTCCCAAGAAGGGTCCAAACACCTGCCCCTGGGCAATGGGCAACCTCCACTATTCCTTATCCCTTCCCTTTGGAGAGGCAGCCCGGCAAGCTGGGAGAATTCCTCCTCACAACCCTGCAGGGGGTGCTTGCTCTCCCCTCTCGCCCTTTCCTGTGGGGTCTCTGTCCTTGGACTATGCCTGAAACCCTGTGGCTGGTGACCGTGGGAGGACGCCTCCCTTCTAGCATGAAAACACCCATCAGTGCCATACCACCACCAAGATCTGAAAGGAAGGCTGTGTACAGTCCCAAAGTGCCCCAATCCCAAAGAGATTTGAGTGCCAACACCATGATTTCGGTTTCTCTTTGCAGCTCTTCTTTTCAGAGAGCTCAGATGGAAGTCTGTAGACATCGGCCTAAGGGCCAAGCTTCCGGCAGACGTCACATTGTTGTTCTCGATTTTTCTGCCACAAACATGCACCTGTGCATACACACATATGTCCACTGTTTCCATCAGAGGTTCTTTCTCCCACTTTGAGCCACAGTGCACACACAGTGGTTATCCACACACGTCATGGAGAACTGCATTGGACTTCAACCCCGGATCTGTCATTTACTCACTGTATGGCCGTAGGTGAATTTCATAGCCATTCTGGGTGTTAGTCCTCCTATCTGTAAAGTGTCAGTAATAACAGTACTTACCTTACAAGGTTGTTGCAGGTTTTAAATTGCTTATCACATACACACAGAACTTAGAACAGTGCCTGATTTATAGTAAGTACTTGATGAATGTTAATCACTGCTATTGTAGAGTTCTAAAATGCACCCATTTGTATTATACGATCATTGTAATAGAACTGGGATTGAAAATACAAATCCTGGAAGGTTTGACTAGGAGAGATTTAGCAAAAAGCTAGATCAATTGACAGAAGCACTTTGTAAAGACCTCTGTTAATTTCAAAATTGCAAAAATGGAAGAAAGGGAGAATTGCATTTATCTTGCTCAGCAAGTACTACCAAAAGTATTGTAGCAAATGCTATAGAATAAGAATGATATTATTACAATGATGACTTTTAAAATTTCAAAGAAATAAAAATATTACTACTGAACCATTAACTACTTGCGAGATCTCGAGTTCCACCTCTGCGGTGCTTTCTGTGTTCTGTGATGCCCTGTGATGAATTATACAAGATGGGACATCAAGAGACATGAACCGAGGTTACATAGAGCTCTGCCATTAGATCAATGCACTTCGTTCCTCTGAGCTTTCATTTGTCTTGCAAAAATTGGTAATAATGACATAACAGCTGCTACACAGACCTCATAGGGAGGTTGTACAGGTCGGGGAGGACGTGTATATGACTATGTTTCTTAAACATGAGGTTTTTTTAGAAGAATTGTCCTCAGATCATGCTTTTATCTCGCCACTTCTTCATTAGAAACATTCTATCTCCCCCTTTTTTAAACATAAAAGTCAAATCTGTAATCCCTACCCCAGCCTCCAAGACCCTCAATAATGAGACCCTCACTATCTCTCTGGCTGTGCGGCCCCAGTCAACCCATTCATCCCATTGTTCCCTCTGATTTGGCTGAAACACACGCTTTAAATGCTTCCCATGTGCCACGCTGCTCTGCAGTCATTATTTACCTTCTTTACAAAGCTCTCTTCCCTACCCGATCAGCATGAACGATATCGTTAACCATTGGCCATTTGAAGTGTTTTGTATTAATGTCTCACAACAAGAATATATTTTTATTCCCTATGCTTTGTATGTGGGGAAACTGAGGCTCAGGGGAGACCCAGCCAGTGCAGTCGGTTATAGACACAGCTGAGGACCAACCTCAGCCTCTCTGAGGCTGGAGAACACACTCAGGGCCACCACCTTTATTGTCTGTGCAGATTTTCCTGAATACAGCCTCGTTCGTTCTTTACCTGACTCCATGTTTGCTGAGCATCTCTCCTCTGCCGGGTGGACGGGAGGCCAGAGGTCATCCAGAACACACTCTGCTACGTGCTGGAGACTCTTCTGATGAGCGAGGTGAGAGTTCCCTGTATTTCAAGGTAGTCCATTGAATTATGAGCCTGGTATAACCACAGAAAAGAGTTTCCTCCTATAGAACACACCCTCTTCTTGGTTAAAAAGTCCTAAATCTGTCTTCCTTAATAATAATGAATCCACTTCACCACTCCTTTCTATGGTAAGCTTTTTGTATAGCTGAAGGCTCTCATAAATTTTCCCATTAAATATGCTCTTATATTTTGAATGCCAATTTTGAGCCAGATACTCTATTAAATAGTAACAAGAAAGATAATGGCTGACATTTATTGACTGTGTCCTGTGTGCCCAGCATCTGCTATGGCTTTTCACGTATTAGCTTGTTAAGTCCTCAGCACACCTCGTCTGAGGACCTAACCACAGATGTCTTTCATTATCGATGTCACTCACTCATCAACTGGCCTGACCGTGAAGATGATACCCAGATAGGAGGAGAGAGTCAGCCAAGAATGGAGCTGGACTCATACGGCTATGCCACCAAAGGGCACATCCCACAGCTCTTCTTATAAACCTCAGACCCGTACTGCTCTCTGGCCAAAGCTCTCCTTTGTCAGTCACTGTGCACGGAGGGCTTTCCACACATTTTCTTAGTGCTTGAATTTTACAAATGGCAAAAAGAGACTCCAGAAAATTAAGAACAGAGTCCGAGGTGATGTAGGGCTGCAGATCTAGGATTACAAACAAGGCTGACCCCCCAGCTGCTCCGAGGAGCCCGTCCTCTGCCGGTCCTGCGCGGCTGAGCTATCCGGCTTACTAATGATGAATTCAGTGTAAGCCTTCGGCCCTTTCCTGACGCTTCCTGGATGTTAGCATTTCCATACACTCTCAAAGACAGGTTTTTGCTCCTTGCAGATATTTTTCTGTGCTAGCATTCCCCTCTATCATCCACAAGAAGCATAGGCAGGAAACAAGGACACGATAAATGCCTATTGTTTGGAATTAAGGAAATAGAGCCATGCCCTGGTTTCCTTTGTTTTACATGGAAGGAAAAGCCACTGTCTCAATCTCTAGCTCAGTGATGTATGTTTAGGAAGACAAAGTAAAGTTTTAAAACTACCTATTAGCATGGGTCAGTTTCTCCAGAATGGTCTCTTTTGCTGCATTAATAACTTGCTAGCATTTTAGAAGACACAGAGGTGCTAATGAGGCCCTAATCACCCCCCCACACACACTCTTTTAAGCAACTAATTATGACTAACAGCTATGAAGCTTTATCAGCTTTAAAACCTAATTAATTCAACCTATGAAGAAAAATGATTAATGAATATAGTCTGTACATAATAAGAAAATGTCACGGTGGCTATCGAGAGTAAGATGTTGAAAATGTTTTAGCTCAATCTGTTATTTGAAATAAAAAGGGATGTCTTCATAGCTCGTTTTTATAAGCAATCTGGAAATTCAGCCAGCGCTCAACTCCCAAGGCCAAGGGAATCTTTGAAAATGTAACCATTTCTCTCCTTGGAACAGTCAAGGATTTCTTTCTCTCTGTAGGGTTGGTACCTCATTTGCAAGTTTTAAGAGAGCTTTGCAAGCTTGAAGGGTTTGGGACTCCAGGGCAGGAATGAACCAGGAGCTCACGTTTGTCCCCCTTGGTACCACTGTCTGGATTCCATGCCTGCTTAATGTCCTTTTCAATGACTGATTGCATAACCGCCCTTTAGCTACATATTAACTATTTTTTGACTTCAGGATTTCTCCCCGTTTCAGCGGCACGCTCACCGTTAAGTTTCTGCAGTGTTTTTGAATAATAACATAGCAGCAGAATACAAAAGTTAATAGGAAATTATCCTTTTCTAAAAGAATTGAATGAATGTGGTATTTTTACTTTAAGCTTTGGATTTTGTAAGCTTTCCCATCACACTGGTCTTGAAAGATAATTCACGTAGCTAGTAGGTGGACGTGCCCAGAGCTCACAACACAGAGCACGCTGCCGTTCCTCCTGCCTCCGTCCTGTTTGTAGCCGTCCAACATCTAATGTGGAACCTGTGTCTCACGGCACAGAGGCCCCCACGGAGGAGGGTTGCATCAGTGTTGCATACACAGTGCTTTTCCCACTGGGTGCCCCCGTCTCCTCCCGGACCACCGCTGCCCTACCAGGCACCGGGGGTCCCACCGTGCTGAGACTGTGCCCTGGGCAGCTGCTGTTCTGATGGAGAATGTATTGATGATTCCCTTCTGCCGGGCTCAGCAGATAATGCTCAGGGAACAAATCTTGGGCCATTTATGTGATATCTAAGCCAATAAATTATCACTAAAAAAACACTTCCTCGGTAACCTTGAAATTTATTAATCCATATTCTCAGATTCGGTGTATGCCATATTTGGAATTATCTGATTCACTCCTTTAGCATCTGGTAGCTCTATTGTATGAATAACTAGTCTCTGCAACTGCTTTACTCCTTTTCCAGGTGATTCTGGAAGATTCTGATAATGATTTACATGTCAGCGTTGGCTACTGGATCCTCATTCACACATGGGATGGCCAGCTTTTATATAACTATCATATTTATGGTAGTTAAACATAAAACTTGCAGGTGCGTTTTGCCGTGTGCCGATTTATACACATACATGTAATCACAGCACCCCGTGTTCACCAAAGTATAAGAACCTTACCTCTTACCTGCAGTTCAATATTTAGTTACCAGTAGATCGCTAAATTCTTGAGGGTGGATAATATGTTTAATCCTATAAGCTACAGCACCAGCATATTGTTAGCACTGTAAAAAGATGTCAAGTGAATCCTTTGACTCTCGAGATAAAAAGAATTTCATTATGGCTCACACAATAGAGTTTTAGGGCATGAATTAGAGCCAAACTTCTCAGGTCCAAATCCTGGTTCTACCCATTTGGCTGCGTGACAATGAGCAAGTTATGAGCTTGTTTTGCCTCTGTTTTCTCATTTATAACCTTGGGAGAGTAAGAGTACATATATTATAGCCTTTTAAAAATTAAATGACTTAATACTTTCACAGCACTGAACACACTGCTCGCCAAGAATAAGAGCTCAAAAATGTGAGCTTTTGGGTTATTCATTCTCACGTGATTTATACTGATTGTTTTAAGATGACTCTTTTTTTGGTTTATTTGTTTATGCTTGGAAATTATTACTGGACACCCCAGAAGAAGACAAAAAAGACAAGAAAACATGAAACATTGAAGCAAAGCAAGATACCGGTATCAGTATCATAAGTTGAGTACTGTGGTCAGAAACTGTAACATCAGGTGAATTAAGGGCTTTTTCCAAGATGTTCTTAATTTCAAATATTCTTTCCAGTCCTTCCTAGAATTTATATATTTGAAACAACATTCCTTGTAGCCACATTTATAGAAAACCCCCACTCCAAATGACAGCTATGATCAGGAGCAAGAAATTACATTTAAGAAAAGTGTAATGAGGATGCTGAAGCAAATCTTAAAGGAGTTTAACCCTCTCCCCCAAATCAACAGGACAACACAAATGGGCTGGGGTCAACCCCATACCCTACAAAATCCTCCTTTCTTTTCTACCGGGACAGTTAGTCATTAGCTAAGAGATAAGGCTGAAAGTCACTGTCACCTTTTTAGTAAAAGCTGAATATTCATGGGACGGACAGACCCTGACAAGAAGACCCTGACTGCTCAAGCTTCTGTTACCTATTAGAAATGATCTCATTACTTTTCAACCCATCTTCCTATTAACAAGGGTCATGAAAAAAAAAGTTAAACATTTTAAAAACTGAAAACAGGGGTCTTTTTCTATCTTACACTTTATACCAGGTGAGGAATGGCTGCTTTTTGCTTCACGTAATGTAGTTTCTGCATCAAAGCCATTAATCCGCCATCCTAAAAGTCTGAAAAATCTATCCTGACACGAGAAGCCTAAAATAATCAACTTCTTCTGGAACAAAATCAGCAGAGTACAGTCTAATGCATATTTTATATCTCAGTTTCATCCATGCACTGGTATAAACCTTTAATCCTCAGTCTTCCCTCTCATTTAGGGAGTGCTTGTGGAAAGTTTTCAAAATCAGGATTATATGGCCTAATACTAAAAGCGGTCAATGCTCTCAAAGCATTTAGCTATTTGCACTGCAAGAGAATTGGGTTGCTTCAGCACTCAGTAAATGCCAAATCCTGGTGATGCAAGCTATGTTTTATTGGGCAGTTAAGTAGGAGATTGGTTCTCACTTTTCCTGGAGGCCCCACGGGCAGTTGTTTGAAAAGCTTTCCCTTCAGAGAATTAATGTAGCCACTTACAATATTTCAGTGTCTACAATTTCATCCTTCCAAATTAAAGCAGTGTTAGGAGAGGCTCATGGCATGCTCGGTATCGAAAGAGAGTTGGATGTATCTGTAGAGACTCTCAAACTTCACACCTCCCCTCCCATCAGTAAGGAAAGCTAATTTCACAGTACTAACTTGAAATGTTTGGGTTCCTTTGTTTGGAATAATTCATCACAGAACATCTGGCCAACTCATCAATGCTTTGCAGCTTCAAATAACTTTCCAGTCTAAATTGCTCTAGATGTATCAGCATTTCTTTTGATTATTAATATGATGGACAAGTTTCATATCATTTAGTGCCAAGGCAAAGGAACTGTGACAAACGAAATTTGTTCTCAATGTGTCTAATGTTGCAAGAGTGAAGAACTCTCTTCTCCTGAGAGCTTCATTTCCCCTTTTGGTGAACTTGGCAGCATAAACATTTTGGTCTCCTTGATTATAGCATCTGGGTGAAATTACCGAGTTCTGCACTGAGCCATCTGAGGATTTCTTTTAAAGGCTTTCTTATTTGGATGTTTGTTCCTATATATTTTTATTGTTATTATTATTGTGCAACCATAAAAGTGAGTTTGTGGTTGAATTCAGTTCAATAGAAGAGCAATAGACACTAAATGCATCAATTTTGATATAATTTGATAAGCAAATCAATCTTCCGTGAAGAAATGAGCTCTGCAATTTGGAGACTGGTGTCTATCAGGAAATAATCCACACAGCTTACAAAAACATGATTGCTGTGGCATTTCCAGATGTTAAAAAATTATTTTGTACATGACATATTTGCTAAAACCCTCAAAACTTCAGGTTTGCTTAAAACAACATAAAATAAGAACATTAAAATTGCAACATAATGTGGGGGAAATGAAGCTGAATAATGAAGAAAGCAAAGTGTGTCCATTGTAGTTATTAAATAGTAGCTTTATATGAACAAAAAACTTTGGGCCTTCAGCTTTCTTTCAACCAAGGCGAGTAGGAAATGTGACAAATTATGTAACTCAAGTATCAGAAAGGAGGAAGTGTGGTTTTCCTTGAGAGAGACAAATATCTCTTTCTGAGTGGCTCCGTGTAGCCATTGAGAATTTAAATCTTGACAAATAAATATATGTGTTAAACCCACAGATTTATCCCTCAAACAACAATTGCCTGAATTACAATAATCAAAGGCCCGAGGTGTTTCAGCTAATTAAAAGAAGTTGGCAGAGTATATAGGTATGAACTTGAAAGTAAATACAGGTATTTTGCTGCTAATCTTCTTTATGAATTAAGTGGTACAGGTTGTCAGTTACAATATCACCATCTAATTATGGCATACTTATCGCATAGACATTATAATAAATATGTAAATAGAATGGCAATTGCAGCTATAGTCTTATGTCATAAATGTGGTTATGAATTTGTAGAGAGTGACTAGAATAATTCATGGTAAAAGATCTAGTTTGGATTTATAGATGGAGATTATCACTAAAATGGCAAAAAAACTCTAGATGACTTTTCATCAATCCATTTCACTGCACCTAGAAATATTATAAATCATAATTGAGCTTGTATAGTATGACCACTGGTAGATTTAGACTAACGGTTTTAGCTTCACGTAAAAAAATCACCACCAGATCAGGACTCCTGTCCCACTAGACTGTCTCCTGCCCTTTCTCATCTGCTGGTGTCCCAGGAAGCTGGCCCCTATGTTGGGTTTGGCCAGTAAGGAAAACTATTCAAGGATAGAATTACGGGGATGAAAGGCACAGCACTGGGACATAGTCACTGGCACCGTAATAGTGTCATAGGGTGACAGATGGTAGCTACACTCGTGGGTGAGTGTGGCACGACATACAGAGCTGTTGAGTTATGATGTTAGGCGTTTAAGATGATGTAACAAGGTGTGTCAACTATACTTCAATAAAAAATAATTAATTAATTAAAAATTAAAAAAAAATAAAATTCCACTATGGCTAGGTGTTCATGCTATGTTTGGCTAGATAACAATAATAAAAATCAAACATCGACGGTTTTAATCACAAAAATGGTCCTGATGGATCATTTTTCTTTCCTTCTCCCTCTCCCCTCCTGTCCCTCTTAGCCTTCTTTCTGGCTTCTTTGGTTTTGTGTAAGAGGAAGTAAGAACCGCAAGGCCAGGTTAAATGACGAGGCCATTTCCGGAACTTTCCTAATCTCTCTCATTCTCCTGAGTCACGCCTCCCTTTCTAATGTGTTTCCCCGACTACTATCTTCCAACCATGCAGTTTTACTTCTTTTCAGTGATTATGCTCTTCAGCATCACTGTTCTTGTCTTTTTATTCACAAAAGCTTTCCTGCCTGGCTTTGCTGGTCTCTGGCTCCATCTTTCACTTTTAGTGAAAGACCCTTTCCCTTCTTTCCAGGTCCCTGCTCTCTGTGTCTGAGTTGCCAGAGACAGCAAGTACAGTCTGCTAATATGGACGTTTCCATCTGCCATCTACGTAAACTCTCTCAGACTCAGTTTCTTCATGTGTGAGACAGGAATAATAGTAGTATACACTTCAAAGGATTTCGGTGAGGTTTAAATGAAAGAGTACAAAGTGCTTTGCAGAGTGTCTGACGTGTTAGTTGTTATTTTTCTTATTACTTCCTTGATCTTTTTTATTATCTTGGTATCTATACAATAATTAAGATTAAGGAAACAAACTTTAAAAAATCCACAAATTTTCGAAGAGATGAGTTTCAATATTGAGTTTCACGCCCTAATTATTGTCAGTCAGGATCCAGGCAAAAACAAACAAACAAACGAACAAAAAACATATGACTAACTCTAATTGGTTAATTTTAGGAGACCTTAATAAAGGATTTTTATTAATTTAATGAAATATTTAATAAAGGATTATTTACAAAAATGGTCAGAGTATAGTGAAATAAGAGTAGTACAATACCCTGGATCTGGCAAGATCCAAGAGCTGTTACCTAAGACCCCAAATGAGCAAGGGGAGGGAACAGGTGGAAAAGGTAGGAGACATGGATATGACATCTTCTTTACCCACTCATCTATCATATATATGATATGACATCTTCTTTATCCATTCATCTATCAATGGACACTGTTGCTTCCATATCTTGGCTATTGTAAACAATGCTATAATAAACATAGGGGAACTATATCTTTTCAAATAGTGTTTTCATTATGGGGGAGGTGTTTTGTAAATTTTTGTAAATTCCCAGTAGTAGAATTGCTGGATCATACAGAGATCTATTTTCGATGTTTTGAGGACCCTCCATACTGTTTTCCATAGTGGCTTTATCATTTACATTTCTACCAACAATGTATGAGTGTTCCCTTTTTCTCTATATCCTCACCCAAACTTGTTATTTCTTGTCTTTTTGATTCTAGCCATTCTGACAGGTGTAAAGTGACATTTCATTGTGGTTTTGATTTGATTTGATGATGAGTGATGTTGAGTATCTTTTCATGTACCTCTTGGCCATCTGTATGCTTTCTTTGGAAAAATGTCTATTTGGGTCCTTTACCCATTTTTAATCAGATTATTTGTTTTTGGTGTGTGTTGTGTTGAATTAGTTCTTTGGTTTTTTTGGATATTAACCTCTTATCAGATATATCACTTGCAAATATCTTCTCCCAATCAGTAGATTGCCTTTTTATCTTGTTGATGGTTTCTATCACTGTGAAAAATCTTTTTATTTTGGTGTAGTCTTAATAGTTTATTTTTTCTTTTGTTTTCCTTGCCTGATGAGACATATCTAGGAAAACCTTGCTAAGGCTGATGTATAAGAGATTACTGCTTATATTTTATTCTTGGAGTTTTATGATTTCAGGTCTCACATTTAGATCTTTAATCCACTTTGTGTTATTTTTGTGTATGTTGTAAGGAAGTAGTCTAGTTTCATTTTTTGCAAGTAGCTGTCCAGTTTTCCCAGAACCATTTATAGAAGAGACTGTCTTCCCCATTGTATAACCTTACCTCCTTTGTCATAGATTAATTGATCCTACAAACATGGATTTATTTTGGGGATCTTTATTCTCTTCTACTAATCTATGTGTCTACATTTGTGCCAGGACGATAGTACTTTAATTATTATAGCTTCGTAATATATCTTGAAATCTGGGATTGTGATGCTTCCAGCTTTGTTCCTCTTTCTCAACATCCCTTTGGCTACTCAGAATATTTTGTGGCTCCACACAAATTTTAGGATCATTTGTCCTAGTCTACCCTTCATAGAATTTTAAATGAGAGGAAGTTCTGGTGATATGAAGTGTATTTTCAAATGAAATATACACAGTCTCAAGCGACTGAATATTCACTTCCAAACTGCATAGATTGGTACACAGAAAGTCATGGTGAAAGCAATTACTGTCAGGCTGCATTTTGTCCAGTTTTGAACTAGATTGCCTGGTATTTGAGCTTGCTACTGAGGAAGAAGTTTTAAAAATATTTCACAGTTGATGCTTGACATTTTCAAATCAAGAAAGTTTTTATTGTTATATTTTAACATAACTTGAACATTAATGTTATTGCTCACTCTCTTGACTTCTACCATTTGCTGTTATGACAGTTTGCTTATTAAGTAAAGCTGGCACATAATGAGCCTTTATACAATGTGCCAAGTATATTTTTTAAAACCATCTGACAACTCTAGTGCATACCCTAATTGGAGTTGTGCCGGTTATTGATGATGGCAGGAGGCATAGCCCACTTGTACTCATCTCTTCAAGTTTGTTCCTCCTTATTTGATCATTTCTGTTCGTTTCTGTTTTGCTTTATAGCAGAAGACTGTCTGGGTTGTTTTGTTCTACATCAACCAGCTCCTCTGCCTTCTCCTTAGATATCTACTACCCAAGTGTTTGTGCCCACTACCCCACTAACATTTTCCTTACCAATATCACCAGTAATTTACATTCTGCCTCATCCAGGGGTTACTTCCCAGCCCTCATCTTACCCAACCTATCAGCCATTTGACAAGTGGGACCACTTCCTAATTAAACCCTTTCTCTCTTGGCTTCCAGAACACCATACTTTCTCAATTTCCTTTCCATCTCACTGGCTGCTCTCCTGGATCTCTTCTAGTGGATTCTCCTCTTTGCCCTAAACTCAAAATGGTAGAGTGCCTCCAAGCTCAGTTCTTGAGTTTGTCCACACTGCCCAGTCCCATATTTTAAAATGTGATCTCACACCTGTCAGAATGGCTAAAATTAACAACTCAGAAACAATAGATGTTGGTGAGGATGTGGAGAAAGGAGAACCTCTTACACTGTTGGTGGGAATGCAAACTGATGTAGTCAATCTGGAAAAGAGTATGGAGGTTCCTCAAAAAGTTAAAAATAGAACTACCTTATGATCCAGCAATTGTACTATTGGTATTTACCCAAAGGATACAAAAATACTGATTTGAAGAGATACATGCACCCCAATGTTTATGGCAGCATTACCAACAATAGCCAAATTTTAAAAATATTCCAAGTGTCCATTGACTGATGAATGGAATATTACATTGGCATATACAATGGAATATTACTCATGTGCTATATACACAGTGGAATATTATGCAGCCAAAAAAAGAATGAAATCTTACTATTTGCCATGATGTGGATGGAGCTAGAGTGTATTATGTTAAGCAAAACAAGTCAGTTAGAGAAAGAGAAATACCATATGATTTCACTCATATGTGGAATTTAAGAAATGAACCAGATGAACATGGGGAAAAAAAGAGAAAGGCGAACCATAAAACAGACTCTTAACTATAGAGAACAAACTGACGGTTGCTAGAGGGGAGGTGAGCAGAGGATGGGTTAAATGGGCGATGGGTATTAAGGAGGGCACTTGTGATGAGTATTGGGTGTTATACATAAGTGATGAATCACTAAATTCTACTGCTGGAACTAATATTACATTATATGTTATCTAACTGGAATTAAAATAAAAACTTGGAAAGAAAGTCATCCCTAGCCTCAGGGCTCCCAAATTCACATCCCCATTTCCAACTTCTGTCCTGAGCACTAGACTCACATATCCAGCTCTCTACTCTGCGTTTCTCACTTGGAAATCGAATAGGCATCTCAAATTCTGCATGTTCCAAACTTAAACTCTTCATCTACCCCACTAATCATTCCTTTCTCAGGATTCCTCTTCTCAGTAAATGGTACCAAAAACCTAAAAATCTTTCCTAATTCCTTTCTTTCATAACTTAATCAAATCCATTAGCAAATTCTGACAGTTCTACCTTCTAAATACATCTTAAGTCCAGTCACGTCCTCTCAAAATTGCTATTACCGTATGGATTAACTGACGTCCCCTGCATGGATTATCACACTGGCAATATGGCTGATTTCCTGCTTTGACTATACAGTGTCTTCTCTAATTAGCAACCAGGTTATGCCACTTCTTTGTTAAAAGTCACCCAATACCTTCTATCACACTGGGAGACAATGTTGAAATCTTTATAATGCTTTATAGTATCCTTCAATGATCTAGTACTGCCTACTTTTCCAACCTCATTTTTGGCCACTGCCTCCTTATTCCATTTGGCCTTTTTCACCAGTAGTCGAAAGTTTCAAGCTTTTTTCCAACTCTGGGTCTTTCATCTTGCTGCTTTTTCTGCCTGCAGATCTCTTTGTTTTGATAGTTTCATGGCTGCCTGTTACATTTAATTCAAGTCTCTCCTCAAATTTAACTTCTCTGGCTGCCTTGTCTAAAATGCAGTTTCTTCTTTTGGCAAACCTGTGTTTGGTATTCCCCTTATGTGCTTAATTCTTTTTTCATAGCACTTATAATTGTCTGATATTATGTTATACATTTGTTAGTTTATCACCTCTCTCCCATACTAACACATAGCATTATGAGGGCAAGGACTTTGCTGTTTTCATTGTTATGTCTCTATTCCTGATACCTATTCATGGTAGGTGCTCAATAAATATTTGTTGAATCAGTACCTCTCTATTGCTGATTGTCACCACCCTTGAATTGTCAAGTGCAGTGAGAATATAATGAAAAGGCCTGTGTGTATGTGTGTGTATGTATACATGTGAGTTTCTGTGTGGGTGTGTCTGTGATACCCCAGAATCTTATACTGAAAAGACCTGAAATTATACCCCAATATCATTGGGCATACTTTTTACCCATATATTGTTTTCTAAATTCCTTTCTCCACTTAAAGGACCAGAAATTCTTAAAGAAATGACTGAATCCTAATCTGGAGAAAAAAAAAGTATAATATGAACTTGGAATATCTTGATATACCAGAAAGCAAGAAGTGCTCCAAAACTAACATGAATGTTTCAAAAAATACAGGGGCCATGATGAAGAGAGTTCCATTGGCCAAATTTGAAGAAATTAGAGCATCAAAGAGAAGAAACACTATTATTTATTGAAACACATGTTTGAAGTGTCAAGGGGAATTGAGAGACAGAGACAAAGATAGAATATCTTTTATAACAGATCTTTTTTTTTTTGCACCAGAATTTAATCAAATTTCAGGCATTTTATTTGAGTATTCATTAAAATAAGCAAATATACTGAAAAGTAGAAAATAATTTCTAAACAAGGGCTTGATAATATAACTGTAGGACTTGCTGGAGAGGATCCTTTCTTCACTCTTCAGTGGAACATTTCAGACTTGGGGATATGCGGGTGGTTGACATGATGCAAACTAGTAACTCGGTGGGAAAACAGTGCCAGTGGTGAAGCAGCAAATCGGCCAGTTACAGAGAACTGCCATGGGCTCCAAGAAGGTGAAATTTGCTCTGGGAGCCAGCCTGAGGTAGGGTGAGGCTTGAGGGCTTAGGTCCATGGTTTTACTACTCACTTTGGTCAATGGGCCCAAGTCTACCTTCACTCAACACTGCCCGGTTGACAATGCTGAAACCATGGAGTTTCCAAATAACGTTTTGTGATGGTGTGCCATTAACGTATAAGACTGGTATATATTTGCCTAGCATCTTGGGGTAAAATGCATTTTCCCAGATGTGCTACCCTTCAAATTACAAGGAGAGAAGGGGAAAGTTCAAGCTGGTGGTTAAGGGACTATGAGTTGCAGCTCCGGGCAACAATGGATCCCCATTGTGTCCCGGCATTATCTAGGCGAATATAAAGTGATGATAATTTGCTCCTTTCTTCCTTCTCTGTAATTCAAAGAACACACTCCTAGAGCCAGGCAAATGCATTATGCGTCTTCTTAAAATGAGCCACCAAAAATAACTCAGTGAGTAACCAAACAAAGATTATTAAGAATTCTCTTTTTTTTTCCTTTCTACACAAGTGCAATTTTTAAAAAGGGAAAAAATAAAAATTGGCAGCTTTTTCCCACTGCTAATTAAAAACTGTTATTTTAATGGCATGGAACAATATTTAGAAATAGCTATAGGATGAAGGAACGTGACAGAACCGAATGAATACCCACACATATTTATAACATAATCTACACCCCACACGAATGTTTTAAAGGGCATTTAGGGGGCAAAGCTCTAAATCGCCCTGATGTGTACTTCCCCATGCATCAAAATCATAATGAAGTGGAATTCCCAGAGTGTAGGTTGGTCTCATTATTGAATACTTTGGTAAACAGAATCCTTTTTTGTTTCTTTCATTTCTATTTCATCTTTTCATTTCCTTTATTTAGTGTGGGGACCATTGTAAAAAAACATCAGTGTGTTTAGAGTAAGTATGATCTAGTGACCATGAATGGCTTCTGTGACAGTTCAGGATCTTGTAATGCCCCAGGGTTACCACTGCACTTCTTCTCTCCGTGCAGTAATTATGCGTGAGTGTGTGACTGTGGAAGGTGTAGGACATAAAACCAAATGACTATTAAACTCAGGACAAGTCATGGGCATCTGTTCCTCACATGAACTGTTTTTCTTGGCGTTTATCTGTTTCTGCAGGTGAGCCAGATAACAAAATCATTTTTGCTGAAGCCCTGCTTTCTATTCTGGTGGGTGTTTACTCACCGGCCCTGCTCATCCTCCCTTGTCCCTGGGGGCACTGTAATATCTACCTGTCTCAAACATCTTCACAACCCCGTGTATTTCTCCTTATTTATCCTTCACACTGTGAGAGACTCAGACGAACGTACAGGAAGGATGTCCACCTCAGTCTGAATTCCGGGTTTCAAAAACAATTTTCTCTACTTGGAAATCAATTCTATTGGATTGCAGGAAAAATTCTTATTTAATCCCAATAGGTCTGGAATATGTCAAATCTTACCAGAAAAATTAATAAATTGTTTGCCAAGCTCCTGTTTGCTGTGGGTTATTGATAAAGAGTCATTAGTATTCCTGAATCATGGTGTAGAGTTACAAACGAAGCCATGATTCTGTTGTGCTTTAGGTCCAAAGTCCTTTTTAGAGAAGGCTGTGCTGTCTGGACGTTTCCAAGGATGGTCACCAAGGCAAGCAGGGCCCGGAGGGCTCCGAATCTGCCGACAGCCGCTCCATGATGATAAGCTTTGGTTTTGCTCTGCAGTTTGATGAGACGGTCAGAACGTCCAGTGAAGAAAGACTTCTATGTAGTAATTTTATCATGGGTTCTGCTACCACTGATGGGTCTAATCTAGAGAGAGAACTTCTTGCTCTTACACAATGGTTACTGCGATGTGCTAGTGCCTAGATTGCTTCTCCAGGCACAGGATTTTGTTGCTTGTGTTCTTCAAAGAAATCATTACCAAGGCCCATGTCAAGCAACTTTTCTCCTGTTTTCCAGGAGTTTCATGGATTCAGATCTTACATTTAAGTCTTTAATCCCTTTTGAGTTAATTTTGTAAGGGATGTGAGACAGGGGGTTCTTTTGAGTGTGAATGTCCAATTTTCCCGGTGCCATTTATTGAAGACTATCTTTTCTCCATTGAGTATTCTTGGCTCCCTTGTCAAATATTAGTGGACCATACATGCTTGGGTTTACTTCTGGGCTCTTGATTTTGTTCCACTGATCTATGTATCTGCTTTTATACCATACTGTTTTGATTACCATAGTTTTTTTTTTTTTTTACCATAGTTTTTTAATACAGTGAGAAATCAGGAAGTGTGATGTGCCCACTTTGTTCTTTATAAGGATTACTTTGGATATTCTGGGTCTTTCATGGTTCGAAATGAATTTTATAATAGTTGTTTTTTTTATTATTTTTGTAAAAAATGCCATTGGAATCTTGATAGAGGTTGCATTAAATCTATAGATGGCTTTGGGTAGTATGGGTATTTTGATGGTATTAATTCTTCCAACCCATGAATATCTAATATCTTTCCATTTATTTGTGTTCTTCTTCAATTTCTTTCATCAACATCTTACAGTTTTCGATGCAGAGAACTTTCACCTCCTAGGTTAGACTTCTAAATATTTTCATGTTATTGATGCTATTATAATGATAGTTTTCTTTTTTAGTTAATTTGCTCCTAGTGTATAGAAACACAACTAATTTTTATATGTTAATTTGATGATACTAATTCATGTGTTAATTTGATCCTGCAACTTTACTTAATTAATTGATTGAATATTACACAGCTTTTGGTGGATTCTTTAGGATTTATCTTTTCTATTTTTTTCCTATCCCCTGGTTTTTTAAATATATATTTCTGCTCTAATCTTGAATATTACCTTCCTTCTGTTAACTATGGACTTGCTTTATTCTTCCTTTTCTTAGTTCCTTGAGATGTAAAGAAAGTTTATTTATTTAAGATCTTTTTGTTTCTTAATGTTGGTGTTTACCATTACAAACATCCCCCTTGGAACTGTTTTTGCTGCTTCCCATAAGTTTTAGTATGTTGTGTTTCCATTTTGTTTGTCTCAAGACACATTTTTATTTCCTTTCGATTTTTTTTATTAATCCATTGGTTGTTCAGGATTTCATTGTTTAATTTTCATATATTGTGAATTTTCTAGTTTTCCTGCTATTATTGATTTCTAGTTTCAGACCATTGTGGTCAGAAAAGATACCTAATGCAAATTTAGTCTCCTAAAATTTGCTAAGACTTATTCTGTGGCCTATCATGTGCTTTTTATCCTGAAGAGTGTTCCATGTGTGCTTGAGAAGAATGTGTATATTGCTGCTGTAGGATAGATAATTTTTTATATGTCTGTTAGGTCCATTTGGTCTATAGCTTTGTTCAAATCCACTGCTTCCTTATTGATTCTCTGTTTGGATGACTGTCCATTGTTCATAGTGGGTTACAGTTACTATTGCACTGGTGTTTATTTCTTCTCTTAGTTCTGTTGGTATCTTCTTTATATATTTAGGTGCTCCAATATGTTGGGTGCATAAATATTCACAATTTTTGTATCTTTTTTTTAAAGATTTTATTTATTTATTTGAGAGAGAAAGAGAACGAGTCATGGGAAGGGGCACAGGGAGAAAGAAGCAGACTCCCTGCTGAGCAGGAAGCCCAATGCAAGGCTTGATCCCAGGACTTGGAGATCATGACCTGAACCAAAAAGATGCTTAACCAGCTAAGCCACTCATGTGCTCCTAATTGTTGTTATCTTCTTGATGGATTGATCCTTTTATCATTATATAATGGCTTTATTTGGCTTTTTTGACCATTTTTAACTTAAAGTCTATTTTGTCTGGAAAAAAATATGGCTATCTTTCTTCCTTTTGGTTAACATTTGCTTAAAATGTATTTATTATCCCTTTACTTTCAGCATATGTGTGCCTATGAAGCTACAGTGATTCTCTTATAGGTAGCATATCATTGGATCTTGATTTTTATCCATTCAGCCATTCTATGTATTGTAATTGGAGGTATTAATCCATTTATGTTTAAAGTAAATATTGATAGATAAGCTATTACCATTTTGCTAATTGTATTCTGACTGATTTGCAGATCCTCTATGCCTTGCTTCTTATCTTGCTCTCCTCTTTTGTGATTTGATGACTCTTTGTAGTGGAATGCTTTTTCCTTTGTGTTTGCGTAACATATCTTGTATTTATAACATCTTATTTTAAGTTGATAGCATTCAAGAACTTTATACTTTTAGTTCTTATCACCTCAAATTTTTGATTATTGATGTTACATATTTTAATTTACCCAATTTTTATATTGTGCATTCAAAATAATATTATTATTATTTTATGGTTATTTTTAATATATTTGTGTTTTAACTTTTAACCTAGAATTGTAAATGAATTATACATCATCATTACAATATTAGAGAATTTGACTTTGACTATATATTTATCACTAGCAGCAAGATTTACACTACATGCATATAGTTTTACTAAATTAACTAGCATCCTTTTATTTACACTTGAAGAAATCCCTTCAGCATTTCTTGTAAGGCAAGTCTGTGGTTTTAAACTCCTTCAGCTTTTGTTTGTTCATGAAACTCTTTAGCTCTCCCTCATTTATAAAAGGCAGCTTTTCTGAGTACAGTATCCTTGGTTGACAGTTTTTTCTTTTAGTATTTTGAGTATATCATCCCATTCCCTCTTGGCCTACAAAGTTTCTGTTGAAATATCTGCCTGTAGTCATATGGGTGTTCCTTTGTATGTGATGTGTTATTTTCCTTTTGTGGCTTGTTCTGTAGCCAGGCTGAGCTACTGGGGTACACAACTGCCAGGTGCTCCAGAAAGGTTTTCTGTTTGGGCAGGGCTGGGGCTGCAATAAGTAGCAGATGGTGCTATAAATTAACTTCCCTGCCCCAGAAAGTCCAGAAAAATAGGCTGTAAAGCCAGCAAGTCTCATTGTTTGGGGTCCCAAGTCAGAGAGACATTTATACCAAGGTCCCTGGCCAGATGGAACCATTGGTTTGGCTCTTCAGGTAAGTAGAGCAATTGGCTGGGATTTCTACTTGGGTGTTATTGCAAGGATGAACTTTACCTGCGAAGATGCTAGTGCCAGTTGCTGTAAGGTCTTCTCTCCTCCAATCTTGTCTGATCTTCACTGGTCAGGGCCTGCAGATTTCCCAGCCATCCCTATGGGGTGAGACCTGAATGGGCCTCCTAGGAAGTAACCCACAATGCTGGGGGAGTTGGATGTCCACCTTGCCCTCTCTTTTTCCTACTGGGGAAACATTAGGCACCAGGGGCCCTTCTGATGGGTGTGCCAATCTAGGGGATGAACAAAGAGGGCATAGTGCAGCTGTTCCTCTTAACCTTCTAGTGTGTTCCTTCTCAGTGTCTGTGATCCATGGCAGTGCTTCAGCCTCCTCCACTCATTCTGAGATTTCCGGGGTGTTCCCTTGTCTATGGAAATTTGCCAACTGGTTTTGTGAGGGGGACTGGAGTCAGGAATGACTTATGTTGCCACCTTGATGATATTACTCTTCACAATGTTTTCTCATGAAAATGCTTAGTTCAAATTTGATTTTGCCTAACAATTATGAAGCACTTAGTCTGAAAAATAGCCAGGCATGGAAAAGAGGGCATGGAGTTTGGAGTTGGACAGAACTTCTGAGTGATCTTATGCTGGGAATGGCAAGGATTGAATGAAATAACTTACCAATATGAGCTTGTCAGAACAGAAGCACCAAGGGGAAAGGGACTTTGAGCTACCTCTGTATCTTGGTACCTAGAACAGTTCTTGGCATAGAATAAGAAATCAGTAAATGCTTCTTTAGCACTTACTATGTGCCATCCGCTGTGTATGCATGTATGTATTCACCAGTCCTAATTGAAATGATTCATCTCTGTTTTATCTGAAATGGTTTGATGGATAAATTGATGATTTATAAGTCAAAGGAATAAGACTAAGCCATTTTTTCTGTACTGTAATAACCACCGACTTGGTATTTTCGTAAGAATAGCCATATCAAAGCAGGCATTTATTGTTTTGTTTTATTTTATTTTGTTTTATTTTATTTTATTTCATTTCATTTCATTTCATTTCATTTCATTTTATTTATTTATTAGAAGTTTCAAAAAAAAAAGCTAGTGAATTTTCTTTATCACAGACTATTAGACACAACACAGAACACACCAAATTGCTGCTTTACCATAACAACACAAATGCCCCTGAATTTCCCTTAGACCATGTCAAACTTCAGTGACTTACCAAGTAGTAAGAAGGTTCAGTACAACCATCTTCTCATATTCTTTTGGAACAAGTGGTCTGGATGTGCCCTTATCATTCATACATACAGAATTACTTGACAATTTAACCATGAGTGATCAGGCCTTAGAGAAATAAATCACTTAACCAGAGGCACAGGAAATTGATGAATAAAATAAGATATTACATTAAATTTCATAATTAGAAAAGTCACTGCCCAGTGGACAAAAATGCTCTTGCTTGCAGATTACCTCAGTCCCATCCAAGGGGTAGAGCAGGAGTACCAAAATACTTGGGGTGCCAGGTCAGGGGCTCTGAACAATGCTGACAACACGCTGAGAAATTCCCACCACTTGCCTTTGGATTTCTAGGTTTCTGCTATAGTACTCTTTCTATATTTCCAAAATCATTGAAGAAAAGTTCAATTAGTTGTATCACAACCTATCCTGTATTTGTTACATTTATTTCCTTTTCCAGAAGTTGGAAAGATAATTTAGTTTGGGTTTTTTTTAAATTTTTTGTTCCTGGGGCCTTTCTCGGAAACTTCGATGAAGCTGTCATCTTAAGGGAGCACACAGCTGGTGTCTTCCCACACTGCACTGGTGCCTGCTTGCTGAACATTCCCAGATGCCTGATGCTCCTCTGTGGACCCCTCAGCCAGTCTCAGTTCTTTCAGTACACTATGACAAAATATAATTTATCATTGGTTAAGAATCCATTAAAATAAATCACTTTCATAGTAAAGTTTTAATAATTTACTTCATCAGTTTAATCTGAGATTCACTCTTTTCTTAGAATGAATAAGGCCAATGAGAAATATTTAAATGGTAATGCTTCATTTTTAATATTGGCAATTTTTACTTGATAGCATAGCTGTTAGTGTTGTTAGTTTATGAGTAAAAACAATGAAGCTGATTATAATATTTCTGGTTTTTTATTTTATTTATTTATTTATTTATTTTAAACAAATTATTATTATTATTTTTTAAAGATTTTATTTATTTGTTTGACAGAGAGAGAGATCACAAGTAGGCAGAGAGGCAGGCAGCGAGAGAGCGGGAAGCAGGCTCCCTGCTGAGCAGAGAGCCCGATGCAGGGCTCGATCCCAGGACCCTGAGATCATGACCTGAGCCGAAGGCAGAGGCTTTAACCCACTGAGCCACCCAGGGGCCCCATATTTCTGTTTTTTTAAAGTGTACTCCAGTTTGCTTCCTCTAATGCTAGAAACACTCAGGAAATAGAGAGTCAGAATTTAACTTTGGTTAATGCCTTGCACATAATACAGTGAGTCACCATTTAATGAGAGTTTACCTGTGATTTAAGTTTCCTTGCCTTATTTCACATTATCCTTACAATAGCTGGGAACCATAAATGTAAGCTGCACTGAGCAAGGATTCTTCTTAGTTTCGTGGGCATGGACTCCTCATGCCAAGCTGACTGCCTAGCTCATGTGTGGTGTCTGATAGATTTTTGCTGAGCAAACGAACCATCCCAATGAAAGCAAGTCTTAGAGAGTTTAAGCCATTAAAAACCCATCAAAGAGTAAATGCTAAAACTAAGTCCAAATCCAGATATAAGTCCTTAACTACCAGGCAAACTTCCTCCTGCTAACAGGAAAAGCAGAACTATGACCTCACCTTTTGCCTCTGTAGTGCTTTCATTCCCTGAGTCTTTTCATGTTTTTGTGTCTTTTCGTCGCCAAGGCAATTAGGTCAGCTGTGGTCACCTGAGGTGATGAAGTGGGAGGTGGGGAGGTAAGCAGTAGTTAACAGCTGGGGTGGTACACACATGAGGAAGCAGGTTGGGGAAGGTGACTGCAGCTTCATGAGAAAGTAAGGATCTGACATAACAGTGCAGATAATAGCAGATAATAAACAATTGTCTTGCAGATAACAATTAATATCAGATAATAAACATTCAATTTCTTTCTCTGGCCCTCAAATCTTAGCATTCCCCAGTCTTTTGACTCTCCCTGTATGACTGCTCCCACTACCTTGGCTACCAATCCTTCCGACATGCTAACAATTCCGAGATCCATGTCCCCAGATCTCTCCCTGGAAGCACAGATTTATATTTCTAACTGTGTAGGAGGGGACTAGAAATATTTATTTGGATCATCTGTAGTCATGGCAGCTCATCCTGTCCCCTGTCAAATTTATTATGTCATGTCTTTTTACACCCTGTCCCCAAGCTTATTCCCATCATATACTCATTAATTTGACTTGTGCTAACCATATCCATCCAAGCTTCCATGATAAAACCTCACAGTCATCCCTTATCAATCCTCCACTCATCCCAACAGTTGCCAAGTTCATATTATGTCACCTTCTAAAATTGCCGCCACCTCTGTATCTCCAGGGCCACTGAGTAATTCGGGCAGACTGTGTCTCCTACAGATCCAAAGCATGTTCCTAAAGGCACATCTCTCATTAAAACCCCCTGTCCTTGCCCAAACTCCATGTACCATCTGCCTAAAGCCATCTGACCATGTTACAACAGTCAGAATGACCTCTCTGGGCTCCATGTTTCTTGAAGGACAGGAGTTCTTAAGTTCCTAGTCTCACCTTAAGGTGTCTTCACAAAGGCCCCAGTACCTCCCACCAGCCTTAAAGCCTACACCCAGGTGCCATTGACCCTGACCTGGGATTGTTCTGGACTGTGGGTCTCAAATGTTCTGGTGTCTTTTCAAGCCTTCGCTATTCTTTCTGAAAGATTCCGCTCAAATGTCATCTCCTCAGTAAAGCTTTTGTTCTACACTTCTATGTAGACATAAGTGTTCTTTCCATTGTTTCCCAAAAGTCCTTCTAACACAATTTTAAATTATTAATGTTATTAGAACTATTTATGAGTCAACTTTTTTTAACCTCTTTTTCTTTCTGCTGGTCATATTCCTTGCTGTGTGTAAACATTTTGTTTTGAATGTTGGACATTTTATAAGTTTTTTTAGTTGCAAAGGGTCTGATGATGTTATTTTACTCCAGAGGAGATCATTTCTTTTATCTGGAAGGCAGGTAGATTAGGGATAGATAATCTTATTCTAAACAGGAACTAATCTGACTGGAACTAGGTTATAGCTTTGTAAAGACACATCTACCTCTAATTCATCTGTCTCCTGTTCAGAGGTTTCATTTGTGTTCTTGAGGTGTCTCCTAGGACCTCTTTTCTTTGCTGAGATCCTCCTAGTCCACTGAAATAGGAAAAAAACTTCATTCTACTCATCAGAGTATTTTTAAAATCCTCTCGCTCTTTGCAATTCCAGATTTTAGCACATGTCTCAAGGAACATGAACTAAGTGCAGGGTCACTTCCCAGTACTCCCTTTATCACTTGGGTTTGGATCCCCAAGTTTTGCTTGGCTTGGCAATCTCAAATTTGCAACTCTCCTGCATCATGAATTTACCAGAAGTTCCACTGGGTTTCTTTTTCTCCTAGCAGTGCCATGTGCCCAGCTCTTTGCTGCATGCTTAGCCTCTCAACTCAGACTAAGAATTAGAAACGCCCCCAGAGAAGACAAGAGCAGCTGCAGAACCTCAGCTCACCTTTCTGAGATCCCCCTTTCACATGGACTTGGCCATTTAATCCCTTGATCATTTCAGTCACCAATACTTTCAAATAATTTTTTTTCTTTCTTTTTTGGTATTTTATCCAGTTTTTCTTAGTTGTTCTTAGTGGAAGTGCTAGTCTCCTACAACTGCCTCATTGTGGCCAGACATGGAAACTGAAATCAATTGTTTTAAAGCTATAATATTTCAAATCAGAAGGTGCTATTTTTTGTAAATTACTTCTGAAAGAATCTACTACCTGGTTTTATAGACTGAAGTTCTCTTTTCATAAATCCATAATGGGGGACTGCTAAGAAATGAGACGAATGGTCACAACTATGTAGTTCGTTATGCTGTATTATATTTTATATAATCTGGAAGTCTTTTGTGATTTCACACTATGTTAAATTTCCCAGAAGGCACAGAAAGAAGCCAAGCAAATAAGCCTACTGAAGCTCAGTTTGTATACTTGAATCTGTTATATCACGGGGCCATAAGTATAGTCATGCCTAGCAAAATTTTATAGCCGGCACACATACTTTTATATTAGCACTGGAAATAAAATTCAAACAGTATAAAATTGTCATATGGGTATAATTATTGGGAATTCAATGTTAAAATGCATCAGTCAAATGGGACAAGAGTCTAATTATTCAATTTTAAAGCAGTGCTCATTATACTACCTTAAGGAAACGATATCTGGTTTTCTGGGATAAAATTCAGAAGCCCTGGATTTCTGACCTCATTATATTTGGCTCTAAGTGAGTAAAATTTTCCCTAAGTCCATTTTCTCCTTTGTAAAATAGGCTAGTATTATTTATATGACTCTCGTTATATGGTTGTTTAGAGAAGAAAATTAGGTCATATATATAAAAGTGCTGTGAAAAGTTAAATGCATCTATAATTACGTGTTACCATTAGTTTTTAAAAGTTTTGAGGGATTAGCAATACTTGAATAGAGAAATTCAGACAAACTCACATGTGGGCATCTGACTCAGGAAATGGTTTTTCAGAAAAAGTAAGCTGGGGCACAAAGCAAAATGAGGTTTCCAGAGTTCAGTCTTAAAATAGTGTAGGCAGCCACATACCTATTCTGATTTTGGAGTAACCAGGATCATTTCTGCTCTCAGCCATGGTCCTCTTCCCTCTCTTCTCTCTCCCAACTTCCCCCAATACAAGCATTCAGCCACATGTGCACACACATGCACACATAAGCACACACACATACACTCACAATTATCATCTGCTCTACTCTAAGACTGAGGCCAACCTCAGGTGTGTGGAAGTCAGAAGGGGACAAAAACACTTGGATAGGATGGTTTTAGCCCTGTCTGCAAGGTCATGAAGAAATAAATACCAGCCACTCTTTACTGGATGCTTCCTTTAGGCCAGGTTCTCTGTTGAGACACGGACATCACTTCACTTAATCTTCATAGTAATTCATGATCTTTCTTCTATACCACAGGTGATGGGATGAGTCATGTACCCCTAAAATTCACATATTGAAGCCCTCACTCCCAGGATCTTTGAATGTGACTGTATTTGGAGACAGGGTCTTTAAAGAGGTCATTAAATTAAAATGAGGTATTGAAGCTGGGCCCTGATCCAATATGACAGTGTTCTTATAAGAAGAGAAGATCAGGACATAGACACACACAGAAGGAAATCCATGCAAAGACACTGGGAAACAGTGGTCTTCTATAAGCCGAATAGAGAGGCCTCAGAAGGAACCAACTCTACTGACACCTTGATCTTGGACTTTTAGCCTCCAGATCTGTGAGGAAATAAATTTCTGTCATTTAAGGCCCCCCCCCCCAGTCTGTGGTACTTTGTTAAGGCAGTCCTTGCAAATTAATATACCATATTGTCTAGCAGAGTATGTGGCTCAGTTCTGAGCAGGAGAAAGGAACACTTGCCAATGTCTTTTAAACTCTTTTCTGGCACTAAATATAAATACTGGAAAAATATTTCTTCATTTTATTATCAATTTTGAACAGATACTTCTATTTAAGTTTTATAACCTAAAGAAACTATTTTTTAAATCCCACTATCTTAGTGCATGCTTTGTAAACTAATTTGGGTTTTAATGGTAATCTTTTTTTTTTTCCTTTAATTTGGTCCTCTAACTTTTTTTTTTTTTTCCCAGAGGCCTACCAAATTTGCCTTTTTATTTATTTTTTATTTTTTTATTTTATTTTATTTTTTTTTTCCCCAAATACTTTTATTTTATTTTTTCAGTGTTACAACATTCATTGTTTATGTACCACACCCAGTGCTCCATGCAATACGTGCCCCCCTCAATACCCACCACCAGGCTCGCCCATCCCCCCACCCCCTCCCCTCCAAAACCCTCAGTCCCTTGTTCTGAGTTCACAGTCTCTCATGGTTCTTCACCCCTCTGATTTCCTCCAAAT
>CM052885.1:75931083-76025311 GCA_028534135.1 Potos flavus
TTGTATGTCTTCTTTGGAGAAGTGTCTGTTCATGTCTTCTGCCCATTTTTTGACATGATTATCTGTTTTTTGAGAGTTAAGTTTGAGGAGTTCTTTATAGATCTTAGATATCAGACCTTTGTCTGTAGTGTCATTTGAGAATATCTTCCTCTAACTTTTAAATCAATGGGGAAAGTTCACAGGGGAATCTCAGTCCTCTTCTAATCATCACTATGAAAACTGAGCTAGAATTTAAGACTTGTTTTATTTTGATCTACTTAGTTTTCCCCTGTAAAAATTCAACAGCAGTCAGAGTGATGGAAAATGATAATATTGAGTAACCATTCATTGTGTCAAGAACTTAAAATATGACTATTTTTAAATAAAATACATTTTTAGAACAGTTTCAGATTTAGAGAAATCATGAAAATACTACAGAAAGCTTTCATATACCCCACACCCACTTTCCCCTTATTAAATTTTACATCATGGTAGACATTTGTTACAATGAATAAACTGATAAGCATACATTATTATTAACCAAAACCCATGCTTTTGTTTTTAAGTATTGCTAGTTTTTCCTCAAGGTCCTTTTTCTGTTCTAGGATCACATCCATGATTCATTTATTCATTTCTCTTTAGGCTCCTCCAGTTGCTCAGACTCTCCTTGTTTTTGATGACTTGTCAGCAGTGTCGGTCAGGTGTTTGGTAGAATATCTTTCCATTGGAATTTGATGTTTTCTCATGATTAGACTGGGGTTAGGAGTCTTTGGGAGGAAGAGCACAGGGATAGAGTGTCATTTTCATCATATCATCTCAAGAGTACATGCTATCAATATGACTTATCACAGTTGATGTTGGCCTTGACCACCTGGCTGAGGTGTGTCTGTCAGGTTTCTCCCTTGTAAAGTTACTGCTATCCCCCCACTTTCCATACTGTCCTCTTTGGCAGAAAGTCACTACGTGCAGTCTACACTTAAGGGGTATTATATTTTTCTTCTTGGTTTTGTGCGTGTCCTTACTTTCTGCCTCCACAAGATGCTCCAGGATCTTCTTGGGTATTTTCCGCTCCAGTCTAGAATCTACCATTGCCCCCAAATGAGCCCTGGTTCCTTTTATTGGAAAATAGTACAGGATCCAAAGTTTGGGTTCTATCTATGCTGCTCTTACTGGGAGCTCATTGCTTTTAAGCCCTCTCAGTTGTCAGAGGGAAGAAATAGACTTGTGTATACTAATGCCTGTGTGTATACATACATACAGCTATTTGCATAGGTAACCATCTGTATCTCTATTAAGCTAAAGATGAGTTCATAAAGTTGTCTCCAGCTCCAATCCACTACCACATGGATCATTCTAAATTCCTCTCCTTGCTACCCATAAATAACATCAGCCGTCCATTTATATAATTGTTCAATTCCAGAATACGTGCATAGCGGTATCGGAATTGGTAACCTGTGTCTGTGGGGAAAACTTTATCATCTGGAGGACAGTGTTTATGTACAGATCCTTTGGCCTTTGGTCTTACATATTCTGCCCTCTCCAAAGCTACTCAGGTCGGCACCTCTCCCTCATTATCTTCAGTGAGGTTGTCACACTTTAGTAACTCAGTTAGACCATTTTATCACAGTCTACATTCCTTCCTGGCACCCTATAATTTCATTTCCATCTTCACAGTAAATCTCCGAAGTAGGAATTTTAATTATTCTCGTTTTGCAGATGAGGAAATTGGAGCACAGAAACCTGCGCAGGGTTACACAGCTAGTAATTAGTCTGGAGGTTAAATTTCGGGTCGGATTTGTATTTCTAATTTGAAGATCAATATTCTCCTAAAAAAGGTAAGCACATCACTTCTGTTAAAAAACAAACCCAAATGCATGCGAGTTAATGAAGGGAGGGCTAGAGGTGAAGATAGAGTGTTGTGGTTGGAGGGTCATTTGTGTCATGTCTCAGAGCTCAGCCCCTCGTACACAACTGAATGATGGAAGAACTTATCTCAGGAGGTCGCATGGCTTCTCAATATTTCTATGTCAAATGAAAATCTGAGATGGGATCTTTCTCTGATGTGTGAGGGTTCTCCAGACAAACAGAACTAATAGCCTATACATACGTACACGTATCCATGAGACTTGTTTATTACATCTAATGGGTTGGCTCGCATACCTGTGGTGTCGTGGAAATCCAAGATCTGTGTGTACTGGCAGAGTGCAAACCCAGGAAAGCTGAGGGTGCAGAGGAAGCCCCAAGGCAGTCTGGTCGAGAATTCCATTTTGCTCAGGGAAGCAGGTTTTTTGTTCTATTCAGGTCTTCAGACGACTGAATGAGACCCACTCACATTATGGAAGGCAATCTGCCTTACCCAAAGTTCACCAATTTAAATGTTAATCTAATCTATAAACACTCTCCAAGTTGATGCCTAAAATTAACTATCATACTTGAGATGGCTGCACAAAGCCTGTACTTTCTCTTAAAATTGGGGAAAAATTAGGAAAAAGAATGCTTTTTATGATTTATGAGCATATAGGTCCCATAGCATTAGTGTACCTTTAGTCACGGATACTTTGGAGGATTTCACAAAAGTTTGAGCCAGTGTCTGCTAGAATTAGATGCATATGTGAAGGAAGAAAGCACTTTGCAAAAAAAAAAAAAAAAAAAAAGGCAACTTTCTTGTCATGCCTAAGCAGCTGTGGCTTCTATTCTTAGCAGACAAGGGGATAATTTACTAAACAAAATATATTGAGGCATCAAAGCATCCACGCCTGACAAGGTAAAGCATTATTGAGATGACAACTTTATTGCTTTTTATCCCTCACCCTGAGATGAGTTTCCCAGGAACGATGGGTGGTACCTTCCGTTCAACAGCTGCCGTGTGCTCACTTTATCGTGCCAATGATAATTGAGAGCTAGTATAAGACCATGGATGACATAATCCGAATATGACTTACTCATTTTGGGGATTGGTGCAAATATTATTCAAATTTCCCCAAGATCTGGGGCGAGGCTGACAACCTGCTTTGCTCAGAGGCACTGTGGGCCCCTGTGGACTAAGATCATGGTTTCTGAATGATGTTATCTGAGACAGCTATGATCCAATAACTTTCCTGGCTCCTGGATGGAGCCAGAAACAGGCTGAGCAAAAAGTGTTGTGATTCTGAATCTCCAGGGCTTTTTTTCTACTGCTGGGAGAGCAGCACGGCTTGGAATTGACAATGGACTTTATTTTTATTTTCATTTTATAGTAATAAAATTTCCAAACATTAACAAAAGTAGAGGATAATGTAAGGAAGATATCCATCACCCACTTCAGTAATTTGTTTTGCCAACCCCATTTCATTTATAATCTCCCAGACTCCACCTTCCCTACCTTCCCCCCGCCCGAAGTGTTTTAAAGCAGATCTCAGACATAATATCACTTGATTTATAAATATGCAGTCTGCTTCTTTAACAGACGATATTTTAAGACAGAACCATAATGACATTTTCACACTCAACAAAACAAGATAATTCCTTATTATTATTTTATATCTAGTCTCTCTGCAAACCTCCAATTTTTTCAAAAATGTCTTTTTTAGAGTTGCCTGCTTGAATTCGAGCCCCAAAGGTTTCTACATGGCATTGGTTGGCACGTTTCTTGTATCTTTTTCTCTTTTTGTTTTAGTTCCTTTTCCATCTTTCTATTCCTCAGGCCACATATTCACTGATGGGAAGCAGATGATTTAGACAAAGGAGAATTGCCCGCACTCCGCATTGGTGAGGGCGCCTTCCACATGTTGTAACTTGTGCTTAGTAATTAAGTCTAAAGCCTTGATTAGAATAAAGCACTTTCTTGTTTTTGGCAAGAATATATCTCAGGTGCCATGATGTGCTTCCTAATTGCATCACAACGGGGGGCGGTACGTGAGACCCCATTGTCCTACCTTCACAGATATGGGTCTGAGCAGTGGGTTCAAGTGTTGTTGGTCTAATCATGCAGCCTAATGTTGCCCTTCAACTTCTCACTGAATGGCAGTCACAGCCACCTGTGACCATTGTCTCGCTCCATTGCCTCGTTAGGCCCAGCCAAGTGGTGCTTTTCTAATGCCGTCACTCCTTCTTTATTTAATAATTAGAATTTTTCTTTGAGGAATTTTCCACTTTCAACTATATACATCCTTGAAACATGTTTGTATGAAACAATGTAGAATTTGTGACTCTTGATTCTTTTCCTTTGTGGACCAGTTTTCCAAATCATTAGCTCAGACCTTACAGATTCCAACAACAGCCAAATATTTATGATTCTGCTTCTAGATCATTATGAAGCATGAGTTTTTATGGAATTGATGTTTTAATCAATTGCAAACCTTTTTTTTTCCCCCTGGTGCACAGAACAGATCACTTGATTGTTGGGAACTCCTTCAAGCTGAGTCCCTTACATAATCCCCATGGTTGGTGCCAGCCCTCTTGCTTTCTGGCCACACAAAATGTGCTGGGCATATCTTGAATATTCCTTCCTTAGACCTGGAGCGTGGTTCCTTTTAGCGGGAAATGGTACTCACAGGCCACATTTGTGTGCAAGTTTTGCTAAATGCTACTAGATTGTTATTATATCTACTTGGCCTATACAATGGACAGAGCTAGAAAATATGTCCTTGTTTTATAAGAACAAGAAAAATAAATCAAGCCCATAGAAATATTCCTAATTCAAATTTAAGATAAAGTTTTTATGTTATTGATTTGTATTGATACCTCTTTTACACTAAAAACCTTTGTTCTTAATTGTAGTAACATAATTGCTTACTTGTTTAATTATTTGCACAATTAAATGTTTGCTCACAGATGTATGAATTTCAAAATAACATCAATACTATAACTATAATTGCTAAATGTGTTTGAAATTTCTCCGCTCTAGAATCACTGTATTTTAGAGTTGCTGAAAAGAGTTCTTTTCTTATGGTTAGGTTACTAATCAGATATACAGTAAAGGTCATTTGCTTCATTAATTTTCAGTTTTTTACTTTATTTAGGTTTTGGACCGTGGCGGGGTGGCAGAAGGCACATACGACCTTGTGTATGACAGTCCTTGTGTCATCAGGCGCCTCTGTCTCTGGGGGGAGTCTTCTGGGTATATAGGCACTTTCTCAGGGTTCCAACTAGGAATAGCAGTATGCTTCCCATCTTCACCCCCTCAAGGATCCCTTGGCGAGATCTGGGAGAGGACACGTAGTGCATGCAGTTCACTACTTTCCAATACTGCTTACACACAGCCCATCTGTAGACCTACTACAAATTGTACTTGAAACTGAATAGTAAGGCTGATCCTCGGTTTACTTCCAAATCCAAATCAGCTGGAAATCTCAACGTTTTTCCACAGAACTGAATTTAGTATGCTGTGTGCCTTGGGGTCCACCAATATGCCATTATTCTTCCAAATGTTTTCTATTTTCCCAGCACCCAGTGGAAGTCGATGTCACATTTTCTACTCCAGCCTGGACATGCCCTGTAGACCAATTCACAACCCAAAGCACCTCAGTATCCCCATGAGTTTATCCTTCATACCCCTTTGCTAAGACTAAGTTCATAACATGGTCATCATTCCCCTTGGGTCTCCTCCTCACCCTGGTGAGGATTGCTCGTCTAGGTGGAGATGTGCTGGCCTGGAGCTGGAAAGAGTATGAAAGAATGGGTGATCACCTTCCTCCTTCCTCTTTCCTCCTCAACTTTCTGTATAAAAAGTTGAGTTTGTTCTGTTCTATTGCCCCAGTATAAAGTTATAAACTCAACCAAGTTCCAGGGTTGTGAGTATTTATCTCTGTGGCCCAGTAGCATTCTTCTTCATCCCTACCTGAGCTTCCCTTCAGATTCTTCTCTGGCTCCTGCAGCTCACAGAGGGCCCAGGACATTTCTGCCTCAATGCTGCTATTGAGTGGACACTCCCTGGGCACCTGAATTGGTTTTGCAAATACCTTATCCACCTAGACAGAGAAGGAAGACGTTAGGGATACTGCACAGAGGTTGCTATAAAAGCCATTTTCTTTCCAAAAATTTAGACTCTTTCAGGTATATTTGCCAAATATAGAAACTTTGGGTGATAAATAGTTCTTTAAATGTTCAAACTTTGCAAGATTCCTATCTCCAGAGAGTAACTTTGCTAGCCGAGTAGTCACCAGTTTACATTAGGGATTGCTTCACTTGGCCATAAGTAGGAGACATTTATCATTTGTTATCTTTAGACCCTCTCCCTCCTATCTCAACTCTAGAAATATATTTCACCAAAGAGCTGTCCAGGTAAATGGATGATGTTTCTCCACGTTAAATTTATGGCTCAATTACAATCAATCTTACACTATCAGCTTTCAGTGCCTGTATATAATTAATATAAACAAAGTAGTGAATCATCATTTCTTATGCCACCTTGTTTCATACTGAAAAAAAAAATGAAATCAATGCCTGCTCTATAAATAATTGGCTCCGGCATATGATCTTAGATTGTCCAGGTAGGAATAATGGGAAAGAGAATTATTCATTTGGGTATAATTTATTCCAGTTTTGTGGGTTTATAAGCAACATTCACCTTGGTTAAGTTAACAGTTCGGATCATTGTTTTCTTTCTACCTCACCATTCCTGGCGTATTAATTGGGTCATAGGAATCAAAGTTACAGAAGTCAGCTTCTAAAGCTGCCTTCCACCTGCAGTATGAGAAGTATAGCGCTCAGGTGAGCTGTGTGCAGGATGTCCAGTACAAAGTGACTCTGATCGTTTAGTCACATGTCACTCGTGATCCATTCTGGATGAGCGCTTATGTCTTGCCCCATATCTATCATGATAGATCATTAAGGCAAAGCCTCGTTAATGATTTGCCTATTAAACCAAAACAATGCTATGCGTTAAACCAATTGAACACATTTCTCTTATTATAACAGGGCCATTCAATTAAAACAAAATGGCTCACACAGAGTGACTTCCTGGCATTTAGATATTTGGAATTCTAGATCCATATGCTCAGCTGTTTACCATTTATGGTCTACGTCATTTTAGGGTCTCTAAAAGATATTGGACCTTAATTTCTCCACTGAAAACTTTATTAAGTATTCTTTTGTTTGGCCAGATAGACATCTGTGTTTCCAGATTAATGTATTAGGCATTTTTAAATCCTGGAGACACATTTAGCTGCTTTCCAGACATTTCAATATGTGCCCAAAGGATTATCACAGATCTATAGAGGGTATTATTATGTATATTCATTTGCTTGCCCTGCAAAAGACTGAGACTTACAGCAAATCTTTATAAAAAGCAGCAGAGTTTGTGTGTTTTGGCAATGGTGTGGATTGTTTGATAATAGGTGTCACCTTGGCACTTCACTCTGAGAGTTCTCAAAATGTGTTTCCTCCTGAATTTAAACAGCTGCTATATGCAGTGCGACTATATTTCTGCCGCTTTAAAAAACAGCAGCATATTTAAAGGAAAAAAATTAAACAATTTAGAGTTAACTCAAATATATAAAAATGAAAGGCAAATGGAAAACCAGCATCAAAGTATAACGTATACAATAACGTGTTCCCTTCCCTGATCTGTAGAGCGTCTGTATGAATTCAGAAAATAGTGTGCATCCTAGTTCAAAAAGGTTGGGTGAAAAGCATGAACAAGCAGTTTAAATGCAGAGAGGCAATAAACACACAAAGCACTCTAGCCTTGTCGGAAACCAGGAAAAGGCTGATTCGACAATGAGGATCGGTTGTTTTCTTCTGAGATCCCACCATAGGGAGGTTGTGGGACACATGCCAGTTTCCACACTGCTGGGGTCAGTGCAGAGCCCTGCCAGAGCTCAATTTCTCAGCCTGGGGTTAGGGCTCCACAAGAGTGAAAGTTTCCTCCACACATCAGTTAAACAAGATCCCAGAGTGAAAGTTTCCTCTATCCATCAATTAAACAAGATCCCAGAGCGTATATACATAAAGTGTTCTTCTATCACAATGTTTCCAAGAGGAAGAGCAAATAAAAGGAACCTAAATCTGTCATGATGGGACATTGGTTAGAAAAATCACAGTACAGTCACATAACAGCACCGTGGTCAGGTAACCACAGTAAACACCTTTGTGTAGACATCGCCAAGCATTTTCATTGCAAATATTTTCATCACATAATTAACTGGCCATAAGGCAATTTTCCTGTAAGAGGACAAAAAAGGTAACTGGCTAACAGTTTGGTTGGATAGTTTGATTTCATTTCTCCATTGATGCAGTATTCCAATTTTTATATAAGTCTTAGTCTTTATAATGGCCTCTACAGTGGTATTTTATTATTATTTTTTTGAACCCACATTTCCTGTAGAACTTTGGAATATCCAGCAACAGACACACGACCATATGCCAAGAAGGAACAGCAGTATAGAAGGCTTTCACAGCACAGTCCAAAGCTTAGTTATAAGTACATATCCTTGGGGTGCCTGGGTGGCTCAGTGGGTTAAGCCTCTGTCTTTGACTCAGGTCATGATCTCGGGGTCCTGGGATGGAGGCCCTGCCTCGGACTCTCTGCTCAGCAGGGAGCCTGCTTCCCCCTCTCCCTCTGCCTGCCTCTCTGCCTACTTGTAATGTCTCTCTCTCTGTCAAATAAATAAATAAAATCTTTGAAAAAAAAAAAAAACAAGAACATATCCTCGTATTTGGAAACTGAGACCTCCCTTAACAAAGAAAGAAATTTTACTGAAAGAGAACACTTACTGTGATGAGCACTGAGTAATGCATAGAATTGTTGAATGATGATATTGTACACCTGAAACGAATATAACACTGTATGTTAATTACATAAGAAGCAAAACAAAAAACTTAATATAAAAAATGGGATGCTGAGGGGCACCTGGGTGGCTCAGTGGGTTAAAGCCTCTGCCTTCAGCTCAGGTCATGATCTCAGGGTCCTGGGATCGAGCCCCGCATCGGGCTCTCTGCTCAGCAGGGAGCCTGCTTCCCCCTCTCTCTCTGCCTGCCTCTCTGCCTACTTGTGATCTCTTTCTCTCTGTCAAGTGGATGAATAAAATCTTTAAAAAAAAAAAATGGGATGCTGAATGAGAAGAATCAACAAAGAAAGAAAAAAAGAAAGAAAGAAAGAGAAAAAAGTATAAAATTATAATGAAAGCTAGTGCTTAGGTACAACCCACAATAAAATCAGTTATTTGAGCAGTATTGCCATGAAACTGCACACATTATAAATGTGTCCAAATATCTTGTATTTCACAATAAAGTCTTTTTAATTTTGCTATTCATTTTTCATATTTCATTGTTTCCTTTTTAATGCATGGCCCTCTTTTATTTTTCATGATTTTACCTTTTACAGGAAAATTACCTTTATAGCCAGTTAGTTATGCGGCAAGAATATTTGCAGCAAAAATGCCGGTGGCGACAATGCTTGGGGGAGAGATGGCTATGGTGAGACTACCTAGAACAATCTAACAAGGTGATAGGCAGCTACACCTTGAACTTACAGAAACTTATTTACTGACATGAAAAGAAGTTGATTGCATATACTGGAAAAAAAATAAGTTCTAAAATAGCTCTGCAGCACAATACTATTTTTAAATAAATTGTAACATCAAAAAATATTAAAAAGTCTGAAAGCATATACACCATGTCAGTGGCACGCTGAAGGATGGGTTTCCTTTGCTCCATTTGTCTTCCTGGTTTTCTCTCTTTCTCTCCTTCTTTCTTTAGCAAGCAAGTAGACATTTTGCAATATAAAAATAAAAGTTACATATTTTTAAAATAGAATGCGCACATCCAAATAAGCATTATCTCTTATTGTCATCTTGGGAAACTATAAAAATCTAATGATTTGGTATAAAACTACTTTGTGCCTCTTCACTAGATTCTTGTTCTACACTGAAAAAGGATCAGTTTTCATCAATCTCACTAAGATGGCATCTTAATATATTTCATTTCCTGTGTTTTCTTGCAAGAAGACCTCACCCCTAGAGTAACCTGTGTACATATCTGTCCTTAAGACTACAAAGATTTTAAGACATCTGTGTAACCTGATTAAGAATGGTAAGTTGCAATGATGAAACCATCAATAAAATTCCTTTGATAAGATCTGCATATATTTTCAACATCATCTATTGTTTTTCTCATAAATATAAGTGTACAGCTGTTATGATTTTTAAAAACAAACATGTTAAAAAAGAGCCCTGGGGAATGGGATGATGAATCAAGGTTCAAGAAAAAATTGCAAAGGAATTGAAGAGGTTTATTGTTGATGTGTCCTAATGAAGTATACAGGATGTTTGAGGGACCACTAGGAGGCCAAGGCAGGGTGCAGGCAGAAAGAAAGGCAGATCCTGGGGTGTATGCTTTTACTAAGGTGCAAGGGTGGAGTGTTTTGGGGTTCCTGGGCCAAGGCCAGATTGACCAAAACCGCAAAAGAATGGGGTTTTGGTAAGCTCCAAGGGGTCTTATCTAAGGGCACACAAAGGGAAGGTCCTGGAAGGCAGGGAAAACTTGGTCACGAGGACCGCTGGGGAGGTCCTATAGGGACTTACGTTTACCTGTGACCCTGCAGCTCCTGTCTAGGGCATGAGCTTGCATGAGGGGCTAGTGTCAGTGTCACGTCCTTGCAGGCCCCTTGGCCACACAGAATGGAAACCGAGACACCACCACCATGGAGGAATGGAGCTAAACTCTTGACCACAATCATTTAAGATACGTTCTGAAATATGCGGCTCATTATTTAAATTTAAAAAATGAATACAAAGAGATGGTGGGGAAAATGATGATGCTGGAGAACCCAGCTTTCCTGTCCGCTCACAAAGATCAAGGATTAACCAGCAGCTACTGACCAAAACAGTTCAGGGAGATCTCTAGGGTCCACTTTGGGAGTTTTAGCCACATCACAGAACAAATTACTGAGAATCATTGCACAAGAATGAAAAGCAGACAACTTCCTGTTTTGCCTGTAACATCTCTTCCCCCAGCCTGGCATTGTTCATCACCAGGGAGAAGGTTCTCAGCTAGAAAGAGTGCCTCCCACCAGGATTAGAAGAACATCGTGAGCCATCAGCTTGTCCAGCCTCTCCGGGCACTGTGTGAAGGTCCCCCATTTAGTTTTACCCCCCTCAGACTGCCAAAGCTGGGATATATCGAGTTGGCTAGGAACAAGGAAGAAAAGCAGAGCCTATTATTAGCAGACATGCAGTGGGAGCAATTGTGGTTCACAGAGACCTGCTCTGTAGACAGCTCAGCAGATTTTGTTACTGATGAAGCCAGTGGTCACCACAGCTCCCGTAGATGCCCTGCAGATCTCACTGGCTTTTGCCCCACAGTTATTCACATTTGCTGACACCAGCCACCTGAGCCCTGCCCCACTCTCTGTTTCCTCCACCCCTGCTGGAGTGTGAGACCTTCACCAGTAGCTGTCCAAGTTCTCTGTGGTTTATGCAAGTGTAAGATGGTAGCCTCTTGGGTCCTTCCCCACCTTCACCAGAGCCTGGGAGAAATGCTCACAGCCAGACTGGGCTTCTGCAGCTGCATGAGTGTCAGACACCAGCCTAGCCCCAACAGCTGACCCCCATCAATGTACCTATGCTTTGGACTAGACCCTCCAGCTGTGCACCAGTACTCTGGCAGCTTAACAACCTTCACTGATCTCTAATTTGGTGTACAAGCATGAGAGGACAGTGTGCAGTCGCAGGAGAGCAGGCTGGGAGCCAAGGCCCCTGTTGCTGCTGGTGAACCCAGATTAGGCTCCGCCTTCTCTCACTGGCCACCACTGAACCCATCTGTAGCTAGTCCTTCTAGATGTGCATCTATATGCCCCAACCCAACTATTGTCACTGGCTTTCACTGCAGTATGCATGCCTGGATGTGAAGTGTGCAGCAACAGGAGAAAGTACCAAAGGCCAGGGCCCTAATAGAAGTTCATAAGCTTTGATCAGACACTGCCTTCTGTCACTGGCTGGCACCACTGTGCCAACCTATATTTCATTCTTCCAGCTGTTTACTGCATACTCCAAACTTGACCCTCATGACCCACCTCCACTGCAATGTGTATGCCTTGAGGGAGAGCATGCAGTCATAGGAGAACACATCAATATTCAGGGCCCCCAAGCTACCAGTAAGACCGTAGTTGGCCCAGAATCTTGTTAGTAGACCTGGAACCCCTTGTTATAAGTGTATCTGCAACTGGCGCCTGCCACTACATAGGCACCTGCAGCAGGTCCCTGCAGCAAAGTGTGTGCACACCACTGACTCTGGCCAACACCACTGCATACCCTGGTGTTTAGCAGCTGACCTGCAGGTCCTGCTTAGGACCCCAAAGGCCTTTTAGCCACCATAGACTTCCTACAGTGCTCACCAAGAATTACACAGTTATTGAAACTATGGGTCCCACTGGCTTGAGTGGAAGAGACATCATGCCCCCTAAACCTGATGACACCACATGCCCCCACACTTGGGACCCTGTGACACTAGGGTTACAGTGGGGTTACAGCATGGTTCAGCATGCCCCCACCCACAGGTAAAAGTCTTCTTTTTTTTAAATCAGTCCACAAAGTCTGGAAAAATTGACTACTTCTTCAAATGTACAGAAACATATGCAAGGCAATAGGTATTGCAGAATATTAGGGAAGCATGTCTCCACCAAGGGAATGCAATAAACTTCTAGTAACTTGTCCTCAAAGAAAGGGAATTCCAGTATTCCCTCGCAAAGAACTTAGAATAAGTGTTCTACAGATGCTCAGGGATCTACCAGAAAACACATATGATTTAATAACATCATGAAACAAGACCAAAAAAAGAGAAGTTCAACAAAGATACAGATAACATTAAAAAAAAGAAATATTGGAGTTGAAGAATATAATGGCTGAAATGAAGAATTCAACAGCAGACATGAAAAAGTAGAAGAGAGAATCAGTGAGCTAAAAGATTAATTGAGATCATCCAATCAGAGGAGCAAAAGGAATAAAAAAAAGTCTATGGAAATTGTGGGGTTCAGTTAAAGAAATAATGCATGCATTATTGGAGCCCCAGAAAGAGAAGAGAGGAGGAAAGTTGGTAGAAAAATTATTTAAAGCAATAATAATTTAAAACTTCCCAAACATTGGAAGAAATTGGGACATCAATGTTCATGAAGCTAATAGGTCACCTCCAAATTTATATATTAGGCAAATGCTAACAGATCTATTTTTTTTTTCCAAATAGGGATAAATACAAATATACAACAATAAAATAATAGTAGGGAACTTCAATATCCAACTTTCAACAATTGGTAGACCATCCAGACAGAAAATTGGCAGGGAAACTTTAGATTTAAACCATATTTTATTTTACTTATTTATTTTTTAATTAATTTTATTTATTGTATTTTTTCAATGTTCCAAGATTCATTGTTCTTGTACCAAACCCAGTACTCCATGCAATACGTACCCTCCTCTATACCCACCAGGAACCGTACTTTAAACCAAATAAAACTAACAGAGATTTGCAGAACATTGTCTTCAACAGCAGGCAGAATACACATTCTTTACAAGTGCACATGGAACATCCTCCAGGATATTTTACATGAAGGCTCATGAAACAAGCCTTAGCAAGTTTAATATTGAATTCCTATTAGGTATTTTTTTCTGACCACAGTGGTATGAAGCTAAAGTTAATAACAGAAGGAAAGATGGAAAATACACAAACATGTGACAGCTAAATGGCATGCTACTGAACAAATAATGGGTCAAAAAAAGAAATCCAAAGGAAAATCAAGAAATATTTTGAAACAAATGAAAATGGAAGCACAACATATCAAAATCTATATACGTTGCACAAGCAGTTCTAAGAGGGACATTTATAGTGATAAATACCTATATTAAGAAACAAGAAAGACCTAAATAAACAGCCTGAATTTACACCTCAAAAACCTAAAAAAAAAAAAGAAGTAAGACAGAAGTTAGCAGAAGGAAGGAAATAGCAAGACCAGAGCAGGAATAAATGAAATAGAGATCAGGAAAACAATAGAAAATACCAATAAAACTAAGAACTGGTGTTTTGAAAAAACAAACAAAATTGACAAGTCTTTAGTGAGACTAACTCAGAAAAAAGAGAGAAGACTCAATAAAATAAAATCAGAAATGAAACAGGAGACATTACAACTGATATAGATATATAAAAAATTTTGAGATGTTATAATTATGTGTCAACAAACTGGATAACCTAGGGAAAAATGGATAAATTTCTATAAACATACAACCTATTGAATTTGAATCAGGAAGAAATAGAAAACCTGAACAGACCCATAACAAGTAAGGAGATTGAATCAGTGATCAAAAACCTCATAACAACAAGAAGTCCAGGACCAGAAGGTTTCACTGGGAATTCCACCAGACATTTAAAGAATTAACACCAATTCTTCTTAAACTCTTCCAAAAAATTGAAGAGGAGGGAACACTCTCAAACTCATTTTACAAAGACAGCGTTACCATGATACTTGTAGATTAGGGCACTGCAGGTAAAGAAAATTATAGACCAATATCCCTAATAAATATAGATGCAAAAATTCTCCACAAAATATGAGAAAACCAAATTCAGTAGCACATTAAAAGAATCGTACACTATGATCAAGTGGAATTCAACCCTGGGATGCAAACATGGTTCAACATATGCAAATCATTGACTGTGATGCACATTCATAGAAAGAAATGTGATCTGAGATCATCATTCAAAGAGATGTGGTCAAAGATGTGATCAAAGAGATGTGATCATCTCAGTAAGATGCAAGGAAAGTATTTGACAAAATACTTTCAAGATAAAAATTCTCAATGAAGTGGTATGGAGGGAATATGCATCAACATAATCAGGTCATATATGACAAGCCCACAGCTAATATTATCCTCAGTGGTGAAGTGTTGAAAGCCTTCCTTATCAGGTCAGGAACAAGACAAGGTGCTCATTCTCACCACTCTTATTCAGCATAGGACTGAAAGCCCTAGCCAGAACAATCAGGCAAGAAAAAGAAACAAAATGTTTTCAAGTGGAAAGAGTGAAACTGTGTTTGCTTGCAGAGGATATGATCTTTTATATAGAAATGCAACAAAAAGTGCTAAAACTAACCGACAACTTCTATAAAGTTACAGTATTTGAAATCAAGTCCTTCTATACTTTAGTGACAAAATACCTGAAAAAGAAATAAAGAAAACAGTCCCATTCACAGCCACATTATAAACAATAAAATACTTTGGAATAAATTCAATCACAGAGGTGTAAGATCTGTACACTGAAAACTGTCAGACTTTGATGAAAGAAATTAAAGAAGACACAAACAGATGGGAAGATAGTCTGTGTTTATGGATTGGAAGAATAAATACTATTAAAAATGTCTACATTATCCAAAACAATCTATAGACTCAGTGCAGTCACTATCAAAACTTTGGCAGCATTTTTTTTCACAGAAATAGAAAGAAGTCCTCAAATTTTTACGGATCCATAAAAGACCCTAATAGCCAAAGCAATCCCGAGAAAGAACAAAGTCAGAAGAATCATGCTTCCTGTTTCTAACCATACTACAAAGCTGTAATAATCAAAAGAGCATGGCACTGGTGTAAAAATAGACACATAGATCAATGAATGGAACAGAATTGAGAGCCCAGTATTAAAATCTTGCATATGTGGCTAACTAATATTTGATAAGAGAGCCAAGAATACCCAATGAAATTGGACCCCTCTGTCACAGGACTCAAAAATTCACTTTAAATGGATTATAGACTTAAACATAAGACTCAAAACTGTAAAACTCCTAGAAGGAAACATAGGGGGAAAGTTCATTGGCATTGGTATTGGCAGCAATTTCTGGGTATGATACCAAAAGCACAACCAATGAAATAAAAAATCAGTAAGTGAGACTACATTGAGCTATAAAGTTTCTGTGCACAAAAAAGAAACCATCAGCAAAATGAAAAGCAACTTATGGAATAGGGGAAGATATTTGCAAATCATGTATCTGATAAGGGGTTAATATCCAAAATGTATAAAGAACTCATCATCCAGCTCAATGGCAAAAAAATAAAAAAAAACAAAAACCAAAGAAACCAACCCACGAAGAGAACGACAACAACAAAACCCCCACAAATAATCCAATTCAAAAATGGGCAGAGGAACTGAATAGACCATTTTCCAAAGAAGACTAGATATTAAGGAAATACAAATGAAAATTACAATAAGATTTTACCTCACACTTATTGGAATGGCTATTATCAAAAAGGCAAGAAATAATAAGTGATAAGGATGTGGAGAAAGGGGAGCCCTCAGGCACTGTTGGTGGGAATGCAAACTGGTGTAGCCACTATGGAAAACAGTATGAAGGTCCCTCGAAAGATTAAAAATAGGTGATCTGCCAATTCCATTTCTGGGTATATATTCAAAGGAATTGAATGGAATATCATTCAGTCCTGAGAAAGACAGAAATACTGCCAACTGGGGTAATGTGGATGACTCTTAGGGGCATTATGCTAAGTGAAATAAGCCCAGCAGGAAAAGATACACTCTATGAGATTCCTTTACATATGGAGGAATATAAAAGAAGAACTCAGAGAAACCTAGTATCATGGTGGTTACCAAGGGCTGGGGAGCTGGGGAAATGATGAGATATTGGCCAAAGGGCCAAACTTGTAAGTCTAACAAATTCTGGGGATCTAAGTTACAGCCTGGTCGTTATAGCTAATAATACTGTATTATAAACTTGAATGTTGCTAAGAGAGTAGATATTAAATGTTCTCATCTAAAAATGGTAATTATGTTGCAGATAGAGATGTTAGCTAATACTATGATGGTAACCTATTTGCAATATATACCACATCAACCTGTTGTACACCATAAACTTACACAATCAATTATATCTCAATAAAACTGGAAAAAATAAAATACGACAGAAACAAATTCAAAGAATGTAAACCCATCTTGTTTCTAAGAACACACACACATACATCTCACCATTAGCTATCTGTAGATTATATCAAACGAGGCCAAATGATGTCTCCCACGGGATTTTGAAAATACTATAGCGATTCAACATCTGGACACTGGAGTGCATATCGAACCAATCTGAGCATATATGTCTTGGATAAAAAGATAAACAGACTGGTAGTAACTACCATTTATTGACCACATGCTGTGTGCCATATCTTTTATATTCATAATCCTTTTTATTCTCACCACAATCCTGAGAGATAAGCAGTGTTGGCCTCAAATGCTGAAGCTTACAGAATTTTAGTGACTTGCTCAATTTCACATCCTATTAAGTGGCAGAACTCAGGAAGGTCTGACTCCAGAGGACTTGCTCTTCACACTACATTAAACTACTGGTGATGAGGAAAACACAATTAGAAAAGTCTCTCATCTGCTATTTGCATTTCTCTTGTTGTGGTCTTTTTTCTTCTTTCTCTTAGGGAAAAATGTCTACTTCCCTTAAAATTAATAACATTCACAAACAAATGACAGTAAATACACTTGACATGTGTGTTTAACTCTAAAATGTTTATTTTCCAAAGAGAGATTTAGGAGGGGTCCATTCATTTGTTACATATACAATTTTCGACTGATACCTACAATCAAGACAATTATTTGTTACGCACACAAAATTAGGCTGTTATCTATAAGCAAGGCAAAGAATTTTCAGCAAACTGACAAGTGATTACATTTTACAATAAGAAACCCCCCTGGAGTCCTATAGAACACTCCTTAATTTTTTCTCTACCATTTTACTTAAAATATCCTGTCTTGAATTATAGCAATGTGTGTGAATGTCATTTCAAAGCTTATTAGGTTCGTGATGGTAGGGCCCACAGTCCGCTCACTTTTGTATACGCTAGAGTATCCAGTCCTTTGCTCTTCTGAAAAGGGTGGGAATTGGGGTGGTTCCCCAAAGCCTGGCATCATCTGGGAGGTAGATAGATGGAGGAGGATTTGTCATGGTAGAGACGAATGTTAATAAAGGTGGTGTCTGGGAAGCTGAATGGTATGTCTGGGCAGTGTGGGTAAATCTGTCTGCTGGACACTGAGGATGTTTCATTTGGGATAATTGCAGAACTATGGACACAGCCCACCATGTCTGTCAATATATGCTATGCACGGAAATGGAAACACTGTGATCATACAAGTAATCTTTGAGATGTAACCAGAATAGCAGGGAGCACTTTCAACAGGCAAACCTGTTCGATTAAGTACTTCACATGGAGGGGTTAAAAAAAAAAAATCAATGTAGATTTGTGACCAACATTTCCTGATTGATCCCAAAGAAAATTCAGGGGTTTGGGACGGTAATGCTGAGCATCTTGCATTGTAGTGAAGACCTATTACGTACACGCCTCTTGATTGTTGATAAACCAGAAAATTGTGAAAGGTGGACTGGCTCATTTGGAAGCACTGAGACAAAGCCATGAATGCACTTGAATGTGTGTCTGAATATCTATTGTGTGCATCGCACTCCTTTTCTTTAGGCCAAATAGCAGCTCAGTGGCTTCAAGGAAGGGTGGCAAGGCTCAGGGAGGCTAAACCAACCCAGTCACTGGATATGCTAGATACAGTCCTGGTGTCCAGAAAGATATTTATTTTTTTTCTTTAAAAGGGATCATAGTTACTGTCCTTCAGTCCTACTATGATTATTACTCTAAAGACATTGATTCACTCCTTCACTCAGTAGATAATCATTGAGCTTATGTGACCAAAACCACCATTAGAGCTGCAATAAGACTTTTAGGAGTCCTTGTCACCTTTGTCATCATGAGCCTTTATTCTCTCCATTGAAAAAAAAAATCCAAACATTCTATTTTATAACTACATTGATATAAAATAAACATAATCCAGGCTGGATCCATTATTATATATCCATTACTATTATATTTATTTTTGTCTTCAGATTTTAAATAAATTAAAATGAAGATCTTTTTGTGGACCCTAAAAGTATGGAGGGACCTAGGCACTGTGCCCTGTGCCTAACAGAGAGGTTGGCCCTGACCACAGTGTTCACTCTCATTTGCTATGCAGGGGATCCAGTCTCCTGTGCACCTAGGGCATAAGTGGTAATACTTAACCACAGGTACATTATTTCTCATGGTCATACATATTTAATTTAGCAACCAGATAGATCATGTGAAAATGGAAGCCACTCTTTCTATGGATTTTGTGGATGACTTCCTCCTATTGCCCAACTATGTTCCTTAATGGATAGCAGTGAGTATGTGAAGGTAAAATCAGGGTCAGGATTAGGCCACTTCTTCCACCTTCTCTAGTTGTTAGATGGTCGAGAAGATGCAAGGGTTGACCGGGACCAAAGAAGTTCTGTGCATTCATTCTCTTGTGACATCCCCTCTGCCCCCAAACTGATTTCACCAAGTGGAAAGAAACCAGTCTCAAGGCACAGAAGTGACTGTTCTTGAGAACTGATTTGTGTTACCCAAGCCCACAGGAAGCTAATGCATAAACCAGACTATGTCACTCTGCCAAATTGCTTTCTTTGTCTTTGTCATGATATTTGTCATTACCTGAAATTATCACACTTATTTCTATGTTAATTCTTGTGTTTTTTCCAACTAGAATGTCACCTTCTGAAGCATCTTATATTTCTACCGTCTGAAATAATGCCTCAAAAATAGTAGGCAGTTGATCATTATTTATCAACTATCTTACTCAGATATTCACGTTTGAAAGTGTTGAAGAACTTTTCGAGGAAACATATACAGTTCATTCTACGTTAATCAGGGCTTTGTTGAAATACAACTTTGCTTCCAAGATCCTTTCGAACACCCTTTTTGGAAGTACTGAGTTGTTCCATAGATTCTAGGCATTTCAGGTGAAGACCTTTAATCACGAGGCACCTTGACAAGTGAAGACTTGAAGGTTCTTGAAGTGGCATCATCAGAGATCAGTTGCTCCAAGGTTGGGCAAGGTCAAGACTTCCAAAGATGTGATGTTCTGTACAAATAGAAAACACTAATTGCAGTCATGGAGGAAGGGCCTGGTGTCTGAGGCTTTCAGGGAACATTTCTGGTCTCAAAAATTCCTTCCTTGTCCACTGAGTTTATGCTGGCAGGCCAATACCATCTGAGCACATGAGTGGGCTGGCCCAGGCTTAACCTCAGTGGGACAGACTAGGACAGAAGAGGGCAGGACAGGCTCGCTGAGTCTGAAAAGACAGTGCCAGTGGTAGATTCTGGACATCCTATTTGAACCAAAGGCAGTAACTACAGATAGGAGGTAGAGTTTCTCTGAGCAGATGAGATGATTTCTTCAGCACTACTAACCTGACATCTTGAGAGTGGGGCAGGCATAGAAAAATATGCATGACTTGGATGGAGGAATAAATACTAAGACTGAAACCCATCAGCCTTAGAATTAACAACAAAACACAGCAAACAAAATCAAACAAGCAAAACAAAACCCCCAAATCAGACATTCCAATGAGGAAGACATGGGTTTTCCCTTGAAAATGGCCAGTTTCTAGTTGAGTGGGCAATTCTCAAGGCTAGCATGGAACTGATCAAGATGGCATGGTTGCCTTTGTTGGCATGGGCTCTTTAGGACAAGATGTGTCTGCTGTAGAGGGTGAGTGACCTTATCTTTCTGCGTAGTCCGGGCCAGAGAGCCCATGTTTGTGTAGTCCCCTTCCCTGGCTCCTGTAATGCCTTGTGTTCACCACTAGTATTACGTAATACCCTGGAGTGTGTTGGCTTATTTACTTTTCTTCAGAATCTCGGAGTATGGGCTGGCTTAGGGAAGGGGGCAAACCTCTATGCACCCAGCATGGTTTAATGCTCTCCTGCAGATGGCTGTTCTCTCCAGGTGTTCCAAGGAAACCATTTGTGTCTGTCCTCACCATTGGCTAGCCAGGTTGCTGCCTGGCGGTTCCTAACCCTTCTTGGCATACTTGTCTGCCTCTGCTAACAGCAGTTTACCCAGTGAAGGCAGTTATCCATCTGTTATTGGGCCCCCAAGACCAGGTTCTTGAGTCTCAATGTCATAGAAATGAGCACTGAACTCAAGAGAAAAAAAAGCAGAAAGAGTTTATTAGAAATAGCTGTGTACAAGGGAGCTGACAAAGAAGAGGAATGTCGCTCCCCGAAGGGGTAGTATGCCAGGCTTATAAAGGCAGTTTTCCAAGGAGTGATGGGCAGGGAGTAGGCAAGCATCCTTCAAGCCCACTGTCATTATCTTGTGGTTGTTACTTTTCAGTGGACACAAGACAATCACAGGATGCTTTTCTCCATGGTCGGCATTCTTTTAGGGCTCCTGGAAAATAGGAAGACTTGTCCAAGCAGGCTTTAAATTGTGACTTCTAATTTTCCCCAGAAAACCAGTACTCCTGGACGGCTGTTATCACTTGTTTCTTCTCTTTCCCAGAAAGAGTATTTGTCTCAAAGCTTATGGAAACTTTTTTTTTTTAACTCTGGATTTATTTTATTGTTTTTAAAGATTATGGAAACTTTTAACCCTTGCCTCAGACCAGAACTTCACAGGAGTTAAGCTCTTGCTTTCCCCATACTGTCTGACATCTGCCCACTATCCAGGCTTTTATAATTCATTCAAGGCTACCATTCATTTGTTTGTTTGTCTGTTTACTGAAAATGTGTGTTAACAGTTTGGGAGGCAGCATAGGATGGTGATTCAAATCAGGTGAACGGACCTGATTTGAATCCTGATTGGACCATTAGACTATGTAGCCTAAAGGAAACTCCTTACTCGTCTCTAAGTGTCAGTTTCTTTTTGATGGAGGTAGTACTTGTCTTTCTCTCTCCCCTTCATCATCCACTCACCCCCAGATGGCGATCCAAAACAATTTGGGTTATGGACAAATAGTAAATATATTTTCAAAGTATGGAGAGCAATAAAGAAATAGAAGGAAACACATGATAAATTTATTTATTTATTTATTTATTTATTTATTTTTCACATGATAAATTTTTAAAGGCAGCATTCAAATAAGCAATGCAAAATTCCAAGTAGCTGCAGTTCCATTAGAACGAGGTGCACATCTCTTCAAGGTGACCCAAGGAAAGGACCAAAATCTCTCTGGTTGTGAAAAATCAAGCCCATTTGTTTAAAACAAACAAACAAACAAACAAAAGGTAGCAGGGAAAAAAAAGTCAGTCATCCTGCTTTATAGCATGCTCATACATTTTCTGTTTCAAATCTCACTTATACTAACAGATAAATGTTTCCTTGCACCGCTCCAAAAATGTTTTACATTTAAATGCTGCATGTTTAGCTCAATCCAGTTTTCCACTTAGAATAAGTAGTGTTTTTCAATGGAATATTATGCCTCCATCAGAAAGGACGAATACCCAACTTTTATTTTAACATGGACTGGACTGGAAGAGATTATGTTGAGTGAAATAAGTCAAGCAGAGAAAGTCAATTATCATATGGTCTCACTTATGTGTGGAGCGTAGGGAAGAACATGGAGGACATTGTGAGAGGGAGGGGAGGGATGAATTTGGAGGAAATCGGAGGGGTGAAGAACCATGAGAGACTGTGAACTCAGAACAAGGGACTGAGGGTTTTGGAGGGGAGGGGGTGGGGGAATGGGTGAGCCTGGTGGTGGGTATTGAGGGGGGCACATATTGCATGGAGCACTGGGTGTGGTGCATAAACAATGAATCTTGTAACACTGAAAAAATAAAATAAAAGTATTTGGGGATTAAAAAAAAAGAATAAGTAGCGTTTTTAAAATAAATGGTGGATGAAAATGGCGATTATACTGTCCAGTATTTGACATAAATCCACTTATAGAATTTGGGACAAAATAATGTAGTAAAATTTTCCTTTCAAATCATAAAGTGGGACAAACTGCTCAGAATTAGCTTTCTGTTCAGAGTGAAACTTTCAGCCATAAAGTGCATATACATTTGCAGCCTGATCAGGGATTTGCCTTTGTGCCATCCTTGTTTCCCTGTTCCACTAGGGATCTTTGAATCGTTAGCAAAAAGAAAAAAGAAAACAGAATGAAAGTGCTTTGGGCCTGATTCCTTTCCAGTCATCTGTACATTGCTCGACAAACCTCCCACTAACCTGCCCTCTTCTCTGTCAGGATTGATCTCCCAGATGGAAGTCAGAGATCGGAGTCTAGAGAGCACACTCACCATTCACAAAAATATATCTTGAAACAGTGTAAGTTTCCCATGTTTTTAATTTTTGTGTATGGGTATTGCACTTATGAGATTTATACATCAAAAAATTGTAAGAAGGAAGACAATAAAAAGCTCCCTTCCCACCCTCCCCATATTCTCTATCTGTTCAGTCTCCAACACCCACACAAGTAACTACTGTTCATAGTTGCTTGCTGTATAATTGTATATGCAAGCCTTTACAAAGGTACACACATATGCATAAACATGCACACCCTCATAGACACATATAAGTTCATATGATTCGGTTTTTTCTTGCTGCTATATCAATGGCTTAAAATAATCACGTGTATTCTCTCATAGTGTTAGTGGGTCAGGAGTCCGGACATGGCTGACCTGGGTCCTCTACTCAGGGGCTCACAAGACTGCAGTCAAGGTATCAGCCAGGCTGTATTGGGACTTTGGGGCCCTTCTCTGAGTACCCATGGCTGTTGGTAGACTTCAGTTCCTTGTGCTTCTGTGGGCCTCACCTCTGAGGGGCTATGTGAAGCCCTAGCTCGTGGTCTTGTCTATAAGCTGTTCATATCATGATACCTCGTGACTACAAAGCCAGCAAGAAAGTCTTCTGAATTCTTAGGGAGGGTCCAGTTTCTCTTTTAAGTATTCTGCCTCATTAAGTCAGATCCAACCAGGGTATTCTCCCTTTTGATGGAGTCCTGATCAACTGATTTGAGGCTTGCAGTTTCTGCTTTGATAGACAAAAAGCTTGGAAATCACTCATATTTTAACAACAACTAAAAACCATGAGCAAACCAAATTAACACTTTTCTGAGATCAATCAGAGAGTTGAGGTTACAGGGCAAACTGCCACCCCCAAAGTCGGGAAACAGATTAGAGTGAAACACAGCATGCTGGGAGCAGAAGCCTGGGGGTCGGGGGCAGTATAAACTGAAAGGAAGCAGAAGGAGAGAAATAATAATGGAGGTCCAAGATGGCGGTGTACCATCATCTCCTCCCATGGACGCACAAAATCTACAGCTATATATGGATCATTTTCTTCTAAAGATCAGAAAATTAGCTAAACTAATTCTCCACAACAAATAATGAAAGGAGCACGTCAGATGGGTAGGAGAGGAAGCAACATGGTCTCACAAAAATAACCTCACTCTCCGCATAGAGACACATAATAGGGAGGGATCTCACCAGTTTGGCATTTATTTCTCCTGGAGGAGAGAGGGGTTGATGCCTCAATCAGACACGTAGGCCACTGGGATCTGCACTGAAAAGCCAAACCCCCTAAAACGTGTGGCTTGGGAAACAATGGGATTGATGTCCAGGGCCCCAAAGTGCTAAAGGACACTGAGATTCCTCTTTTGGAGTACTCATGTGAGGTCTCACTCACCCCAACGTCCAGCAGAGAAACAGCAGTTTAAAACGCCAGGATGGTGAGTGAGAGGGAGTCATTTGCTAATCTGAGGACTCAGCTGGAGGGGCAGGGAAAACTGAAATGCTCCCTGTAGATGGAGACACTGGCAGATGCCATCGCTGTAAGCTCCACACAGCTTGACAGCACAGGCCGGCAAGCTCGGACATGGCCCCGGTATTCTCTCACTCCCCAGCTAAAGTCTGTGAGCTCAGGCAGTTGTGACACTTCCCCATCCCCAGGAGGAGCTGGCAAACATGAGTGGTAGCAGCATTCTCCATTTCCGCCTACCCCTGATACTCGAGCACAGACAAGTCACTCTCCCGCTGCCTACTTGAAGCCCACAGACCGTATCACCCAGATAATTTCCCCCTGTCTTTCTGAAGTTGGCAAATGTGCCCCACCCCATACACTCTTCAGCCGCCTTATTAAAGCCAGCAGGAGTGCACAGCCCACACAGAGGATGCCCCTTGATCTCCTGGTCCTGGTGATCAAGGGGGCTAGCATTCTAGAGCTCCACGGGACTGTAAAAATTGGAAAAATAGTTGTGGCAGGCCACCACCACCAGGGCTCTACATAGACAAACTAAAACACAACTACTGTCCTCCTGTGTAAAAGATCTATTTACCTAGCATGGAGCTTCAGCCTGAGGGATAGGCTTCAGGTTTCCCACATATCTAGAAGCTAAGGTGGTGCGCCCAAGGAATGTAAGCTGGGAGACACAATGATTATGCACTCCCTAGCCTCACTACAGCTTGATGAGACTTCCCAGAAAGAAGCTTATACACTTGTCTGGATCCCTGACTTTTGCGACTGTCACCCAGGAGAAACCTCCAAATCACCTTGTCTGGGTGCCAGCAGGGATTATAATTGCAGCCCTACAGGACTGTATATATTTGCATATATTAAAAGCCTACTGCCTGAGGGTCTGACTTCCAATCAGTCCGAAACTAGATGCTAAATGAGATTTCTCCCCTTGGATCACTGACAGGTCTTGGCACACCCTCAACAATGGAGGTATATCAAGAATAAATCAGAGGGTTTAAACAATCACAATGGTTCAAGAGACAACCAAGAGCTGGGGAAAGGTTGAATGAGAAAGATAATGATCTATACAAGCCCATTCCTTCAAGACAGAGAGAGGTAGCTGTTTTCACTTAGTACATAAAAACATAGAAAGTCATGCAAAATGAAAACATAGAGAAATATGTTCCAAATGAAAGAACAAGACAAAGACCTTAATGTTACAGAGGTAAGTAATTTATCTGATAAAAAATTAAAAGCAATGGTCCTAAAGATCTTCACTGAAATTGAAGAGAAGAATGAGTAAACAGGAAGAACTCCAATAAAGAAGTAGAAGATACAATAAGAAAATCTAAGAAAGCACTAGGGGTGCCTGGTTGGCTCAGTTGTTTAAGCATCTGCCTTCAGGTTAAGTCATGGTCCCAGGGTCTGGGGATCGAGCCCCACATCTGGCTCTCTGCTCAGTGGGGAGCCTGCTTTTCCTCTCCTTCTGCCTTCTGCTCTGCCTTTTTGTGCTCTCTTTCTCTCTCTATCTGTGTCAAATAAATAAATATTTTTTTTAAAAGAAAATAGAAGAAAGTACAAAACAGAAGTCACAGTACTGAAAAATGCAGTAAGTGAACTGAAAAATACATGAGAGGGGTTCCACATCAGACTAGCTGAAGCAGAAGAACAGATCAGCAAGCTGGCAGATAAAGCATTGGGATTCATCCAGACAGAGAAGAAAAAAAAAATTATGAAGATGAAGATGACTGAAGAGGCTTATGGGAAAAGGTTAAGGGGGAATAGAATTATGGGGATTGTGGAAGGAGGAGAGAGAGAGAAGGGAACACAAAACTTATTTGAAGAAATAGTGGCTGAAAATTTCCTTTACCTGGGGAAGGAAACAGACCTCCAATCCAGGAAGCCTGGAAAGTTCCAAATAAGAACCCACAGAAAGCCACACCAAGAATCATTGCAATTAAAATGTTGAAAGTTAAAGATAAAAAGAGAATCTTAAAAGCAGCAAGAGAAAAACAAGTTCTTACATAAAGTTAGAAAATAAATAAGGAGACATTGGCCTTAAGTGAAACATTAGACCAAATGTAATTAATAGATACATAAAGAACATTCCACCCCAAAGCAGCAGATATACTTTCTTCTCAAGTGCACATGGAACATTCTCCAAGATAGATCACATGTTTGGTCACAGAACAAGTCTCGATAAATTCAAGAAGATAGAAATCATACCAAACATCTTTTCTGAACACAGTTGTATGAAATTAGAAATTAATTACAAGAAGAAAACTGGAAAAATTTACAAATACATGGAAATTAGACACATGTTATTGATCAACTATCTGCTCATAGAAAAAATCAAAGACAAAAAAGGTAAAATATCTAAAGACAAATGAAAACAGAAATACAATATACCAAAATCTATGAGATACAGCAAATATGGACTTAAGAGGAAAGTTCTTAGCAATACAGCCCTGCCTGAAGAACAAGAGAAATCTCAAAGAAACAAACTCTACATCTAAAAGAACTAGAAAAAGAACATATGAAGCCCAAAGTGAGAAGAAAGAAGGAAATAATAAAATTCAGAGTAGAACTAAATGACTAATACACTAAAGAAAAGTCAGTGAAACTAAGAGGTGGTTCTTTCAGAAGATAAACAGAATTGACAAACCTTATCTAGACTCACCAGAATGGGGCTCAAATAAATAAAAATCAGAAGGAAAACAGAAGTTACAACTGATTATCACAGAAATACAAAAGGTTATGAGGCTACTATAAACAATTTAACATCAACAAATTGGACAACCTAGAAGAAATGGATAAATTCCTAGAAATTTAAAATCTTCCACAGCTAAATCATGAAGAAATAGAAATCTGAGTGTATCAATTACTAGTAAGGAGGGTTAAATCAGTCATCAGAAACCTCCCAACACACGGAAATCTGGAACCAGGTGGCTTCGCTGGTGAATTTTACCAAACATTCAAAGAAGATTTAGTAACTATTTTATTCAAACTCTTCCAAAAAACTGAAGAGGAAGGAAACATTTCAAAATCATTTTATGAGGCCAGCATTATCCTGATACCAAAACCAAATGAGGATATCACAAAAAAGAAAATTGCAGGCCAATATCACTAATAAACAGAGATACAAAATCTTCAACAAAATGTTAGCAAAATGAATTCAACAATACATTAAAAGGATCATACACCAAGATCAAGTGTGATTTATTCCAGAGATGCAAAGATGGTTTAACATTCATAAATGAATCAACATGATACACCACATTAACAAAATGAAAAATAAAAACCATATGATCATCTCAATAAATCCAGAAAAAACATTTGACAAGATTCAACACCGATTTATGATAAAAACACTAAAAAATGTGGGTATGGAGGGAAAGTACCTCAATATAATAAAAACCATATATGACAAAACCACAGCCAATATCCTACTCAGCGGTGAAAAGCTGAAAGCTTTTCCTGTAAAATCAGGAATGACAAGGATGCCTACTATCCCCACTTTTATTCAATATAGTATTAGAAGCCCTAGTCACAGCAATTAGGAAAGAAAAAGAAATAAAAGTCATATAAGTTGAAAAGGAAGAAGTAAAACTGCCATTATTTGCAGATGACATGATATAGTATACAGAAAATCCCAAAGACTACTCAAAAAATTGTTAGAACTAAAAAATAAATGCAGTAAAGTTGCAGGATACAAAGTTAATATACAGAAATCTGTTGTGTTTCTATACACTATTAATGATCACAAAGAGAAATGAAGAAAACCATTCCACTTATAGTCACATCAAAAAGAATGAAATATCAAAGAATACATTTACATTTATTTAAAAATAATATGATCATCTCAATAGATGCAGAAAAAAGCATTAAAAGTATAGAAAATTATATGACATTGAGGAGAGAGACTGAAGACACAAATAAATGGAAAGATATTCTGTGCTCATGGACTGAAAGAATTAATATTGTTAAAATGTCCATACTACCCAAAGCAATCTACAGATTCAATGAAATATCTATCAAAATTCCAATGACATTTTTCAAAGAACTGAAACAAATAATTCTAAAATTTATAGGGAACCACAAAAGATTCCAAATAGCCAAAACTACCTAGAGAAAGAACAAAGCTGAAAGTATCTTGCTCTCTGATTTCAATTGTACTACAAGGCTGTAGCAAACAAAACCGCTTCAAGGCTGCAAACTTCTAGCACACGCTCTACTGTTTCATCAGACTTCACTTACAAAACACAAATCCAAAGATAATATTATTAAGAATTTCAAGATGGTGACTATTAGAGCATTAAACCCCGAGGGTGAGACTCTTCCGAGTTGGAGGGGGGGTCTCTATTGTTTCCCTGGTCCATGATGCCAGCTCATACAAAGTAGTGGTTTACAGGGTTATTTTGGAGACTGGGTCATTGTGTTTTGTCCCAATAATTTTGGGATGTGATTGACATTTTGTGTGTGGTGGTCTGCCAGAGACACTGAATGTCTGAACATCCTGAATGTGCAGAAAGATTCTCGCATGATAAACATTTGTCCATGCCCCCAAATCATGAGTGCCAATGGTCTCTAGGCAACCATGTGGTCTGAAACCTACTCACAAGGATCTGAATCTAGAACCTAACTCCATTTAGCATACATATTTAAAACATTTTTGCAATTTTAATATACTTTGGGTTTCCAAAGAAGCAACTGCCAAGTAAATTGAGATAAAGTTGTACTTTGTGTTGTTTGGAATTTCCTTGAGTTATTTATCATTTTGGAACGTCATATTTCCAGTGACATTGATCCTCAAGGGTTTTGAGTCACTGCCTTTCCTGGCTGTCACAACTGCAAGGCCATAGACACTTATACCTATATGGACATGAGTATGCTCACTTATCCCTTATATCAAAATGTCAAATATAAAGAAAATTATTGACAATATTCAGTTCAATATTTGTATTCTTTCCACTTACAAGTTATTTATTATAATTAGGCATGTACCTATGAATATTTCATTTGTCTTCGACTAGAAGAGTGACTACACATTTGCATATGAAATATAAACCATTTTTTAAATGTAAAATTTTATCACGGTGTGCGCATAAGACTGATTGACATTTTCTTTTGAACTTTTGTGCAGAGGTAGATTATTATCTATGAATTACATTCCAGAATGGGTTAGACTGCCACACAAACGGCGTCCATGTCTCCATCCTGACCTGAGGGCAAAAGCTTCTAGTGTTTCTCCCGTAACAATGTGCTGGCTTTGGGGATAAATAGCTATAATTTATTTGTTTTATCGGATAAAATCTTTTAAGTCAAGAGTGAATATTGAATTTTGTCAAAACCCTTTTTGTCATCTGTGCAGATGATAAAATGATGTTTTTTTCTTTATACCTAGTTGACATGCTGAATATATTAATAGATTAGCCAGCATTGAGCAAGGTTTCCTGGTTTCTCTGGTATAAACCCTACGTAGGCCTCCTTATCGGGAGGAAAACAATGCAAAGAGAGAAGCTGCAGTGTTCACAGTTATTCCAGCATACCAGTTTCTAAAATGCAATTTGTGACTTGGTAAATTGACAAACACTGGCCTATCCCAGGATTTGGCTATTGAATCTGCAAATGTTCCAGAAGTTGACCTCATATGCTGGGATAATGACAGAGCATCTACTGACAAAAAGGGTTTTGGAGAGAGCAAGAATGTCTCTATGCAATCCTCTTACAAGGTCCCCAAGATGTTGTCCCTGGGATCAAGTTCTCTGGGGGCATTTCTCTCCCTCTATGAAACCCTCAGCGTTGGTGACCTCCTTGCACAATGCAAACAAGGCGAGTGGAGAGAACACATGCACTCCAAACAACTCAGCCAGATTGGAAGCACTTGTTCCTGCACGCATGGCCTAGAACAGAATGAGAGATGATAAGCCAATCAACCAGATGACTGGACGTGAACAGCCAGTGTGTTTACAGAATGCCTTTCCAGGCAATCCTTGATTTTCATTCACAGCAGCCTCTGCATGGGTGTTGTTATGATTCCCATGCTACTCATCAAACATCTGAGACTCACCATTCTTTGGAGCTCAAGAACATGGTTAACAAAAGGCAGAGGCAGGCCTGGGCCCTGGTCCAAACTCCTCACTCAAGAAGCATTCCTGGGGTATACACTTTGTGGCTGGCTGAGTGTAGTTATGGTGCCAAATGTGTTGAGTATGGGGCTTCTAGAAAGTGCAGAGGTGACTGTGGCAGTGGGAAGGAAGATCATGGGACCCCAGCTAGGGGGAGGACGGGGGGGGGGAAGATGTGGGGGAGGACCTGCCTTTCCTGAGCCAGTGCTGCTTCTTCCCATCCTGTGGGTCCTGGGAAGCTTTCCATGGCTCACTCTCTCTCTATCCAGAAAGGAGGGAGCAAGGGAGAAATGAAATGAATTCTGTTACTATTTTATTTCATTTTTAACATTTTACTTAGAAATAATTTCACCAAAAAGTTGTAAAATAATACAAGCAACAGCTATATACATTTCACTCAGGTTTAACTTTCGTCAATCTTTTATTCCAGTTGCTTTATGATTCCCTCTCTCTCTCTCTGCATGTATGCATGTGCATATGTGTGTATGAATACTTACATAAAGACTCACAAAGCATGTTATGAACAATCTGAGTACAAGTTACATCATGGTCCTTCACAGCTAAATAGTTCAGGGTATATTTTCTGCAAATAGAAATACTCTCATGTAACTATAATACAGTTAACAACCTCAGTAAATTAAGTAAATTTAACCAATACAACATTTTCATCTAATCCATTGTTCATATTCAAATTTTGCTCATTGACCCATTAGTGACCTTCAGAACATTAGTGACCTTCAGAAGCAAATCTCGCTTTGCTTGTTATGGTTGTCATGTCCTTTAGTCTCTTTAATCTGGACTTCTTCCTCAGCCTTTTTTCTTTACAATATTGACATTTTTGAAATACCTCTGATCTTGGTTTCATTAGAACATGCCTCGTCTCAGCCTTGTCTGATATTTGACCCTCCTCTGAGTCAGGTTGTGCATTCCAGACGAGAATACTGTGTAAGTGACATTGTATCCTCAGAGTACTGGATGTGGAGTCTCATGGTACAGTTGCAATTCCATTTTAAAAGGAGATGAAATAAAATTTTATTTAAAAGGGGTGGTGAGGTGCCCCTGGGTGGCTCAGTCAGTTAAGCATCTAACTTCAGCTCAGGTCATGATCTCGGGGTCCTGGGATCCAGCCCTGCATTGGGTTCCGCACTCAGTATCCCTCTCTCTGCTGCTCACCATGCTTGTGCCCTCTCTCTCTCTCTTTCAAATGAATAAATAAAACCTTAAAAAAATAATAAAAATGAAAGGAGAGGTGGGAAGGAGTCCCCAGTCTCCTGGTTCTGCTCACCCTTCTCATAGGTGCCCACATGATCTTTTTAAAATACCAACTGACACTACCCTCCTGAAATCCCCTCTGAGACCTGATTCCACACTTCCTGAGTCACGTCCATTCCCATGCATACATCATTCGTGTTTGTCATTTTGGCATATAGGAGTAAATGCTCAATTAATTGAGTGAATTAATCAATGGGTGAATGGACAAAGCCATGCCAATGGCAAAGTTCATCATTTGGCTCAGGGTATGCTTTCTTCCTCTTAATGACAGAAGAGTGTGATTGCATCAGTTGCTCTGGATAAAGTAGGACTGTGGCCAAAAAGAAGGAATCAGCAAGAAAAAGACAATCCAGTCCTATGTGTTAAGACTGCTGGAGTTACAGTTAATGCTTTCAAGTAATTTCATGGTTTCAGTGGCTTTACATCTAGTGATAAAACCTTTTTATTTTACTTATTTTTTCTAAGAAAGCTCATCATATATTCAGTACTAACCTTCCTTTCTGGAAATATTACTGCAACAGCCACTTTCTTGATTGGGAAATGTTTATCTTAATGCCGTATTCATATCTGACTCATTCTAACACACAATGACCAGGTTATAAAGGAAACTCACCTTCATGCACCGTGGATGAGATATAAATTGGTGCAGCCACTGTGGAAGATAGTATGGAGTTTCCTTAAAAAATTAAAAATATTAAAAAAAAATTAAAAATAGACATACCCTATGATCTAGTAATTCCACTATTCATTATTTACCGTTCCCTCCAAAATGAAAACACTAATTCAAAAGATATATGCACCCCTATGTTTATTGCAGCATTATCTACAGTAGCTAAGATATAGAAGCAGCCCACATGTCCATTGATAAATGAGTGAATAAAGAAGATGTAGGATATATACACAATGGAATATTAGTCATAAGAAGGATGAGATTTTGCCATTTGTGACAACATGAATAGATCTAGAGGGTATAATGCTAAGTGACATAAGTCAGAGAAAGACAAATATCATATGATTTCATGTACATGTAGGATATAAAACAAAACAAAAAACAAACAAAGAAACAAAAAACTGACACAAATACAGAGAACAGACTGGTGGTTGTCCGAGAGGAAGTGGCTGGAAGGATGGATGAAATAGATAAAGGGATTAAGAGATACAGACTTGTAGCAATAAAATAAATAAGGCCTGAAATGAAAAGTATAACGTAGGGAGTTGATAATATCGTAATAATATTTGCTGACGGATGGTGGCTACACAGACCTGACAAGCAATGAGTAATGTATGGAATTGTTGAATCATTATGCTGTACATCTGAAACTAATATCATATTGTATGTTAATTATACCTCACTTAAAAATAAGTAAACAAATAAATAAATAAAAATAAAGAAGGACACTCATTCACTTGTAGTGACCTTAGACAGCAGCTAGCTTCGTTGTTTCAAATTAGGCAATTCTCTTCCTTTTTAACTTTGAAATGGCTTGGACTGCTTGGACTGAGGTTTCTTTGAATGCACACTTACCCTGGCCCAGCTACATATATATATTCCTCCCTTGTTCTCCCATAGAACCCACAGGGTCCTCTCTCTCAGTACATACCTTTCTGCATTTGTTTATTGTTGATTTCCCAAACTAAACAAAGAGAAATGTCAGGAGACAATCACTTTTTTCAGTTTTGCATCCCTTGTGCTGAGGGGGACCCCAATGGGAACAATGAATATTCGTTGGTTGAATGGATGGAAGGACAGATGATGTGGGACATGAGATGAGTTTTGAGTGATCATGGAGGTAGTCTGCAAGAAAAGGGAAAGATGGAAGGCAAATGCAGAAGCTCCAACTTTTCTTTTCTTTTTCCTTCTTTTTTTCCTTCTTTCTTTCTTTCTTTCTTTCTTTCTTTCTTTCTTTCTTTCTTTCTTTCTTTCTCTCTTTCTTTTGAGAGAGAGAGAGTGCACGCGAGCAGGGGGTTGGGGTAGGGGGCTAGAGAGAGAAAGAATCCCACGTACACCTCACCCCCAGTGCAAATCGCAATGTGGGGTTCGATCTCATGACCCTGAGATCATGACCTAAGCCGAAATCAAGAGTCCAATGTTCAGCTGAATGAGCTGCCCAGGAGCTCCTCCAACTTTTTATTAAATCCTACAACTCTTGTTTGCAGGCATGTTTCTAAGGTAATGACTGCACACCAGTTGTCTAAGGAGGCTATCTGCTCATTCCAGGGACTCTCTCATGCTTCCACACAATTTGGGATCACCTCTGCCAAAACTGGTTCTGAGTCTTCAGCACATTTTTTCTGAAAGTTCTTTTTGCTGGCACATATTTGTTCTTTGAGATTTGATTTAAATTTTGGAAACAGGTCAAAGATATTTCAAGCAGAAACTTTTTACTGTGGAGTTCCTAATACGTAGAGTAGCGCTGGGCACATGGTGGGTGTTCAAAAATGTTTATTGAATATATGAATGAAAATATTCTTTTACTCTGAAATCAAGCTGGACTAAAAATACTTATGCTGTTTTTCTCATGTGACTCAGAGGCTCGATCCTAGGGCTGTTCCCATGGGAAACTCTAAAAGTGTTTGAGGAGAAAGAGTAATTGAGTAAGACTGTAGCCACCAAAGTCATTTCAAAAGACACAGGTAAATGATCATTGAAGAAATATTAGTCTTTGTATATTGTAGTTGCACCTATAAATAAATGTTTAATATCAGTTTTCAAGGTACAAATGAATTACTCAACACTAGACCACTGAATGGGTGGGCTGAGGATTTCTGAGGGTACAGGTGGAGGTTGAGCGGCCTCCAGCACATTTTCAGAAAATGGTTTCGCTGCATGAGATTTTTAAAAGTTAATTTCTTTACAGAGAAGGATCTAGAAAAGGGAGTAAGGATTCAGAGACAGGTAAAGGTAAAAGGTAAAAATGCATAAGTGATTGCAGACATAGATTTTTTTTCCAGCTCCATCCAGGAGAAATATACAAACATCTGTATTGACATGAAGAAGGGAGCCAGACTAAGAATTGACTACATTTTTTAGATGCTAAGGATGCTAATTGTTCATGCTAAGTTATTACTGGTTGTAAAGAATGTTCAGACAAAACATTCACAGTCATCCTTTACTCCTAGCTTTCTCTCAAAACTTGTATGGAAGGCATTAGAAATTCTGTTAGTACAATCTTAGAAAGAAATCAGACCACTTTAAACCAAAATTCCAATCCATTAGCATTGTCGTTTAGTTTCATGACCCAAAGTTTGAAAAACACTGATCTGGAGTAAGCACTTCATAGAATTGCCTCCTTTTTAAGATTTATCGCATGACCTAGTTGTCATCCTTTTATGATGTCCTTAAGAATCTTTATACCTCCTGTCATTTCCACCTTCAAATGGTGTTTGTGCTTAGCAAGTATAAAATCAATTTCCCTTCCTAGAGTAAAACATTTGTTTCATCCAAAGAATATTCTAGGTGGTTTTTAAAAGGTATCCTGAGTTTGTTAACTGATTTAATGTCACGTTCTTCCTCTCCACTTGTTACAGCGCAAAAAAAAAATTAATATTGTATTTTCCCCAAATGCACAGCAACAAAAGACTGAAGGATTTTGCAACTCAAGCCCCTCAGACAATAAGAGTATCATTTGGTGCTTTCTCTCAGATCTAATTAGACTTCTTTCTCTCACTACTCATCTATTGTTTGAAAAGGAAACTTGTGATTTCCTATGTTGAAATTACTTGATTACTGTTTGAGTAGAGGAAAATATTTGTTTCACCATTTGCTGGTATGAAACTGCCCTTCACACTCAGGGGAGATGTTAAGTCTTTAGATTGCTTTCCTCCTGCTTCCAGTGTAGCCATTTGCCTAGCTTCTGTGAAGAATGTAACGCATTAAAAAATACCTTACGAAACTCAACTAGAGTGTTTATCGACGAAAAAGCAATGCTGTCTCAGCGCAAAGCCTATGCACAGTTGATCTACCTATACCCTGGCTAACACTTTGTGTCCACAGGACTTTGGAAAACTAGTGAGAGCTTGAATCTCTTGCAGTTTATTTCAGGAATAAAAAGTAGGACCTGGACAGGGTTGGCTGATGAGAGCAAAGTTTCTAGAGCTTTCCCTGTCCTCTTCAGAGAGAAACAATAGGTAGCTAAGATCAGGATTATAAATGAGCTATGAGGGATTACTACTTCTTCACAACAAGGGGGCTTTCTTGTATTAGTATTGTATTTGTGTTGTATTATTTGTGTGTAGGAGTCATTTCCCCTCTGTCCTAGGTGCTCTCTGTGAGTGGAGGGCGCCATCTTTATGTGCTTTCTCATCCAATTTGGCCTACAACATAGTCTAACACACAGCAAATGTTCAACACGTGTTGGCAAATTGCTGAAATAAAAGCATGTATTAATATACTGTTTTGATGGACAGCTTGAAACAGTGGAAAATCTACGAAAGAGACATGACACATGAACAAAAACACAAGAGAGATTCTTAGAAGGAGCAAGTGCAGAATAAAAAAAGAAAAGGAAGAATAATGGAGGCTGAGAAACAAAGTGGTTTGTTTTCAGACACTTTCTAAAGCCCAGCATATTTTATTTGAAGTGGAAGAAACCTCCATTCTTTACGTTATTATGATAGACACCAAGGGAGTGCCAGAAAGTTCCTCCTGGAATGACTATTTGGTAAAACAGATAGGAAGCCCCACCCAGGTCATGCCAGGAGTCCACTCCTTTCTGGCAACAGGGGGACACTCACCATCAGCCTTGGGAGCATTCTGGCTGCTCTTTGGGGAAGTTCTGCTCTCCCTCTCACTTCTCTGCTCATGCTAACCCTTCCTGCCACTTCCCTGCCATTCTCATTCATTTCCTGCTGCTCCTGGTACTGCCTCCTTCCTGCCTAGCCCTCAGGCTCAAATCGGTAGCTGCAATCTCACCTCTACCTACACCAAGTCTCATCCCCACCAAGTCGACCTCCACACCTCAGTGTGACTGCACTGCTCCTGGCTCAGCTTGGCCCATCCCTGGGTTTTGATGCCTCTCATATTTCTTTTCTGGTTCCAGTCCATCAAAGGCGTTCTCGGTCCATTTTAGGGCAGTTGGTTCTTTATCTCCTAAACACATTTCTCTCTGTCAAACCTTAGAAGCCCCCACAAGTTGTAAAAGGCCAGCATTGTTGGCTTTTTCCTATAGCCCCACTTGTCCCAGGCAGAGAGAGCTCGTAAGTGGATGACATTGTGACCTGCCCAGAAGGTCACCGGGAGGGTGCAAGTTTAGCAGCAGGCGCTGGAGGGAAGGGAATTTGGAGGACAAGAGGCCCTAGGACTAAGGGGGAAGCCAGGGGTGAGAAAGGCTGGGGGTAGTGGCAACTAGTGTCACTCCCTGATGTGGGACAGCTCCCACATCTCAGATCGTGTCACTCTTGATGACAACACTTCATTTCTATGAGTAATGCCTTTTCAGAACTCCTCCAAAAATATTGTGTTATTAGGCAGGCTTTGAAGGAATGGATTATTTGGGGGAAGCACTGAATGTAGGACCAAAGCTCTTTTTACAAAAGCAAACAGGAGTTTGCAAAGGTAGGAAAGGAGTTTACAAAACTGAAACAGGAGGATTAAGATCTTTGTAAGGCTTGGAAGAGGTGGTTTCAAGGTGAGTGGGCGATCAAATCTAAAGAAATATAGATTTCTAAGGAATTCTGGGCCTTAGCTGACAGGAGACAGCACACACATTTTGTTTTACCAAGTACTCAAGGATCTTGGCCCTCATGGACTTTCAGAAATTTTTACTGAGAGGTAGAGTTTTAAATGTAATTTTCTTTATGTTATAAAGAGACAATAGGCCTTGGGATTTCAGGGAACATTGGGATCCTTTAATCCAATGTTGTTGCACATCATGGTCTCAGCCTTTTAGTGGCTATAAAATGAGCTTAATGGTCATCAAAGAATACAACAAAATAGGAAATGCCAGCATTCATTCCCCCATGGCAAGAGTAAATATTGTTTAAAGAAATTTCCATTTCCTTTATATACAAGTGTTTATACATGTACGTGTGTGCATTTACCTGTACATATGAGCTCAGCAAAGCATTTTTCTTTTGGCAAATTGCCAAATGTTAAAAATCGGTATTTGGCTGAACAAGATAAAATTTGATGAAACTGTGAAAAAAATAAATTTCTGATATATAAGGATAAATTTTATTTTAAAAGTATGTAATTCTCTACTTTATTGCAAGCGTTTCAATGGTCATATTTTTTTAAGGATTTTATTTATTCACCTATTTGAGAGAGAGAGCATGAGTGGAGGGAGGGGCAGAGGGAAAGAGAGAATCCCAAGCCTGATTCGGGGCTCTATCTCAACAATCCTGAGGTCATGACCTGAGCTGAAATCAAGAGTCAGAGACTTAACCAACTGAGTCACCCAGGCATCCCAATGGTCCTATTTTTTTAAGGTGGGCATTAGGTACATGAACAAATGTTGAGCATCACCAGTGGCTGAATTGCTTCTGAATTCGCTGCACTGCACGTTTGCAATACCAGAAAGGACTAACTTTAATTGAGGTCGGTAGATGGCAAGCTATTTTGGAGTACCATCATTTCTCCTAGCAGTCTATTCTTTTCTTTGGTTTCTTGTATTATTTATGTTGCCTGTGCACTTCAACTGACTGAGAATGCACCACATCCAGGGCTCAAGGACGATTCCCATCTGAATACCTAGGCAGTTTTAGAAGAGTACAAAAAGAAATGATACCACAGTGTTGGCTGCCACATTGAGAAAGGGTCTGGACTTTGTACCTCTGGGTCTGTCAGTTGTGGGTAGCGGGCTTGGCCACAGGATTGTGGTGTGGGCGCGTGGTGTGGTAGCAAATGACTCTCTGGGACAGGGTCTCCCATGTGGCCAAGTGCATTTTCAGAAGAAGAATCAGAGGCATCTGTGATTCCTTAGCAAGTTAAAGAGGACGGAGCAAGGGACCGGGGATGTCATGGCGGCATCCCCTACCTTTAATTCATCTTCACTTACCTAGATTGTGAATCATCCTAGCTTCCTGTTTATTTGTCTCTCTACCAACTCTATTTCCTCTTATGGCTAGGCCCCAGCCACTTCCCTGAACTCCATGTAAGAGCTGTCTAATCATGTGCAGAATGATGGAGTCTGTTGACGAGGTGCTATATTTTCATTAATGCAGCCCATGAGCTCATTATCTTTTTTGGCACCACCTCAGCAATAAACACAACTTTTGTTTTTGTGTGCTGCAGCAAAGCAGTATTTGTTCCATCTCCCATTTTTAGGACTATTTTTTGGACCCAAGTGCAAGTGATGTCATCTTTTCCCTATTAAATTTCAACTTGTCAGATTCTGCCTATCATTTTATCCTGGAGCCCTATTCTATCAGCCAAAACATTTGCTATCCTGTTGAGCTTTAAAAAAGATCAGGAATGTGATGATCATTTCTCTAAATTTTAATCCAAGCCCTCTTTCCTTTTTTACATACTCATAAAATGTCCTGGACATTCACTTAGTTATAGTTTATGCCCACCACTGTCTCCTCCTTCAAAGACAAAGCCACGTCTATCCATCAGCAGCTACGATGTGTCTTTCCCATTCTTCACACTCCAATAGGGATCATCAATAGAGACTTGATGATTTCATTCACAATTTTATTAGTGACTGGCATATAACCCATTTTTGGGATCGACGTCAATCTGTTGATTGTTACTGGATACAATTACACATAGGCACAGGCACGTACACACACATACGCACAAACGTATTCCATGTAGCTTGTATTTTGATTCTCCTTTATAAATAATTGCTTCATTCCCTCTAATCTCTAAGTCATTTTCCTTAACATGAAAGCAATCAACAAAATTGTTAAGATCCAAGTTTTCTTTTGACATCAGTCAGACTTCTTCTAACAATGCGACATCTCCATCTTTGTTAGCTTTGTTCTGAATTTAACTTCTAAGAAGTATTTTTGAATCATTAGTTTGGTGATTTCAGATAGTTTTTCCATTTTTTGACTCCTTAGGACCATACTTCCCTTTATTTTTTATCATTTAATTCTTTCTTTCTATATTCTTCTTGGGCAAAGTTGAAGCCCTCTTTCTTTGTTAGTCCAAGTCTTTCTTCATAGTGGATTTCCCTGTTGGCTGCTTTTCCAGCCCATGTCTGTGACTTGCCCATTTGTGTGCATATACCCTCACTCCTAACTGGGAGAACCGTAACCTGAGAATTCAGTTGCCTCTTCTTTCCAAACTGTTGCTGCTCAGGTGCATTATCTTTTTCTACAACGTCAAATTAATCCCTCTTCTCTGAATTCTTTTGCCACACTTGATTTCTCCTGTCACTTGATCTCCCAAAGCAGCATGGTATAACCCTTCTACAAATCAGGTAACATTGTTCATAAATAAACATTGGAAATGAAATAAAATTTATGTAACTGGGTAACCCCTTTGCTTTCTTTGCATGTATCATGTTTAGACTACTCTTTTGTGTCAATGTCAGAACTAAATGAGAATTGGGGAACAAAACAGAGAATCGGTACTAGGAAATTCATTAACTAAAGTCATGTTTGCGTTCTTACTGTCAATTTTATTTGAACCAAATTCTCCTAAATTTAATGTGATTCTTAAGCTTTCTTAATGAGAAATAGTATGCCTGAGTTTTTGACTGTGCGAGTGCAAGAAACTTGCATTTCTAATAGAATATTTAATGAATTAACTGAATAAAATACTTCGAACAATCCCTGATAATGTGATAAGTGCTCAATAAAAGCTAGTTTTTAGAATAATATTTTTTAAGCCATTGGCATTTTCACATTATGCAAGGTTGTCACAGTTTCATTTAATGATACATACAATTGTTTTAACAGCAATAGAACAGGAATCTACACAATGACTCTGCTGATTGGTCTTCTCCTATTCTATCTTATATTACTTATGATCCTTAATAGAGTATTGTCATAATCTACACTAGAGTTAAATGTATTTTTAAATGTCAATTGTTAAAGAAATATCCTTGTCCATGAAGCCTTATGTACTGAATCCAAGAATAGAAAATATATAACTCACACCAAAGAAGAATTTTTTACCAAGAAAATTTACTTTTGTAAATTTTCTCTAAGTAACCATGTCTACCAGAGTAGCATCCAATCCTTGAAGTCTGCAATCCTGGTTAATGTGTAGTTATGGGACTTGGGTCAGAATTGCAATCAACACACTACTGTCTTCATCAAAAAGGCCTCCTTACTAAAAAAGAGTCAGATAAATAAAGAAGGTGCCTCATAATGCCATTGATTTATACAAAACCAGCTGGCAGTAGCAAACCTTTGAAGAATTGGCAGTGGTCTGCCAAACATACTTCTGAGTAGTTTTGCACTAGAATATTTAAAATAAGTGCATTTAAAAATTTGCTTCTTAGATAATTCAACCTGTAAGATGTAGTTTGTATAATAATGAAGCAATAAAATGACGTGACTTTTTTTCTTTCTTTGGCTGAACAGCATTAGACTATGAATTTTATTACTGCTATAATCCAGGTTTGCTTATGATTATTACACAGGTCGGGTTGCTGGATATAGCAAATAAAACTCCAGAACTCCCAGTTAAATTTGAATTTTTGATAATCAATAAGTACTTTTTAGTATAAGTGGGTTCAACGCAATATAAAGACATACTTTTACTAAAACAAAAAAAATGTCGTTTACTTGAAAAATAAATTTAATGAGGCATCTTGTATTTTATCTGGCAAACCTACAGATAGACCTATAAGCTTACTCTTTGGAAGTACCCTACTGAAATATTATAAGTGGTCAATGGCCACAAAAATACCTTTTTTTTCCCCTCCAAAATCTCTGACTTTAATTTCCTGGGTTGATAAGAAAGGTTAATTCATTGATGTTAAGAGTTAAGAAGGATGGGTAATGGTGAAAACTTTAATGAGAAGGAAGTTTCTGTTTTATTATCCATTAATCTTGATAGGGCAGGTAACTAGGGAGATTCCTTTCCAATATTGTTCAAGCATGAAATGACAAAGCTGATAGACAATTGAAGCAAATATCATTTTTGATTGCATAATGAGTTTTGGGCATATTATTAATAACCATTTTACTTACATTAATTACAGGAGTTTTATTTCTTCTGCTGGGTTTTTAAGATAGAAAGTATGCTTTAAGATTCTCTTTCAATTTAAGACTTCAGTAGAGTGAAATATGGAACACAGAAATTTGAGTCTGATCCAACTAATTATATCAGTTAATCATATTTGAGGGTAAATAGAAATGAGATCATTTTAGCTAACTTATTTCTATTCATTTATTTTTAAAAATCTACTATATGTTAGTTTCACCTATACTTATTTTATTTAAATGCATAATAACACATAGAACATAACTAGCCAATATTTAGACTTGAATCCAGGTATGACTGCTTTAGAACCCACACTTCGAACCATGCTGCCTCCCTACCTCCTTTCCCTAGGCTAAAACAGCAGCTGATTTAAGTGTTACTAATGGCAATAGCCAATGATCTTCATTTCCTATCTCATTCATTCCCCTAGAATCATGCCATTGTGTATGTATTCTACTTTCATGCTTTCCACAATTTCCTGTATCCTTAAATTACTTGCTACTTCATATTAGTCTTTGAGTCTACTCTTAAAAAAAAAATCAAAATCTCATGGTAATCTTATAGGAATTTGGGGCCAAGTGACCGGTCTAAGCTTCAACTGTTTATCATGAGGCACCAAAGTCCAGAATACATAGGGGCACCTGGGTGGCTCAGTTGGTTAAGTGTCTGACTCTCGATTTCAGCTCAGGTCATGATCTCAGGCTCCTGGGATTGAGCCTGGAGTCCAGCTCTGCACTCAGTAGGGAGCCTGCTTGAGCTTCTCTCCCTCTCCCTCTGCCCTTCCTCCTGCTTATGCACACACTTTCTTTCTCTAAAAAAATTTTTTTAAATAAAACTAAAATAAAGTCCAGAATATCTAATTCTATTAAAACAACAGCAGTAGCAAAGCCCAATGTATTGCATTTACTTATACTGTAAATACATTTTATAAGAGAAAAATATGCTTGGTGAATTATCTGTAAGTGAACACATTCATATAACCTTACCCATGTCAAGATGGAAAATAACCAGGATGTCAGAGATACTCTCGGATGCCCTCCTGATTCCTACTTATCCAGCTTCTCCAGAAATAACCACTGTTCTGATGTTTTACTCCATAGATGAGTTGCTCCTGGTTTTGAACTTTTTTTTAAAGATTTTATTTATCTATTTGTCAGAGAGAGAGAGAGAGAGAGTGCACAAGCAGGCAGAGTGGCAGGCAGAGGCAGAGGGAGAAGCAGGCTCCCTGCCAAGGACTCGATCCCAGGACTCCGGGATCACGACCCAAGCCAAAGGCAGCCGCCCAAGCAACTGAGCCACCCAGGTGTCCAGAAGTGGAATCATGCATTACATATTTGTAAAGAGCCTCCTTTACTCAATGTGCTATTCGTGTGATTCATTCACACTTTGCATGTAGCAGCAGTCTGCTCATTTCAATTGTTGGGTGGTACCCTATTGTAGGAATATATCAACCCTCAGTAAATCTGTTATGCTCTTTCCATTTTTAAGGTACTATAAGTAATGTGGCAATGAACATCCTTCTACTTATCTTTTGGGTATAAATATACACATTTCTGTTGATTTCATATTCAGAAATCTAATTGTAGAATAACAGGATAAATGAGTTAAGGTTTGTGCAAGGAAAAAAATGGCACAAGCAAACTGGAAATAATTCTTGGCTTTTTCATTTCCACGTGAATTTTAGGATGTGCTTATAAAAAAAATCCTTGATATTATGAATAGAATGGCTGACTCTATTGGTTAATTTGGGGAGAATTGACACTTTTATAATGTTTAGTTTTCCAACCCAATGAACATAGGTTATTAATCTATTTAGTTTTTTTTTTCTCCAAAAAAAAATTTTTTTTAAAGTAGGCTCCAAGCACAGCATGGAGCCCAACCAGTCCTTCAACTCAAGACCCTGAGATCAAGAGTCAGATGTTTGACTGAGCCACCAGGTGCCCCTATTTATTTAGTTTTTTTTTTTTAAACAATGGTTTAGAGTTTTTCTTCTGCAGAGAAAAACTTTTATTTTCTAATTGATTCTGGTTTATTAAAATACAGTTACTATTTGTATCTTGATATTCTGTCTAGCAGTCTTGTTTAATTCATGTGTTAATTCTAGCAGTATACCTATGAATTCTTTGGAAATTACTATATATGCACAAACTTTAGGTCTGTAAAGAAATGACAGTTATATATTTTCCTTGTAAGTGTCATTTCTTTTCTTTTCTTCTTCTTCTTCTTCTTCTTCTTCTTCTTCTTCTTCTTCTTCTTCTTCTTCTTCTTTTTTTTTTTTTGTCTTACTGCAGTGGCTATGGCTACCAGTACAATCAATGTTGAAGAGATACTATGATGTCAGACAATCTTATCTTATTCTTTGGCTTAAGGGAAAAGATTTTAATAGGTTACCATTAAACATAATGTTCACTTCAGGATTTTTGTGTATACCTTTTATTAAATTAAGAAAGTATCCTTTATCAAAATTGTTTTTCTGCATCACTGCAATGAACACACACACACACAGAGTTAGTCAATGGTGAATTATATTTATTGATTTCTAACCTTGTACTTGAGGAATATATCTTTCTTGGTTCTGATGTATTGTTATTTTTATATTACAATATATTCAGTTTGTTAATATTTTCCTTAGTACATTTCCATATGGTTTCAGAAGAGTTCACCTTGATTTAAGCATTTGATTTTTTTAAAGTTTTCTTTAAATTCCAGTTAGTTAACATAGAGTGTAATTAATTTCAGGTGTACAATATAGTGATACAACACTTCGATATATCAACTAGTGCTCATCACAAGTGCACTACCTAATCCCCATCACCTATTTCAGCCATCCACCCACCCACCTCCCTTCTGGTAACCATCAGTTTGTTCTCTATAGTTAACTGTTTCTTGGTTTGTCTCTTTCTCGCTATCTTTTTCCCTTTACATTCTTAACAGCCATAGAATGTCCTTTTCAGAGATTGGTACCAAGGTTATGCTGCACTCATAATAGGTTGATAAATGAGCACTTGTTTCTATTTTCTAATGAAATTAGGTAAGGCTGGTATGATAACTCTCTAAAGCATTGGGTACCATTCATCAGTGAAACCAGCTAGGTTTATAGTTTCATTTGTAAGAATGCTTTAAGTTATAAATTCAATTTCTTTAATAGATACAACATCTCTCAGATTCTGATTTATTGTGCTACTATAGGACTTTGTTTTATTTAAAATTTCACTAAATTGAGAGTAAGAAAGTTTTTGTACAACATTTTATTATATTTTAAGTTTCATAGACTATCTCCTTTTTTATTCCGGATATTGGTAATTTTGCATTCTTTCATTTATACTTGATCAGTCTTAAAACTGGTTCATCGATTTTATTTGGCTCCATAAATAATTGATTTTTGCCTCTCCCATCATGATTATACATTTGATTTTTTCTTCAGTTACATTCTTGTCTCCATCATTTTCTCCCTTTCTGTGGCTTTAATTTATGATATTTTTGTTTCTTTTCTTTTTTTTTCTAGCTTCTTGAGATGCAAATTAGGTCACTGATGGCCTTTCTTTTTTCAGTATATGCATTTAAGTTCAAACATTTCTCTCAAAATACAGCTTTAGCTATATACATCAAGTTTTGATATATTAATACCATTATAATCCACCTCAAAGTATTTTCCACTTTCCATTGTGATTATTTTACCTGTGGATGATTTGAAACTGCTGTGTTTTATTTTGCAAAACATGGGTATTTTCTTGACGAGTTTGTGTTAATTTCTTTTTACTAATTGTGCTTATTTTCACTATGATCAGAATTGTATTTTATATGATACTATCCTTTAAAATTTGATGAAGCTTGCTTCATGATTCATGTACGGTCAATTTCAGTAAATGTTTCATGTGCAGCAGAAACAATGTATATTGTGCAATAGTTGTGTACAGTTTTCTTTTTTTCAAGATTTATTTATTTATTTGAGTGAGAGAAACAGAGAGGAGAGGGAGCACAAGCAGGAGCAGAGGCAGAGAGAGAGGGAGAAGAAGACCCCTCCAGCTTCGCACAGAGTCAGAAGCCCAAAGCTGGAAGCAGGAAACCAGAAGTGGGGCTCAAACCCAGGACCCTGAGATCATGACCTGAACTGAAGTTAGAAGCTTAACTGACTGAGCACCCAGGTGTCCTTGTGTACAGTCTTCTTTGTAAGTGAACTACAGTAGGAATTGTAAGGTCAAGTTGATTAATGATACATTTCAACTCTTTTATGTACTTATTTTTTTTCTGTACTCATTCTATTATATACTAAAAGGTATTTATTAAAATTTCCCATAATTGTGGGTTTGTCTATTTCTTTTAATTCTGTATATATTTGCTAAATATATATTGAGGCTATATAATTAAGTACCTATATATTTAGAATGATTTAGAGTGTTTTTGTCTTTCTAGTGATTCAATGATTTTATTATTATGAAATTTTCTTTTTCTCTAGTAATACTTGTTGCTTTAGTATTTATTTGGTTTTGAGTTAATTATAGCCACACCAACTTTCTTTCTTTTTAGTCCTTTTATTTTTCACCTTTCTATATCCTAATATTTTTAAGTAACATATGGTTGTATTTTCTAAAATTTTGAACCTTGCCAGTCTGACAATATTTGTCTTTTCTTTAATATGTTTTATTTAAGGATAACTTACATACAATAAAAGTGCTTGCAACAAAAGTGTATAGCTTCCTACAAAAATAAACTATTGAGACTATAATAAAATAAAAAGCTTCCACATGACGAAAGAAATCATTAACAAAATTAAAAGGTGACCTACTGAATGGGAGAAGATATTTGCAGATGACATATTCAATAAAGTGTTAATATCCAAAATATATAAAGAACTTAAACAACTCAACACCCCCAAAATAAATAATTCAATTAAAAAAATGGGCAGAAGACATGAATAGACATTTCTTGGAAGAAGACATTCAGATGAAAAGATGCTCAACATCACTCATTATCAGGGAAATACAAATCAAAACATCAATGAGATACCACCTCATACTTGTCAGAATGGCTGAAATCAAAACCACAAAAAACAATAAATGTTAGCAAGGATGTGGAGGAAAGGGAGCTGTCTTGAATTGTTGGTGGGAATGCAAACTGGTGCAGCCATGGTGGAAAACAGTATGGAGGTTCTTCAAAAAGTTAAAAATAGAGATACCCTATGGTTCAGTAATCACACTATGGAGTATTTACCCAAACAATACAAAACGCTAATTCAAATGGATCCGTGCACCTCTATATTTATTGAAACATTATTTACAATAGCCAAATGATGGAAGCAGCCCAAGTGTCCATCCATAGGTGAATGGATAAAGAATATGTAGTACAGGGGCACCTGGGTGCCCAGTCAGTTAAGTGTTTGCCTCGACTTGGGTCATGATCCCAGGGTCGTGGGATTGAGCCCCACATCAGGCTCCTCACTCAGTAGGGAGTCTGCTTGTCCTTCTCCCTCTCCCACTCCCTCTCCTCATCCTCTCTGTCTTGCTCACTTTTTCTCAAATAAATAAATAAAATATTTAAAAAGAAAAAAGAAGATGTGTTACATACAATGGAATACTATTTAGCCATCTAAGAAAGAAGAAATCTCGCTATTTACAACAACATGTATGGAACTAGAGAGTATAATGCTAAGCAAAATAAGTCAGTCAGAGAAGACAAATTTCACAGGATTTCACTCATATGTGAAATTTAAGGAACAAAACAAACAAGCAAAGGAAAGAGAGAGAAAGAAACCAGAAAACAGAATTTTAACTGTGGGGAACGAACTGCTGGCTGTGAAAGGGATGTGAGTGGGGGGATGGGTGAAATAGGGGATAGGGGTTAAAAAGTACTCTTAACATGATGAGCACTGAGTAATATATAGAATTGTCGAACCACTATATTGTACACTTGAAACTAATGTAAAACTGTATGTTACTGATACTGGAATTTTAAAAAGTAGTAAGAAAATAAAGTTCAGAAGTTAATTAATCAATTAATTAATTAAATTTAAAAAAGGTATAGCTTCCTAAATTGTCATGATAGAATGCACCTGTGTTACCATGTCTTGAATGAAGGAATAAAATATAACCAGCACTTCGGCAGTCCTTCTGTGCCCTCATTACCCATCCAAGGGCACCATAGAATAAAGGAAGCCACAACTGTTTGTCCCTGTCAACTCACCATTTCCTCCAGGGTTTTCAACTCTCACTAAGTTTTTCACACAGACTCTTGTCTATGGAGGGTCTTGGTCTCCCCAGCACTGGGCAATCTTCACTCTTCCAGAAAATTCCAATCTTCCTCTGTTAGGCCAAGTCCAAATGCCCAGAATCAGTCAATACAGCCAAAGGGCAACTGAGGGTCCTCAACTCACCTCTGAAAGCTTCCCCTCTCTCTATGGAACCTGTGTTCCTCTAGTTCTTGTCCAAACAACTTTCAAAGTAACGTGATTTTATAATGAAATCAGTTGTTCTCACTGGGTCTGTTAGAATGCAATGACCTATTTCATCTTACCTCACAGCATAAGCAAATGTACATTTCTCATCTTTTTGTCTTTTCTGTTTAAATTGAACAAAATGACACATATTTGGTTTTAGACCTTCTTTCTTTTTTTAAAAAAAAAGATTTTATTTATTTATTTGACACAGAGAGAGAGAGAGACATAAAGAGAGGGAACACAAGCAGGGGGGTGGGAGGGGGAGAAGCAAGCTTCCTGGTGAGCAGGGAGCCGGATGCGGGGCTTGATCCCAGCACCCTGGGATCATGACCTAAGCCGAAGGCAGACGCTTAACAGCTGAGCCATCCAGGCGCCCCAACCTTCTATCTCTCTATCTGATTTTTACTTTACCCATCTGTTCAATATTCTATAGCTATCATTCTTTGCCTTCTCTGGGATTATTTAAGCATATTTTAACACTATGTATTTTTCTTCTAGCTCTATTGCCTTTTTAGTTATATACGTGTTTATTATTTTTTTAGCTGTTACCCTAAGGATTTCCACATATATTTTCATGACATTTTGAACAATAGGAGGACCTTAATAAACATAATCACGTTTACTCTTCTCCATCAACTTATTATGTCTGCGCTTTTCATTTTTTTATCATTTAAATGCCACATTATTATTATTGTATTTCCTAGTATACATACAGATATTTTTACATATATTTCCCCTTTCTGTCACTTTTTATTGCATCTCTGAGTTGCCATCTGGGAACATTTGCCTTCTGCCTGAATTTCATCATTAATATATCCATTAGTGCAGGTCTGCTGGTGATAAATTTTCTGACTTTTTTGTTTTTCTGAACAAAATGTTCTTATTCCATTTTCAATTTCAAAGGATGTTTTCACTCTACGTTGCTGCTATTTTTTTCCCAGCAGTTTGAAGATATTTTACTGTCTTCCGGTTTCCTGGTTTTCTGTTGAAAAGTTGGATATCAGTCTTATTTTTTCTCCTCTGTTTTTAATTGGATGCTTTTACATTTTTTTTCTTTGCCATTGGTTTTTAACAATTTAGCTAGAATATGCCTAGGTATAGCTTTTTGTCTTGTTTTGTTTTCATTATCATTTTCTTGTGTGTATTTATGTTACTTTGGGATTTGTAGAACATTCTGAACTCATTTCTAGATATAGTGCTATCAGTTTTGGAAAATTCTTAGCCATTAAATCTTTAAATAGTATTTCAGTCCATTCATTCCTTGCTTTCCTTCTGGAATCCCAACTACAAATGTTGTGAAACTTCCAGCCTTGAGGTACGTCTCCTCTGCTTTTAACCCCATCCAATGAGTTCTTCATTTAAGAGTTTTAATTGTATTTCTTTAGTTCTGGAATTTCATTTTTTTTTTATAGTTTCAATTACCCACCCAAATACTCTTATTTTTTAATTCCTTGAACATATTCACTATAGTTATTTTATGCTCTGCTCTGAAAATCTTTTTTTTTTTAAGATTTTATTTATTTATTTGAGAGAGAGAGAGAGAGAACATGAGAGAGGAGAAGGTCAGAGGGAGAAGCAGACTCCCCATGGAGCTGGGAGCCCGATGCGGGACTCGATCCCGAGACTCCGGTATCATGACCTGAGCCGAAGGCAGTCACTCAACCAACTGAACCACCCAGGTGCCCCTCTGCTCTGAAAATCTTATCTAAATTTTTGTATATCTCTTTTATTGTCTTTCTTTCTCTTAATTACTGTCATCTTGTTTTCTTGTTGTTTCTAAGTCTCGTTATTTGTTATTAAATGCTAAGCTTTGTGTATAAAAATTCTAGAGACGAATTGAGATTTTGAATAATCTTGTTTCTTTAAGAAAGTTTTTACTTTTGCTCCCAATGATTTTTAGGCTATAATTCTAGAAATCCTAAGTTATCTTTATCTAATTAGGACCTGAGACGAATGAGATGGGTCCTGGCCCAGAGAAGATTTATTTCTGGTTCACTCTTACTCCTAAACATAGCTAGCCTTTCATTGTTCTGGCTGTAAGTCTGGAATATCACAGCCTCTCAAGGATTCCTTTCGGAATTGACAAATACTCCAGAGAGAAAAATAAAAAATCCTTGTCTTTTCAGCCTTCATTATGTTAATTCTTTGTGCTACACAGGTTACTTTTCTTTTTCTGTTTCTTTCTTTCTTATTTTTTGTCTAATTGATCTTGTTTTTCTTTTTATGGTTGGTTGAGTTAATGAAAACCTAATATTTTATGCCTGGAAACACAAGTCCACTTAATGGAATATTTATACACCAAACGTCAGAAATTCTAAATATATTAGGCAAACATTGATAGAATTGATGGAGAAATAGATAACAGCATAATAATAGAAACTTTAATACCCAAATCTCAATAATGAATAGAACAATCAGAGACAAGATCAATGAGGAAATAGAGTACTTGAACAACTCTATAGAGCCAACTGGACCTAACAGGCATCTACGGGACACTCTATCCAAGAACAACAGAATGAACATTCTTAAGCACATGTGAAGCATATCTCCAAGACAGACATATGAGACCACAAAGTAAGTCTTACCTAATTAAAAAGATTTAAATTATATAAAATATCTTTCTGATTATACTGGCATGAAACTAGGAATCAGCAGCAGAAGGAAAACTGGGAAATCCACAAATACACAAAATTAAACTACATATTCATACACGACCAAAGACTCAAAGAAGAAACACAAGGGAAATTAGAAATTCTCTTGTGACAAATTAAAATGGAACCACAACAGAACAAAACTGCAGTGAAAGGAGTACTAAGGAGGAATTTTATAAGGATAAATACTTCCATGAAAAAAAAGAAAAAAGATTTCAAATAAATAACATAATTTACATCTCAAAGAACTACACAAAAGAACAAACCTAAAGCTAAAAGGAAGGAAATAATAAAGATTATGGCAGAGATAAAAGAGAATAAAAAACAATAGAAAAAATCAATGAAATGGAGTCAGGTTTTTGAAAAGATTAACAAAAGTGATAAAATCTTATTTAGAGTAACAAAAAAAGGCTCAAATAACTAAAATCATGAAAGAAAGGGGGGACTTGCAACTGATGCCACAGACTAACAAGCCAAATTCAATAGCACGTTAAAAAAATTGTTCATCACAACTACGGATTTATTTCTGCAATGTGAGGATGATTCAACATATGAGGATCAATGAATGAAATATAATACATTAACAGAATGAAGGACAAGACCATATGATTATTTTAATAAATACAGAAAAAGTATATGATATAATTCAACACTCTTTCATGATAAAAACAGTCAACAAAATAGGGACAAAAGGCAACCACCTCAACATAATAAAGACCCTACATGAAAAGTCCAGAGCTAACATCATACTCAATGGTGAAAGACTGGAAGTACTTCCTTTAAGATTAGGGACAAATGAAAGATGTCACTATCACCACTTCTATTCAGCACAGTACTGGAGGTCCTAGCCAAAGCTACCAGGCAAGAAAAAGAAATAAAACTCCTCCAAATAATAAAGGACAAGGTAAAATTATCTCTGTTTGTAGATGACATGAGCTTATATTTAGAAAACCCTGAAGATTCCACAGAAAAAGCTATAAAATATAGTGAATGAATTCGGCAGAATTACAGGATACAAAAAAAATGCAAAAATCAGTTTCATTTCTATACACTAACAACGATCTTTCTGAAAAGGAAATTAAGAACACAATTCCATTTACAATGGCATCAAAAAGAATAAAATACTTAGGAATAAAGAGCACCACAAAGTGTAAGGCTTGTACACTGAAAACTACAAAATTTTGCCAAAAGAAATTAAGGAAGACATGAATAAATTGAAAGACATCCTATATATACAGATTGGAAGAATTAATATCATTAAGATGTCAATACTACCTGAGGTGATCTACAGATTCAGTGCAATCCTTATTAATATCTCAATGACATTTTTGCAGAAATAAAAAGCCCATCCTAAAATTCATATGGAATTATAAGGGACTCCAAATAACCAAAACAATTTTGAAAAAAAAGAACAAAGTAAAACATCTCATAGTTCCTGTTTCGAAAACATATTACAAACTTATAGTAATTCAAACAGTATGGTTCTGGCATAAAAATAGAACTATAGACCAATGGAATAGACTAGAGAATCCAGAAATAACCCTTCATACATATAATGAAGTGATTTTAGACAAGAATGCCAAGACTACCTAATGGGGAAAAGACAGTCTTTTCAACAAATGGTGCTGGAAAAATGGTGTATATATATGCTAAAGAGTGAAGTTAGAGTCTTATTTTACTCCATATACAAAAATTAACTCAATGGATGAAAGATTTAAATGTAAGACCCAAAACATAAGTTTTTTAGAAGAAAACGCAGGGGAAAATCTTTATGGCATTGGACTTCACAATGAATTCATGGGTTTGATACCAAAATCACAGGCAACAAAAGCAAAAATAATCAAATGGGACTACATCAAACTTTAAAACTTCTTTGCATCAAATAACACAATGAACAGAGTGAAAAAGGAAACATATAAAATGGGAGAAAATATTTGCAAAACAAATATTTGGAATATATAAATAACTCCTATAGGTCAACAACAAAAAACAAATAATCCCATTTTTAAAATGAGTGATTTCAAGCTGTATTATAAAGCTATAGTAAACAGAACAGTATGGTACTGACATAAAAACAGACACATAGAACAGAATTGAGATCTCAGAAATAAACCCATGCATATTCAGCCAACTAATATTTGACAAAGGACCCAGGAATACTCAGTGAAGAATAGATACTCTCTTTAATAAGTGGTGCTGGAAAAAATGGATACTCACATGTAAAACTATGAAACTAGACTGGTATTTTACATTATACACAAAAATTAAATCAAAATGGATTAGATATTTAAACAAAAGCCCTGAAACTATAAAATTCCTAAAAGAAACACACTAATAAAGGCTCCTTGATGTGGTCTTGGAAATGATTTTTTGGATATAACATCAAAAGCACAATCAACAAAATTAAAAAATAAAATAAACAAGTAAGACTACATCAAACTAAAAGGCTCCCTCCCAGCAAGAGTAATGCTCAACAAAATGAAAAGACAATCTACAGAATGGGAAAATATTTACATATCATATTATCTGATTAGGATTAATATATAAAATATTTAAAAACTCACACAACTCAGTGGCATAAAAAAATAAAGAATTGAATTTTTTAAATGAACAAAGGACCTGAATAGACATTTTCCCAAAGAAGATATAGAGATAGGCAACAGACACATGAGAAGATGTTTAACATCACTAATCACCAGGGAAATGTTAGAATGGCCATCACCAAAAAGACAAAAGATAATAAATGTTGGCTAGGATGTAGAGAAAAGGGAACTCCTTTGCACTATTGGTGGGAAAGTAAATTAGTGCAGCCACTATGGACAACAATTTGGAGGTTCCTCAACAAATTAAAAACAGAACTACCATATGATCCAGCAATTCCACTTCTGGGTATATATCCAAAGGAAATGAAATCACTATGTCAAAGAGATATCTGAACCCCATGTTCACTGCAGTATTATTGGTAATAGCCAAGACATAGAAACAATGTAAGTGTTCATTGACAGATGAATAGATAAAGAAACTGTGGTGTATATATACAATGGAATACTATTAAGCTCTACAAATTATGAAAAGCCATCATTGACGTCAACATGGATGAACCTTTAGGGCATTATGCTAAATGCAATAAGTCAGGCAGAAAAAGATAAATGCTGTGTGATTTTGCTTTCATGTAGAATACATTGTTTTTTTAAACACATCGAACTCAAGAAAAAAGGATCATATCTGTGGTTACCTGAGGCTGGGGGTGGGGGGTTTGGGAGGAATTGGATGAGATGGTCAAAACGCACAAACTTTCAGTTATAAGATACACAGATACTGGGGATGTAATGTATAACATGATGACTGTAGTTAACATTGCTATAAGGTATATTTAAAAATTGCAGAATAGACCCTGAAAGTTCTTATTATAAGGATATAAACACGTTTTTTCTTGTCCTTTTTTCCCTCAATGAGGTGATGGATGTTAACTAAACGTATTGTGGTAATCATTTCACACTATATATAAGTCAAGTCATTATGCTGTACACTTTAAATTTATACAGTATTTATGTCAGTTATATCTCCATTAAACTGAAAGAAACTGAAAGAAAAAGAGAGATGTGGCTTGCATACACATTACCCCAATTATGATATACAAATAGTCAACGAACATATGAAATAAAGGCTAGCATTACTAATTATTGGAGCACTACAAATCAAAACAAAAATATGATATCATTTCACATCCATTGGTATGACTACTATAAAAAGCAAAAAACTCGGGGTGCCTGGTTGGCTCAGTGGGTTAAAGCCTCTGCCTTTGGCTCAGGTCATTATCTCAGGGTCCTGGGATTGAGCCCCACATTGGGCTCTCTGCTCAACAGGGAGCCTGCTTCCCCATCTTTCTTTGTCTGCCTCTCTGCCTACTTGTGATCTCTCTCTCTCTGTCAAATAAATAAAAATGAAATCTTTAAAAAAAAAAGCAAAAAAACTCAGAAACTAACATGTTTTGGTAAGGATGTGGAAGAAGTGGGACCATTGTGCACTCTTGGTGGGAATGCAAAACTGTATAGTCACTGCAGAAAACGGCATGGCAGTTTCTCAAAAAATTAAAAATGGAATTATAAGATCCCTCAATTCCACTTCTGGATATCTACCTAAAAGAATTGAAAACAGGGATTCAAAGAGATATCGTACACCCATGTTCATAGCAGCATTATTCACAGTAGCTAAAACATGGAAGCAACCCACGTGTCTATCAACGGATGAATGGATAGGTAAAATGTGATATATACATACGATGGACTATTAGCCTTAGAAAGGAAGGAGATTCTGACACCTGCTACAATATGGATGAACCTGGAGAATATCTGCTAAGTGAAATAAACCAGTCCAAAAATGATAAGTATGATTCACTTATATGAGCCATGTGAAGTAGTCAAATTTGTAGAAACAGAAGTTAGAATGGTGGTTATCAGGGGCTGGGGGAGGAGGCAATGGAAAGTTACTGTGTAATTGGTACAGAGTTTGTTTTGCAGGATGAAATCGTTCTAGACACTTGTTGCACAATAATGTGAATATACTTAACACTATTACATTATATACTTTAAAATGATTAAGACACTAAATATTATGTTATTTTTTTACCACAACTTAACAAAAAATATTTGAATGATTAAAAAAATAATAATAATCACAGCAGTCCCTGAGCCCACAGCATAATCACACTGATATTGGAGTTGGGTTGATAAATCTCCAGAAGGAAAAAGGAATGAGGGCTACAATGAAGTTAGCAGGAGGTAACATGATAACTGAAGTACAACCTCCATGGCATGATGCACAAGGAAAAAGGTCAGAGAGAAATTAAATACACAAAAGATGGACAAGGTGGGACATCAGAAGGGCCTTGAAGCATGCCTAAGATTTTGACCAGTGAACCTGAGGGGGAGAATCCCACTCAGGCCCAGAGAACAGCTCATAGAAGAGCATTGGGATACGCAGACGGATGGTAAGAATTGAAACCAGAGGTGTTTGCTGTAGTCAAAGCCCTGAGTCCAAGACCAATGAGCATGGTGAAGACTTGGTAGCAGCCAAGGGCAGATGGAGGTAGTTCAGGGCTATTTGGTGTTATTTGGCAAAGGTGGAATACCCAGCAGAGATGGATAGGCAGACAGGCTGTGATGTGGGAAAGGAGTCTAGTTGAGAGGCTCACAACCTGGTGACCAGGACACTGACACACTGAGGGGAACTTTTCAGGGGCCATGGCTGCCCACCCTGTGCCTGACACCACCGGCACTCTGCCGAGGGGAGGGGGCATCTGGAACCGGCTTGCTGTCTGCTCTCCAAACTCTTCCCCCTGGGCAAGAGAGGCCTTTTCTTTATTTGCAGGGTGGTGCATTATGGGAAGGCACTGTAAAATGGAACCAGACCTAGAGACACTGGTTTTAGAATGAATCACAGATACTTTGGAACGTTCCTGTCAGTGAGAACGGAGGTGATAGTAATAGAAATTGGGCAAGGGATGGGGGGGAGTCAGAAGGAGAAGATGGGTATGTTTAGGTGCGCAGACTTTTTAAGAGAATGTTCAGAGCTTCAAATATTGCAGAATAACAAAAACAACAAGATCTAATGGAAACACATTATAATGAGGGATGTATATTCCATAACAGTAGATATTAATGGAGATCTGCAGATACTGGGTAAGGACAGCTCTTTGGATGTGGTCATAACTCATATTCTCCCCATTTCTTTTTTCCCATGCTGGCTAACAACTAAGTAATTTTAGAGAACCATGTGCAAAAAAAAAAAAAAAAGAAAGAAAAAGAAAAAAGAAAAAATCTTTCCCTCTGTTGTTTTTTGCCACTCCAGCAAATTACAAGTAAAAGTGTAATTTATTTACAATTTATCTGAGTTGTAAAAAAAAAAATAATACATCTTGATTTGCAGCAGCACTAGGGAGAAGTGATCAGGATGGAAGGAGTAGGAAGCATTCCCATAAATGCCTTTGTTTTTCTGAATAATACTGCTGCAACATTTTATCAAAAAAAAGCATTTTAGGTAGCTCTAAAATTTAATTAAACTTTTTATATGTAAAATTACAACTTACACAAAACTTGCAAGAATGTTACAAAGAACTTGCATATATCTGTTCCCTGGATTCACATGTTGTTAGCATTTTCCCTTATCGCTCTCTCCTTTATATGTATGAACACATTGCAATTTTTATTTTTTATGAACCATTTGAGAGTACATAGATCATGACCCTCCATTCCCAAATATTATCTTAAAAAATATATTCTCTCATATGTAAATGCTTTTAAAAAGAAAAGAAGAGAGGAAGGGAGAGAAGGAGGGAGGAAGGCAGGAAGAGAGGGCGGGAGGATGGAAGGAAGGGAGGGAAGGAGGAAGGGAAGGAGGAAGGGAAGGAGGAAAGAAGGAAGGAATCAGAGAGGCAGAAAGGGAGGGAGAGTAAGAACATTTAAATAATAGAGGAGACTCATCCTTTCATTCCATATAATGAGCTTTTATCTGAGGGAGCATCACATGGAGATGTGGGTCTAAGTTCCCTTCACCTCCCTCCTGCCTTCAGCCACCACTTCCCTTCCTTCCACAGCTCCCGGGGCAGAGTGTCCAAGGGACAAGACAGAGTTCTCTGGGCCCAGTGAGTGGTTATAACCCTTGTTCCTGGAGATCAGTGGGTGGCTCTATGTGTCCCCTCCATAGGGATCTCCTGCTCTGTTCATAAAGTTTCTCTATTCCAGTCCCCAATCTTCCTTAGTCGTTTGAATGTCTTCCTTTCTGTCTTCCCATCATCTGCCTCTCTTCCTGGGTACCTTCCTGCTTCTCAGTCTTTTTGTCTAGCCTTGCATGTTCATTCATTGACTTATTATCCACATACTCATTTCTTTAAGGCTCTGTTCTGGGCAGGATTCTAAGATATTCCCCAAGATCCCAACCCCAGGTATGCATGCCCTGTGCAATCCCCTCTGCCTGGCACATGGGTGGGCCTGGCCTAATCAGGGGAACACTTTTAAAAGAGGGTTACATGTCAGAGACAAAAGTCAGAGAGATTCCAAACTGCAGTGGATGGTGTCTGTTGGCCTTGAAAGAACAAATTACCATGTTGTGCAAAGGGTCATGGGGCGGGAAACTGTGGGTGGCCTCTAAGACCTGAGCATAGGCCCCTGCTGATGGCCAACAAGAAAGCAGTGGCCCATGACTACAAGGAGCTGAATTTTGCCAACAGCCACGTGATCTCTAAAGAAAATCCAGACCTCCAGCCTCTTGAGACCCTGGGCAGAAGATCCAGCTAAACTGAATTGATATTTCTGATCTATAGAAACTGTGAGATAATAAATGAGTGTTCCTTTAAACCTCTATGTTTGTAGTAAGTTTTTGCACAGACATGGAAACCTGATACCGGCTGTGCATGATTCCTGTTAGTTCATCTCTGGACCTGAGTTCTAGAGCTACCCAATTCCCTAGTCCTCTTACCCGGTGCTGGTACCACTACCCTCGTTTCCAAAATCATAACCAGGATTCTTGATTCCCTGGCCTTGCACAGAATTCTCTCCTGGGAAACTCCTCTCTGCTTTGCTGATCTCCCTGTTTTGACATAAAGGCACGACTCATGAACCAATCTCCATGCTAACTGACCTCTTGTCTGGTTCACCTTTGCTCACAAATTTCATGCCCATCCTATCCTTCCCCAGTCTCTTGATATAGACCAACCCTTTCTTGTGGCTACTCTGAGATCTGCTATTAAAGAGAAGAAGGACTTTTGATCAATAAGCTAAAACAAAATCATCTTTAGAAAAACAGATGTCATTTTTCTTCTGGTTAAGACAACCATCTAATTTAATGAAGGGCAACATAAAAATAATGTCTCATCTACTGTGAACAACTAGTTCATTAGCAAGAGACAATCTTGAGCCTCTCAGAAATGTTTGAGAAGATCTTGGGAATGCCAATAATTTGGGGGTAAATTCAGGATAGCAAGGAGCTTTGTTGCAACAAGACCTCCCTTGGTGAGGCTGCAAAGCCCGCCATGCCCTAGCTGAGTCACATCGCCCCCATCCCTGGAGACTCTGCTAGTGCCCCCGTTTTCCACCCAGCACAGCAGCTGCTCTGTTTGGAGAAGAGAAGAGAAGATCCCGAGTGTCGGGTCTCATAGAAGTTCCAGGGAGAGGCAGGCAGGAGTCAGGTACAGAGATCTTTGTCTGCTGCAGCAATTCAAATCCTAGGATTCATTTCTAAGGCACTGTAAAGTAATAGAAAAATATATACTGGTTTCTGCTGTTGGTTCCTGGCACAGAGCCCCTAGAACCCTTGTCATTTCCTAAATGGTAAGAACACTAGGAGAATCTTTTGTTCTAAAATTGGTCTTGGACCTCCAGTTACTAACACAGAAGTCCTAGATCCCTTTGAAATTCCTGGCTAAGAGGAGTCCCTTCTGCTCTTGGTGGGCTTCTGGAGGGGGGCTGGTCACCAAAAGACCAAGCTGTCATTACCAGCTTGGAATTTTCAGCCCTGCCCTCCATTGTCCAGACAAGGAAGAGGGGCTGGAGGTGGAGTTAATAGTTGACCAGATCTCTGTGATGAGGCCTCCATAAAAACCCCAAGAGTAGGGATTTCACAGAGCTCACAGGTTGGTGAACACATCCACATATCAAGAGGGGGATGCACTCCAATTCCACTGGGACAGAAGCTCCTGAATTGGGGACTTTTCTGGACCTTGCCCTTTGTACCTCTTCATCTGGCTCTTCATTTATATCCCTTATTATGTCCTTTATAAGACACTGGTAAATATAAGGAAGTGTTTTCCTGAGCTCTGTAAGGCATTCTAACAGATAATTGAACCCAAGGAGGGGTTCATGGGAACCTCAATTGATAGCCGGTGGGTGAGAAGTACAGGTGACAAGCTGGGACTTGCAGTTAGTATCTGAAGTGTGTGTGGGGAGCAGGCTCAGGGGATTAAGTCCCTAACCCGTGGGATCTGATGCTATCTAGGCAGACACCCTCAGAACTGAGTTCACTGGGGGACACCCACCCTGCTGGTCTCTGTGTGGGTTTTCCCCAGTCAGAAGTTAGCACAGTAGTGGTGGCAGTAAAGGAAACCTAGGAGGAGTCTAGTGCTTTCCTTATTGGAATCTGCAGTTCTCTTACACTGGTCTCTTCTCCCCCTTATTCTCATCACCCTCTTTTCCCTCTGCCAGTGTTTTTTTATTGTTGCTTTTTTACATCTATAGGAGGAGAATACCATTCCCAACTCAGGTAATGCGTCATTTTTCATTTATACTCATGTTTAGGGGAAATTGTGTGATGCTTCATATGTCAAATGTTTATAAAATAAATTGCATGACATGACTAGATAAGGAACAGCATTTTTTAAAAAATAGCTACTACTTTGGAAGAAAATAACTTGAAAATTTCAACATAACTTTTTCAGGATTTTTTTTTTTGAGGGGTGGAAAAAATCCTAAAAGAACGGAAATTAATGACAAAGAGGATGAACACATTTTCCAAAAATCTCTCAGTACAAAAGTCATTCTAGCCAAGTGAGGGAGTGGAATGTTGGTAATATTTTTGTGAGGTGAGTTATATGGGAATAGTGCCTGCATTTGCCACAGTTAGAGTATAACTAGTAGATAATATGAAGGTTGGAAATGTTTAATAGATTTTCCAGATTTCTCTGAGTCTCCACTGCTTCATTGGCAGTCATTTAGAGGAGACCAGGTCCGGAGGCTGAGAGAAAAATCTCGGACGTTGAGAAAGAGGTAAATGAATCTTCACGCCTGTAACAATGTACACCCTCTATCCTTTACTCCCCGGCAGGATGTTGGGCAAGTTCACGGGCCTTTAGAGTGTGGGCTCTTCTGACCAAAGTTAGCAGCAAAAATTTTGAGAACAACTGCAACAGATTTTCTTTTATGGAAAAAGTTACATTTAGGATGAGCTAAAATTAATCACCCTAAGTACAAACTTCTCAAATTGTTATCACTTATTGAGACTTTAATCTCAAGAAATGTAATACATGGGTTTAGCAAAACGAATGGTCGGAAAATCATCGTGTGGCTCAAGTTGATCATGAATGCAAAAAAAAAAATAATAATAAAATAAAAAGGTGGCGTGTTGACTCTTGGATCAATTCGTTTAGAGAAGGCCCAAAGCCATTCTGGGAAAAACCATATTTACAGTGAACCCTCTGAGTTTTCTTCCCAGATTAAAGATTACACTGGTGTAAAGAACTAGCTTTGTGCTTCCTATTTATAAAATTCTTGCAAAGCCAAGTAGCAATGGGGACACATCTAAGGGTCGGAAATAGAGAAGAGCTTGCCCTGCCTCGGACTAGGATGGTAATTCTACAAAGTACGGTGAACTAGCTGTATTTCCTTAGGCCATTTGCAAGCTCTTGTTTAAGAGTAAAAAGGAATCTGTAACTTTAAGAAACAACAAATCCAGAGATAGCAAACACCACATAATTCAAATCTATATATCTCCAAACCTGCAATTGCTGCCCTGTTACATTTCATTAACTTTGAAATGAGTTTACAATTTATTCTAAAATGTACCAAATGTAATTTATTTGGAGCTGCAAGCAGCTCAGAGTAGATTGTTAGCCCGGGCTCTGAACCACTGAATAAGAAGATTCATAATGGGCATGCAGACATATTCTTAACTCCATAGCAAAGCCCACTAAACTGTGGTAATTACTCTTTGGTCATTTTCAGCTCTTAGGTATCACTTTGATGGTTGATACAACAAAGCTAATTCTTTTTCTCCTTTGATCATAGAAAGTTGGAATTTTAGTGATTATGGTTTTGAAGGTTTTTCCCCTTGATGACAGCATAAAGGAGGTCAGAGCCTTAATTCTGTCCATTAAAGTAGGACAGAAGCCTTCTCACAGGAGGAAGGCAGTCATTGAAAAATGGAGGTTCGCGTTACTGGCCTCCATTGGGTCCTGTTTCCTGCAAAATGGTTGAGTTCTGTATGACTCCAATCTCACCCTTTCACTTTGGCATCCTTGACCATCCACTGCCTTTCCCAGATCTGAAATCATTATGGGGACCATTTTAGTGATTTCTACCATTCCTTTTCTCAGCATGCTGTTCTTTCCTTCAATATTCCACTCTCCCTCTCTGTAAGTGTGCTCCCTCTTTCCTTATCTGCACCTTGTTCTTCCCAGGACCATTTCCATCTATTCACAGTCGGGCTGGTCTGTGTCTCTGCCCCTCCAGCTGGTCCCCACAACTGTGCACATAACATCATGACGCTAAATGGCCCTTTCCCCTCAATGCAATCGATTGAACAACTTAGACGGTGCCCAGGACTTGCAAACATTTTGCAGGATCCCCCACGATTCTTTCTATATGCTAGTCCCCCTTTAAAAGAAATTTTGGTTTCAAAATCTGATTGGTGGCTACTTCATGGGATAAACTAAGTAGCAGTTATACTTTTTTTTTTTTCCTGTAATCTGGCTCTTTGCATGCATGTTTTTGGAAAGTATTATATTTTTTAAAACTCTCCAGCTGGCTTAAAACGGATGGCCCACAGTTTCTCGCACATTACTGAGATGGCTGTTTGTGCTCTCTGCTATTTAGAGTTAGGAGTTAAGTGACAATACTGAGCATTTTTGCAGTCACACTTATTGTGATGTGTGTGTGTATCTCTGTCAGACACACTTCGAACCTGGAGCAGAGACAATAGGGAAAATGTGTATAATTTTAAAAATTAATGCTATCACAAAGCTATCTTCTCACCCCAAGTCTTAATGGTAAATTTAAACCAAATTCTGAGTTTTGTGGAGGCTTTTCCCAGTTAAGATCTTTTTGCTTTTATGTATATATAAAACTCATCATGGTGCCTAAAAGTGTTGTCTTTTTCTTGCTAATCTTACTGAAGTCTAAAACCTTTCCAGCATGCTGGGACTATTATCTGCCTGAGGAAAAAAAAAAACAAAACTAAAACTATCTGTAATTAGTAGATCTTATTGTGAAATGCAGCCAGCATACATGGGGTATTCTCAGGCTGTGGGAGATTTTAAAAATTGGTTATAAGCTATAAAGAAGAAGTTTTTGAGAAAATGTCTTGACATTATAAGTCTCTTTCCAGATTGGTTTTTCTGCAAAGACAACCCTGCTGGAGACGGGAAACATAATAGTGAAATGTGATGCGAAAGTATGTAGATTCTGAAGAAGCTCAAATTTTCTATTTAGCTTCATCAGAGTCATTCCTGTTTTTACATGTTGCATTTCAAACATACTCATGAATAATCATCTCAATAATCAAAGAATAACACTAGTCATGCCATCAGGAATGTGTTTTAAAGTACAATAACCAAGTATCTTTAGGAAAAAAGAAAAGTCATTTTAATCATAGTAGGATGATTAACTCATTGGCCGAATGTACACGCGGTCCGTGGGAGACCCCCTGCCAGCCCAGCGGTCTGGGAGCTCAACGCACATGTGAGCAGTTAGAGGAAAGCCTAGCTCCAAATCTTGCACAGCTTGGGCTCTCAGCTATTGGCAATCTGAGGAGTAGGATTTGAAGGGGTACTCTGACAAAGCTTCCCCGCCCCCGGGGTTGAGCCCTGATAGTAATGTAGAGAAAGTCAGGGTCTCACCCGAGGCTAGAAACTTGTTGGACATTGATTGAACTTCTGCTGAAGCTGTAAACTCCATCCCTTCCATCTACTCTCATGCTTTTCCCAGATTAGCTCATTTTTAAACCGACCATTAGTATTAATGGTTGCATTGCAATAATGCAGACTAGGTTTTGAAGACCTTTCTTTTGTCCTTCAAGCTTCTGCCCTGGTCTTGTGTGGGTCTTGTGTGAGATCACGTGAAGGACAAGGGATGCTTTCTTACTAGGCAGTTAAATACAAAAGATCATCAGTAATTACCTGTCTTTCTTTTCCCAGCCCTCCCTGGTTGCATAAGAATTAGTGCCTCCCTTTCCATGTCCTTGTGCAAGCACTCCCTGCTAAAACCAAATGCACTGAGACACGAGTGGTTAGGTAATGTCTATTCTTTCTGGTCTTGGGCACCAGGAGAAGCATCCAATCCGGAGGGTGTGGCGCCATAGGGCATGCCAGCCTGCTGTGCCATGACATGGTTGCTGAGAGCCTGGGGACATCATTCACAAGGGTCTGTGAAATATGCAAAGGAGGCTGGATCTGAGCAGACTCTTGTCTGAAGTGCAGAGAGTAGGCTGACTCTTTCTCCAGGGGTTTTGTCATTCATGCAGCGTAGAACTGCAACGGTATGTCTTTTATTGTTTGCTTTTTAATTTTGCAATCCATCCTTTTAGCAGTCATGAGCTTCAAAATGAAAATGCAAGCTTAATGAAAAATAAAGTACGAATTCGTTGTTTCTCAAGAGAGTTGATGATAGACATGTAATCGGTACCGAATGTTTTTTAATCTTTACCATCCACCATAGGGATGCAGTGATTTCATAGATGCTCAAAAACCAGAAGACATACATCTGGTAATGAAACATCAGATCCTATTTCCTTAGCTAGTAGTCATTTTACGAAGTCTGTGCCCAGAGATGATGCTTAAATGAGTGCAATTGAAGAAGGTGCTCTATATCTCACTCTATATCTCACTCAGCGAAACATGGCTTTGCATTTAGATTCCATGTCTCTTGTTCTAAATTAGTTGTGCACACTTTTCTCCACAAGGTTCTATACATGTGTGCGAAGAGAGCTGATGGCTTTCGATGGGTTACTAGGAAAGAACCTGGCAAACAGTTAAATTCTTCCACTTTTAATCAGGCATATCAGAAGCATCAAATATAAAACAAGGTAAAGCCAAAGATTTTTTTAACCCAATTCATGAAGCTAAAGTAAACCTTTTACACATTTTTTTCCTGTGAAAGATAAAATATCTGGCACAATTCATGAATGGCATTTTAAATTTAAATAAAATTTAACCTTGGAGATAAAATTATTTCCTTTTGTGATTACATTATGAATATCAATTTCACTGGGTCATAGCCTCAAACAAATGATGTTCTTAACTAAATTAAGAAAAAGACCACAGAGCAGACATGTACTTGAAATTAGCTGTAGCATAAACATAGTCCATAATGCATCCAAACAGGGTACATTATTCTACCAATTGAAACAGGTAGAAATTTATAAACCTTTATATGTCAAAATATATATATGTGCATCTGTGCCACAACTTTTTTCTGTAAAATTCATGTCGAATAAAAATACATGAAAGTTAAGGCTTGCAGTATGAGTTTTTTCTCTTTGCTGTGCACTGAGTAATGTTTTAGAAATGTTTGAGCCTTTACAAAGGGTTACTTTTTTCTTTTTTTTTTTTTACCCCCACATCTCTCTCCCCTCTAATAACCATCAGTTTGTTCCCTATAATAAGTCTCTGTTTCTTGATTTCTATTTCTCTCTTTTTTCCTTTTACTCATTTGTTTTGTTTATTAAAGTGTACAAATGAGTAAAATCATATGGTATTTGTCCTTCTCTGATTTACTTTGCTTTGCTTTATACTCTCTAGCTCCATCCACGTAGTTGTAAATGACAAGATTGCATTCTTTTTTTTTCTTTAACAATTTTTTTATTTGACAGAGAGAGACAGCGAGAGAGGGAACACAAGTAGGGGGAGTGGGAGAGGGAGAAGCAGGCTTCCCACCAAGCAGGGAGCCCCACACAGGGCTCGATCCCAGGACCCTGGGATCATGACCTGGGCCAAAGGCAGACGCTTAACGACTAAGCCACCCAGGTGCCCTGATTGCATTCTTTTTTATGGTTGATAATATTCCATTCTATGTATATATACCACTTCATCTTTATCCATTCATCAATCAATGGATACTTGGGTTGCTTCCATAGCTTGGCTTTGTAGACAGTGCTGCTATAAACATAGGGGTCCATGTATCTCTTTGAATTAGTGTTTTTGTATTCTTTGTAGTACCCAGCAGTGCAGTTGATGGATCATAGGGTTGTTCCATTTTTAATTTTTTGAGGAACCTCCATACTGTGTTCCACAGTGCTACACCAACCTGCATTCCCACCTAAAGTGCATGAATGCTCCTTTTTCTCCCCATCCTTACCAACAGCTGTTGTTTCTTGTGTTGTTGATTTTCACCATCCTGGCAGGTGTGAGATGATCTCATGGTAGTTTTGAGTTGCATTTCTCTGATGGTAAGTGATGATGAACATCTTTTCATTTGTCTGTTGGTCATTTTATATCTTCTTTGGAGACACGTCTGTCCATTTTTAAATTGGATTATTTGGTTTTGGGGTGATGAGTTGTATAAGTTCTTCAGATATTTTGGATACTAACCCTTTATCAGGTATGTCATTTACAAATATCTTCTCCCATTCTGTGGGTTGCCTTTTAGTTTTGTTGATTATTTTTGTTGCTGTGCAGAAGCTTTTTATTTTGATGAGGTCCCAATAGTTTGTTTTTGCTTTTATTTCCCTTGCCTCAGGAGACATACCTAGAAAAGCAGTTGCTCCAGCCCATGTCAAAGAACTGCTAAAACTGATAAATTAATTCAATAAAGTTGCAGGCTACAAAATCAATCTACAGAAACCTGTTGTATTCTATACATCAATAATGAAGCAGCAAAAAGAGGAATTAAGATAGCAATCCCATTTACAATTGCACCAAAAATAATAAGACACCTAGAAATGAACCTAACCAAAGAGATGAAAGACTTGTGTTCTGAGAACTATGAAACATTGATGAAAGAAATTGACGATCATACAAAAGATTACTTTTAAATCAACCTGTGTCCTACATGATATTGAACACTTTTTGTAACAAGTCCTCTAAATCTTGATTGAACTATCCAAAACTGGTTGGAAAATTTTAATTAAATAATTTGACAAATGGAGTACTGAAAAAATTCAGCTTTCAAAGCTTTTAGTAAATTGTCATTATTAAGAACAAAAATTACAAATAGGAAGGTAATGCAGTTTATTCCTACAAAAGCAGAAGAAGAGAAGAAATCAAATGATGAGAAATCACATAGTATATAAGAAATGATTTTGGCATTTGATACCTTTGGAATACCTTGAATGATACAAAGAATATTTTGATAGTCCTATTTTTAATAGGAAACTTTGTATTCTGAACTAGTGTATAATAGAAGCAGGAAGATCTATAAATCTATATCATCGAATTGGGCACAATATTCCAAAACATAATAGAGATAAATTTCATATGAGTTTTGTCTTTTAAAAATATTTAGAAGAAAACTATTTGTTTAAATATTAAGAATGGAGCACTGAGAGTGGTACATAAACAGTGAATCTTGTAACACTGAAAAAATAAAATAAAAGTATTTGGGGAAAAGTATTTAATAGGAAAAAAAGAAATATTTAAAATTACCTATTGAATGGAGTATACTTTTTGATACACAAATGATTTTAATTGAGAATATCTTCCATTTTGTGTATTTTTATCTAAATTTGTCAAGTATCTGAGCACTGGTAAGACTATTTTCTCCTTTAAAAGTACCATTGTCTCATCCCCCACCCAACCTCCCATAATCCCCCACCCTGCCTCTCAAATTTTTCATATCAGAGAGATCATATGATAATTGTCTTTCTCTGATTGACTTATCTTGCTTAGCATAATACCCTCTAGTTCCATCCACGTCGTTGCAAATGGCAAGATTTCATTTCTCTTGATGGCTGCATAGTATTCCACTGTATATACATACCACTTCTTCTTTCTCCATTCATCTGTTGATGGACATCTAGGGAGGGAGACAAGCCATAAGAGACTCAATCTCATGAAACAAACTGAGGGTTGCTGGGGGGTTGGGGGGAAGGGATAGGGTGGGTGGATGATGGACATTGGGGAGGGTATGTGCTATGGTGAGTGCTGTGAAATGTGTAAGCCTGATGATTCACAGACCTGTACCCCTGTGCAAATAACATACATTATATGTTAATTAAAATTAATTAATTAATTAAAAAATAAATAAAAATAGAATTTCATTGCTAAAAAATAATAAAAAAATAAAAGTATCACTGTCAGCCAACTGGGTGGCTCAGTAGGATAAGCCTCTGCCTTCAGCTCAGGTCATGATCCCAGGGTCTTGGGATGGAGTCTGCATCACGGTCCTCGCTCAGTGAGGAGTCTGCTCCTCCCTTTCCCTCTGCCCCTCCCCTGGCTTGTGCTCTGCTCTCTCTCGCTCACTCTCTCAAATAAATAAATAAAATCTTAAAGATAAATAAATAAAAATACCATTGTCTCTGAAGATGAGTCAACTAAAGATGTCAACAATTTCAAATATATTAACCATAAATCTATATAAAAGAATATTGTAGGTAATTTTTTGAAAAACACTTAAAAATTAAGATTGTATTGAAACTGCCAACTCCAGAAAATTAACAGTAACATGACACAGGAGAGATATATGGCTCAGAAACTGATTGAAGTATTGACTATGTTTCAAGCTTTCTATATATATCTTTTTTTTAAATCAGATAATCACTGTAAAGTTTTTTAAACTTTACTTACTTTGCACACATACACAAATAAATTATTTAAAGATTTTATTTATTTATATATTTTATTTATTTAGAGAGAAAGAGAGCATGAGCAGGGCGAGGGGCAGAGGGAGAGGGAGAAGCAGACTCCCTGCTGAGCAGAGAGCCTGATGCAGGGCTGGATCCCAGGACCCACAGTTCATGACCTGATCTGAAGTCAGATGTTTGACCAACTGAGCCACCCAGGTGCCTCAATTATTTAAAAATAGATTTAGAACAAAACTATTGTATAGGTCGATATGACAATAGATTAAGACCAAGTAATCAGTCAATGAATAAACATACCATTAGTATTTAATTTACATGATCTCAAGCATCTCACAATTTGGATGATAAATTATCCAGTCATGTCAGCATCAGTGGCTGGCAGGTCCCCCATGTGTCTCACTGCTGATGCAAGCAGCACACGGTGCTCATGCTCACTGCCACATAGGGCATTTCTGCCTCTCTCGCCTGCCCAGCGTCTAAGCCCTACTCCTGTCTAGGAGGGAGCCTTGACCTCAACTCCCACCAGAGCAGGTGAAAAGGGCAGATGCAGGCTTTCCAGTCACTCATGCACTCAGGGCCAACATGTGGGACTCAGGCTTGGCTTGAGAGGCATGGAATTGGGACAGGGAGCCAGTGAGTCAGAGAAGTGGGGCAGTGGAGAAGCCGGTGTGGTGGTGGGTGGTGAAGGCTTCAGCAGCCACAACATCTAGATGGCAAGGACGGGTCGGTGTGGGCTCCTGGGGTGGTGTGCAGAGTCCTGACCCAGTGGCCAAAGGGGATGCTGCAGTGGAACGTGGTGGAAGGTGGTGGCAGGCACGGTGGCAGGTGCAGGGAAGCACGGGGTTCCACAGGCATCCCAGACTGCCTGTGGTCGCAGATTTGGCTGAGACAGTATCTCCTGCCCAGCCTCTCTGTTGCCCCCGCCCTAAGGCTTTTTCTCCTGGTGGCTCTGTTGTTCTGTGATCAGCCCAACATGTAAGAACAAAAAAAAAAAAAAAAAATTTCCTTTTCTGCTTTTATCAACCAGAGTCGATCTCTATGGCTCCATGAACATCTAGGAGCATCAAGTGAAAGGAAAAACAAAATCCTACATCCCTAAGGTTCCCCCTTGGTCACCTTTGCTGGCCAAACCCCCATTAGGACCTTGCCCTCCACTTTCTTGCTGAGCTTTTCGAACTTCTTCCCTTATTCCCAGAAACCCCAACTGATGACTTTTATTACATTGATCGAATTGTTCTTGTTTCTTTACTTTTTTCAGGAGCTATATCCTAAATCTTCTTTTTTTCCCTAAGTATGTGACTCATCCATGTATTTGCTAAACCCAAAGCTATCTACTTTAATGGGTGATTGTGCTTCTCCAGAGAAGACAGAATTATGGTTATAAATACAAGGGATTTTTTTTCCTCTACTACTTTAGGCTATAATAATACAATACAATACAATACAATACAATACAATACAATACAATACAATACAATACAATACACAAAACCAGGAGAAAGCCAGTCTGAACACCCAACCAGTGATAACCATTTAGGTGGGTCAGGTTGAGTACGTGGAAGTAGGGGAGAGAGGGTCGCTTGGGTGACTCAGTGGGTTAAGCCTCCAACTCTTGGTTGCAGCTCAGGTCATGATCTCCGGATCCTGGGATCCAGCCCTGCATGGGCTCCGTGCTTATCTGGGAGTGGACTTGAGAATTCTCTCCCTCTTCCTCTGCCTCTCCTCCCACTCATGCTTGCACTCTCTCTCTCGCTCTAATACATAAAATAAAAGAAGAAGTGAAGAGGAGAGTAAGGTGAGTGGAGGCCATGTAGGAGGGTGAAGGAGGCCCAGGGCGGAGTGCCCCTCTCCCCAGGGTGTTGGGATGCACAGGGACTAAAGCAGCCGCACACTTGAGCCAAAGTGAAGGGCTTGGGGAAAAAGTGTGGAGGCAGGCACAAACACTCCAAGAGAGGATGGGAAAGCGGGTTCCGGTGGGACTGGGAATGCTAACAGACCCGGCGGCCGCTACACTTGAGTGGTCTCTCGATAAGAATGAGCGCAGCAAATCCATCCTGCATATGGTTCTTTCTATCCCTTCGTGTCTCAGCAATGTTACTTTTGAAAAATTCAAAGTGAAATCAGAAAAACCGCATCGAGGGACTATTTTCCATGTCCGAGTGGGAGCAGCAGGGGAGGCAGAATGTTCCGAAAGTGCAAGAGAGTCCGCGAAGGCAGGCTGGAGACCCGGGCAGGCGGTTCGAGGAGGGAGAGGTGAAAAACAACGGAGGAGGTGAGAGATGCGGAGGAGGGGTGGAGAAGGGGAGCCAGGCCGAGGCGGCAGAGACACCGCAGAGCCACCGGAAGAGGGGCGCGCTTGTGTCTGGCAGCTCTTCTCCCTTCTGGACATGTCAGCTTCCTACGCAGATTCGCCTCCAGAGCAAGGGAGCACAGGGCTGTGTTCAGGCAACCCACGTAACTAAACAGTGGGGACTGACTAGTGACCCTACAGAACGAGACTGACTAGTTACTTTAGCTTAAGGAGGAGGACGTGGCCGGAAGTCCGAGGTGCTCTGCCTCTCCACCAGGGCTGTGGCCTTGGCTTTCCACGGGGAGTTAGGGGATGTGCTCGGGTGTCCCGCTAACTGGAGATGTCACTGGCAATTCGTGGGGAAGGTCGCATTTTGTTACTTCACGTTTTGTTACTGTCCTGCAATCCACAGGTCAGCCAGATCTCCTTCAAGTTGCAAATTGTAACCCATTGGGAGAAACACTGGAAAAAGCGGAAGAAGTGGATTCGGAGTGAGGGTAGAGAAGGGAAACTGAGGCAGGTGAGCTATAGGGGCGAGAAGAGAGAGGGAATGGATGATGTGAAATGTCACTGCATTTCCGTGGATGCCTTGCTGGGCAATCATGCTGCTGAAAATAAGCCCGTGATCATCCCTGCTGTGGAAAGGAGGACTGTAAGTAAGGGGAGCAGAGGAGAGAGGGCAGAAGAAGGGAAGGGAGTGGAGAAGCCAGTGCAGGAAACACCAGGGAGGGCTGTGCACATCACCTTCTCCCTCAGGCGCAAGAGAACTTTATATTAGAGCATTTCCTAGTCAACCCCACTGGCTCCCTTTCTCCACCTTCCCTCTGTCCCGGCTGTGGGAACCGCAGATATTAAGACTTTTTTTTTTTCTTTAATGTACCTGAGATTTGTTTTAACTCCGGGATGGTGTGGCCAACAGACGTTTGTTTGTTACTCACAGATCCCAAGAGGAGGGGACACACCATGCCATGTGGGGCCACGTGGGGAATCGCCAGGTCAGTCGGGTGGTAGAGAGAAAAGAAAGGACTGATGGCAAGAGCCTTTATTTTGGTGGGATGGGATGGGCAAGATCAGGTGAGCAGGGTTGGGATTGGATGGTTTGAATAATCTCAGCAGGCTCTGGGGGATCTGGGTGGCATCCAGTTGTCTGATATCTGGCCTTGGGGTGATATAGGGCAGGAAGATGGTGTCCCAGACTTCAGGATCCTGATAAAAGGAGACAGGTAAGAGTATGGACCCAGGATTGATTAGTTTGCATACCAAAGGTGTGCATACTGTCTCTAGGAATTAGCTAATGGTGCGAGGAGAGTCTTTTCCTGAGTCTTCAAAGTCCCAGGAAGCCAAAGTGTCATAAAACTCAGAAAATAAAAAGAGACATGATTAATACAGAGACTAGGGTGGTGACAGAACAATGCTCATTTGTCATTCTGGCCCCCTGGAGTGGGTGGGGAACACATTCGTGGTGCACCTGCTGTCTGGTTCTAGCTTGGCCAGCCAAGTTCATTGGTGTGGACTAGCCAGTCTCAGCTGCCATATGAATATCGCTGGTGACATTGAAACCTTGGGACACTTAGTTTAGTTTTCCTCACACTTGATTCATTCAATAGAGATTTCTTGCACAGCCAAGCACTGAGTAGGCCCTGTAGGATAAGTCATAGATTGATTGAGTCAATGGCTCTGATTGATGGCCTCCCTAATGTAGGATCTTTATAAAATGACTTCTCAGCTCCTCTAATCAAGAGATAGAATCCATTACCCTGGGTTAGCCTTGGGCTTTGCCATGGCCAAAAGAAGAATGGCAGCAGAATTCATGTCTAGTTCTGAGTCTGGGTTCATTTGGTGATTCTGCTTTCTCTCCTAGAACTTCACTTCCACCAGGACAACAATCTGAGCTAGCCTGCTGGAGACCTTCTAGCCAGCCAGTCCCTGTCTGCCTGGGCCACTGACAGCAGGTACATACATAAACAAGCCCAGCCACCAGCAGAACTATCCAACCAATTCTAGATTCACGAACAAAATGCATGTCTGATGTTGTATACCAGGGGGGGTTTGGAGGTTGTTTGATATGGGGCATTACTTGGGGATAACTGATACAAAATATGTAGGTAGAGGACAAACAGTAGAGGAGACAGACAGCTCAAACCAGAGTGGGAAGCTTGGGCTCTATGGCATTGCATGGAGGAGGTTTCCAACCCAGATTCACAGGTCAAGAGAGCTTCTGGAAGATTTGATGTCTGAGACCAAATGAAATAGACAGAAGATAACCAGTGACAGGAGGTAGGTAAATTGCAGGTGGAGGAATGGGTACATAGGTTTAGGGGTGAGGGAAAGAATATTGATCAGCTACATGACATGACCTTCTGGACAGCTGGTGTTTACTCTCGTGTGTGTGTGTGTGTGTGTGTGTGTGTGTGTGTGTGTGTGTGTTTGCATGTGGGTGCACACGCCGAAGAGGGGGCAGTGTGGAAGCAAGGATCTGTCAGGTCATCTTGGAACTGGTGTCATACTAAGGACTTTGAACTTCATTCAGGAGTCAGTGGGAAACCCCTGAAGATTTTAAGCAAGGGAGTGACAGGATTCGTTTGACATTTTGAACCGCATGTCTGGCAAAGCCTTGATGGGAAGTGGCCCTGCCAGGATCTGCGGGGCTGATGAGGAGGTTATGGCTTTAATTGGAGGAAGCAATGCTGGAAGCCTGCTGTAAGGTAATGCCTCGGAGAGGATAAACTCGAGAGTAAAATTACATACAAAATACGTGAGACTTGCAAAGCATGTAAAATAATGTGCAAACATTTTTAAAAGAGAAATTAAGAAGCATCATTATGGCCAAAACAAGTATTACCAACCATTCTGACTCTTCTTCTCTGTAGCAGGTTGGATCTCTGGGCCACGCATATTTTGGTTAATGGTAGAGCTAGCACTTAACTGCATGAATGAGATTCTTTTGGCTGACTTCTCCTGGATATTAACTGTGTCACTAAGTGATGTCTGTCACATTACTTTGGCAGTTCTCCGGCTTTATGCTCCACTGAGTTGCTGAGACAAATGTCTACCTCAAGTCCTCAGACCGTTGTGAAACTTGCAAGCGTGGTTGGAAGGGGGCCTCTGTCACCAAGGGATGGCAGAACAGCTTTCAAGGTGAAGGTTTTCAAGACACAGCCCTTGACGGCTCTGGAGAGTTGCCACTGATGCCCAAGCGGAAGCTGCCTTCAGTCCAGGAGACAGGAATGCAAACTGCACTTGCTCTATGCAAAATTGTTCATACTATCAATATGCTGGGAGGGGCCCCACGAGGCCCAGCCAACTGCAAGGTGGTGGGCTGGGTGGAGGCTCCAAGCCAAATTCATTCGAGGCGACAGATCTGTTGCAGATTTCTGCAGAGAACGGCAGGGGCTCCATCCCAGTACAAGATAGTATTGAGGTACCCAAGTGGTAGTCTACCCAGAGGAAATGGCACCTGACAGGGTTGGGTTTGGCCCTGGGAGAAGGCTGTGTCCAGATCCTGGTTCTAGTTCCTAGAGATGGCAAAAGGGGTGGGCAAGCAAAATCTCAGGGAAGACAAAATCTTAGACTGGGAGAGACATGCAGAATAAGACATGCCAAAGATGCCAAAGATGGCAAAGCCTTCTTCAAGGGTGCGTGGTCCAACGTCCTGAGGGGCATGGGGGGAGCGTTCGTGCTGGTCCTGTACGACGAGCTGAAGAAAGTCATCTAGACATTCCTCCTCCAGACGCGGGGACCAAGGGAATCCTGTAGAATACTTTTAACTGTTACGGACCATTGATCTTCGAGAAATTCCAGTGTCCTTGTCCCGGCCAGATCACGTGTAGAGGGCTGGGGAAGGTTCCAAAGGGGGCTCATTGTGATTGACCATTGGCACCTGATTCCATGTATTGATTACAGGGGGGGGAGGGGAATCATGAGGTCTTCGTGGGTCCATAGGCGGGCAGCTCCGCGGCACAGACCTTAAGAGTCCAGGTGCTTGTGGGACCCAAGTTGCGTTTAAGTATTTATTAAAAAAAAAAAAAAATCATGTCTACATTTGTACTTAAGCACTATTCTCTTTTGCACAGCCGAATATTTCCAATCACGTTTCATGTCGGACATTCTGCTGCAAAACCATAAAAAAACGGGACACAGAAAAAAAAAAAGTGAAGATTCACTAAGGGGACGTGGGGGCTGGGTCATCAGAATTGCTGGTAGACCTGCCTCACTCCTCCTGACTCCTGCTGGAATTGGATCTATAGGTGAGTGGTTTTGTCCCACGGGAGTAGCATGGACATGAAAATAATTGCTGAGTACACCTTCCTGATCATCTATTTTCCCTGTCTTTTATATCAGAACCCTAGCTTTGAGTGTAGCACCTGGTGAACCTACATAATAAATCCAACCTGTCCAGGCCACCTTGCAGCTGAGTGTGGCCATGTACTTCAGTTCTGGTCATCAAAATGTAAGAGAATGAAATGGTCATTCTCTCAGCAGTGCTCTTTAAGAAGAGTGAGCAGGTCATTTTTTGTCACTTTCTCCTTCCTGACGACTAGAAGGTGGACATGATGGCTGGAGTGTAAGCAGCCATCCTGGGCTAGGAAGTGCCATGTAAGAGTGTCTCAAAGCCCTGGCCTCCTCTTTTCAGATTTTTTTTTTATGAGTGGGAGTAATAAATGTGTATCTTATAGGAGCCCCTTGAGTGTCCACATGTAAATACATTATATCTCAGCAAACCCAATCCTGCCTGAATTGCTGAACATCTGATTCCTTTTTGACTTCCAGACTAAGGAAATATTTCCTTTTCAATGATCCATTCAAATTAGTGAAGCATTTATTTGGGGCTGGGGAATGGCAGCAGGAGCTGTTACATGGATGCATTCTTCATTATTCTGTCCTATTTCAGCACTAACTTTTTCTGGAGATGGTTTTAGAAGCCAAAAGAATTGTTTTATTTTAAACCCTGCTTTCCATATTCAGTTCTCCAATTGCAACTTCAATGTCTAATACAAAAAATGTTTGGAGAAACTGAACCAATACAGTTGGCACACATTAACCAAGATGCACACACTCTTTAACTCCTTAATGATATCGAGGAGACACTCGGTCCAGCTGCAATGTCCAACAGTTCCTGAGAAGATTCAAATAAAATATCATGGCGTCTAAGAACGGAGGTTTCATTTTTTTTTTCAGCCCAACAAAGACTAGAAATTCATTTTAACCCCTGTCAAATATAAATCTGAAAGAAGTTATAAAAGCTCTTCCATATGCCGAGGCACCCCACCATTGTGAGCTAAATGCTAACCACAGTCTTGTCATATTTTCTCTATTTTCACGTGAGGATTAAGGAAGATAGGGGCAGATACTGTGTTTAAGTTCATGTGTGTTTCCCTCTCCATCCTGAGACATGAGATCTTCTGGTATGGTTTGCACATCCTGAGACCCGGAGGCACCCCAGTGTGAGGCACGAGCGGATCTGGCTCAAATCCTAGGGGATAGGTGAGTGTCACCCAACCTCCACTTACTCATCCATAGATGGGATAATGGGCTGCTTCACAGAATTGTTTAGAGGGTGACATGAAATAATCAAGTGAAAAACATGTATTCATGGCCTCTCTACCCTTTCCTGTCTAATAAATGTACTGTAGGCTGAAGTCCATTCTGAGGGACAACAATTGGGTTTTTTTGAACTTCTCAATAGTTATTTGAGTGTAACACCAGCTAAGGAAGAGGGTGTGAGGGCACGAGCTAGTTCTTTTAAGGCTGATTCAGGCACAGAGACTTAACCACTCAGTTTGAATCTCTGAATCATAATTTGGATTCTCCACCACTGCATAATGACAGCACCCCCTCTTCCCTACCTCTGCATAATGACAGTGCCCTCCCCACTTCTGCATAATGACAGCACCTCCCTCCCCCACCTCTGCATAATGACAGCACTCCCTTTCCCCACCTCTGCATAATGACAGCGCCCCCTTCCCACCTCTGCATAATGACAGCACCCCCTTCCCCACCTCTGCATAATGACAGCGCCCCCTTCCAACCTCTGCATAATGACAGCACCCCCTCTTCCCCACCTCTGCATAATGACAGCGCCCCAACCCCCATAAGACTGTTCCGTGTGCCTAAAGCCTAGCCTGGCTTAGAGCTCCTGTGGATCAGTGGCTTTCTTATTTCCAAGGTGTTTATCTTGGTGCACGCTGTGCTAGCAAGCAAATATTCGGCAGATGTGAGCCCACTCACGTCATCTGGAAATAGTCTCAGCAGAATGTGCATTTGCGCCCTCTCTGGGGTGGCTCCGCTTTTCAGTTTTCAGTGTGGCTTTCCGGTTCTGCTGTATGAGAGCTCTGGCTCCATTTAGAGCCACCTTATTAAATTTGCTTCCATGCATACAGCAGGATCATGGAAGAGTTTAGTTGCACAGATTGAACCAGAAAGTGGTCTTCCCGAAGGCTACTAAGCTAATAGATGTTAGCATGTCATTTACCCTAGATCTTCATGGTTCATATTGGTATTGGACCAGGTAATGCCTCAAAAAGCCATGGTCTTATGCTTTCATGCCACCAGCCCTTCCAGTAGACCTACCTGCCCACTCTTTGGCAGGAAGGAGTTTTCCAGGTGTTCACGCACACACAGGCACACACATATATTGGAGGTCTTCAGACACTCTTTGGGGGGAGTGGTGGTAAAGCCAACTGATTGGCAAAATCTTCCCTCTTCTTCCTTTTCAGAGTAGTTGGCAGTTGAATATAAATGAAGCTTGTTGAAATGGAAAATTTTCTCCGTGCATAATTAGACTAAATGAAACATGAGCTTATTCTCAATGTGTTTCTTTTATTTTGGGAAACTTCAATTTCTAAAAAAAAAAAAATGCAAAAAAGGAAGCCGAAATATGGAAGAAACAAGCAATAGATTTAAAGAGAAATGTGAAATGACTGTGTTTTGAAGATGCAAGGACTAGTGTAGGTTTGCACATAACACATTTGAGGTTTTTGTCATAGAGAGACAGTAATTTCATTGCGCTCAGGGCTGCTGTGTTATAAAAATCTTACACAAACTCCAGAATTCTGAGTATATTCCCACCCTCTTTCCTAACTTCTATGAAAACATCCACTTTTTTAACGGAGATTTCTCTAAAAAATGAATAATCCCAGACCTCAAGTGTTATCAAACTGATGGCTATTGTAACCATTTCTTTAAAAATTCCCTGAACATAGTAAATCATTTGAAGCCATTTTCAATGACCTGAAAGATTCTACAATCAAACTTTAGACATGAATAAAAAACATGGAATTAAAAACACAGTATGAATTAGTGAGCACATGGGTAATAAATGTCCCCATAGGAAACTATTTCTTTAATCATTTGTTTTTGTATTTTCTAACTTGTCCGATATCTCACATACGTGTAGCCCTGAAATGATTTCTAGCACCCTCTTTGAGGAAGAAAAACAATTTATTCTAGAAGAAGTGTAATACATTCTGGTTTATTGAACATGGCTGCCTCTAAACCTTCTTTTGGAGAATGCAGACTGTTTTTGTTTTTGTTTTTGTTTTTAATGTTTTTGTGAATCATTCACATTTTAGATTAAATGAAGTAATAGCCTACCACATGTACAATTCAACATGAATGAATGAACACAGTTAACGAACTTGGGAATACTCACCACGTATTGGAACATCAGGTTCTCGGCCTCAGCACTAATGATTCTGAGGGTGGGGCTTTCTTTGTGGTTGGGGCTGCCCCATGCAACTTAGGATTTTGAGCAACATGGATGACCTTTACCATCTAGATGCCATAACACGATCACCCCCAGCGTGACTACTAAAAATATCTCCGGGTATGGCCAAATATCCCTTGGGTACAAAATTGCATCTGATTAATAACCGCTGGCATTATTTTTTCTGGAATCATCCACATTGTTTTTTCTTTTTTTCTTTAAAGGATTTTTTATTTATTTATTGGACAGAGAGAAACACAGCAAGAGAGGGAACACAAGAAGGGGGAGTGGGAGAGGGAGAAGCAGACTTCCCACCAAGCAGGGAGCCTGATGCAGGGCTCGATCCCAGGACACTGGGATCATGATCTGAGCCTAAGGCAGATACCTAACGACTGAGCCACCCAGACGCCCCATGGAATCATCCGCATTATTAATGACTTGTTGATCGTATGTCTGGTTGTGGGAAATGCTCTTTCCCATCATTATGTAGCTAAGTCTGCTGGCCTGACTTTACCAGGTACCAGACTCATGGACTTCACAAATCTGTGGTTCAAGTTTTCAGTGGTATAGACATCCCACTTGTTCTTCTTAACATAACTGAAGAGCGCTAATAATTATCCCTCTACTTAATTGTTCATTCACTTCACAAAAATACATAAGTCGCTTTTCACAAGCTGGGCGTTGTTGTAGGTTCTGGAGATACCTCAGTAAACAGACAGGCAGAATTCCTTGCTTTCATGGGCTTTATATTCTAGAGACTAGGGAGTAGGGGGGAGAGATGGCAGAGAAAAAAACACAAGTGAATTATATCATGCACGAGAATATGCTAAAGCGATATGGAAAAAGAAAAGGAGATGAGGTAAGGAGGATTTAGAAACTCAGGAAGGGGGCTGTTATAAATCAAATGGGGTGGTCCAGGGAAACTTCATGAAACAGGTGGATGTTTGGGCATAGACTTCAAGGAGGTGAAGGCATGAGTGAGTCTGTTGTCCTGCCCATGGACCTGCGGTAGAGGCACTCCTGGTGTTCAGCGGCAGTGTGCAGGCCAGCCCGGCAGGACAGGTACGTACAACAGCAGCATCACAGGAAGTTAAGTTGGGGGCTAGCCAGGGGCCTGGCCATACGGACCCTTGGAGTCACCATGAGGACTTTGGCTTTTTCTGTAAGAGGAGCGGGGACCCATGGGATGGCTGGAGCAGGGACATGACATGAGTTCGCTTATGGTTTAATAGGCTTCCTCCTGCTGTTAAGTAGAGCATCAGCTGTAGGAGGGCAGGAGCGGGAGCTAACTACCCATCCAAGACCCTATGACAGTGACTTAGAGCCACAGATGTAGAGGCCAGGCCTGGGTAGAAGCCAAAGAGGTGGCAGGTTGTGTGAGAAAGGAAGTGGCCCGATAGACGGCAGGGCCACTGAGGCTTAGCTCTTTCCCAGGGCCCTGGAGAAACATCAGAACCCAGCTTAGTAAATAGGTTTCATGTGTCTGTGGAAAACTAGAAGTCTGCATCCTCTCATGCAAGTATTTTGTGTACGATGTGATTTAGAAGTGCTGGTCACCTTCCAGGAAGCAGGAAAGGGAAGGACGGGCTCTGAAATCGATGGCACTTCAACAGTGTGTCTGACGCATCACCTCCACTTCCACCTTCGCTCCCTCCCTTCCTTCCTTCCTTTTCTTACTCAACGAGCATGTACTCTTTGGCTGTAAACCTAAGATTCCCAGCAGATCCATCAGGAGATCCATCCAGGAGCCCAAAGGAATGGAACTGTCCAAGGTTTTGGGTGAAGGCCCTGAATCTTCCCCTCCCACCCAGTCTGCTTCTTACTGGTGGTGGCACATTCCACATCTTAACATAAAGCTGGTGTCTGCCTGCTCCCCGCAGATGTGACAGCTTCTGTCTGGAGTCACAACGCCCCTTAGCGTCTGCAGCAGAAGTCCAGCTTCCGGTGAGGGCACCTCCACCGAGAACTTGGGCCAACAACACTCCAGCCGTGAGTCACTTGCCCTGTGGAATCCCAACATCATCTTTATGTGCAATCATTCTAACTGGAAAATAAGCAGAATTGTAAAGGTGATGTTAAAAACGGCATTTGTTCCATTTGCAACGACATGGATGGAACTAGAGGGTATTATGCTAAGCAAAATAAGTCAATCAGAGAAAGACAATTATCATATGATCTCTCTGATATGAAGAATTTGAGAGGCAGGATGGGGGGTCGTGGGGGGTGGGGGAGGGAAATAAAAAAAAGGTGGGATCGGGAAGGAGACAAACCATAAGAGACTCCTAAACTCATGAAACAAACTGAGGGTGGCTGGGGGGTAGGGGTGGGTAGGGATAGGGTGGCTGGATTATGGACATTGGGGAGGGTATATGCTATGTTAAGGGCCGTGAAATGTGTAAGCCTGATGATGCACAGACATGTACCCTGGGGCAAATAATACATTATGCGTTAATTAAAAAAATAAAATTTAAAAAATGGCATTTGTTATTAGCATCAGCTTGTTATTTTTCATAGTTACCATATTAAAAAAAAAAAAAAAAGAATGTTCCAGCTAATGCACCCAATGAGAATCAGCTGAAATATTGGAAAGCATGGCTGGAAAATAAGAACTCGCTTTTTTTTTTTTTTTTCCTGTTCATGTATCTGTGGCCAGTGCTGACTTACGGTCTCTTGATCCCACTCTTCTGCGTGGTAAGTGGGTCTTAGAGAAACGACTGCTCAGATTTTTTTGTCCCCTAATCTACATATATTTTATTTCCTAGTGTGAAAAAATAGCACTTTTGCTTTATTATAACTCAGAATAAAAAAAAAAAAGACACAAGTTGGTGGATCCTTCAGCAACTATGGTGGGAATGGCTTGTTTTTATTGATCTGAGTTCATCCTGGTCTCGGTCTGTCCATAACCACATTCACACACTCAGTGTTTTATCACACTCAGCATTGCTTAAGAGTGTTTTTTGTACCATTTGAGTGTCAGCCGTTTCTATTAAGTACTGATTAAAAGGACACACAACTTGCTTTACCAAGGTTTTATCTCATGGGAAAGCAAAAAATACTTGAAGAATAAGACAAGCTCAGTCAGCCAGGCAAAAGGCATCATGGCCTTGGAATCTGAAATGCTTGGTTTAGACCCCAGGAGCCTCAGATTCTTCATCTGTAGGGGTGAGGCAGTCACATTTGGTGTGCTGTTATTCTCTACTTCCTCCTTTGGACCCTTTTCCACCCTTCACCTTATGCTTGATAATGCCCTCTAAGACCTGTGTCACCCCTGACCCTCTGCCTTCCAACTTTGGTTGGATTCAGCCAAAGGGAAATAGGATCAGAAGACTGGAGATGGTGGGGTGGTTATTCTCCCTCCTTCCCTGCCCACTGGATGATGGCTCTAGTCTTCCACGGAGGGGTCAGCATTCTCTCTTAGCCATTGAGTTCAAGTTCTAGTGACACCATGCCTCTACTTGGTCTCTTAGATTTACTGCCTGAGTGTTTCACCGCCCCCTTTTGTCCCCTTAATCTTAATGGCACCTTTGTAAGTTGTTCCTCCATTATGTCCCTCTAACCATTCATGTGAGCGTGCCCCCTGTTTCCTACCCACACCGTGGATGGACTACCTGGGGTGTAGGATTACAGTTAGGATTAGGTAAGTGAAGGCATGTAGGTTGTTTAGCACTATCCTGGTTTACAGGACTTCCCTACACTTAGTAGAACCTTAGTAAGCGTTAGTTCCTTTCCTATAATATAAAGTAGCCAGTACAACAAAAAGACAGGACCACATTTGAGATATTAATGTTTTAGGGTAAGATCTTTGGGTTGGTCTTTTGATGTGTGTAAAATATCATTACAAGATTAAGGGGTGAAAGTGTTTCTTCATGCTGCTAGGCAAAACTGTTTGAAGAAACCATGAAAGAGTACTAGAAGTTAAGACAACAACAACAAAGCACTTGTACTCTTTTCCCACCTGCTAACCTTGGCTTTGGCACATCGGAGGGTAACTTGATATTGTAATGAAAGCAACACAAATTGGAAAACCTGTTTTCTGGTTCTTTCTTGAGACTTACGAGGACTTCATGAAATGATCTCAAAGTCCCCTTAGAGCTTTCACATGATATGAATTTGACAGAATTTTTTAAAATTACTATAAATTCAGCATGGTCAGAAGTAGTTGCAGGTGGCACGCTTCTTCTTGAGGCTGGCAGGATTTGAACTAGACAATGGAGCATGGGTTCAATTTGCAAAAAAGCAGAGGATAGGGCCAAGTAGCAGCAAGAGAAGGACCTTAGCAGAGTTTGATACAAAATTATGTTGACTTCATAAAACAAGTTGGAAACTGTTCCTTCTTTTTTTGTTTTTTTCTGGAAGAGTTCATGTACCATTTGTGCTTTATTTTCATTAAATATTAATATTATGTAACAGTGATGCAAGCCATTAAACCCTGGAGATTATTTTGTGGGAGAGTTAAAAAGTGTGGGTTCACTACTTCAGTAAGTATAAAATAAGTAATATTTTCTATTTCTTCTTGTGTCACTTTAGATATATTTTATTTTTCTAGGAATTTGATTTCATCTAAATTTTAAATTTTATTGGCATAAAACAATTTATCTTATTTTCTTATGATTTTTGATTATTTGTGAGATGGGTAGTGATGTCTCCTTCTTCCTCAGTACTGGAAGTTTTTTGAAGCTTTTTTTTTTTTTTTCCCTTGACTCATCTCTTCAGAGATTTATCAGTCTTACTACCTTTCTCAAAGAAATAACCTTTCTTCATTCTGTTTATTGTATGTTTGTTTATTATTTTATTAATTTATTTTCATATCTAAAATTTTGTTCCTTCTGTTTTTGAATTTTAATTGTGATTTTTTCTAACTGTTTTAAGATACTTATTTATTTTCAGCATTTCTTTTTTAATACTTGATTTAAAGTTGTAATTTCCATCTGAAAATGGTTTGGCTGCATTATACACATGTAATATATTCTATTTGAATTATTATTTAGTTCAGAATATTTCCTATATTTTGTTATAATTTATTTTTTGGGCTACAGATTACTTAGAAGTATATTATTTTCCAAATATAAAGGATTATTCAAATATATGAGATTAAAACGCTTTTCATTTTGCTAGTCATTTTTAACTTGTACTGAAGTCAGTTATGTACTTTACTATTTTGATCCTTCATATATCTGAGATATTATTTACATATCTGTAAATTATCAATACATATTTTCTGTGTGTGCTTAAAAAGAGTGTGTGTTCTGCAATAAACCACTGCAGGCTTCTGTAAATGTCAATGAGGTCAAATTTGTCAATCATGAAGTTCAAATTCTGCATATGATTGTGCAAAATCTCTTAGTGATTATTTTGTTGGTCTGCTTGAGTTCTACATTACTGAGAGGTTACTGAGTGCTCATGTATCTATCTGTTATATTTGTTAATTTTGGCTTTATATATCTGAGGCTGTATTATTAGATGCATAATAATTTGGAATTATTTTATCTTCTTATTAAATAAAACTTTTATCATTGTGAAATACATGTGTTGAACTATTACACATTTTGCCTAAAAACCTTGTATTCTTATATCTATCTGTACTCTTTTAGGCAGTATATTCTTACTACCCTTTTATACTCAATGTTTGTGTATATACGCCCACATGGAATATTACTCAGGCATAAAAAGTGAAATCTTGCCATTTGTGACAGTATGGATGAACCTAGAGGGTATTATGCTAAGTGCAATAGGTTAGACAGAAAAAGACAAATACCATATAATTTCACTTACTTGTGGAATCCAAAAAAACAAAACAAATGAGAAAACAAGTAAAAGATAAAACCAGACTCCTAAATAAAGAGAAAAAACTGGTGGTTGCCAGAGAAGAGGTGGGGGATGAGAGAAATAGTGAAGAGGATTAGGAGGTACAATCCTCCAGTTGTAAAATAAATAAATCACAAGGATGAAGAGTACAGCATAAGGAATACAGTTAATAATACTCTAATCATTATATGGTGACAGATGGTGACTACACTTTTCATGGTGAGCACGCATAATATATAGAATTGTTGGATCACCATGTCGTACCCCTGAAACTAATTAGCATTTTACGTCAACTGTACTTGAATTAAAAAAAATGGCCTGATAATTTTTTTTAAATTATAGCATTTAATCTATTTCAATTAACATAATTACTGATAAATTGTATGTCAATTTTCCATGTTACTATATGATTTTTATTTGTCTTACTAGTTCTGCATTTCTTTTTTCTTCATTTTTGCTTATTCATGTTTGAGTATTTTTAAGTCAATTTCTTTTATTAGTATTATTATTATTAGTTTAGCTATCACTCAAGATAATAGGATATTATCTTTGAATATATCCTTGAATTATCAAATCTAATGTAACCGTGTACTCTTACCCTTTTTCGAAAAAAATGAGTAATTTAGAAGTCTAATTTCATGTATATTGATACAAGGCTTTATACTACACTTGTAGCAAATTTTAATTCTGTATCTATTCTAAATCCTCCACATATTATTATAGATAAGTAATATCCAATGATATCTATTCACAAGTTTATCTTTTTTTGAAGAGTTTACTTATGTCTTTATTAATGTATAAGGCATAGCAGTTTTTACTACAGCTTAAAAAGAGCAACATCTTCTAGGATCTCTGATTTATTATTCTTTTTATTGTTTTTCTTATTTTTTAACATCTGAGCTTTTTACTTTAGACCTAAAGGATAATTGCAAGAAGAGTACAAATCATTTCCATATATTCTTTATATAAATTCCTCAAGTACTTACATTTTACTACATTGACTTTATTTTGCTCTCTCTCTCACCTTCCTACTCACTACACACACACATATCACATTCAAAATTTTTTTAAGGGTCAGTTTATTATTGTCATGTTGCCCATTTATCTCTGAATATCTCACTGTGACTTTAAAGCAAAGGCATTCTCTTACATAATGGCAGTACAATCACTAAAAACCAGGGAAATGGCATTGATACAATCCTATTATCTACTCTATCAAAATTATTCAGACTTCAGCAAGTAGCCTAGTATTGTGCTTTACAGCAGAAGAAAGTTCTGGACCAGGCTTTCCACTTGGACATCATGTCTCCTCATCTCAATCTCTTTTGATGTGGGTGAATTCTTCCATTTTCCTGTACATTTCATGACACTGACTATCTTGAAGAAAAGAAGACAGTTACTTGGAACATCTTCAGTTTAGGTTTGTTGGCTGTTTCCTCACGATTAGATCCAGGTTTTGCCTTTTAGGCAGAAATACCGCAGAGGGGATGCTGAGCCATTTACCTAGATCATGAGACACAGGATGCCGATATGTCCCCTTTCGAGGGATGGTGACCTGAATCCCTTCACTATGATGGTGTCTGAAATTTCTCCACTGTAATGTTACTATTCTCCCCTTGGCAACTAGTCAGTACCTTGGATGAGGTAATTAGGACTGTAAATATCTGGTTACCCCTCAAAATCAGACAGAGCATTGTCTTCTCCATAGAAATAGTAGAGACCAGAAAGCAGTGGAATAATCCTTAGTGATGAAAGAAATAGCTGCCAACCTAGAATTCTTTAGAGGGAAAATATCCCGGAAGAATGGATATGGCATGCAGTCATTTTATTGTTGATTGATTGATTGATTGAAGTATACAGTTCACTGAAAAGTCATTTTGAAAACAAAAATGATCGTTCACCTGAGATGCTCATGGAAAGGTAACGCTCACCATCGCTTTGCGACACTACCATGCCAGGCCAAGTTCTGCTGACATGCTTGCCAGCCTGATTTACGACCCTTTGTCTCACCCCCACGTTTGGAACCTGTATGTTGCCTAACTTCAGGAGGATGTCTCGGGTTTCCAGTGCCTTGGAATCCTTGACCTAATAGTCTGCTCATTCCTTGTTTTCCATCTCTGCCTTGTCTTGACTCTTCTGGTGGTGGTGACCTCTTGCCCTGAGTCAGTAATCCACAGCTGTTATGCTGAGACACAATGATTTGTAATTTGAAATTTGATAATTCAGATCTTTATAAGTAAGCAGAGCATCTCAGAGCACTTTTTATCTCCAGACCCTGCTAATGAATGAACTATTATATGCAGAACTTTGGTCTTCAGACTTCACTTTCAAAGAGCTGTCCCAATCTTTCTGTAATAAATGTGTTATTGCTGGAGGATCCAGATGGTTGCTGATTTAATTCAATTGCTAAGCAAAGGAGGAAAAAAAAAAGTTTAATCTACTCCTATCCGAAACAAAGAAATCTCAATTTAGGAAGCAGGTTTACCCTATTTAAAATATTGCAAACATTTTGACCGGTTGGATGAGATCAGTGTATCTTGAAATCACCTAGGAAAAGCAGTTTTGCAAGGCATATGGCTAATGTGGCACATTAGAAGCCTTTCGATTCCCCTTAGCAGTAATTTCATACCTACTAATATGGTACTGGAGGAAAACTTTCATGCGTGGTGGAGGCCATTAGCCTGGGTCTGGATCCGGGAGGCCTGGGGGCAGATGTTGAATACAGAGGTGACTTCACCTCTCCAGCCAAGGTAGAGACTGGGATGGATGGTTCCTACAATCCCTTCTCAATTCTAAAATGCTATGACTTTAATATTCTTACCATTCAATTAATAATGCACCAGTATCTCATTCACATGGTTAAATCAAAAATTTTATAAATGTAGCAGTTTCCTTTCTCCAGTGAGGAAGAGAAGCTCAGCTGCTTTGCCACCACCTTCATTATTAAAATAACTTTCTCTCTCTTGGACACACACACATCAACGCTTTAGGAGCCAGAGGCGTATGTGTTGGGAGCAAAAAATGACAATCCTTAAGCCAAAATGTAATATCATTTCAGTTCATTATTTGCCATGAAAACTCATTCCTCAGAATTCAGACTCCTGAGAGATATTAAAAATGTCAAGTGAGGAATGACAGCATAAAATGCAGATTGATTTAGGTTTTCAAAATTGATTAGTAATTTGAGGCCATGAGAGCAATTTGTGTGGTGTTTTCACTCTACTAGTTGCTAAAATTGATTAGTGCTTTTTGAGGAAGGTATAGCAAATTGCTATGCTAATCAAAGTACATTAAATCATGAAGCAACTTGATTACCAGTCAGCAGAGCTTCTACAAAACCGATTTGGAGGCAGTCTGCATCACGGCAGCAGGTAAGCTGACTATTTCCCATTCTTTCTTTCCGATTTTGGGGTTCGGGGTAGTGACAAAAAAGCATCCATGCTCTTCACCTTTATGATTTCTTAGTCTTCCAGAAAAAAATAAGTTGTGGTTTAAGAAGGTGCAAGGATCTATACTACTTTGCATTGCAAAAATAATAATAATAATAACAACTATATCTGCATTTTACCCTTTTGGTATTAAATTGCTTTCATTGGGTAAATGGTTTTAACTGTGGCCTTGTCTGCCTGGGGCAGGGATATAATTTGTAGGTTACAGCCTGGAACGCTGAGGGTATAGCTTCCCCATCATATTGGAATGTGTTGGCCTGTCAAAAAAAGCTCACGATCTTTTGCTGTCAGCGTCTGGACAAGATTTTGTGTTGGAAGGAGTGCATTCTTTCCTCATGTCTATACCTTATCTCATACTTTATTGCCATGTCCTTAGGATATTTGAAGAGTTAGGGTAATATTACAAGAAAATATCCAATTTAAATCAATTCCGTAAAATGAAGCAATCTTAACAGTTTGGAATCTAGTTCTGTCAACAACTCAAAACAAGTTAATAAAAAATACTAGCATGTTTAGGTTTGAATTTATTTTAGGATCTTCATATTTTTCAGACCATGGGACAGGCAGCATAAGAGTAAATCATTCATTAGGTGTGAAGATTTTCACGCCTCACTTCCCTTTCTTCCCTTGTATTCCTTGAAGAATTTGGATTCATTAGGAGTGGGGTAGAGATTAGAAATCTGTACTATCAATGAACTTTTCATATATCCAACTGATTTGCCACTAACTTTGAGAACTAGTGACTTAGTCCAATGTCTTCATTTAACAGATGTAAAAACTAAAGAGAGGTACATAGGGAAACTTGATAGTAGTAGATCAATATGGAAAATCCCAGATACAGAGGAAATCATCTCAGAAGACCCCATGGAGAAAGTCACAATTAGAGGTCGGCCTTGGAAGTTGAATCAAGCTAAGATGCCAGAGAGAGATTGGAGCTGCCGTCAGAGGTTGGCGACAGCTGGACACTGTTATGACCTAATGCTGGAGGGAACTAAGGAGAAGATGGCATCCCCAGAGCCTAGGAGCTGGCATCACCCAGCAGAAGCTAAGACCGTGGTGGGTCTCTCTCACCTTTCCTTGGCTAAACCTAGCTGGATACTAGCTAAACCAATGAGCACAGAAATTGCTATTGGAAAATGTTCATTAAAAGTGTGAGTCAGCCTTTTTTTGATATGAGCAAAATAGAGATAGGGAGAGATGTTTCTTAGGAAAATCGGGCAAAAATTTGGACCCAGTATGTCTCATCATGGGTTTCAACAGTTCTGCTTGTCACCTGGGGCCTCACAGAATTTACACAGTGAGGTTCTTGCTGTGAAAGATGCCTTCAGTTATTTGATTTCTTTCTTTCCAGTGAAGGTGAAATGAAAAAGAAGGAAATGATGACGACAATAACAGTGGTCAATTATTGAGCCCATTAAAACCATCAGGTATGATTGTCACCTCTTTTTTTTTTAATTTTATTTATTTATTTGTCACAGAGAGAGAGAGAGAGAGAGAACATAAGCAAGGGGAGCGGCAGGCAGAGGGATAGGCAGGCTTCCCACTGAGCAAGGAGCCAGACATGGGATTCGATCCCATGACCCTGGGATCATGACCTGAGCCAAAGGCAGGCACAAAACCAACAGAGCCACCCAGGCATCCCTGACTGTCACCTCTTCATTTGCCAGTAACTTCCTTGCTCATTGATATGAGTATAGGAAATATCCCCCTAATTTCAGCCTCTTTGGTTTGAAAAATATAGTTTGAGATATTTAGATATCTCCTAGTTTTAGATACTTAATATAATCCCTCATTTTCACAGTTACTTTGTAGAAATATAAGACTTTGTGTCCAGAAAATATTAATAATTTTTTGTCATTACAAATGGTGAAGATGTCTCCTTGGAATTTGACTTGGACTATGATGGCCATAGTCATAAAACATATATGCCATGTGAGCTGTAGATTATCCAGCCCTGGTGTCCTTCATTTCACTCTGGGATAGAGTTGAATGCTCTTCTTTAAGGGATCATGCTCTGACTGTCCAACCATGCAGATTGCTCTTCAGCATAGTCCCATGAGGCACTGGGAAATATTATGCAAATGAAACACACTTCATTGAATTTTACTGAGCCCCATTCTTGTTTTCCTCTCATTTATAGCTACTATACAATGACCCTGAATAATCAGAATGTGACCATTTATTTTGATCAGTTCACTCTTCCAGGAGGAAAATACCTGCCACATAGTAGTAATCAGATTGGCCAAAATGGGAATGTGACAGGTAAGGTTTTTTTTCTTTTCTGAAATTTCACCCAGTGCATAGTCTTACTTCATAGCTAATCTGGCTATAACCCATGTCAGACCTGAGCTTTAGTTTCAGGTCACCTCTGTTTGTCCCCTTGAGAATTCCGTCATAAACTCCCACTGCCAACCACAAGTAGGTCAAGTCTTCACCACCAGCAGTTTCCTGTCTTTGTTCTGATGAGTTGAACAAACCTGTGGCTTTTCTGAAAAAAGATACCTCCAACTTCAACTGATTCAGTCCTAACGAGTAAGATAGATTAGAAGTTGATTATTTTTATATAAAAGAATTCTTTGCTTAATAAAGAAATTTCCTTGAGCATTCGTTAGTTCTTTTAAATGTTGAAGGTTTACCCTATACTGGTAATACTCTTCTAGACTATGGGAATGCAGTGGTGAACTAAATCAACAAAGCGTATGTTTTCTTAAAGTTTATATTCTAGTGGAGAAAATCACACTGATCAAACGAACACATAAATATTGGGTTTTCAAGTCATGATAAGTGTTTGGAGGAAAAGTAAAGCAGGGTAAAGGATTATAAAATGACAGGCTATGGGGGGCTGTAATAGTATGAACAGGAAAGTCTCTCTAAGGTTGTGACCTTTGAGCAGAGGAATGAATGGAGTCGGGTAGCAGCAGTCAGGTGAAGAACCAAGTAGGAGAAGGCCAGTGCTGGGCCCACATCCAGGTCTATAGAGCACTAAAGGAGGGCAGGGAAGGCTGAACCACATCTTAGAAGACACTACCCAACAAAGATCAACAGGGGTGAAATCAGTCAATCACTGGGAAAAAATCAGGTAAAATAGACTTTAATAGATTAGAAAACAAAAATTGAAAACCAAAAGGCCAGGGCACCTGGGTGGCTCAGTCAGTTAAATGTTTGCCTTTGGCTCAGATCATGATCCCGGGGTCCTGGGATCAAGCCCCATGTTAGGCTCCCTGCTCAGTGACGAGTCTACTTTTCTCTCTCCCTCTGTGATCTCTCTCACTGTTGCTCTCTCCCAAATAAACAAATAAAATCTTAAAAAAAAAGAAGAAAGAAAGAAAGAAAAAGAAAACCAAAAGGACTTAGGACTCTAGTTGTCTATTTATACATGGAAAGGGCAAGACTGGTGGAGTGAAATAATTTGTCAGTAAATATTTACTGAATATTCAATATAGAAGTTTTACACTTGGGAACAGAAGGTGTAGTTCAAGGTCATATTGCACAGGTGACCACTATCTGTCGGTGGTGGACAAAGTTGATGCTCATTTTTTTGCCTTTCTATATATATAAAATAGAACTTCTCCCTCTATATAATTTTTTCATTCATTCATTCATTCATTCGTTCATTTGGTGGAAGTTCATAGTTTATAGGTGAGAAGATCCTGAATAGGAGGCTGGAATTTAAGTGGCATCCTTGAAGTGATCGCCATTATAAAAACAGAGAAAAATACAAACCAAACAACCACGTAACAATATGGTAGGTCCGCGTCCTGTTGCTGTGTGAAGCAATGACAAACTAGGAGCAGAGACTGCCTTTGGTTTTATTTTCGAAGGAGAAGTAGTCTGTCCAATAAAAGACTCAGTAGGAAGCTCTCCTGCTGGGGACCCTAGCCCCAGGTCTTTAGCTCATGAACTAATCCACCAAAATGATGAAATAAGCCGCTGTTTTGATTATGTTGGTTGCACTTTTGTGTGTAATTTCCAAGAAAAAGACTATCACCAGCGGTTTCTCAGGACCTCCAGGAGAACTCTGAGCACTTTATCCCATACAAATTCCCCCTCCTCTTCCCCCTATCCTGCAGCTCCTGTCCACTCACCTTGTACTTTCCTTGTACTCCCAAACCTGTGGGAAGGGGCTGTCCCTGTTTCTCAGGTAGCTGTGAGAGGGGGAGCCCTGGACAGGGTTCAGGACATCTGACTGCCCTGACTACTCACTTTCAATGGAATCACTGCCTCTCTGCTGAAAGGTCGGATATCAGGATTCAGGACCAGGGTCCGACTCTATCTTCTCCAAAACTTTTAACTGTGTAACCCAGTCTAGAGTGTTATTTCCACCTCTGGGTCAGATCTATTTATTGTTTGACATTCGTCTGGCAAGTGATCACACTGAGGTATGTCGTGTCCGGCTTTCCCAAGCAAGGTACAGCAGCCCCAGGAAGCACCGTCTCTCTGAATGCCCGATTGTTCACGCAGTTACAGCCAGCCAAACCAGAATCAGACTTCGTCCCAAAACGGTCCCTTTTTCTCACTAGCCATGCCCACTCCCAATAGTCCATCAGCCCAGGTGGCTAGTCTCTAATAAGATTCCAATCAGCTAAGATCCGGTAAGATAATTTCCCTGAGGACAAGCTCTGTGAAACAGAGAGCTGAGTTCTCTGGGCTGGTTTCAGAATAGTTACTTTTTTCCTCCTACATCTAGAAACAAGAGCTGGTTTTCTCCTGATCTTCAGATCTTCACCCTTAGAATTCGTTAGGGCTCCTGGAGGTAAAACTCCCAATGTCCAGCCACGCCTTCCCTCCCCCAGACTCAGCCCCCAGGGCTCTGTGTTTGCCAGGATGGCCCTCGGGCAGTCTCCAGCAATTAGTCACTCACCCCTGCAGCAATCCAACCAGTGGCTGGTGCTAGCCACTGTATTTGCCCCCCAGTAGGTTGTGACTTTCCGTGTCCATCCCTCCAGCTTTGCGATGACATTTTGCCCTGTGATCTCAGTTCTCTGATGGGTCTAAGAAGATGGATCTAAGAAGCATTTTCTTGTGAGGATGGGAAATATGATTTCCAAGGTCTTAAGGGAGACTGGAAACCCTTAGTCCCTGACTTGCCCTTTTCTATAAATACGTCTAGAAGTTCTTCCATGTCAGTTTCTACGGGTATCCCTTCTTGACTTTGGCTGCATGTTACAATCATCTGGGGAGTTTTTAAAAAGGCTGATACCTGAGTTCCACCCAGAGAGTCTGATACAAATGGGCATGGCTTGGGTCTAGCTTGGGCATGAGGTACTCAAAAGCTCTGTGCTGATGCAAATGTGCAAGACGAGCTGAGAAACTCTGCTACAGAACCACCCCTTATAACTGTGTCCCATTTAAGACACAGATCTCTCTGCTTAACTAAAGAGAAAGGACACACCCTATGAGCTCATGTCCTCAGAGACCTGAGCCAGGTTTCTGTTCAGGGCTGTCTTGGCCTTCTGGATGCTCCTCTTAGTTCCCAGCTACCCAAGCCTCTTCTCACATATGATAGAATGACTGATTTGTGCTTCAGGCTTCAGGCCCTTACTTGCTAGATCTTGCTTCTCACTTGCTTTGAGTACGGTCTTATTGATTAGTTACTAGGAAAGCCTTTGCTTCCTTCCCATGCTGACTCTTCTACGTGGGATTGCAGCCCCTTGACAGAAAATGTTTTGCAGGATAAATTTCTCTTGCATTTGTGTGAAGGCAAGAAAACTTCCTTCCATGCCGCACGCTCGAAATGGTTTCGCCATTGTTCAGAAATACAAACCCCTCTGCATGATGATTTATTCTAGTGTGACACCTTGAAGTCATGTCCCTGAGTCTCAACCAACACCTCCTCATCACCACCCAACTAAACTAGCACCGGAAATGTGCACACTAGGTGCTCATATATGCCAAATGTTATCTTTATACGACTCTTTAGTTATGGAATAGAGTCTGCTGCAGTCAATGTGCTCCCATTTCTGTAAGGAAGGAAATAGTCTGTATCTGTATTGTTCACTGTAAAAGCCAATAGCCTAGGCGGTAACTGAGAACTTGAAATGGAGCAAGTGTGACTAAGGAAATTAATTTTTAATTTAATTTCTTTTTAATTCACTTAAATTTGAACAGGTACATATGGCTAGTGACTATCGTATTGTACAGACAAGCGTTTGAAGTGGCCCCGTTTCTGTTCAGTGATCCAAACAAAGCGTTTCCGTATTGCCCTTCTTTGCTCTCTCCACTTTTGTCTGTTCAGGGATGTGCTTTTTTCCTTTATATATTGTTATCTGGGGCCTGGGCTCCGGTTACCTTGTTTTATACTGCCTCCTATCCATTTGTGTTTCTTACACTGGTTTCTTTCCGTGCAGACATAAACAATTCAATTCCTTCTCTCATCTCCATCCTACAGCTCCTCTGGGTTTGGTC
>CM052885.1:76025411-76043938 GCA_028534135.1 Potos flavus
CAGGGGGGCAGAGGGCGGAATGTATGGCAACCTGTACTAACTACAGCCTATGTTTTATGTTAGTTTGCATGCTTTAAAAAAAAAAAAAAACTCTGTATTTAAAAATAACCATTTATATTGAGATACCACCTTACACCAGTTAGAATGGCCAAAATTAACAGGACAGGAAACAACAAGTGTTGGAGAGGATGTGGAGAAAGGGGAACCCTCTTACACTGTTGGTGGGAATGCAAGTTGGTGCAGTCACTTTGGAAAACAGTGTGGAGATTCCTCGAAAAATTAAAAATAGAGCTACCCTATGACCCTGCCATTGCACTACTGGGTATTTACCCCAAAGATACAGATGTAGTGAAAAGAAGGGCCATCTGTACCCCAATGTTCATAGCAGCAATGGCCACAGTTGCCAAACTGTGGAAAGAGCCGAGATGCCCTTCAACAGACTACTGGCTGAAGAAGATACGGTCCATATATACAATGGAATATTATGCCTCCATCAGAAAGGATGAACACCCAATTTTTGTATCAACATGGACGGGACTGGAAGAGATTATGCTGAGTGAAATAAGTCAAGCAGAGAAAGGCAATTATCATATGGTTTCACTTACTTGTGGAGCATAAGGAAAAACATGGAGGACATTAGGAGAAGGAAAGGAAAAATGAATTAGGGGTAGGTGGAGGAGGAGATGAAGCATGAGAGACTGTGGACTTTGAGAAACAAACTGAGGGTTTTGGAAAGGAGAGGGGTAGGGATGGCTGAGCCTGGTGGTGGGTATTGAGGAGGGCACGTATTGCATGGAGCCCTGGGTGTGGTGCATGAGCAATGAATCTTGTAACACTGAAAAAAATAAAATTAAATTAAGATGTTTAATTTTTTTAAAGATTTTATTTATTTATTTGTCAGAGAGAGAGAGCATAAGCAGGCAGAGTGGCAGGCAGAGGCAGAGGGAGAGCCCGATGTGGGACTCGATCCCAGAACCCTGGGATCATGACCTGAGCCAAAGACAGCTGCTTGACCAACTGAGCCACCCAGGCGTCCCAGATGTTTAAATAAATAAATAAATAAGCATACAGCAAATAGAAAAATAAATAAATAACTGTTTGCCTCTTACATAGAACAAAAACGTGTGTTTAAAACTGTATAGGAGTGACATAACCATCTGGCAAAGGAGGAGACCCCAGCCTCCAACGCCCCACAGAGATAAAACCCTGGACAGCTCCCCATGAACAAAGCAGCTCTCGGGGAGCTCTGAAGTCTAATAAGGAACCTTCGCAACAAAGTAGAATACAAAATTGAGGATAACTGCCCAGAAAGTGAAGGAAGAACAGTTTCCTTTTGCCTGCATCATCTCCCCCTTCCCCCTCCCCCCTCTAAGCCAGCACTACTCAATGCCAGCAGGGACCTCTCCAGCTAGAAGGAGTCCCCTCTCTGGGAAGGAAGGGGCGGATGGAGCAATCAGCTTACCCGGCCTCAGAGGGCACCTCCTGAAGGACTTCCCTCAGTTTCACCCTGCCTGGAGACCCACAAAGCTGAGACATAGGCAGTTGAGAACAAGGAAGAAGAGCAGGGGCTTCCAAGATCAGCCACACAGCAGGAGGGACCACTATTCCTGGTGACCTGCTCCACAGCCCAGCCCAGCAGCTTTCATCACTAAAGTAAACTGAGGCAGGCACAGCCATGGGACACCCCCTGTGGATGTCACCAGTGCCGCCCCACTGCTATGCCTGTTCTCATCTGCATGTATCTGTCACCTGTGTCCCTCCCCACTTCCTCCTACAAATGCCCTCCCTAGAGCCAGGCACATGCACTGGCTGGCAACAAGCCCAGAGCCTGGCAGCCAACCCCTACCATTTTATGTGCATTTGGGTTTGGTGCCTACAGATGTGTGCATGCATGCCATTGGCCTGATGCCCTGTCACTAAAACCTGCTGACATTTGCATACTCATGGCAAGATCTTGCAGCCATGGGAGTGCACGTCAATAGTCCCAGTGCCCACAACTGTTTGGGGGCCCGGATTCAGCCTTATACTATACCTATAGCTACTTTTCTAGCTGTGCACCTGCATGCCCACATCAGAGCCATGTCACTGGCCTTCACTGCTGTCCACATGCCCTTGGGCAGACCAGATAAACCCTGGGAGAGCTGCTGACAGTCAGAGCCACCACAGCAGCTGGTGGGCCTGGATCTGACCCACACTGGCCTGCACCACCGAGCTCATCTCGAGCTAGCCCCTCCAGCAGTGTACCTGCAGGCCCCTGACCCATCTCCCAATACCAGCCTTGACTTCTGTGCACACATGGCAAACACCAGCAGCCGCAGTATTGCAAACTGATAGCCAAGGGCCTCACAACTGCCTGTGTGCTTACACTCGGGTGCCACCCTTGCTGCCTGCTCTGGCCTCCACCACGGTATGTGTGTTTGAGGCCAGCCTCTGCCACAATGCAAGCACTTGCGGCTGTTCTCCATAGACTCTAGAGTCACCACCAGCCCCAGTCTGCGGGCCGCACCACTGTCTGCCCTGGTCTCTAGCCACTAAGGCTGACGGTGCTGCTGAGGACACCAACAATCCTTGAAGCCTCCGTGGATCCACTGCAACATTCGTCAAGGACCATGCAGTCACCAATGCTGTGGACCCCCGTGGCCTGAGCCAACAAGTCACCGCGCCCTCCAGACCTAGAGCAGCCACACATGCCCACACTTGATGATGAGCCCTGTGAGACAGAGGGTCACATCATGCTCTAGCATGCCCCCATTTTTGGGTGAAATCTGTCCTTACCAAAGTCAGTCAGTAAAGTCTGGAAGAAGTGATTCCATCTTCAAATATGCAGACAGCTAAGAAGACTTACAAGGATTGGTAAGAATCAGGGACCCATAACTCTACCTAAACTTCCAGTACTTAATCTCAAAGAAGTAGAGATATGGGGATTGCCAGACAAAAAATTTCAGTTTTCCAAAAAAAATTTTTCAAAAACTGTCCCCCCAAAATTAAGATTCTCGGAGATACAGAAGAGATTAGATAAAATTTAATGGAATCGGGAAAACAGTAAAAGAACGACATGAGATGCTCAAAAAAGAGATAGAAATAGAATAAAGAACTAAATGGGAATTTAGGAATAGCAGAATACAATGACTGACTCAAAGAGCACAACAGAGTTTCAACTCCCAACTGAAGCAAGCAGAAGAGCTAACCAGCAAGCCTGAAGACATATCATTTAAAATTACTCAGTCAGAGAAGCCAAAAGAAAAAAGAGTAGAAAAGAATGAAGAATGCCCATAGGACTCATGATATACTATTAAGGGAAACAACCTCCACATCACTGGAGTCCCCAAAGGAGAAGTGAGGGAGAAAAGTGTAGAAAGCTTATTTAAATAAATAACGGCTGAGAACTTCCCAAACCTAGAAAGAGATTGGATATTGAAGCTAATAGATCACCCCATAATTTCAAATTGAAGCACTGTTCAACAAGATGTATTATGTAATGAAACTGCCTAAAATCAAAAATAAAGAGAGAACTGTAAGCATGCCAAAAGAAAAAAAATTATCTCATAAGAAGGAACCCCCATGAGGTCAGTGGATTTCTCAGCACAAACCTCACAGGCCAGGGGAGAGCATGTGGTATATACAGTGCACTGAAAGGAAAAGCTTTCGACCAAGAACACTTTCTCCAGCAAATCTGTCTTTCAGAAATGATAGTAAGATAAAGACTTTGCCTCACAAATAAAAACTGAGGGAGGTTTTTTTACCACTAGACCTGCCTTATAAGAAAAGCTAAAAGGAACTATTCAAGCTGAAATAAAAGATGTTACTATATCTTTAAAACATAAAATTATCCAACACAGTGATAAAAGTATACAGTGTATCATCAGATTCAGAATATTCTAACACTGTGATGCACAATTGTATTAAGCACTTAACTCTAGTGTAAAGATTAAAGGACAAAGATACTAAAATTGCTATAGTTGCAATAATTTGTTAATTAATACATGATATAAAAATGAATATTGTGGCATCAAAAATGTAAAATGTGGGAGGAGAATAAAAGGGTAGGGTTTTGCATGTGATTGAAGCTAAGTTTTTAGCTTAAGTAGACAGTTATATCTATGAGATGTTTCAAGTAAGTCTCACAGTAACCACAAAACAAAACCTACACACAAGATTAAAAAAAAAATTCACTAGTACTAAAAATGGTTAATTCACAAAGGGAGACAGCAAGCAAGGCAGAAAGGAACAAAGGAACTAAAAAGCAGCCAGAAAGCAATAAGATGTCAATAGTAAGTCTATATCTATCAGTAATTAATGTAGATGTAAATAGATTAAATTTTCCAATCAAGAGGCACAAAGTGGCTTAATGGATAAAGAAACAAGGCCTACAAGAGACTCACTTCAGCTTCAAAGACACACATAGGTTCAAAATAAAGGGATAGGGAAAATAATCAGCACAAATTAAAACTAATAAGAACAGGGAAGCTATACTTATATTAGACAGAATCAACTTTAAGTCAAAAACTATAACAAGAGACAAAGGTTTCTATATAATGATAAAGTGGTCAATTTATCAAAAGGATAAAACAATTGTTCATACATACACACCCAACATCATCAATGTTAAACAAATATTAACAGAGCTGAAGGAAGTAATAGACAAAAATATGATAGCAACAAGGGACTTTAATATTCTACCTTCAACAATGGATAGATCATTCAGAAAATCAATAAGGAAACATTGGACTTGAACTTCACTTTGGACCATATGGAACACTCCATTCAACAGCAGAACCCTCCATTCAACAGCAGCAGAATACACATTCTTCTCAAACACACGTGGAACATTCTACAAGATAGGTCATATGTTAAATCATAAAACATAGATATCCTTTCATGATAAAAACTTTTTTTTTAAAGATTTTATTTATCTATTTGACAGAGAGAGAGAGAACACAAGCAGGGAGAGTAGCAGGCAGAGGGAGAGGGAGAAGCACGCTCCCTGCTTGGCAGGGAGCCTGATGCAGGGCTCGACCCCAGGACTCTGAGATCATGACCTGAGCCAAAGGCAGATGCTTAACCGACTGAGCCACCCAGGCATCCCATGATAAAAAACTCTTAACAAATAATCCAATTTTTAAAGATTGAGATCATACTAAGTATCTCTTCTGACCACAATGATATGAAACTAGAAATCAGTAATAGGAAGAAAACTGGAAAATTCACAAATATGTGGAAATTAAACAAGAACAAATGGGCCAAAGGTAAGATCAAGACAGGAAAAAAAAATACCTTGAAACAAATGGAAACACAACAAACTAACACTTCGGAGATGATACAGAAGTTGTGTAAGAGGGGAGTTTATAGCAGTAATTTCCTACATGAATAATAAAGAAGTTCTCAAATAAACAACCTTCCTATATTCCAAAGAATGCAAAAATCGAGGAAAACTAAGCCCAAAATTAGCAGAAAGAAGGAGATACCCATGATTGGAGCACATAAATGAAATAGAGAATAGATGACAAATAGGAAAGACTAACAACATTACTGTGGGCTTTTTGAAAAGAAAAAAAACTGACGAAACTTTAGGTATATTGCCAAGGAAAAAATAGAGGACTCAAATAAATAAAATCAGAAATAAGAGAGGAGACATAACAACTGACACCACAGAAATACAAAGGATCACACAAGAATACTAAGAAAATTATACGCTAACAAATTAGATAATGTCGAAGAAATTGATAAATTCTTAGGAACATATGATCTGCCGCATCTGAATCATGATGAAATAGAAAATCTGAACAAACTAATAAACAAGGAATGAAACAAAATCATTATTTAAAACCTCCTGACAAAGAAAAGGCCCAAAATGGCTTTCTAGATGAATTCTACCAAACCTTTAAAAAAGAATTAACATCTGGCTTCACACAGAAATTAAAGTCCTGACATACAGACACTACCACCCTCTGCCTCTTCTTCTGATTCAACAGTCCTAGCCAGATCAGGCCCATTCACATCCGATCCGTTTTCCAGCTTCTTTAGCAGTTGCTGCATGGAGTAATCTTCTAGAAGTAATGCAGCTCCTTTGGCACCTCCATAGATGGAAAACTCTAGCTCTGAGTTTCATGTGACACAGACTCAAAGTTTCAGGGAGCTATCAAGTCACACAAGAAAGAGCAAAGCACCTCAAAATTTAGAAATAACCAAAGCCAGGAACACACATGACTGCTGTAAGAGCTTACAAATCTAGGCACTAATTCTCTTAGGAGAGCATTTTCCAAATAAAAGTTACTTCCGCAGGGGTGCCTGGGTGGCTCAGTCAGGTAAACATCTGCTTTTGGCTCAGGTCATGATCTCAGGGTCCTGGGATCAAGCCCAGCATTGGGCTCCCTGCTCAGCAGGGAGTCTGCTTCTCTCTCTCCCTTTGCTGCTCCTCCTGCTTGTGCTTGTGCTCAAAAAAAAAAAAAAAAAAAAACTTAAAAAAAAAGAAAAAGAAAGGAAAGTTACTTCCCAAACTTCCCAAAAATATTTAGCGGTCAGAATATATTGAGGTCATTAACCACACTGTAGCAGAAATATAGTGTGAGAGAGGACAGAGAGTGGACAGAGAAAAAAGAGAGAAAACAAATGCTCTTTGGTTTCAGCTTCTCAAAGATATTAGCCAATCTCCATCAGTTGACCCAAATCCATTAGCTGTAAACAGAGGGCCCTCCTTCAGGATGATTTGCTTCTCTTTCTCTGCCGGACCACTCCACCAACATCTCTGCCATTTTAATGAGCTCCTTGGCCTTCTCTTCGGTCTTCTCAGAACTTTAGGTCATTCTGCCCTCGACTCCAACATCTGGATTCTGACGATGATTCAGGGCCCTCTTCTCCTGTGTTTTCATTCAGATGTACATATGGTCCATCTCGCACAACTTCCTCCTGTTCCACATGTGGGCTCTGCAGTGCTCCTGGATGAGAGCTGCGATGTCCTCCCACATCTCGTTGATGACTGGAAGCAGGAATTGCTGGAAATCCTCCTCGGGCTCCAGCATTTCCACTTTCTCTGGCTCTGCCAGCTCTGGGATGTCCAAGAGCGGCATTCTCCCTGCTTCTCTGGAACTGTGGCATGGATGCCTAGAGCAAAGGAGAAGAGACATACTTTGTTCAAAATTTAAATTTTATGTGCCACACTCTCTGATGTAACCTTTCTGGTGAGTTTGTTTGGAAATCCAGCTCAACTTTATTGGATGTGGAACCTACATTAGGAGATAAGATCTTGGTATTGTGGTATAAGTCGATAAAATACCCTGAAGCATTTTAGGGGATTCTGGGCATAAAATTGAAGATACATTTGCAAAAGCTCTTAAGGGGCTTTGGAAGGAAAGGAGGACTATCCATATTGGACCCTATACTCTATAGGGACTAGATATTTTTGAAGTTCATAAATTGTCCTGCTATAAGTTCATTTGAGTATGTGACCTGACAAGTATGTGAGGTCAAAACTCTACTATGTGTAATTAAAAAAAAATACACAAAAGTATTCGTTTTCTTGAAAAGAAAAAAAAAGAACATAAATTTTCCTTAAATTATTACAAAAATTTGAAGAAGATGGAATGCTTCCAAACTCATTCTAAGAGGCCAGTATTACCTTGATAACAAAGCTAGATGAGGATACTATGTAAAAAGAACTATAGGTTCTTTGATGGATATAGATATAAAAAAATCTTAACAAAATTAAATTCAAATGGCAAATCAATTTCAATTGCACATTAAAAGGATCATACACCATGACAAATACATATTTGAACTACATTTATATATAATGAAACATACAGGGGCGCCTGGGTGGCTCAGTGGGTTAAGCCTCTGCCTTTGGCTTACATCATGATCTCAGGGTCCTGGGATCGAGCCCCGCATCCGGCTCTCTGCTCAACAGGGAGCCTGCTTCCCCCTCTCCCTCTGCCTGCCTCTCTGCCTACTTGTGGTCTCTCTCTCTCTCTCTGTTAAATAAATAAAATAAAATCTTTAAAAAAAATATATATATAGTGTCACATGAATATTATTCAGCCATTAGAAAGAAGGAAATCCTGCCATTTGTGACCTTAAAGACATTATATCAAGTGAAATAAGACTCCAGAGAAACACACACTATCTTTCTATGTAGAATAAAAAAAAAAAAGTTGAATACATAAAAACAGAGTAGAATGGTGGTTGCCAGGGACTGGAGGGTGGGGGAGATGATGATGGTCAAAATGTACAAACTTTCAGTTATAAATTGAGCAAATTCCAGGGATCTAATACACAACACATGAGTCAACAATACTTTATTGTATACTTGAAAGTTTATAATGTTCTCACCAGAACAACAACATGGTCATCATGCAAAGTGAAGGATGCATTGACTAACTTTATTTTGGTAAATATTCTGCAAAATATGTGTATATGTGTATTGTCATCATACTGTGTACCTTAAACTTATACAGTGTCATGTTCATTATTGCTTAATAAAGTTGGGAAAAAACACATGAAATAAATATGTTTGTGTGTGTGTGTATTTCAATTCAAATTCAATAACATTTATTTATAATATTATGATCATTAGCCTAAAATCATCCATGACATTAAACTTTATTCTGTAGAAGATTTTGACACAGAAATTAAGATAGAATACCTATCAATTTAAAAATGTTTGGAACACTATGTCCCATGTGGAATAGCATAAAAAGATATTTCTCTGTTAAGAGTCAGGAACAGGGGCACCTGGGTGGCTCAGTCGGTTAAACGTCTGCCTTCGGCCCAGGTCATGATCTCAATGTCCTGGGATCGAGCCCGGCTTTGGGCTCTCCGCTCAGAAGCGAGTCTGCTTCCCCCTTTCCCTCTCTCTCTGTGATCTCTATCACTTTTGCTCTCTCTCAAATAAATAAATAAAATCATAAAAAAGAAAAGAAAAGAAAAAAGAAAGAGTCAGGAACATCATGCCAAAGGCATTGACTTCCCATAAGGAGAACTTGAATCTGGAAGGTATTCCTGTGTCTCAGATGACAGTTTTAAATTTCAGTTACTTTGTTGAAGGAAGGGCATTTCTCAGGTTTGACCAAATACAGCACACTCAAAATACCATTTGCTAAATTTGAAGATGGAAACATCTTCAGATGTGACCTCTTATGACACCTCAGTGCTTCAACGTGACCACATGACCAGGGAACCCCTCCATGATAGGAATACAGTGTGAATCCTGAAATGGATCATCATGGCTGCTTCCAAGGAATTCGAACTAAGTTCTATTCATCCATCTTCATCTAATTTGGCTGGTCCTTGTTAAAATCAACACAAGCACCTTTTGTTGCACTGATGTACAAGTAAAACTCATGCAGTTGTACCCAAGTGAAAAATTGGCAAAGCACTAGTATTATTGGCTCAGAGTGATTTGTAATACTTATCATGAGCCACACTGTAACATGTTAATGATATTCAACTCTCAGGTTCACATTGGACACCTGGAAATCATTTAATGTCTCCATGGAAAAGAACTCAAAGGAATCCCAGGAAATCTTTCAGACTGTCTAGGAAAACACATGCAAATATTAAACATCTCTTTTCAGAAGAGTTGCCCCAAATATTGGTTTATGCCTGTAAAGAAAATTGTGGAAAATCCAACCAGGTTGGGAATCTGGCAGGATGGCAGATGTTTAAAAATAGGCAGCTAAGGGTTCACATTTGAAGTCTTCAAACTTCTGATCAACTTGAGACCTGAAAGGAGGGAGTTCCATTGTTCCACCCTACCTCTGCCAAGTAATAACTAACACCGACCAAACAACATTTCTTGGTGAAATAGATCAGGCTTCAACATTTGGTTCCTTAGGAGCAATGAACTTTTTCCTGCCCTCTTGCCCTTCTGCTTTCTCTCCTCTTCCCTTCCCAGGGTTGTTGAACTGATCCAGGAAAAATGCTGAGGAAAATGCCAGGAAAATGCTGAGTTCTAGATACAGATGTTCATTAGTTACACTTTTATAAAAGAGTGATTAAATCAATATTAAATCTAGCCGGTAAGTAACAAATTTAAAAGTTACTGTCTCAGCTATCATTTTAACCACAGTCTTCTTGCTTGGGAAAAAAAAAAATTGAGAAAAGTATTATTTCTGAGCTTGAATATGCTGTGTCTCCTACAGGAATGCCTTTTTCCTTTTTCTCTGTCTGAAATCTCTGATCCTGCTCGTCCCTTGTAGACTAGCTGAAATGCTCTCCTCAGAGTCCCACCTGGCATGGTGGGTCCCTGCCAGGCCCTGCGTGTGTATGTCCCTGGACTATCTGCCTGGCACTGCCTGTCTTCTCCACATCTTGAGCATCCTGAGGCCAGAAGCCTTTTCTGATCCATACTTGTATCTCCTGACAGCTAAATGCAGTTCTTAACACTGGAGGCTTGGAAGAGCTTCTCAACTAATAAATTAAATTCTATATTCTGTTTTCTATACACATTCTGCAATCAGTGGTGTCTGCAGCCAGTTCTTAGTGGCTCACGAGAGGGCTTATAACATTCAGAAATTTTGTGAGCCCAGTTTTAAACACAGCCATTATTCAAAATTAAATTACATATGGTTACAATGAAATGCATTTTACTAAAAAGTAATAGATGCTAAGAAAATCATCACTTCCTCATTATTTTACATTTTGCTAATATCTCCACTCTTGAGATTATTTCTATCTATTTCATATACATGGTGGAAATGCTATACAGTGATGAGTTTCTACACGTCTCTTCTTAGCTCTGCATTTAGTGATGTCAGCTTAGCAGCTTGAAATTTGCCACGGGTGGAGTATTTGCCCCTTGGACATCAGCAAAACTACAAATCAGGGGTCACCCACCCCCATTCCACTGACTAGCACATTATGAATCTATACTGAAATCAATTCTCCCTTATCCACATTTAGTACCCTCATAATCACATTTTCTAATCAACTAAACATGATACCAAGATTGTTTCTACATAGAGGCTAATAATAGTTAAAGGTTTAAAGTATAGAAAAATACATTTTAGACCTCAAGAGGCACCAAGCACCATAATGTTCTCAATACTGACTTAAAAGTCAGTATATACTCTTGCAATACCACAAGGTTATGATAATGGATTCGATTTTTATTATACAATCTACCAAAAAAAAAAAAAAATCCCCATGATTTGAGCTCTCAGTTTCTCTAGAGTTAAAAAAGACACGGGTCTCCCTATAATTTTTTACCAGGGTGCAAAATGAACAAAATGGAAAGCATTTTCCTGTCAGTTGATTTACTACACCGAATTCTTTTTTAAGAGGAAAAAAAAGCTTAAATCCTGCATTTACAGATTTAATACATAATTGAGTGAGGCAATAAAAAAGCCAGTATGCTACTTTATAGGATTATTTCTGAATCTGATTAATTTTCCCTCCCTTCCTCTCCTCCCCCTCCTGTGCCTTCTTTGCTCTCCCTTTTTAGGAAAGCCTTTCTCCAAAGTTTGAGACACTGAAAAGTAAAGCAGATAGTGTTGAAGAGAAGCAGTGATTTACCGGCACATTAGCTGTTGTAATTGACTTGAAATGTTTGTGTGGGGTTATTTGGGGTGAAGTGATGTATGAACCACTTTGTGAATGGTCAAGTGCTGCCTTTGAATATGAAGTTGATGTCTTTAGCAAGAAAAACACAGTGCGAACAAAAAGAAGCCCTGTCTTCTATCTGATAGTTGACAGAAATCGAAGATCCCAAGAGTTGCTTCTGCCTGTGGTCATTTTCCATCATTCACTCTATTTCTTCCCTAATTAATTCCTTTTTCGCCCTATCTTGCTCTCCTCAACAATAACGCTTTCCTTTTTAAAATCTGTTTACTTAAGAGTGATGTGACCCAACTTGGGGTGATGATCTTGATGGGAACAAGATCATCATATGAACATTGCTTACCGTAAATAAAAGATATGGGAAAAATATGGTTTATATAACTGACTTTAAAAAACAATGAAGTGAAGATTAACTAATTCTCCCAAAGATACATCTAATGAACCAGCTGGGAACTTTTTAATTAAAAAAAAAATTTTTTTGATCAAATGCCTTTCTTTGTACCAGAACAGTGAAGGAAACTTTAGTAAACAAAATGGTTTTATTTTTCTCTCTCTACATTTCCTGCTGATATGAGGAAAATTAGTGTATTGAAAACAAAATGCTTGAATTGCAGTAGAAGTCTGCATTGGGATTCTGCTTTTCAATGTGCGACTTTCAACGAATCAACCCTTCCTAAGCCTCAGTTTCAACATCTGCAAAGTAGGGTTCCATTACCTACACCAGAGATGATGAGAGGAAGAAAGTACCTGAAAATATTTTGAAAATGGCAAAGTGCTCTCAAATCACAAGGTCGCTGTTTATCATCTGGAATTCATCTTCTAGAAGTACATCACTGGGAAAAAGATGACACTGACTTTTTGAAGGTCTGGAGGAAGATTGCCTCTCATGCTTTCTTCTATGTGACTGGACAGATTACCCTTGAACGTGGCCATTTTATTGAAACACCACCAACTGTAAAATCTTTATGAGCTTAATAATCTCAATAGCCACTGAACTACATTTCTGAGTCCAGAGAACCCTTTCACCATATAATTAAGATGCTCAATATGTATAAAGTACCCACTGCACGAGAGGCACCTTCTGGGTCCACACTGTGAACTGGACAGTAGAGAGGGTCACCAATTGTGCCACTGAGAGAAGTTTCACTTGCCAAGATTTAGTTCCAACTGTCTCTCCCCAGATAGGATTTTGGGAAACCAAGAGGTAATTGCCTTTGTATTCCTCTTGAGTGGATTTTTATTACCCTCTTTCCCAGAGACTTCTCAGAAAAAAAAAAAGAAAAAAACCCCACAAAAACCCTTTGCTGGAAAAAATAAAAGATGCCCACGCACTAGGTGAGTGTTTTCAGACAGGGAGATATTTAGACTGAAAAATATCCAGTGCAGTCCAGGGACCGCTCAGAGGACAGGGCAGCCTCTTTGGTCCAAGCAGTGTGTGCCATGAGGGTCTGGAGGGACTGCAGGAGGGCAGTTTCAGTGAGGAAAGCAAAAGTGGGCAAGCCCTCTCTGGCAGGAAGACTCAGAGGGGTAAGCATTTAGTGAGATGGCGTTGCTGTGGGTTTCCGCTAGGACGGTTCCCACGGGGTGGGGGGGGGGCAGTGTCTAACCAGCCGCGGTTACTCATTACATAACCGCGTAATGAACCGGTTATTCATTACATTACTCCCTCCTCATTCATTACAGCACTGCTCACGATGCTGGGAAAACTGATTTTCCATTTTTCATTCTGGAACATCACACCACACCTATCTTCTTGCCCCAAAGTTAAGCTTTCTAAAGTCCCGATGTGCATGACTATCCTGAGAAACTTCACTTCTACACCTGCGGGTAGTGGCCACGGGGAATTCAGCCATAAACACGTTCTAGCTGCCTCTCCTGACGATGCTTTCACTACTGAATGACTGGGCTAGGTACCGCAAACCTGGCCCAACTGTGCCCTGTCATTTGCGAACGAGCATACCTGTGCCAGCAAGACATTGTAAAGAAGCAGCCACTCAAAATGTCTCCAAAATGCCAGCAATGGGGAAACTCCTCCCTCCCTGCTGGGTCATCTAAACAAAAACAAAAAAGAGAAAATGGAGGGACTTTGATCCCCGTGTCTTCAAAGAAAGATTTCTCACCCAGGCACACGCACATGTGCATACTCTTTAAACAAGGATTCCTGAACTTCAAACTTGGTTTTGCTTAAGGAAGAAGGAAGGAAAGGAGGATAAGAAAGGAAAGAAAGAAAGAAAGAAAGAAAGAAAGAAAGAAAGAAAGAAAGAAAGAAAGAAAGAAAGAAAGAAAGAGTCTGATAGTCATGAAGCATTTAGTGTGACATTTAGGTCAATTGATAGTTTCTATAATAGGCTAATTTTACTTTTGTAAACGATAATTTTTTAGTTTTTTGGTTTTCTTTTTGTCCAAACTAAAGAGAGACTGTCAGTCTGCTAAGCAGATAAGCCTGCCTGGCTTGTAACAGGCTTTCTCTGTGAAACTGTACTTCTGACATTTGTCCTTCAGTGACCTTACAAAACACACACCAAAAGCCTTTTTTGGGAGCAGTGAAGAAGAAAGGAGGGCAAATGCTGGTCTCACAGTCAACCTCCCACCCTCCCTTGTCCTGTCCTCCCTTCTTTCTCGATCTAATACCACCTAAATTACTGTAACATCTCATTCTAAATGAGTTTTGCAGAAATCAAATTCTAATCATTTAAGGGCCATTGCATTTTTAACCTTTTATTGAAGTATATTGTGTGCAGAAAATTGCATATGTAGTAAAGAAACTCTCATAAATATAAGGTCCCCATGTAAACAGCCCTTCAAGAAACAGAATATTACCAGCAATTCTAGTGCCCTCTTCTAGTCACTACTTCCCACCAAGGGGACCACAGCTCTGACTTCTAGCAGCTTAGATTAGCTTTACCTATTTTTGTAATTTTTATGAATGCTTGTATACTAGTCTGCTTGGCTGATTTCACTTAACTGTTGCCTTTATGAGATTCATCCATATTGCTTTTATTCGCATCATATTACAGTATTCCACTGTATGAATATACCACAATCTCTTCAACGAAACCCCTGTTGATGGATAGTCAGGATATTTCTAGTTTCTGGCTATTACAATTAGTTACACTATGAATATCCTTCAACGTGTCTTTTGAGGAAAACATGTATGCAACCTTGGGGTATTAATGTTAAGAGTGGGATTTTGAGTCATGGAGTATGAAAGAGTTCAGCCTTAGTAGACACTAATGGTTGCTAAGTGAGTACCAATTTACACTGGAACTGGCAGTGTCTGAGAGTTCCATTTACATCCTTAACAATATTTATTATTTTGTCCTTTTAATTTTGTTAGTATCATATTGTGGTTTTAATTCCCATTTCACTAATGACTAATGTAATTGAGCATTTCTTCACAGGCTTAGTGGGTACTTGGATAACCTTATCTGGGTTTTCTATTTCTTACTGATTTGTAGGAGCTCTATATATATTCTGGGTCAGAGTCCTTTATCAAATATATATGGCTTACCTCATCGTTCTCTCTACGATAACTTTCATTGAATCCAAGTTTTGTTTCTTTTTTTTTTTTAAGATTTTATTTATTTATTTATTTGAGAGAGAGAGAGTAAGAGAGAACATGAGAGGGAAGAAGGTCAGAAGGAGAAGCAGAATCCCCATGGAGCTGGGAGCCCGATGCAGGACTCAATCCCGGGACTCCAGAATCATGACCTGAGCCAAAGGCAGTCGCTTAACCAACTGAGCCACCCAGGCGCCCCTCCAGGTTGTGTTTCTTAATGTGGTCTATTATATTATATTTCTCCTTTTATGATTAGCACTTCTCAAGCTCTAGTTAAACAATTTTTTTTGTCTTTCCCAAGGTCATGAAGAAGTTCTTTTATGATTTTTTCAAAAGGCTTTATTTTTTTTTCTTTCATGTTTGGATCTATAATCCAGCTGGAATTGATCCTTATGTACACCGTGAGGTAGGAGTCAAGCCTATTATATTTTCCATATAAATATCCACTTAACCTAGCATCTTGTAAAAATCATTATCCTTTTAAAAACTATACTAGTGTTATCCTGAACATTTTTCAGAAACTACTTTCTGAAGAAAATGTAAACAAAAAATATCACATAGCTCCCTGCCTTTTTAAATATAAATGATTATAATTAAATCATTTCTTTATATCTCAGGCTCAATAATTATTGTCAACTAAACTTATTGTCAACTAAACTAAATTATTGTCAACTAAATTGTCAACTAACTCCTCAAGGAAAATTGGGTTATGTAAACCTATCTGTAGCTGCACAAAATGGTGTCAGTTTTTTTTTAATACTGTACGTACATTTGTCATCATTTTTCTTAATTGCTGTCCTGCTCTCACCCGCAGGATTCTAGGTGATATTTCCTGCTTCTGGAAGTACCAACATAGCCATTCTAATATGCTACTTCTAATTTCACATGGAGTGGGAATCATATGTTGGGGGTCACATGTCCCAGGCTGGGACAGTTTCATGTGCAGGGAATTTATTGAGGCACAGTTGAATCAGCGTGTGTGCGAGAATGAAGGCAGTGAGAGAGCAGAGCCAGAAATGGGGAGTGAGCACCGTCATATCAAGGGCCTCAATAGGACCTACGGGGTGTCCTGGAGCAGTATAGATTTCAGTTAATCCCAAGTGGGTGGGGGGCACTGGACGTTTATAACTCATCGACCATTCACTGGATGCTGACTGACCCTGGGTAAGGCTCTCCAGGTGGGCAGAGGGCTAGCTGAGCTCTGTCAGCATCCAGCAGAGTGGGGGCTTCAGTCCTGTGGGGCTCTGACCGCACACTGTGGTGCCCCCTCACCAGAAACCCAAGTTTCTACCTACAGGGTATAGCAGGAGAGCTCGTGATAAACTTCATAAATATCCATGCATGGCTTTAGAATTTTGTGGAAGCATTTTCATCCTGCTTGGACTTACATTTGTCCACATCCTAGGTCTTAGCTATGTGTTTTGATAATTAATGATCTGGGTATAGGACCACATAATAAATGAGATATTATTCCACTATCTATATTCCAAATTAATGAAATCTTGCTTTTTATCTATATTCTGGTGTAATTTGTATTTTAGCTCATGTGACTGAAAATTTACCCTTTTAGGTATTCCTAAATGCATTATTTTTTTAAAGATTTTATTCATTTGAGAGAGAGAGAGAGAGAGCACTGGCAGGGGGGTGGTGGGCAGAGGGAGAAGCAGGCAGAGGGAGAAGCAAACTCCCTGCTGAACAGGGAGCCCCACTCAGGGCTCGATCCCAGGACCCTGACATCATGATCTGAGCTGAAATCAGACGTTTAACCGACTGAGCCACCCAGGCACCTCCCTCAATGTATTCTTAAAGCTAGGCTATGACCCTACATATTCCTAGGTGCTTGTAAAGTCTTAGGTCTAAGTTTTGTACTGTTTAGTGCCATGTGGCCTGTCTGGCTCCTACCACAATTGCGGGAGCTGGGGACAAGGTTTTCCTTAGGAATTGCCCATGGGGCTTATCCTGGCCACTGTCTCTTCTACCACACCAGCCCGCCCCAGGAGGTTCAGCTCAACCTCAGCTTGTCCTGCAGAAAGTCCAAGCAGGAAAAAAAAAGGGAGTCCCATGAGAACACCATCAAGGTGCTGGTGAGAGAAGGAGGTGTGACTGCACTAACACCCACTGAGTCATGTTCACCACAATGAGGAGCTGGACACTAGACTGTCTCTGGCCTCCCCTCATCAGAGTGATGGTCCCATCAGCTACAAACTTACCTTGACCAGGTGTTATACTAAGGACCGCACACAGCATTTACAGTATCTTCTTAATAACTGCAATCATCCCTATTTTACAAATGAGGACTTGTCTGGGATCACAGAGATAGCAAGCAATAGAATGAATTAGCAGTCGGTCAGGCTTATTTCAAAGCTTATGTTCATCATCCTTTTGTTCCACTGTCTCTTGTCTCTCTTTCCCTCTGTCTGTCTCTCTCTCCCTCACACACACACAGCACAAACACATACACACAGACATAGCAGATTCTATCCAGTGCCTTTGTACAGTAAGTTTTGAAATACTAATGTGGGATTTCTGTATCAAAAAACTACATTTTACTCTAGATTTAATACTTATCCTTAAATATATAGCAGAAGTTTATTTCATTCTATCCATGGTACTATTTTTTAAAGTAAAGATTTTCTTAGAAAAATAACAATGCTCTCCATATAAATTTGGGAAATAATGATAGGAAAAAAGAAAGATCAGAATCACTATAATTCCATTACCTAGAAGGTTTTGCCAGTTTATTAAATTTCACTTAGTGTATTGTCTTTTTGTCCTGTACAGATTTGCTTTTCCATAATTGGGTTCGTTAGGTCCACAGAGTTTTGATTACTATTTTGTTTCACTTTATATTATACCAGGAGCCTTTTCCATATCATTAAATATTTCTTGAAGGCTATTTTTAACAGCTATAAACTGCTTCTTTGTATGAATGTACTATAACTTATTTTGTTATTCACCTACTGGTGCATATTTTAGCTGCTCATATTTTTTGCTAGAACATAAATAGTTACGAGACCTATGTTGGCTTACAAGTGTTCAATCACATTTCTGATTCTCTCCTTTTTTTTTAATTTTTATGAATTTTTTTAAAATTAACATATAATGTATTATTTGCCCCAGGGTACATGTCTGTGAATCATCAGGCTTACACATTTCACAGCACTTACCATAGCACATATCCTCCCCAATGTCCATAACCCAGCCACCCTATCCCTACCTGCCCCCCCCACCCCCCCAGCCACCCTCAGTTTGTTTTGTGAGTTTAGGAGTCTCTTATGGTTTGTCTCCTTCCTGATCCCATCCTGTTTCATTGCCCTCCCCTGGCCCCCATGACCCCCCGCTCTGCCTCTCAAATTCTTCATATCAGAGAGATCATATGATAATTGTCTTTCTCTGATTGACTTATTTCGCTGCG
>CM052885.1:76044438-76077086 GCA_028534135.1 Potos flavus
GTTCTACTGTTCTTTTGGTTTCTATTTCATTGATTTCTGCTCTGATCTTTATTATTTCTCTTCTCCTGCTGGGTTTAGGCTTTCTTTACTGTTCTTTCTCCAGCTCCTTTAGGTGTAGGGTTAGGTTGTGTATTTGAGATCTTTCTTGTTTCTTGAGAAAGGCTTGCATTGCTATATACTTTCCTCTCAGGACCGCCTTTGCTGTGTCCCAAAGATTTTGAACAGTTGTGTTTTCATTTTCATTTGTTTCCATGAATTTTTTTAATTCTTCTTTAATTTCCTGGTTAACCCATTCTTTAGTGGAATGCTCTTTAGCCTCCACGTATTTGAGTTCTTTCCAACTTTCCTCTTGTGATTGAGTTCTAGTTTCATTCCATTGTGGTCTGAAAATATGCAGGGAATGATCCCAGTCTTTTGGTACTGAATGAGACCTGGATGTGATCTATTCTGGAGAATGTTCTATGTGCACTAGAGAAGAATGTGTATTCTGTTGCTTTGGGATGGAATATTCTGAATATATCTGTGATGTCTATCTGGTCCAGTGTGTCATTTAGAGCCTTTATTTCCTTGTTATCTTTTGCTTAGATGATCTGTCCATTTCGGTAAGTGGGGTTTTAAAGTCCCCTACTATTATTGTATTATTGTTGATGTGTTTCTTTGATTTTGTTATTAATTAGTTTATATAATTGGCTGCTCCCATGTTAGGGGCATAGATATTTACAATTGTTAGATTTTCTTGTTGGACAGTCCCTTTAAGTATGATATAGTGTCCTTCCTCATCTCTTATTATAGTCTTTGGATTCAAATCTAGTTTATCATATATAAGGATTGCCACCCCAGCTTTCTTTTGATGTCCATTAGTATGATAAATTGTTTTCCACCTCCTAATTTTAAATCTGGAGGTGTCTTTGGGTCTAAGATGAGTTTCTTGCAGACAGCATATTGATGGGTCTTGTTTTTTTATCCATTCTGATACTCTGTGTCTTTTGATTGGGCCATTTAGCCCATTTACATTCAGGGTAACTATTGAAAGATATGAATTTAGTGCCATTGTACTGCCTGTAAGGTGACTGTTAGTGTATATTGTCTCTGTTCCTTTCTGGTCTATGTTCCTTTTAGGCTCTCTCTTTGATTAGAGGACCCCTTTCAATATTTCCTGTAGGGCTGGTTTGGTGTTTGCAAATTCTTTTAGTTTTTGTTTGTCCTGGAAGCTTTTTATCTCTCCATCTATTTTCAATGACAGCCTAGCTGGATATAGAATTCTTGGCTGCATATTTTTTTCGTTTAGTGCTCTGAATATATCATGCCTGTCCTTTCTGGCCTGCCCAGTCTCTGTGGATAGATCTGCTGCCAATCTAATATTTCTGCCTTTATATGTTACAGACTTCTTGTCCCGAGCTGGTTTCAAGATTTTCCCTTTGTCACTGACACTTGTAAGTTTTACTATTAGATGACGGGGTGTAGACCTATTTTTATTGATTTTGAGGGGGGTTCTCTGTGCCTCCTGGATTTTGATGCTTGTTCCCTTTGCCAAAATAGGGAAATTCTCTACCATAATTTGCTCCAATATACCTTCCACCCCTCTCTCTGTTTCTTCTTCTGGGATCCCAATTATCCTAATATTGTTGTGTCTTATGGTATCACTTATCTCTCAAATTCTCCCCTCGTGGTCCAGTAGTTGTTTATCTCTTTTTCTCAGCTTCTTTATTCTCCATCATTTGGTCTTCTATATCACTAATTCTCTCTTTTGCCTCATTTATCCTAGTAGTAAGAGCCTCCATTTTTTATTGTACCTCATTAATAGCTTTTTTGATTTCAACTTGGTTAGATTTTAGTTCTTTTATTTCTCTAGCAAGGGATTCTCTAGTATCTTCCATGCTTTTTTCAAGCCCAGCTAGCACCTTGATAATTTTCATTTTGAACTCTATTCCTGACATATGGACTAATGTCCATATTGATTAGGTCCCTAGCCATCGGTACTGCCTCTTGTTCTTTTTTTTGTGGTTTTTCCACCTTGTCATTTTATCGAGATAAGAATAGATGAATGAGAGAACAAAATACTAAAATGGTAGCAACGAAAATCAGAAGAGAGCAGAAACCATGGGGTTGAAGAAAAAGGGGGGAGAGGGAAAAAAAAAGAAAAAATATAATAATAAAATAAAAGAAAAAAGAGAAAAAGAAAAATATATATATATATATATATTAGACTTGTAATTAGAACAGAGCCCCACACCTGATTTTGGGTGTTTTTGGTCTGTTAGAAGAAACTACCTCCCAAAATTTTAAATAAAGGAAAACTTATAAATATACAAAAATAAGGGTAAACACTGTGAAGGGATGGAATATGAGTGTAAAGATGAAAATTTAAAAAGATTCTAAAAAAGGGATTGATAAGAGGTTGGTTGAAAAAAGAGGAAAAAAAAGAGAATAAAAGAGGAAAGGATGTGATCAGGCTGGAGACTAGAACCAAGCCGTCTGCTAGATTTAGGGTATATTTTGATCGATTAGAAGAAATTGTATCCCAAAATTTTAAAGGAAAAAAACCCTGTATGTATACAAGATATAAGGTTAAATACAATGAGGGAATAAAATATGAATGTAACAGTGAAAATTAGAAAAGATTTTTAAAAAGGTATTGATAAGATACTAGTTAAAAAATGTTAAAACAGGAAAGAAGAAAAATAAAATAAAAAATAAAATAAGAAAAAAATTTAAAAAATGTAACTCTGAAAGACTAAAGGATCATGGGAAAAAAAGCCATGAATTCTTTGTGTTGCTTTTTCCTAATTCTGGAGTTCCACAGTTTCCATTGATCGATGAACTCGGTCTTGGCTGGATATTCTTGCTGATATTCTGGCAGAGGGGCCTGTTGCAGTGATTTGCAAGTGTCTTTGCTGGAGGCGAAATTGCATTGCCCTTGCCAAGGGCCAGGCTAAGTAATCTGCTCTCAGGAGCTTTTGTTCCCTGAACGCTTTCCTACAGCTTTGGAGGAGGAGAACGAAAATGATGGCCTCCCGATCTCCAGCCAGAGGAGCCAAGAGCTCGGGGCCCCACTCCTCAGTGCGCCCTCAGAGAAAAGCAGTCAGTCCCTCCCGTCCTCCTGGTCTCTGGCCACACTCCAAGCTCACCCAGCCTGTGACAGAGCATTTCTATCTCTGGTGCACGGCCCCGTTTGGAGTCTCCAAACCCAGCAGATTCCTGCAGCGCATTCCCACACCACTCCTCCTGAAGGAGGAAGGAAGGGGTCTCTCTGGATCTGCCCCTTGTGGGGGTCCCTGCTCGAAGAGCAGTGGTCTGTGCCTCGGATCACGGTTTAAGGTAAGCCTGAGCTGATGGCCCACTGCATGGCTCTGTCTCTGCCATTAGCTTCCCCAGTGTGATACCTGGGGGCTCTACTGCACTCAGACACCCCCAGTCTTTCTGTGACCCCACGGGTCCTGAAACCACACTGTCCCCGTGAGGGATTCGACCCCCGCTTAGCCTCTGGAGTGATGTCCCTTAGTGAAGCTGAGTTCTAAAAGTTCTGATTTTGTGCTCCACTGCTCTGCGGCTTGCCAGGAACCGGCCCCTCCCCCCGGTCTCTCTTGTCGTAACTTTGGATTCACTTTTCCACATGTCCTACCTTCCGGAAAGTGGTCAATTTTCTGTTCCTAGAATTACTGTTCTTCTCTCCTATCTCCTGTTGAGTTTGTATGTGTTTAGAATGGTTTGATAACTATCTAGCTGAACTTCTGGGATCTGATACTATCTCAGCCTCCTACTCCTCTGCCATCTTGGTCCTCCCCATGATTCTCTCCTAATGATACATTACTAGGAGTAGACTGGCTGTGTCCAGGTGCATGGCCATTGCTAAGGCCCTTGCTATGCCTTGTCAATGACAGTATTCACGCAGATAACATGCAAACCCAAGTCTCATATAAGTTTCCAATAACTTGCACTGTCTACGGAGTCCCCCACATTCACCTTTGCTATGGCATCAAAATATGAGTATAGGGAATACATAATATCGACTATAAAAAGATAGGTATTAAGAATCAGGTAGAGGGCGCCTGAGTGGCTCAGTTGGTTAAGCGACTGCCTTCGGCTCAGGTCATGATCCCGGAGTCCCGGGATCGAGTCCCACATCGGGCTCCCAGCTCCGCGGGGAGTCTGCTTCTCCCTCTGAACTTCTCCTGTCTCATGCTATCTCTCACTCTCCCTCTCTCTCTCTCTAATAAATAAATAAAATCTTAAAAAAAAAATTAAATTAAAAAATTTAAAAAAAAAAAAGAATCAGGTAGAATCATCATTTGATGAAGCAAAGACAAAATAAATTTTTTTAAGCTGCTGAAAGCAAAGAAGTTTTAATGTGGTTCTAACCAACTCTCTTAACACCATACATGGGAAAGTTCCTATCTTCCTAGAAAATAAAACTTAGAAAACAGACTCCTGAAGAATTATTTTCTGGTTTCGCAGCTAAGGAAGTAATATGTAAAACTTCCAGAAAGGATAAGAGCAATGCTTCCCATGCATAACATTTTTAATTAACTTCTTATTTTGGAACAAGAAAGCACACAATTATAGCACGCATCCTTATGGCATTGTGACACAGAATTCATCTCACAACTGATTATAAGTAGAAAGGGAAGATGAACATCAAGTAAGTAAATCTTTTCAGAATCTCTAGTGGTTTTTTTTTACTTACCAAACAGAAAAACCACATGTGAGAGTTGGTATTAATGCCAACAGCAGAGTGCGAGTGACAACTACTTTTTTTTAAAAAGATTTTATTTATTTATCTGAGAGAAAGAGTTTGTATATATGTGTATATATATGGACTTTGGGTCAGAGCCCTTGTGTGTGTGTATATATACACACACATATATACATATATGTACATCTGTATATATATATATGTGCACACAAAGATGCAGATTTGTATAGTGTATATATATAAACACATACATACAGATCGGCTATATATATATATGTCAATATATATGTATGTTTGTGCATATATATATATATTTCATGATAAGTGAGAGGAAGAGTGATAAAGTTTGGAATATTTGCTCATGCAGGAATTCAGGAACACTGGAAATTACTTGTGCCACATTTCAAAGGAAAGAAAAATATTCTGGCACATGCTGCCATTCTTTGAGATAGTTCACTGGACGTGGGCTTGAACTGGGATGTGAAACTGTTTAGTCTTTGGTCTTATTCCTAATTTCCCCCAGAATCCTGGGGGCATAATGGGGGAAAAAAAAGAGAGAGAGAGCAACAAAAACTTTGCTTCATTCTATGGGATGTTGATTTGCTTGCTAATGTGTTGGAATCTCCATGTTGAGGGATGCGTGGCTCATCCCAGAGTTCTGTTAAAAAAATACACAAGGCTCCAAGTACAGCTGTGGTCTTTGGTCACCCAGGCAGGCTGGTTTTTCTAGATTTGAAAGTTTATGGTTGAGACATATTTAGTGCTCTGTACGCACTAACGCTGTTTTTATTTTGAGAAAAGTACATGAATGTATGGACTGTAGTCATTTTATGAATTCAACCTTGGTTGATAAATTCATTCCATTCAGAATATGTAAAGCTGGTGTGTATTAGAGGGAAACATTTGGAAAATTGCTTGATAATTTATTCTACACTTGCCTAACCCCTAAAAATAATCTGTTTAAGGTTTATAACATAGACAGAAAATTCCAAACAAACAAATAAAAAATTCTTCCAAAATGTAGGCTAGTAACGTGAGTTATTACAGAATTGAGGGCAGTGAATTAAAATGTACATCATTCTTGCTATTATGGGCTTGGCACTATGAGGGACATCTTACAACAGGTTAAACAAATCAGAAATAAAATTTAAAAGCATTTGGTAGATCATTTTCCATTGAATGGATCTGAATTTTGACAAGGGTCAAAAATAACCAGGTGGCTTTCAGAAAGGTTTGCATTGTCCTTGTTAAGGAAGACTGGGAGCTTCCCCATTCCAATGGGCTCAGAGTGAGCCCTTAGAAGACATCATGTGTTAGATATTAGATTACACGGCTCTTCTCAGGGCACCCTGTTGCGGGGGGCATGCACGTCATTGACACTCAGATCTAGAACTGAGAAGGAGGGGGGTTAAATTATATATGTTCTAAAGACACCCAGGTGTCCATGAGAAGCACACACGAGTCCCAAGTTCAGTCCTACTGGGGTGTGTGGGCAAGTAGCCATGGCAGCAAGGAATGTCACTTGATGTGGTGATTCATCTGAACAAACTCAGGCAGAAACTTAGTCACCCTGGATGCTGGGTTCTCTTCTTTCTCTTCTATGCTTTTGTTCCAAACTGCTCAGCCAAAACACAGCATTATTCTTTCATGCATGACATCTTGAAAGCTCTGCATTGATTTGGGAGTTTACTGACAACAAGTATAAATGATTAGAAAAATATCCTGTAATGGTATTTTTCCCCCTGTAAATTCCATCTGTTACTTTTCAAATACTCTAGAGGCTAAAATGTGATTTGAACTATTTCTCTCTCTCTCTTTCTCTCTCTCACTCTCTTTTCCTTTGAAGTTGACAAACCCAGGCTGTTCTTGTCAGTTCACTGGCTAATCACATGTTTCTTTTGACTTAATTGCTTCCCAACCAAAAATCACGGAACTTTGTAATTTATAACAGAAAAATTCACAAGAAAAAAATTATGTTCTGGTCAAGCTACGTAAAGAAGCTTATTATCAGTAAAGAAAAGGTAGCTTACCACCAAAAAAAAAAAAAAAAAGCAAAAACAAAGCAAAACAAAAACAAAAACAAAACAAAACCAAAAAACAAACAACCTGCAAAAACAAAAAACCCAGAAGTAGTTCCCAAACTAGGATATAAATTCTAACTGAACTAAATTGACAGCCAAGTTGACCAACTTAAAAACAAATCATATTTTGTTTCTTTGGCAGGGCAATGATACGTAGGATTACAAATATTCCTTACATCATCTAAATATCAGGAACAGTCAACCCCCTCACCCCCCCACCCCCCAGACAGGTACAAATGTGGCACTGTCTGACGTGGCCTCTGATATAGGCAGTGACCCAGAGCTGTGCAGACTGACAGGAAATGATGAGCCAGCTCCAGCGGTTCCTGGAGGGCGGACATGGTCTTGGTTCTTGGGAGAGGCTGATGACTCCAATCGCTATTCTCCATATTGTATTCACCCAGCAACCTTCTAGGGACCCTCATTAGCACATAACCCCAAATTGTCAGAATGCTAGTTAAACAGCAACTTGATAGACACACCATCAGCACTGTTCTAAAAAGAAACTTCTAGAAGCCATGCCCAATCTTTGTACTGGGGACCAGCCTTACAGCAGCCTCATGCCATCCATGAGCCCTGGGTAAACATAGAGGTTGTTGAGAACACAAATGTGTGTCTGCAGGGTTTCCTTCTGCACTCTTGGGCCAAGCATGTCAGAGCAGCGGGCTGTCATTGTGCTCCTTCCGCATAAATTCCTCAGAGGAAAAAGTCCGTTGAGGACGAGTGAGGGCCATTGAGACATTAAAGTAGCCTGAGCGGCGAGTGCTCTCAGCGGCGTTTGCACTGTCACTGGCCGAGATCTGATGAATCTGCTGGGATTTTTCTTCCCGCGTTCTCTCAAAGCCACGGAAACATTTCAGAACAGGCACAAGAACTACACTTGTCAGCATTCCACTCAGATTTATTGGGGGGCAAGAACTTCCAATTTTTAAAAGCTAGCAGCCAATGAGGGACTGCAGTCACTGTGTTTTGTACCTGCCGGCATGTTCAGTATAATCAGCAAGAAAACTGAAGGAAAGAGTGGTACATGTGGGGGAGCAAAGATGATTGTAGGTCTGGAAAGCTGACACACTTCCGCAGGGTAGTGTTGATTGTGTTTCAGTCTGAGCCGTTCATTCAGTTTCGCTCCAGAAAAAGCAAAACAAGTCAGGTGATCTCTTCACTGCAACAAGTCCGAAAACAGACAATACATTTAATTCGTCAATATTTAACCTGTAATTGGCTAAAAGCAGCATCTGGCATCTTCTATCTCCTTTCCTGGGGTTAATCAACAGCAATCGGCTCAGCCAAGTGTTTGGGCAGCAAGGGCTCTGGATGGGGGAGCAGAGGGGGTGCTCACACAAACACACTGGCTGCTGGGGGTGCTGCTGAGAGGGCAGAGTTTCAGTCTCAGTGGCTGCGCAGATGGTTCACCGGGCTTCTCCTGCTCTCTGCATGCTCCCCACCCCATCAGCCCACAACTCAGACCCAAGTAACACCCACACTTCCCGGAGCCACAGAGGAACCTTGAGCACACGCCATGAAATGGCACAATTCAAGAGAACAAGAAACACATTGCTACCTAAATTGATACTTTGTTGCAATCCACGAATCTGTCTGCTAAGACTGTATCTTTAGAAAGCACTCTGCAAACAAACCTGTTCCGTTTTAAGAAACCAAAACCAACCTAGCAAACAAACAAAAAACCCCAATACTGTATCCTTTTTTTTTTTTTTTCTAAAAGAAAGGAATAAACAACAGCATGGTCTCCGGGGAATGAAGTCACTGATGTGTTCATAAGGAAATTGTTTCTGTTTCTACTGGGATTTTATGAGTGGAGCTCTCTCTATTATGACCTCAGAGCTGACAGTCTAATGAGACGCATTTTTAACTGGAATAGCATTTTAACTGAATAGCCATTTGGCCAAGAAGCTTAGGTTAATAATGTCATGCACATATTGTTTTATTTACGATAAAAAGAAATACATAGAAATATTTATCATTTAAGGAGGCCATGATTTAATAAACATATGCATGGTCTTTGAAAATATAGTTAAATGGAGTACTTAGTTAAAAAAAAAATTATGAGAAATTAGACGATAGCAATTTGACCAAAGCATAATAAGAATATAGAGTGCTTTTATAGATACACAGGCTGCAGACTGAAGTCTCAGGAAACACTCACATCTGAGATTTGTTTCAAATGAAATAAAAGTATTAGAAAATGTCACAGTATCTTCTTATTTGACAGATATTCAGGGATTTTAACAATATTAAATCTACTAGAGAGATCCTTTATTTATTAAAAGATCCTTCATCTGACAGCCTTTAAAACTCCTGATAATAAATGTCATTGAAATGTTTAGCCTGTATCTAAAACAAATGTGTGACTGTTTGAGGCTACGTATCTTCAATAGCTAGCTAGGAAGTAAGCCCTAAATAGAGTATAGAGAAACAAACACACCTATCACAGCATGTACCTGGGGGGGATGTGTGACTCGTAAAAAGTTCCCCTAAGAAGGCCAGGCATGTCACTGTGACACCATGTCTCTTGAAATTATAAGCAAAGGGTTATGTGTATGAGCATTCTTCAGAGAAGAAAGTTCACAGCTTTACCTGGACTGTCGAAAGCTTTCAACCCTCACCCCCAAAAGTTAAGACAAAAATGAGATTTGATTTTTGGGGAGGTTAGCTCATCAGAGACAGGGATTGTGTTTTATTCATTGCTGTACCTCTTACACCTGGCAAAAATCAGGTCTACAATAGTTTTATGTCTCAACTTGGCTGTGCCTTAGTGCCCAGATATTTAGTTAAACTTTATTCTGGATATTTCTGTGAGGGTGGTTCTGGATGAGATTTCCGTTTAAATTGGTGGATTTTGAGTAAAGCAGATTGTCTCCCATGATGTGGTGGGCCTCATTTAAGCACTTGAAGGCCTGCACAGAACCAAAGGCGGACCTCTGCCAGGAAGAAAGAATGCAGATAGCATCCCGACTTGACCTATACTTGACCTATACCCAGGCTTTTCCCTGGGTCTCCGGCCTGCCAAGGCACCCCATGGATTTCAGACTTGCAGCCTCCATAATAACATAAGCCAATTCCTTAAAATAAATATCTCCCTATTTACAGACACTTCCATTTCTCTGAAGAACGCTGGCCACAACAGGGTCTCATGAAATGTTTGCTAAGTGAAGGCAGGAGTGAATGAGAGAAAGGTGTCCCCCTGTCTTACAGTCATGGTGTCCTTCTTGAGTCATCACAGTAGGACACCACGCACAGGGCTGGCTAGTCAGCTGCCAGTGCCCAAAACATTTTTAAAAACTTGTGTTCTGCCTTTTATTTTTTTCATGCTCTATTTCAAAGAGCAGTTTTACATTTTGATAAAGTACAGTACGTTAACTTTTTCTTTGATGGTTTAGAGAAATCTTTGTCTATTCCAAAATCATAAAGATCCTTCTGTAATATTTTCTTCAGAAATGTCATAGTTTTAGCTTTTATGCTTAGGTTTATCATGCATTTTGAGATGATTTTGTGTGTACTGTGAGATAAGGATTGAGGTTCAATTTATTTTTTGGCATTTTTTTTAATATAGATATCCAAAGGATACAAACTTAGTGATTTGAAGGGCAGGTGCACCCCAATATTTATAGCAGCAATGTTCACAACAGACAAAATATGGAAAGAGCCCAGATGTCCATCGACAGATGAATGGATAAAGAAGAAGTGGTATATCTATACAATGGAATATTACTCAGCCATCAAAAAGAATGAGATCTTGCCATTTGCAATGACGTGGATGGAACCAGAGGGTATTATGGTATGTGAAATAAGTCAGTCATAGAAAGACCATATGATTTCACTCATATGTGGAATTTAACAAACAAAACAAGTGAACATAGGGGAAGGGAAGGGAAAATAAAATAAGATGGTAATTGAGCAGGAGGCAAACCTTAAGAGATGCTGAAATCCAGGAAACAAACTGAGGGTTGCTGGAGGGGAGATTGGTGGGGAGAAGGGATAATTGGGTGAGGGGCTTTAAGGAGGGCACTTGATGTAATGAGCACTGGGTGTTATATGCAACTGATGAACCACTAAATTCCACCCCTGAAACTAATTTAAAAAATATAGATTAAAAAAAAAACAAACTTATATTCTAGGAGTTGCCTGGTTTTCAAGATATTATCCCACCTTTCCTAATGTGACCTTCCCTTCTTTTCCTCAGGTGATATTTGAAAATATACTTGGTTTAAAGTAATATATTTGGTTTGAAGTAATTCTTGTATTTTAAAAGTCATAATGCCTCCACCTGCAGAGAAGAGAGACATACCATTGCGGGGGACATTTCAAAGACTACCCCAAGGCTCTGACGACAATTCCAAGAGATGGAAAGGTTTTTCCTAAGGTGGGATGATAGACTTGTTCCAAAGCAGAGACATTGGTTTTGAATATGTATTTTTACTTCCAAATCCAAAATAGTTAAAGGGCCAGTTATGAAGTCACCTCAGCTCCTCATCTATTATTATTATGACCACTGCTATTGTTATTATTATGATTATTGCCAGATCAGTGTTTACCCCTTCCAGACTTAACTAAAAGGGAATTCATTGTGATGGCAACTAACATTCATTCAACGTTCATAATATTATGGAGGCTTCTGTACTCTTTGCATGCTATAACTCAGAGGCTGGTGAATTTTTTTTTTTTTTAAAGATTTTATTTGTTTATTTGAGAGAGAGAGAGTGTGTGAGCATGAGTGGAGGGAGGGGCAGAAGGAGAGGGAGAGGGACAAATAGACCCTCTGCTGAGCAGGGAGACTGATGTGGGGCTTGATTCAAAGACCCTGAGATCATGACCTGAGCAGAAGACAGAGGCTTAACAGAGCCACCCAGGTACCCAGGGCTGGAGATTTTTTTTTTTTTCCAAATCTCAAATAGTAAATACTTTTGGCTTGTGCCCACATACAGTCTCTGTTGCTGCTGCTGCTTTCCCTATTCCCTCCCTCACCTCCACTCCTCCTTCTCCCTCCTTTCCCCTCCCCTTTCTTCCCCTCCCCCTCCTCATCCTCCCCTTCCCCTCTGCTTCCTCCCTCTTCCCTTCCTCCTTCTCTTCCTCTTCTTCCTCTTCTTCTTGTAAGCAGACCATAAGAACTATAAAAACCAGGAATGCCTGGATGGCTCTGTTGGTTAAGCAGCTGCCTTTGGTTCAGGTCATGATCCCAGAGGCCTGGAATTGAGCCCTGCATTGGGCTCCCTGCTCAGCGGGGAGCCTGCTTCTCCCTCTCCCTCTGTTGCTCTCCCTGCTTGTTCTCTCTCTTTCTCTCTCTCTGTGTCAAATAAATAAAATCTTAAAAAACAAACAAACACACAAAAAACTATCAAAACCATTCTTAGCTCACAGCTGCACAAAAACAGGCAATGGGCCCGATGTAGACTCTGGTTGGCAGATTCCTAGCAGATCAGCTGATCCTCATAGCAACTCCTAATGGATCAGGTCCTATTGTGTTATCCATTTTACAATAAATTACAACTTAGAGGTGTGAAATAGTGTTAAATAAAGCCCGAAGTTACACAATGTATACAGGCCGCTCAAGAATTTGAAGGAGTTGTTCTCAAAGGTGCTTCCTGCCTGGGCCAGCATTACCTCGGAACATTTGAGAAAAGCAGATCATTGGGTTCTGCTCTACAGGGTCAAAAATTGCAAGAGTAGGACCAGCAATGTACATTTTAACTAACCATTTAGGTGAAATTGGCACCTTGCTCAGTGGCTATGGCATCAATTGGGCAGAGTGTTAGAAATACAGTGTGGGCCCCACCATGACCATGGGGACCAGACAGAGGCTCTCTGTTGTTCAACTAATGGTTTTTTTATCTAATTCCACCACTAAATGATACAATTTTCAAGGAATAAGGCCTAAAAATAGTTTCTCTTGTATATTTGCCTTGAATCACAAGGTCAAGAATGATATCCTGGATGTTTCTCATTCTTTGCAATTCTATAAGCCAGCTTCACAGTCTGGCAATATGAGCTTTGCCTTTAAGGCCATCTCAGTTATGAATTTTGGGGAAAATCCAAATAAGAAAAGAGAATTTAAAGCCATGGGCAAAAACAAAACAAAACAAAAGAACAACAACAAAACAGGTTAAATGTCCTAAGAAATGAAAGAAACCACTGTAACACATGGACAAACTCAATCATGGACTTTGAGGAGATTTAGGTCACGCTTCACTCACTTTCATTTAACAAGTTGAGCACTAGACTAACTCATTTCCCATTGCTATCTAGTGGCTTTAATCACTTTTAAAGAAGACACACTTCTGAGTCACTTTACTTTACAGGAATTCAGTAAACCTTAGAATGTGAGCCAAAGAGAGTGAAATCATAATTCCTTATACATTTCAAAGTATTTCTTCAGGAAGCTTCTAGAATGAAACAGATGGTTCAAAGTTGTTTCTAAGACCTTCTTCCTGAAACCACTGCTAATTTCCTGAGATTTGCCAAGGAATCAAAGTGAACTCATTACCTTACCCCCTAAAGAAGCAATCCATCCCATTTTTTTTTTCTTATTTCTGACATAATTTGCTTCAAATGAGTAAGTCAATGACTATACAAATTGGAAATGTTATGAACATTCCGCCAGTTGCACAGGCTTACAGTATATTTTATATGCACCCCTTTCTGTCCTTTGCCATCTGTAGTTCCAACACTAGCACCAAGTCACTTAGGTTTCTACCTGAGTTATGGGTAGCCATCTGTCAGATCTGCCTCTACCTCTTCCTTCCTGTTTCATCTCCATAGTCTAGCAACTTCTGATTTCCTCCACATTCTTAGTCTCGTTCTACACCTAATACCCATCTTCCCAATTTTCTTTCTAAACGCAGCCCTGTTGAAGACCCTTACTATTTTTCTGTTGAAGACCCTTACTATTCCTAGATTGTTAATTTGCACCAGGTCAAGACTGTGTCACTTACTTGCATAACGTGAGTCTTACATTTTCTTTCCTGCTTCTTGAACAAGTTAAGATCATACTCATTTCCTTGCTTGTTCTTAAGCTGTCTTTCATGTCAAGGGACACTCTCCCCTTCTCCATTTTTTCAGATTTTTTAATCTCTCAAGACCTATGTCAGGTCATATGCCCTTGACTAAATACTTGCCCTACAAACTTGGCCAACATTCATACCTTCCTCTTAACATAACCAACACCTACTGTTTGAAATACCATTTAAAAATTCCTTATCTGCACTGTAAAACACTGTTGCACGTTGTATGTGATTTTATGACATGAGCTTGACTTTATCACTGACTTGCTTGTTATTTGTGGACCTATCAACCTTGAATAATGTGAATTGCATATGGGACAAGTCCTCAATACCGGACACTCAAGAAATTAACTCACTCAACAAACATTTTTCCTCTACTATAAGCTAGTTATATTTGAAGTGAACCAAAACCAGTGCTCCAGTTGAAGAGATTCATTCCTGATGTCGCTATATTTAAATATCTAAATTTACCCTATCATTTAGGTAACAAAGATATATTGATAAAGAAGGAATTTTAAAATATACCCAGTTTTTCCCTCTTATATTTTAGGTAAACTTCTAATTTTAGAACAGTTTTAGATTTAAAGAAAAAAAATGTGAAGATAGTACAGAGTTTCTATAAACCCATACCCACTTTCCCCTAGGAAATATTTCACATGTGAAGCAATATTGATACATATTATTAACTAAGATACTTACATTATTCAGATTTCCTTAGTATTTACCTAATATCCTTTTTAAAAGTTTTGTTCTTAGAACACTACATTTAGTATAGTGTCTCTTGGACTTTTTTAGATTGTTACGGTTTCTCAGACATTCCTTGTTTTTGATGATCTTGACAGTGTTGAAGAGTACTGATGTGTTTAGTAAATGTGTTTAGTCATGTGTTTAGTAAAATGTTCCTCGGTTAGGATTTGTTTGCTGCTTTCCTCATCATTAGTATGTGATTATGGGGTTTTTCTGGGGGAAGACCCAGGTAAGGGTAAAGTTCCATTTTTGTCAGATCATGGTAAAGGTACATGTTATCCATATGAGTTATCATTTGTGTGAATTTTCATTACTTTCCTCAGGCAATGTTCATTCGGTTTCTTCACTGTAAAGTTTTTATTTTTCTTTACTTTTCTATACTCTACTCTTTGGGAGGAAATAACCAGTGTAGCCTACAACTGAGAGTATGAAGTTATGCTACAACTTTTCAAGGGGAGAGTTTTTACATAAATAATTTGGAATTCTTCTCCTTGGAACATCTATTTTTCCCCATCTATGTACTTATTCAATGCATGCAAACACTTGTTTATATAATAGGGCTCATGAATATTTATTTCATACTTTGAATTATAATGCAATACTACTTTATTTTGTGGCTCAAATTATTCCAGATTTGGGCATTGGAAACTCTTTAGCTTGGCCTTTATGCCCCTTTGGTACATCCCCATCACTGTCTGTGTGTTTGCACAGGTGCGTGTTGAACTTCCTTACCTTCTGACACTACAAGATGGTTGAGGGGCTCATCTTGTATATTTCCTTCCCAATCTTAGACTCAGCAATTTCTCTAAGAAAGCTTGGTTCTTTCTATTCGATAATGGTTATTAGAAATCAAAGTCTTGGCACCAGATTTAATCCTTCCCTATTTTTGGCTCCCTTCTGTGGGGATCAGGAGAAGTGTCAGCATAAGAAAGCATACATAATTATGATACATACGGTGCTAGGGTAAATGAAAACATATGTCCATAAAAAGAATTGTATGTGCATGTTCATAGTGGTTTTATTCATTTATGAAAAAACCAAAGAACCTGGCAACAGACCAAATGTCCTTTCTGGCAAAGATCCACCATTAAGAACATTTGTGATTCATGGGAAGAGGTCAAGATAGCAATGTCAGCAAGAGTTTGGAAGAAGTTGATTCCAGTCCCCGTGGATGACTTCGAAGGTTCCAGACTTCAGTGAATGATATAACTGCAGAGGTGGTGGAAATAACAAGAGAACTAGAATTAGAAGTGGAGCCTAAAGATGGGACTGAATTGCTGCAATCTCATGATAAAACTTGAATAGATGAGGAGTTGCTTCTTAAGGAGGAGCAAAGAAAGTGGTTTCTTGAGATAGAATCCACTCCCGGGAAAGATACTGGGAAGATTGCTGAAACAACAACAAAGGATTTAGAACATTGCACAAACTTAGTGGATAAAGCAGCACAGGGTCTGAGAGGATTGACTCCAATTTAGAAGAAATTCTACTGTAGTTAAAATGCTAGCAAACAGCATCACATGCTACAGAAAAATTGTTCATGAAAGGACGAGTCAATTGATGTAGCAGCCTTCACTGTTGTCTTATTTTAACAAATTACCACAGTCACCCCAACCTTCAGCAACCACCACCCCAAACAGTCAGCAGCCATCAACATGGAGGCAAGACTGTCCTCCAGCAAAAGGATTACAACCTGCTGAAAGTTCAGATGGTGGTCAGCATTTTTTAGCAGTAAAGTGTTTTTAAATTAAGGAGTATATATATATGTATGTATATACACACCTACACACAAACAGACAAATATACACACACATACATTTTAGAGTAATGCTTTGCACATTTAATAGACTACAGTATAGTGTAAATATAACTTTATGTGCTGGGAAACCACATAATTCACTTGATTCACTTGATTGTGATACTTGATTTTATTGTGGCAGTCTGACATGGAGCCCACGATGTCTCTAAGGTATGCCTGTATATCACATACTTATTATATAATAAAGGCATAACATATTTATTATCCATATAATAAAAATAAAATTAAATAAATATACCTATGTCCCGAATTTGACTTACTAATATTTTGTTGAAGATTTTCAAATTTGTTTTCATGAGGGACATTGTCTATAGGTGCCCTTTCTCATGAGGTCCTTAGCAGGCTTTTGTATGAGGTTATCTTACTTCATAAAACAAACTAAGTGCTTTTACTCCTTGATCACTCTTTCTAGGGATTTATCAATTTTGTTACTCTTTTCAGAGAAACAACTTTTGGCTGTGTTTATTTTGCTATTATTTGTCTCTTTTTAAAATTTCATTGATTTCTGTTCCTACTCATATTATTCCCTGCCATCTACTTACTTTGTGTTTAATTTACACTTTTTTTTTCCTCTAACTTTTAGAAGCAGAATCTTAGATCGTTGAGTTTAAACATTCTTTTTTGTTTGTTTTATGTTGTTTTTCTTTGTTTTTGGAGGAGCCAGATTAGACTTGAATAGGACTAAAGAGGAAGTCTCATCACTGTAGGAGGGATACACTGTGCAAATTAACATTTTGTTCATTTTCTCTCTCAAGTGTTAGGGTGTTTAGGTAATAATATAAAGATACAATTGCAAGAGTATAAATAGAATCAGTGAAAACTACCTTGCTATCATCCTGTATTAGCCACTATTACCACCATTTTTTATCTTTAAGAACATCAAAAGTTATTGTTGGTGTACATCGATTTCAATTGTCAAATACAATTTTAAAGGATAATTATAACTTATTTCAATAAAGTCTTTTAAAATAGAATGTTTATTTTAAAATTTATAATAGAAGAAATGAAGCTCTGGTTCAGGAAGGTGCTACAAGAAGATTCTGAACTCACCTCTTCCCACGGACCCAATGAGTCTACTGCAGCTACATATGGAAGAATTTCCTCTGGAAAAAAATCTCAAAGCTGGCTGAGTAATGACGCACACCAGGAAAATGAGAAGAAAACCACATTGAAAGGGTAGGAGAGGCAGGGACACAATCTCACTGTAAACCACCCACATTGACCACAGCTGAGAGGGTCCCTAACTCAAAACCTGGAGCTTCTCCCTACGGAGTGAAGGATTTGAATCCCACACCAGGCACCCCAGCTTCTAAGACCTGTACCTGAGAAATGTTACCCCCAATACATCTCTGAAAACCAATGAAGGCTGCTTCCATGAGACCCACAGGACTATATAGCAATCTGAGAAAGGGCTCTGAAACACCTGCTGGCCTCAGGCTCATCTACCCCAGGGCCCAGCTCCGAGGCAGCCATTTACACTCAGACTTTCTGGGAAAGAGGTTCATTTGTTTGTATTAAAATTGGCCTGAGAAGCAACTAAATTAACAGACATATTTAAAACTTGCTGGTGCAGTTTCTGAGGCAGAGACTGGTGGAGGCCCTCTTCCCGCTCCCCTGCTGCTGCCCTTCTGACCAACAGTATCTCAAGGAAGAAAGCTTTCCCGTTGGGACGCCTGGGTGGCTCAGTCAGTTAAGCATCTGCCTTTGGCTCAGGTCATGATCCCAGGGTCCTGGGATTGGCCCCACATCCTGCTCCTTGCTGAGCAAGGAGCCTGCTTCTCCCTCTGCCTGCCGCTCCCCCTGCTTGTGCTTTCTTTCTGTCAAATAAATAAATAAAATCCTTAAAAAAAGAAAAAAAAAAGCTTTTCTGCATAACTGGTGCCCTGATTTTGCAGCTACTACCCAGGGCACAACCCTTGATCGCCTGGCGCTGGTGGCAGGGGAATTTGTGTCCCAGGCGATAACACTGGAAAGTTCTTGGCAGGCTACCACAATCATGGCGCTGTCAGAAACAGAAAGAAACACACCACTGGGCTTTCTGTGAAAGAGGCCTATCTTGCTGGAGCTTCAGCCAGAGGGGCAGGCTTCAGGTTTGGTTCACAACTGCAACCATAAAACTCCTCGAAGAAAACATAAGTGGTAAGCTCCTTGACAGAGGTCTCGTGATGATTGTTCTTTTTTTTTTTTTTTAAGTCTGACACCAAAGGTAAAAGCAAAAAAAGCAAAAATGAAAATGTGGGACTAAATCAAACTAAAAACAAAAACAAAAACCAAACTCCTACATGGCAAAGAAAATCAAAAAAATTAAAAGGCAATCTATAAAATGTGAGAACTCATTTGCAAATCATATATGTCATAGGGAATTAATATCCAAAATACATAAGGAACTCATACGACTCAATAACAAAAAATAAAATAAAATAATATGATTAAAAAATGAGAAGATATGAAGAGATATCTTTCCAAGGAAAGCAAACAAATGACCAACAGGTACAAGAAAGCATAGTCAACATCACTCATCATCAGAGAAACACAAATCAAAGTCACAATAAGGGGGCACCTGGGTGGCTCAGTGGGTTAAAGCCTCTGCCTTCGGCTCAGGTTATGATCTCAGGGTCCTGGGTTCAAGCCCCACATTGGGCTCTCTGCTCAGCAGGGAGCCTGCTTCTCCCTCTCTCTCTCTGCCTGCCTCTCTGCCTACTTGTGATCTCTGTCTGTCAAATAAATAAATAAAATCTTAAAAAAAACACAATAAGATGTCACCTCATACCTGTTAGAATGGCAATTATCAACAAGAAAAGAAATAACAAGTGTTAGCGAGGATGTGGAAACAAGGGAACCCTCTTGGACTGTTGGTGTGGATGCAAACTGGTGCAGCCACTGTGGAAAACAGTATGGAGTTTCCTCAAAAAATTAAAAATAGAACTACCCGATGATCCAGCAATTGCACTTCCTAGTGTTTATTTAAAGAAAATGAAAACATTAGCTGAAAAGGACCTATGCACTCCTCTGTTTATTGCAGCATTATTTACAATAGCCAAGATACGGAAACAACTCAAGTACCCATCACTAGATGAATGGATAAAAAAAATGGATATTTTTCAGCTATAAAAAAGAGTGAAATCTTGCCATGTGTGGCAACATGGATGGACCTCGAGGGCGTCATGCTAAGTGAAATAAGTCAGACAGAAACAGACAAATATAGTATGATCTCACATGTGGGATCTGAAAAACAAAATAAAACAGAAACAAAAACGAGCTCTTAGACATAAAGAACAGGTTGGTGTTGCCGGAGGTGGCAGTGGAGGATGGGAGAAATGGGTGAAAGTAGTCAAAAGGTACAACTTCCAGTTATAAAATAGATAAGTCATAGGGATATAATGTTCAGCATGATAACTATGGTTAAGATTACCATATTGCGTATTTGAAAATTGCTAAGAAAGTAGATCTTAAAATTTCTTATCACAGGAAAACAAAAATCTTAACTATGGAAGGTGACGGATGTTAACCAGACTTACTCTGGTGATCATTTAGCAAAATACACAAATATCAAATCATTATGTTACATACCTTAAATTAATATACTGTTATGTGTCCATTATGCCTTAATTTAAAAAGCTTTAAAAAATGAAGGCAAACAGGGCAAAAATTAGTTATCTAATTCTCATTCTTTTTCCTTGTGACAGAGACAGTGCAAGTTTTTTCCTAATCCCACACAAATTTAGGTACGGTGGATGCCGTTGTGTACCATGCAGGCCCTCTTCCTCCCCCTCCTACCAGGAACACTCACTTCCCTAACAAGGGGGTCATCATAACTGGCAGCTTGAGTTGAGTGTCCTCTCACAGCAATTGTCTTTGACTGAAGAGTTGCCTTGCCCAAGGTCATGACTAATTTTGGTGGGCAGCCTGCATTTGATGTCTGGTTGATGCGAGGGTTTAAGGCCCGATCCCGGTGCCCCAATGAGGGGCGCCTCTGCAGCCTCTTCCAGAGCTCCCTTTGGGACCAGTAGCCCTTCGGCGTGATGGCATCCGTCATCACAGCTCAATGTTGGTCCGCACATGTTGCCCTCCAGAGCTCTCACTGTAAACTTCCTAGCTGCAAACTTCAGTCTAGGCATCTGGGCCTCTTACTGACTTGGTACACTGTACCATTGAGAAATCAACTCATTATGCTTTTCTGTTGTGTTTATTTGTTTTGTTAATTTTGGATCACATGAAAAATGGCAAGAAAGAGATACCCCTTTCAAAATTATTACTGTATATCTCAGAAAATGCCTCTATTTATTTATCTTAGTAAAACTAATTATCTGTAGGTAGTGAATCTTATTTTATTGTGCAGGTATATCCTCTTGTGGGTCCCCATTCACATACTCTGCTCCATATCGTCTGCTTACTTAGTGTGCACAAATGTTAAAGGCCACACTTATTACAATTCAGAACTTAAGCATCAGTACAGGTGTTGCCTGCAAATATGGTATGTCCTTAAGGAATGATTTTCTTTCTATGATTTATCTTATACATTTTTAAGTCACTTAAACACGCACACGATTAAGAACACCTTGTAGGGAATGTCCGACTTTGAATTCATTTCTTTGAAGTGTTTACACAGGGCTCTAAGTCAGAGTGTTCACGCTAAATTGCCAAATCTGTTAAGTACATTGAGTCAAACTACCGGTTTGCTCCTGCCCTGAATCAACCCCATAGGCGTGATGTTATGGGCAAAGCCTTGTGCTTTCTTTTTAATGTGGATAGTGGTACCTCCTTAGCTAGAGTTTTTAGAAGAATAGAATCAGAGGGCATGCAAGAGAGTCAGGGTCAAGTTCTGGGCCAGAGGAGGGTGTTATGAAGCTGATCACTAGCAGAGAGTTTTTGTCTGCTCTGGGTCAGTATGGACGGCGTGCCTTCCTCTGCCTGGTGGTGCACCCACCAGCAGGAGCAAGGCAAACAGGACAGCCCTCCCACGGTTTCTAGGAATTACACTCAGAGGCAGGAGTTAGAGGAGCATCGAGGTAATTTGCATGTGATTTGCATGAGAGTTGGTATTTATTCATAAAATGATATTGGCTACTTTCAAGTAATTTTCAGGTTCATTTGTTATTGCTGCACAGAGGATTATGGCATTTTGATTTCCTTCTCTGTCTTCCTTTTCCCCCATGACTGTGATTAACATAAAAAACTGAATTGGGCAATTGAGAGATGAGAGAAAGCACAGGCCACAGGGGATGGCCCGGCATTGTAAACCTCACTCCCTTATCCCTCCACTAATACCCTATGGCCCATTAACAACGCACAATAGCTAAGACAGCAGGCTGTTGTTCCCTAATATTCCACGAATTCACCAACTGTGTGGACCCATCTCCTCAGGTCTCCTTGATTGGTATCTTCTCTGCCTGGAATGTTCTTCCTCCAGATATTCATTCATATTGTTCATATCTTCAAATTAGGGATGCCAGATTTTGCAAATAAAAACACAGGACATCCAGTTAGATTTATCTTTCAGTTAAACAACTAATAATTTTTTGGTATAAGTATGTCCCATGCAGTATTTGGGACATACTTAAACTAAAAACTTATTTGTCATCTATCTAAAATGCAAATTTAACTGGGCATCCGTAATTTTTCTGGCAACCCTATCTCAAGTCATTCATGTCTTTGCCATATGCCACCAGCTATGATAGGACTTTGTGGAGCATTCTTAATCTAAAAGATTGAGCACTTCCTAGCACGATGTCTACCCCCTTCTGCTTCATCTTTGAATTCACAATACAGGCCACTGCCTGACACAACAGCATATATTTCTTCATCTAGTGTAGTAGTCAGGGTCCTCGCAGTAAACAGAGGGTGCATTCAAACAGGTAAATACGAGAGAGTTGAATAGAGAGCTATTTATAAGAGGTGGGCAGCAATAAAGGAGGCTGTGGCATGACCAAGCAAATGGGGCAGCTAGACTGAGGCACCATCACTAGCATAGTCCACAGAGTTAGTATCTGGGGTGCACAGAATGGGTGGGGAGGGTGGAGAGTAGATGTGACCAAGCTCATGGAACATACACAGCACATTTGGCCATTGTCCGCCTCCCCCACTAGAATGAAAGCTACAGAGTAGTAGCAGTTTTATTTTGCTCATTGTTCTATGTGCAGCCTCTGAATAATGCCTGCCATACAGTAAATGCTTCAGAAACATCTGGTGAAGAATTCAGTGTGTCTGACTAGCGTTGCCAGCCAAGACACGGTTGAACTGGTGAAAACAAGCCAGAGAAGCAAATCACTTAAGAGACAAAAGCAGGGCTAGTTTGTAGGAATACATCTAATCCATTCCTCAGAAACTGCATAGGCAAAGGTGAGAGCACAGCAGGTGCATTCTAGACAGACAGTTGACACCAGGTCATCGAACAGATGTAATGGAGCTGTCTTCAGAGAAGGGTGGAATGATGCCGAGGAGCATACAGGATGTGTCAAAAAGTCAGGCAGGTGCTCAGCATCAAGGAGCATCACCCAGCCCCTGGGCAATCCCAGAACTAGGGCTCAAGGATAGACAGAGGAGGATGAAATGCAGAAGATATTGGAGGGAGGGAGGACTGATGTCCCAGAGAGATGGGCTTTCTTACTCATGGGACAGAAATGATGGCGCCCAACTCAGGAATCTGGTTATCAGACCTCAGAAAATGGAGATGCACTCTGAATAACAAGGTAGAATTCAGGTTAAGTCTTGAAATTTGAAGTCAGGAGTGGTCCTGCGGTGAGGGTGACTGCTGAGCCTCAGTGTTGGCCTTGATCCATTAGACTCTCCTCCTAAGGACTGGACGAGGCCCGAGCCCCCCAGTGGGATGGGCAGCATTCTATAAATGGGAAAGAAAGAGATTAAGAGGGATAACTAACATTTATCAGGTTTTTTTTTATATCAGGTATTTTCATTGTAGCTGATACAGTCCTACATTGTTGATATCTTTCTTCATTAAATCCTCAAAACTTCTCTCTGAGCTACTTGCTATTTTCCCATTTTACCACTGCAGAAACTCACTGATAGACCCATGTTCAAAGACATGCACAAAATCTATGTAATTGTTCTCTTCATATTTCTTTCTGAAGAAGAATCTAGGTTTCTAAAGATGAATTTCTTCTGGCACTTGTATCCATTTCTGCTGAAATGAAGCTCTCTTCCTTTTATTATGACATCAGGCCAATATAACAAAGGGTTCTTTCCAGAATGTCCTAAATAATGGCAGAGCGAAAAATACATGTATTCAAAGGATTGCTTAAAATCTTTCCCACTACTGATCACAGGTGATTTATGGCAAAGAATGTTTTATCTATGTTGCATTAAGGAGCTAATGATACTCAAAAATAACCTGATCAAGGGACTTGTCAGGGAAGAAGCCCTGTGTGTTGAGAATGGATGAGGGATGTGTCTGACACAGGGGCATCCTGGTGTCTATAAATATTGAATGACGGTAGTTTTTGTAGCTTAAAGCCTGGGAACTACCACATGAATGGTTTTAAATTCAGTGTAGAAAATAATCATCCAAATATATCAACATGGTCCTTGAGGTCTCCAGATCGCGTTTTAGAAAGTGTCCATTTTACCACCGCCTCTAAAACAAAATGATGACTTCCCTCCCCAGTCTGGACATTTTTACAATTTTATCTCCCCTTCTAAAAAGGAAAATAAGCTGAAAGGGACTTGTTTATTAAAATACCTGTTCAAGGGTATTTACCAGGTCATGATCCATTACCAATAATACCGGGTCATGATCCCGGGGTCCTGGGATCGAGTCCCACGTCGGGCTCCTTGATCGGCGGGCAGCCTGCTTCTCCCTCTGTCTGCCTCTCCCCCTGCTTGTGCTCCCCCCCCCCTCTCTCTCTGACAAATAAATAAATAAAAATCTTTAAAAAATTAAAGTAAATAAAATACCTGTTCAAGGTATGGGTAGCTTGAAGTAGCCACCTGGAGCTCTCCAGTCCTCATGTGGCTTATAAATAATTGGAGTAAACACATCAATAGCAGGTGGCAATGATGGAAATGATGATTACTTGGTTTTATAGAGAACCATTCATTTAAGTTCTTCTAGATTAATCGAGATAGATTGTTTTTCAAAAGGCCTCTAATTACTTTCCTGTTAATTATTTATATTCACCAAGTATTTTATGCTTGCCTGTTCATCAGTGGCCTTGTGAAGTATGTCAGGGTATTAAATATTTACCCACAAGCCTGTCAGTTGTGAACCAGGACTGTGTTGCCCTGTTCCATCTTGGGCTTAAGACACTCATCCTCCACATCTGCCTTCATCTATGGTGGCTCATCTTTAACAGTGCACTAAAAATAACACCTTCTATTTTCATGATGCCTTCCATCTAGCAATTCTTGCTTTCATCATTGACACAGGAAAGGTGTACTTCTAAGAGGTCATTTAATATAGTCCTACCATGGGCCACCTAAAGTATGTCTTTAGCATCACTGGCCATGATAACCTGATTTCATGACACCCCAGTCCCCGCTCTTACACTCAAAGCAGACATTACTAATCCACATTGGAATTGTCCAGCTAGTCCTTGATCCAATTATAGCACTTCTTGACACAGTGCCCCAAGCAATTTCCTCCAATCGATTGGTTTTTATCTGTGGTGTCAACTCATATTTATCATCCACTATCCACACTTGGAACACCTTAGTGAGGGTGAGCTTATTATCTCTCAGAGAGCTTATTAACTCTGGTCATGAGAATAGTTCTTTCTAAATACTCTTCAACAATTTAACCTATCAAGGGCTATTCTCAAATTTCTGTCTCGTATCCCTTTATCCACCTTTCTCTTATCTATTCTATTTGTTTTACCTCTGTTTGTCCTTTAGCTCCAAAGTGTCAACTCCAATCACGGTGCAAAGAAAATAGAAACATAACTGCTCCATTTTTATAGGGTCTGTTTTATTTCAAATCTATTCAGGTTTTAAAATAAACAATCTACTTTGTAGGTTGTGGGGATACTGAGGAACATCCAGGCAGGAAAACAAAGACTTTCAAAACCCTTCTTAAAAATAATGACAGAGGTCACCATAAGGGCACCGAAGATGCAGAATTAGAAAAGAATTCATTGTTGAAACTTGAAGCTTCTGGGATGCCTGGGTGGTGCAGTTGATTAAGCATCTGCGTTAGGCTCAGGTCATGATCCCAGGGTCCTGGTATCGATCCCACATTGGGCTCCTTGCTCAGTGGGAAGCCTGCTCCCCCTGCTTGTGCTCTCTCTGTCTCTGACAAATAAATAAGATCTTTAAAAAACAAACAAACAAACAAACAAAAAAAAACCCCAAAAAACTTGAGCTGCATTTTGAGAGGCTGGGAGTTTTTCTGAACAGGTAATAGGGGGATATAAATAATTAATAGGGGAAGCACATTCCAAGAAAAGGAATGGGTCAGAGGTGTTACACTGCCTATGAAAGATCTTTTAGACTAGAGATTTTGGAACGTAAACTGGAAGGTTTGCGAGCAGCTGATTCCATAGATACAGGCTGACTCTGCCCTTCTACAAGGTTTCATGCGATGCCGATGCTACTCATCCAAGGACCACACTTCGAGAACCACTGTTTCTAGCATGAGCAGATCTCAGTGTTCCCGCTCCCGTTCCACAAGGCTGGGCCTTCTTTTCTGTCTGTCTTACTTTCTAAGCAGGGAACATGGAAACGAGTCAGGATGAACATATTGTTCAAAATCTTGAAGACATATTGTTCAAAATCTATGTCAACTTGGCCAACGTGTACTCACAGTGCATCACACTGGGATCCTTCAGCGTTCAGCTGTGGCGATGAGGAGGGAAAGCACAGCCGGGAAAGGAGGCCGGGAGGAGACCCCAGGTGGCAGCATGGGGACACAGTGGGGAGGAGCCCTCCATCTGAAGTTCTACAGTACTGTCTTCAGCCATTGTCAGGAGTGACTGGGATGCGGGCTTCGAGGGCATGTCGCGTAGTCAACTCCTCGTACAAGTCTCACTGCCATTCCAAGTAAGAGTGGTCTGTGCACCTCCTTCTCTCCTTCTTTTGAAGGATGGCACTTGCCTTTACTTAAATCACTGTTTAACATTAAAATAAAATTCCTTTCTGTTCCTTTCTCTATCTCTCAGCTACCCTCCTTGTTTCGATTCTTATTGTCCCTGTCCTTTAATAGGATTTCAGACTAAATGATCCTCATATTTCAGTTCTATAAGTTATCACTGTTTTCCCAACACCACTGCCATGATAAATACTTGCCTTTGAATGAAGATATTCTGTGCATCAGCCTGGTGTTTGGTATAATGGAGCAATTCACAGGCAATTAGCTCAGCCTGGTGGGCCACTCAATGCAAATCTGCAGGATGAGCTTCACTCTCTCTGAGCCACCTATCATGGCAGAAGCTCTAGAATTTCATTTTATTCTGACAGTTCCTTTCTTTCCCCTAATCTGGCCCTCCCTTCTGAGACCACAGCTGCTGAAGATGATGCCAGAGCCGTCAAAGAGAGAGAGATTTAAAAAGGGGGTGAGAGCTACAGAGAGCAATAGAAAGGAGGAGGTTGAAGTAGCTGCTGACGGTATTTGATTACATTTGCTTTGGGGACACTTCCCAGGAACACACTTGGCATATTCCTAGTGGACTACTTTGCAAATCTTATTCTTGCTGCGCTCTTATCTGTGAGGAATGTTGGGGGCACATTTCCTCTGACTGAAGGGAGCTTGAGAAGCTAGCTGGCTTCTCATCACAGGTTTGGAGCTGGGAACTGTCCTGTGTGTCTGGGGGGAGGCTTTGTCCTCCTGGTCCTGGTGGAGGGGCTTTCCTTTGGGAAGCTCAGGGTGGTTCCCATATTACCTCCAAGGCATTTTCCATCCAGAGTTGATCTGATCAAACGCTATCAACATTGTGGCACTCTGACCTAAAGGCATCCACACACTTAAACAGAAGAATTGTGTATCTAGGAACCAAGAGGGCAAATAAGGGAGTTGACATAAGAGGAATGATTCTTGAAATTTTACAGAAATGTTATCTGCTTCTCCTGCTTCTCCTTCTCCTCCTCTTCTTTTTCCTCCTCTTCTTCCTCCTTCTTCCTTCTCCTTCCCTTTTTCCCCTCCTCCTCCCCTTGTCCTCCTCCTTCTCTCCTCTCTTTCAAGAAACAATTTAGTTTGTCACTTATCATTAGCAGTTAATATGTGCATTTCACTCTATTCCTATGCCCTCCTTATAGTGATTTCTGTACTTCTCAATAAATTACTCTAATCTAAATGAGTTTTAGAATATCTCAGCATTTACCACATGTGAGATTTCATGGTTGCTTATTGATTCCGCCAGACCTTCTCCCTTTCTCTGAGTATTCAAGTGACACTGGGCATATATTTTTTCTTTTAAATGAGATTGGATTCTTACTGGCTTTGCTCTCCCGGAAGTGAACTGGGGATGCTCTGGGGTGATCCAAATTCCCAGTCAGGACATGCTAATCAACGTGGTTCATTTTCTAAAGCTCTCCTTGTTAGTCCCTTTGCCTGGCTAATCACAAATTGGTCCTTAATACATGGAAGGGCAAGAAATTAGGAGAAGCCAAAGACACAAGTGAACTCTGGCAAGAAGCCACTGTTTTCCCTTTTCCAAGATACTGGGTCTTTGTGGAAGGGGACAGCTGCTGCAGAGAAAACAGGACATCTCGGGCCTCCAGGGGGGAAAGGCCAGTTGGAACACCTTAATCTTTTTATTGAAAATTCAAGCAGTTTATCTTTTCTGAAGATTCCCTTGGGTAATAAGAAGTGTGCTTAATATCGAAAATTCTGCTTTGCAAGTGTTGTCTGGTGTCATCTTATACTATGTGAATGTTCTTTCTCTTCCCTTCACCACCCCCCACACCAAGCAAACCCACACATGTTTGGCTGTCGATCAATTCTTCTGTGGGTCTAAACGTCTTGGCATTTGTGTCCCAGTTTTGGCTGTAGGAAAGAACATTTTTTAATAATGCTGCTGAAATGCTGCTTTCTCTACTGCAGTGCTTTATCTGGCGAAAGGATTTGCTGGGACCAGACCCAAAGTAAAGGGGAACAAAAAAAAAAAAAAAGGAAAAATGGTTGTGGGAGGCAGGATGCCAACTTCTCCACTCAGGATTCTGTAGCTCATCACTTTCCTTTCCAAATCTCAAATCCTTCACCCCAGAGAGTCTTTGCATTTTGCATGAGAAGAGCTATTCGATTCACACCAAACTCTTGATACTGATCCCCCTTTTGACTATGCTGTCCCCTATGTCAAGCATTTGAGAAAGGGACAACCCTCATGCCAGGAAAAAGCAATCAAGAATGGAGCGTTGTGGCCAAGACTGACCAGGATCCCTATAGGAATTGGATTCCCAGGGCCACGTGTAAAATTATGTGAAGTTGCTGGTCCATCTCATTCATTTCCAGGTGCTTTCCATAGTCTTTGGTTTGTGCTACTGGCCCATAGATTTCCTCCTCGTTCTCAATTTTTACTCAGCACATGCAAGCTGTTCTCCCAAACATGCCCAAACATGCCTCTGCTTTTCAGGGTCTTGGACTGCTTGTCCTATGTCCTGCTGGGAGGGTGGGAGGGCAGGCAGAGTGACAGAGGGGAGCTGAAAGCCTGCTGGGCCTTCTTCTTTTTTCTTTTTTTTTTTAAAGATTTTATTTATTTATTTGACAGAGAGAGAGATCACAAGTAGGCAGAGAGGCAGGCAGAGAGAGAGGAGGAAGCAGGCTCCCCGCTGAGCAGAGAGTCCGATGCGGGGCTCGATCCCAGGACCCTGAGATCATGACCTGAGCCGAAGGCAGAGGCTTTAACCCACTGAGCCACTAAGGCGCTCCCCTGCTGAGCCTTCTTAGCAGGCAGGAGCTGAGAACCCTCTGCAACCACATTTTTTGGTCTTTGAGCTCCAGACAGGAGCCCGCCATCATTTTACTCCCACACTCTTAAGATATTGCTTCTATCTGCTTCTTTCCTCCTTCCCATGTACCGTGGATCAATGCAATATGGGCTCAAGCAGGGAACTTTTGAGACTTTCTTAAGGCTCTGACTACCAGTTCACCAGGGAAAGAGAAAGGAGGTAACTTAAGCCGAAGGCGGAGGCTTAACCCACAGAGCCACCCAGGCACCCATCAAAATAAAATTATTCTTGAGGAATGTAACTGAGCCCTAATTTCCTCTTCTACTTGAACCTCTACTTTTTCTCCACAATTTCTAGATAAGGAGATGTTTGCTATAATGTGTGGAAACACATAGTTCTATTCCATTTCCAAAATATTGTATTTCACTTGTTACCTGAAAACTATTTTTATAAATTTATCCACATATTTCTAGCAGTGGTTGTAACTTGGGAAATCCTATATGTTGGCAGGAAAGGAAGTTGAAGTCTATGAGTATGATTATGACTATCCCTCTGAGTACAGATCTGTCTACATTCCATATTAATATTGAAAGAGGCTGCAGTTGTATATTTCCTCCTTAAACTAGGTTATTTAAGAGAGTTTTATGTGTTTTAAAGTTTCTAAGAGATTGGAATTTGGGGAGTTTAAAACATGTGCTATAAATTTCCAGTTTCATTGCATTTTAATTAAATAATATAACCTATAACTCCAGGACTTGGGTAATTTATTAAAATCATTTTTGTAGTCTGGTACACGAATAATGTGTGTAAATAGTCCATATACCTTGGAAAAGAATGAGTATTCTCACTTCTAGGATATAAGTGTAAAATGCGTTAATTATCATTATTAATGACACTATTCAGACTATTTTCTTGCTTTTTTACTGTCTTCTTGCAGTATTATACTCAGAGTAATGTTATAAAGATTCTCACTGCTATTGTTTCAGCCAATGAATCGTTCCATTTACAGCTTTATTTGTAAAAGGTGAAAGTTATGTGATCTGAAGAGAAACCAGAGTATGTGACAATTTGTCATCAATGTTTCTAAGTTTTTTTATTAATAGACTTTATATTTAAGTAGTTTTAGATTTATAGATAAATTGAGCAGAAAGTACAGAGTTTTCCTGTGACGCCCCCTCCCCCACATATCCCCTATTTTTAACATTTTGCATTAGGGTGATACACTTGCTATATTTGTTACATGTATGTTACAGCTTTTGTAATTGTTCCACACTTCTTGAATACTCTGTTTCATTGTTTCATTCTTTTTCTATTTGTCTTCCAGTTTGGAAAGTTTCTATTGTCATTTCTTCAGGGTCACTGATTTTTTTTTGGGGGGGTTGCTGTGTCCAGTCCACCAATGTAACTACCAAAAACATTCTTAATTTTTGTGCAGTGTTTTTGATTTCTAGCATTTTTGTATTCTTTCTTTGAGTTTCCGGCTCTCTGCTTATGTTATATACACCTGCTTTTACATGTTGTCTGGCCTTTCTGTTATTACCTTGATCACTTAGTCATTAGTGTTTTCATTCTGGGTCCGATTATTCCACTGTCTCTGCCATATCTGAGTCTGGTTTTGGGGCTTGCTTGGTTCTTCAGACGATGCTGTTTTTGTTTTTTTTTTTAATATTTTATTTATTTATTTGACAGAGAGAGATAGAGAGAGAAATCACAAGTAGGCAGAGAAGCAGGCAGAGAGAGAAGGGGAAGCAGGCTCCCCGCTGAGCAGAGAGCCCAATGCGGGACTCGATCCCAGGCTCCTGAGATCATGACCCGGGCCAAAGGCAGAGGCTTTAACCCACTGAGCCACCCAGGCACCCCTTTGTTTTGTTTTTTGTTTCATTTTGTTTTGTTTTTTTTTTTTGGTGTGCCTTGTAATTTTTTTTGAAGCCAGGTATGATGTCCTGGGTAAAAGGAATTTAGGTAAATAGGACCTTAATGTGATGTTTTATGTTTTTTGCATTGTTAGGTTGTGCTTACTGTTTACTATAACTGTAGATTTCAGGAGCTAAAATTTTTCCTTGATGTCTATGTTTTGTCTGTTTCCTTTCGGTTTCTCTAGAGGTCCTTAAATAAGCCTGAGATGTATAGTTCTTTTGAGTATAATACCTTGTTATTATCCAAATCCCTATTGATGCAGTGCTAGGGTATGGGGAAGTGTTTATCTTTTTATGGTTAGGTTTTAGCTTTTCAGTGAGCCAGTGCCCTGGGTCGGCCCCCCACATCATCCATACACACACCTTACATTTAACAAGAAAGTTAGCACAGCTGGAGTTGAGTATTTCTCTTCTGCCATCATGGTCAGGCTTTGGTGAAACCCCAGTTAGTCATGCTCAGGTAGTTATTTCCCTTGAAGACAGGCCCTGTTAGGAATATAATGCTCTGGGTATATGTTAAAATGACTGCTTTTCCAATCTTTTTGCTGGAAACATATCTTGTCTTCATTGTGAGAACTCAAAAGGGCTCCTGGAGATAAAACTCTTAAAAGTTTGAGTATCCCTCCTGGAGTTTTTAACTCACAAACTTGAGTTAAACTCTGGCAACTCATCAACTACAGTTCCCTACCCCCAGCCCAGTACCAGAGCCCATGAAGGTTTCTGCTTTTGAACTTCTGTTCTGATAAGTCATGATTCTCTATACCTGCCAATTTAGGGGGCAGCAGCTCGCCCTATGACTCCCATTTTCTGAGGGTTCTAGGAACAGTTGTTGATTTTCATGACGTTTAGCTTGTCTCTTGTTGTGGGGATGGAAGTCACAATTTCCAAGCTCCTTATATGCCAGACTGGAAATAGAAAGTCCTCCTACAGCTTTATGTTTTCTGTTACAAAGTTAATTTGTGACCTTTTTATTAAAAAAAACAAAAACCTATCTTCAAAACACTTTTAAATATCTGAAACTTTATATCTGTTATAGGAAGGGCCATTGCTTTATATTTACATTTACATTACATTGCGTTACATTACATTTACATTACATTGCTTTACTTTTACATTTACATTAATAGAAGCCCCATTCTGGTGATGTTTCAACAACAAAAATGTGACTCTTTTAAAATATTATTTATTTTCTGGTCAGAGATTCTGAGTTGGAAAATCATACATTACATTTTAAACAATTCTGTGGATATACATATGTAGATATATGAATACATAGGAAAATAGATCTAGAAGGATACACAATAAATTTTACATAGTAAAATATATACATAGTAATTATGTCTGGGAAGTTAGTAGTGTTGGTGGTGAAACTGTGGAGACTTAAAGCTTTTTTAATCTGGGAGAGGAGGCAAGATGGCGGAAGAGTAAGAGGCAGAGATAGTGTCTGATCCCAGAAGTTCACCTAGATAGTTATCAAACCACTCTAAACAACTACAAAATTAGCAGAAAATAGAAGAGAAGACGAACAGCACCTCTAGGAACAGA
>CM052885.1:76077586-76104237 GCA_028534135.1 Potos flavus
GGAGTCAGAAAAAAAAAAAAAAGCTTTTTTAATCTGTATAATTCTGTATTTTAAAAATTTTACTCAATTTATTTATGCTAAGCAAATAACAACAGCTTACTTATTTCTCCCACCCCATTCCTCTTGCAGTCACCCATCTGCTCTCTGTATCTATCAGCTTGGATTTCTTTTTTTCTTTTTCTTGGTTCCACATACAAGAGAGCTCATACAATAATTGTCTTTCTCTGTCTGACTTACAGAAGGTCACTGACTTTCAATCCTTCAACTTACGATTTTTTTGACTTCATAGTGCTGTAAAGCAATACTCATTTAGTGGAAATCATACTTCAGATTTTGAATTTTTATCTTTTCCTGGGTTAGCAATATGCAATAGGATACTCTCATGATGCTGGGCAATGGCATTGAAGCACAGCTCCCAGTCAGCCAGGCAATTGTGAGGGTGAACAACCAACACACTTAACAAACACTGTGTACCTAGACATTCTGTCTTTCACTTTGCGCACAGTTTTCAATAAACCACAGGAGATATTTAACACTCAATTATCATATAGGTTTTGTGTTCGATGATTTTACTCAACTGTAGGTTAGTAAGTGTTTTGAGCATGTTTAAGGTAGGCTGGGCTAAGCTATAATGTTTGGTGGTTTAGGTGTTTTCTATAAATTTTTGACACCATTTTTCAAATTAAGATAAGTTTGTTGGGAGGTAATTCCATTGTAAGATGATTTCACTTAGCATAATGCCCTCAGTGTCCATCCATGTTTCTGTAAATGGCAAGATTTTAATCCTTTTTATGGCTAAATAAATTCCTGTGTGTGTGTGTGTGTGTGTGTGTGTGTGTACCAAAATTTCTTCATTCCTTCATCAATGGATTCTTAGGTTGTTTCGATATGTTGGTTATTGTGAATAATGCTGCAATGAACATAAGGAAGCATGTGTGTATATATATAACTTCAAGTTAGTGTTTTTGTTTTCTTCACATAAATATATAAAGTGGAATTGCTGGATTATATGGTAGTTCTATTTTTAAATTTTTGAGGGCTCCTTATACTGTTTTCCACAGTGGTTGCACCAGCTTACATTCCAACCAACAGTGCATAAGTATCCCCTTGTCTCTGCATCCTACCCAACACTTGTTATTTCTTGTCTTTTTGATAGTAGCCATTCTGACAGGTGTGATATGACATCTCATTGTGGTTTCGATTTGCATTACCCTGACGATGAGTGGATATTGACCATCTTTCCAGGTACCTGTTGGCCATGTGTATATCTTTTTTGAAAAGAAAATTGTCTTTTCAGATCTTCTGCCCATTTTTTTCTATTGAGTTGTAGGAGTTCTTTATATATTTTGGATATTAGCCCCTTATCAGATATATTATTTTCAAATATCTTGTCGCATTCAATAGGCTGCCTTTTCATTTTATTAATGGCTTCTATTGCTATGCAAAAGCTTTTTAGTTTGATGTAGTCCCACTTGTTAATTTTTTATTTTGTTGCTTTTACTTCTGGTATCAGATTCAAAAACTTATCACCAAGATCTATATGAAGGAGCTTACCATCTATACTTTCTTCCAGAAGTTTGTGGTTCCTGGTCTTACACTCAGGTTTTTAAAATTTTGAGTTAATTTTTGTCTACAGTGTAAGGTAGTGGTCTAGTTTCATTCTTTTGCATGTAGCTGTCCAGTTTTCCCAACACCATTTATTGAAGAGATTGTCCTTTCCCCATTGCATATTCTTGGCTCTTTGTCATAATGACCATATATGTATAGGTTTATTTCTGGACCCTCTATTCTGCTCCACTGATGTATGTATCTGTTTTTATGTTGATATCGTACTGTTTTAATTACTGTAGCTTTGGGATCACCTGGGTGGCCCAGTCAGTTAAGCATCTGACTGTTGATTTTGGCTCAGGTCATGATCTCAGGGTCATGAAATTGAACCCCACGTCAGGCTCTGTGCTGGGTGCTGAGTCTGCTTGAGATTCTCTCCATCTTCCTCACTTCCCCCTCTGCTCCACCTTCCTCTGTCTCCCCCAATCTCTTTAAAATAAATACATAATAAATAAATAAATAAAATCTACAAATAATAATAATTATTATAGCTTTGTAATGTGGCTTGATGCTTCCAGTTTTGTTTTTCTTTCCAGTTTTTGCTTCCAGTTTTGTTTTTCTTTCCAGTTTTTGTTTTTCTTTCAATCGCTTTGGCTATTCAGAGTCTTTGTGGTTCCACACAAATTTTAAGATTGTTTTATTTCTGTGAAAAATGCCGTTGAAGTTTTCATAAGAAATGCATTCAATTTTCAGATTGCTTTGTGTAGTATGGACATTTAAAAATATTAATCTTTCACTCTATGAACACAGAATATCTTTTTATTTCTTTCTGTCTTCTTCAATTTCTTTCACTAATGTCTTGTTGTTTTCAAGAGTACAGGTCTCTCACTCTTCGGTTAAATTTATTCCTAGGTATTTCATTCTTTTTTGATCCAATTATAAATGGGATTGTTTTATTATATTCTTCTCCTGAGAGTTCATTATTTTCATAAAGAAACACAACAGCTATTTGTGTATTGATTTTCTATCCCAAAACTTTACTGAATTTGTTTATTAGTTCTAATAGGTTTTTGATGATGTTTTTATGGTTTCTGTATATCACATCATATTATCTACAAATAATGGCAGTTCTACTCCTTACCTTCCTATTTGGATGACTTTTCTTTCCCTTTTTTTTCTTTTTTCTTTCTTTCTTTTTCTTTTTTCTTTTTCTTTTTCTTTTCTTTTTCTTTTTTTTCCCTAGTTGTTCTGGCTAGGGCTTCCATTACTGTGTTGAATAAAAACAACAAGAGTGGGCATCTTTGTTTTCTTCCTGATCGTAGAGGAAAAATATTCAGCACAATGTTAGCTGTGGGCTTGTCATATATGGCCTTTATTACATTGAAGAATGTTCCCTCCATAACCACTTCATTGAGAATTATTTTTGTCATAAATTGATGTTGAATTGCTTGAAATGCTTTCCTGCATCGATTGAAATAGTCATATGCTTTTTATCCTTCATTTTGTCAATGTATTGAGTCACAATGATTAATTTGCACATGTTGAACCATGCTTACATCCCCAGAATAAATCCCACTTGATCATGGTGTATGATCCTTTTAATGTGTTATTGAACTCTGCTAAAATTATGTTGAGGAATTTTGCATCTATGTTCATCAGGAATATTGACCTCTAATTTCCTTTTCTTGTAGCATCCCTGTCTGGTTTTGGTATCAGGGTAATGCTGGCCTTATAAAATGTATTTGAAAGAGGAGTCCCCATCCCGCCTTTATTTTTTGGAAGAGTTTGAGAAGGGTCGGTATTAATTTTTCTTTAATTGTTTGGTAGAATTCACCGGTGAAGCCATTTGGTCCTGAACTTTCATTTCTTGGGAGATTTTTGATGACTGATTCAATTCCCTTGCTAGTAATCAGTCTTTTCAAAAATTTTCTTTTTCATCATGATTTAGTTTTGGAAGATTGCATATTTCTAGAAATTTTCTATGTCTTCCAGGTTTTCCAATTTGTAGACATACAATTTTTCATAATAGTATTTTGTGATCCTTTGTATTTCTGTGCTATCAGTTGTGACATCACTTTCATTTCTGATTTTACTTCTTTTTTTTTTTTTCTTAGTGAGTCTAGTGAAGGGCTGGTCAGTTTTGTTTATCTTTTCAGAGAATCAGCTTTTAGTTTCACCGATCTCTCTATTGTCTCTTTAGTCTCTGCTTAATTTATTCCTGCTCTAATCTCTGCTATTTCCTTCCTTCTATTAACTTTAAGCTTCATTTGTTCTTTCTTTTTCTAATTCCCTCATTTCTAAAATTACGTTTTTGAGATTTTCATTTTCTTTGTTTTTAAGGTTTTTCTTTCTTCTTTGATTTCTGCATTGACTCATTGTTTATTTATTAGCATGTTATTTAATCTCCACATATTTGTGGATTCCAATTTTTGTCATGTAATTAATTTCTAGTTTCATACCAATGTGGTTAGGAAAGATACTTGGTATGATTCCAATCCTCTTAAATTTATTGAAGCTTGTTTTGTGACTCAACATGCGATCCATCTCAAAAATGTTCTGTGTGTACTCTACAAGAATGTACATTCTGTGGCTTGTGCATTGAGTGTTCTGTATATATTTGTTAGGTCTTTCTTTTCTAATATGTTGTTTAGGGCCAATGCTTCCTTATGGATTTTTCTGTCTGCATGATCTATCCATAGATATAAATGAGGTGTTAGAGCCTCTACTAGTATGGTATTGCTGTATATTTCTCCCTTTGGGTCTGTTCATACTTGCTTTATATACTTAGGTGCTTGTATGTTGGGTGCATAAATATCTACAAATGTTATATCCCCTTATTAAGTTGACCATTTTATCATTATTAACACTCCTCTTTGTCTCTTATCATGGTCTTTGTTTTAAACCCTATTTTGTTTTATAGAAGTATAGTTACTCCAGCCTTCTTTGGTTTTCATTTGCATGGACTATCTCTTTCTTGTAGTTGACATGTGTTTTTACCTCCAAAGTATGTCTCTTAAAGATAGCATGTAGATGGATTTTGGTTTTTTATTCATTAACTACTCTGTGTCTTTTGATTAAAGAATTTAGTCCATTTACGCTGAAAGTAGTTATTGGTAGGTGTGTATTTGCTATTTTGTTAATTATTTTCTAGTTGTTTATTAAAAAGATTTTATTTATTTATTTATTTTAGATAGGGTGGGGCTGAAGGGGAAGGAGAAGGAGAGAGAATCCTGAGCAGACTCTGCACTGAGCATGGAGCCCTACCCCATGAGCCTGACACCATGACCCGAGCTTAAACCAAGAGTCAGATGCTCAACCAACTGAGCCACCCAGGTGCCCCATTGTTTTCTAGTTGTTTTTGTTGCTCCTGTCTGTTTCTTTCTTCTCTTGCTTTCTTCCTTTGTAATTTGATAACTTCCTTTAGTGGTATGCTTAAAATCCTTTCTCTTTCTCTTTGTGTATTTACTATAGTTTTTTGCTTTGTGGTTATCATGAGGCTTACATATGACAACATATTTGTAACAGTTTATTTTAAGTTGATAACTTCAGTTCAATCTCATTCTAGTGCTCGACATTTTTACTCTTCCCCTTACATTTTATATATTTCATGTCACTTTTTACATTTTTATCTTGTGTATCACTTATCTAATTATGATAAGCATAGTTATTTTTACTACTTCTATCTTCTAACCTTCATACTAGCTTTATAAGTCATTAATGCACTGCCTTTGTTTACTTTTCCAGTGAAATTTATTCTTTCATCTGTCCTCTCATTCCTAATTAACACCCTTTTCAGCTTAAAGAGCACTGGGGTGGTACATAAACAATGAATCTTGTAACACTGAAAAAATAAAATAAAAGTATTTGGGGAAAAAAAAAAAAAACACATTAAGTGAAAGAATCCAGCCACAAAAGACCACCTATTATACTGTACAATTCCATTTATATGTGATGTCCAGAAGAAGGAAATCTATAGGGACAGAAAGTAGATCACAGTTGCCTAAGGCTAAGGGGAGTTGAAAGACTAGAAGAAAAAGAGGGCTGACTGCTAGTAGGTATGGCATTTCTTTCGAGGGTAATGAAAATATTCTGAAGTTGAATGTGGTGATGGGTGCCCAACTCCACAAATATACTAAAACCAATGAACCATATATTTAAATGAGTGAGTTGAAGGATATGTAAATTATATCTCAAAAAGTTGTTATTAAAAAGATACGACAACATAAAAAAAAAAAAAGAAATACCTCTAACAATTTTGCAAACATCTTTTAGCTTTAAATAAAAAGGTCCAGGGGCACCTGGGCGGCTCAGTCAGTTAAGAGTCTGACTCTTGATTTTGGTTCAGGTCACAATGTCAGGGTCATGAGATGAAGCCCCACATGGGACTCTGCACTCAGCATGCTTAAGATTCTCTCTCTCCTTCTCCTTCTGCCCCTCCCCCTGCTCTCTCCCTGTCTCCCAAAATAAATAAATAAAATCTTAAAAAAAAATAAATAAAAAGGTCCTTTCTATTTTTTTCCTAGCTTTTACACCAAGGATTCCAAAATCTCAGGTTCTAGTTGTTGCCTAAAGTAAAGACCCACTCTAAGGTCCCTTACAGTCCACATTCCCCTAAGAGGTATAACCTCTTTCCTACTCAGCATTTCCCACCTGCCTTCTGACTTCCTCCAAACCCCCATAGCTCCTAATGCCAATTGTTGAATAGCAAATCCAGGTGAAAATAAATGTGACAGCTGTGCCACCTAGCAGTATTAATGGGGAGACACAATGTCAATAGTGAGTTAATAGTTGTAAAAATTTGAAGTTTTTCTCAAGAATTTGTACTTTCAATCCTGGAAAAAGAAGAAAAGTGGGTAAAAGTAGATTGACGACTTTAGAGAAGCTGGTTCCAGATGATCAGAGAATGTTCTTTCTTCCTCTTTGGGACTCTGCCTAAAATCTCAATTAGAAATTCATTTGGGTAAGGCCCCACCTAATTGGCTCCATCATAGAGCATGCAAATCTTAATCTCAGGGTCATGGGTTTCAGCCCCGTGTTGGGCATAGAGATTACTTTAAAAAAAAAAGTAGAAATTCATTTGGATTGAGCAATGCAGGAGAGAGAATCTGATAATTAAATTTGGTGTTTGGCTGGTATGGAATAGAGGCTTTGGAGCACTAGAAATATTTCAGGCAGGGGAGTTGGTTGGAGGTCTTCACTGCAAGAGGACAGGACAAGGAAGAGGAAATACAAAGCAGGGTAGACACAAGAATACTTTTGTTTTTTGCAATGACTGAGCATAGCTTCTACTTCTTGCAGTGACCAGGAAATACAGATGCATGAAGAATAATCACTTCAAGCCTCTCTGCCTTCGGCTCAGGTTATGATCTCAGGGTCCTGGGATCGAGCCCTGCATCAGGCTCTCTGCTCAGTGGGGAGCCTGCTTCCCCCTCTCTCTCTGCCTGCCTCTCTGCCTACTTGTGATCTCTCTCTCTCTCTGTCAAATAAATAAATAAAATCTTTAAAAAAAAAAAAGAATAATCACTTCAGATGGCCTGAAGATCCTAAATAACTTTAGGATAGTTATTTTCACTTGGGCACATTCTCAGTTGACTCAGTGTCAGATTAGTACCTGGGTGTGGTGTTGGAGAAGGTGATGTATACTCCACTTATAAAACCAGCAGTGTTACCTAAGGAGCCACGATTAAGAAACTAAGCATCCTTTATAGGCTCCATTTTGTAAAATGAGACCGTAAGAACTTGGATACTTCTCATGTTTAGTCCTACTCATACAGAAAGACCGAGAGTAACACCAACTGGATTAACCCAATCTTCTATCCCGGCATTTATTATTAGTATTAATATGACCTCTGGTTATATTAGCTCTTTTGGTGGCTATTTTATGTTGTTAATTCATACTAAACTTATGGTGTACTAAAATTTCCGGAATATAACTCACGTAGCAGTTGAGTTAGGTCAGAGGTATTAATAGCTCAAACTGTGGAGTCAGAGTTCTTGGGTTGAATTTTGGTTTGCAAAGGGTTTTAGTTTTCTTATTAACAAACTGAAACACAATAACAAGAGTATTTTCCATATAGATTGTGAGAATAAATTACCCAAATAAAACACTTATCATAGTCCTGATACATGGAAAAGGCTCCATTAATGTTAATTATTAGTATTGTTAAATTATCATTACTACTTTCTCCTCAGATTTGTCTTTTAATTCAAAGTACACCACGTGACTCATTGTTCAAGCACATGGAGCTGCTTCTAGATAGTCATTTAGTTTTGCAGCATAGTGCCGATCCTCAACAACTTCATATAAATAACACAGTTGAAGAGCATTTCTTTGTTTTCACTACAACTCTTTTTTTTAAGATTTTATTTTTTAAGTAATCTGTATACCCAACATGGGGTTCGAACTCACAATTCTGAGATCAAGACTCTCATGCTCTACTGACTGAGCCAGGCAAGGGCCCCTTCACAACTACTCTTCTGTCTAGACTGTAGACTATTACAGTAGCATCAGGGTAGTGTCTGAGAAACATTTGTCAATGGCCAAAGGCAGGAAGAAATGCTGACCAAAAAACCTCAGCCAATCATTTTTTGAACCTAAACAACCTGGTTCTTGTGGTTGTTAATAATTTTGTGGAAAATGTTAATCTTCAAGAACCCAGGGAATCTATGATTCATGCATAATTTAGGCTCATAAGAAAGATAATCTCATCTTTGAATCCCCTAATATGTGGACATGCTACAAATATAAAGGAATATGAGATTCAATAGTACTTACATCCCACTCAAAGTGATTCCAAAACGTGATTCTTAGGTGGCTTCAGTTTCCACTTGATAAATCTGTCTTTCCAGTTTTCTTTTTTTAATAACATAGGTAGTTGAACACACTTTCTTCAACCTTTCACTTGACAAGTCCCTATACACCCTTTAAAATCCAAGCCAAATACTATAGTCAAGTAATATTTTAGTGAATTGTTTTTCCTTGGTGCCTTAATATTTTGGACAAATATTAGCTGTAGAATTTATCATACTGCACTGTAATTTGTGCATGCCTTGTTTACAAAACTATGACCAAACTTAAAAGCTGGAATCCTGTTTTATTAATCTCTGTGTGCCCCTCTCTGGCACATTATAGGAGCCTAAATAATTTTTGTTGAGGTTAGAGAGGGAGGAGAAATCTTACCAGGAAAAGCTCTGGGCCAGTAAATACATCGTACACAACCAACACAAGTTTTAAGAGATAACTTGAATACAGAATCCACATTCCTCAATTCTCACTGGCTTATTTAATATAAAAGATATTTAAAATGATGGTCAGGAAAGCTAAAACAAAGAATGCTGAATAGAAGGAAAATGAAGACCTTCTATTGTGTAACTTTGCCAGGGTGAAGTGGTTGTAAAGGAGTTGCTATCACAGGTGAGAAGTGACAACTGATTAATGACTATATAATTTGAGGTGGGAAAACTGAACACCATTTTGGTGATGCAAGCACCTGAAAGGGGCACAAATAACCGATATCAAGTAGCTGACAGTGTAGGGATGAACATTTAATAAGTAAGAAACTCATGTTTTATGCATTCTTTTTTTTTCTTTTTTGGCAAGGAAGTTAACAATGGAAATGAAGATTTATTGAAAATCTAAGCCCCTTCAGCGCCTCATTGAAAATAATCAGAAAATAGGTGAATTTTAAGACGTGAGAAAATCAAGTGTCATTTCATAATCTTCTCTACATATTTATCAAGCGAGAAATGGATTAATTCTTAATTTAAGCCATAAAATGAAATTAATCAAATCCCAAGCCTGCTGTCATTTTTACCCTTTTACTCCTGGTGATGATTCAAACGTAACATGAACTCTGTTAAGTAAAACGAACAAAATTTAAATATTGCAGTTTTCCCATTATACTTATTTTGACTACTTGAATAAACAAACAGCATGGGTTGGCATTTGCATATCTGCATAATATTAATAAGTATGAAGATAGAATAGATCAGCAAATATTTATAGGCAGATAAATCCTGAGTCGATGGATGCTAAGGCAGATTTTGTGCTGAGTTCTTCGCATTTTTATGACCTGAGGAAGCCACTTCTCTTTGAAGAAAAGCTATTTCCAGTTCTTACATAAAGAGCATCTTACATCAACTACCAAAATAATAATATGCAAAACAGCAAACCTCACTTTAAAGAAAAACTCAAATGTAAAACCCAGAATTAGAGGAAACAGAAGTTAATGGATAATTTCTTGCATCCTAAAGCAATGTGATAGTATTTGTTACTAAAGTCCATTTAAAACATGGTTTGATTTAACATAAAAAATCACATACAGTTTCCCAGGAACACACTTACTGCATAAAAGCTATACATCTGCATTTAAGATTTGATTCATCAAGATATAATTCATAATTAAAAACCCACAAACGTCTAGTGTTGTGAATCATAATGTGAAAACAAAATAATTGCAGAGGCACTTTATTGAGGACTTTAAAATTGCAGAGTGGTAGATGAGGTTATGGAACAATTAGAGAAACATATGATAAATACATAAATAAATAACAGCCATGCTTTTCAAGTGGTGCTCTTCCCCTTGCACCTACGGAAGGTATTTACTTATTTATTTTTGGTTCAATATCAATGACTCCACTTCAACCACCAGTCTGAAATATAAGCTCTGTGCACTTTTTGGTGTTGGCAGAGGCCTCGAGATGGAAGGTAGAGATACCTACTGAACTCTACTGAGCCATGCACTATGAAGCGCTGTTTATTTAATCCACACAGATGTCTGTGCAGAAGCATCATTATCTCCATTTCAAACAGGATACATATGAAACTCTAAGAAGATAACCAAATCGAGTAATTAGTGGCAAAGACAAGGTTGGAATCCCGGTCAGTTATAGAGCTCATAAAACCACAGACTTTTCCAAGGTCTGGAAACCATCATCATCTTCATCCTCACCATCAAACCTCCCTTTCTGGAAGGTATTCTGTGTTCCAGACACTATTAGTGGCAAAGACAAGGTTGGAATCCCGGTCAGTTATAGAGCTCATAAAACCACAGACTTTTCCAAGGTCTGGAAACCATCATCATCTTCATCCTCACCATCAAACCTCCCTTTCTGGAAGGTATTCTGTGTTCCAGACACTATGCTGCATGTTTTACACAGCACATCTCATTCATGCATAACTCCACGAAGTGGGTCCCACTATCTCTATTTTATAGAAGGGGACTGAAGCTTAAGTAACTTTTAAAAAACATAGATTGCATGTGGATAGGATTTTACCACTGGGATTTACCCCCCCCCCATCTGTTAGCTCTGAACCCTATGTGCTCAGCTAGTAAAGTTTACTGTCTTACATTGAGTAACTCCACCCCTGCTCTCTGCTCCTCACCATTTACTTCTGTTGTATCTCTTCTAACAAATCTGGAATAAAATAAATACATAGTTATTTTTCAGTTGCAGACTAGAGCCTATTTTGGACACTTCCCTGGAATTCTAGAATCTCACAGATGAGCACTGGAAGTTAATTTGCTGAAGGGTATGCAATCTATGCCAAATACAGAGAGATCCTGGCCATGGTCGCTCTCCACTTCTGAGAAGGAGACTTTCAGTCCTTTCCGCTTTCCCATCTGCACTGTGTCTTCTCAACCTGGTTGTTGAGGGGTAGGAGGGAGGAGTAGGTTGTGGTTAAACTTGAGTTGACATGGCCAGTGGAGATGACGAATTAAGCACTCAGCAGTTCATTGTGTTGTGTGAAGTTTCCTTGTCGGCACAGACATCACTCTGTTAATAGCAGTACTTGGAGTATCAAGAAAGATTGTAGACCTTGAGCCCCAGTATTCAGTGAATGGGAAATCATAAAAGGCTCAAAATGAAAATGGACAAAGAGTGACATAGATTTTATGGGTATCAAAGGAGTGCCTTTTCCCCCCACCCCTAGGATGACACTGTCAAGTATTTCTTCCTGTACCCGGTCTTTTTTATGCAATGAAGACTTGATACATGAAGAATCCACTAGAAAACCCTGTCTTAGAAAATACCGTAGGAAGGAGAGAACCTTTTACACTTGGGAAGCTAGAATGAATGTGGTTTCTTCTAGTGAGAGGCAGGTTTCCTGAAGAGATAAGAAATTAAAAGGAACATTTGAGGAATTTAAAGTGCTAAGGGAATGTGTGCATCACGCAATGGGTATTCTATAGGGCCTTGTGGAATGTTTTGAAGGGAGGAGACCAGTGGGACATAAGTCATTAGGGGAAAACATGGCATAAGGGCTTCAGCAGCAGAGCAAAGAATGAGGAAAATAGGTGTGTGTGTGTGGGGGGGATATTTAGCTGCACACAAAGTTACAAAGACATTAATCATTAGTGCCTAACTGAAAGGGAGGTTCTCAGATTCTCTGGAGTTAGTCGTGGCCGAAGAGTGTTAATCTTGGAGAGGGTTCAAGTTTTGTTAATCACAAGTGTCTTGCTCTTCTGGAATGAGTCAGTTGTGGTCTCAATTTAGTAGTCTATTCCCTCTACACTGAGGTAACTCTGAGTTACTAAGCTTCAGAAACCAAGGAATGTTTAGATACAGACTAACGACATTTTGATGACATCCCAGCCCCGTGATTCTGACCTCTACCTGGTGAGGCTGGTCAGGTCCTGTCTGTGGAGTCTCACATTTCCATGGAGGGAGGGAAGGGGGATTTAAAAAATATTCTCTACAAGACTTTTCTTTGCCAAACTTTACATTTTTAACCCAAAGAGCTTAGTTTTAAAAATCTTATTTGGTACAAAAAGAACTTTGTGTTTTAAAGGGGCTTGGCAAGGCTATTTTTCAGAGGTGGGAAGGAATATTGAAAACATTCTGAAGTTCTTAAAATATTGATGCACTGACCCTTAGGCATGTCTAAAGGTCAGCTAGAAAAACAGGAATAATACTTTTAGGGGAAAGAATGCTGTTATTCTCAGTGAATGTTCCTTACTTCAGCCAGACAAACATCTTACAATCTAACAATCCCTCAGCTCATGGAAGATACTTTTTGTTTTCTTTCTGAGAAGCAAAAGTGACTCCACAGCCTCCCAGAGTTTCTGCTGAGCCTGGTAAGTGCCTTACACTACTGTATTTTCCTCACTTGAACAAGGAGTGTGAGGAAGGACACCTCCACTTTTAGCTGCCGCAAAGAAAGAAGGGGGGAGGGCTTTAACCCCAGGAAATCCTTCTTGTTTTGCCAAATGATTGAAGAAAATGTTAAGGAAATGTGTCTCTTTAACTCAACTGGTTGATAGAGATGAAATTCATTATGTTGGGTTTTTTCTTTTTTTTTTTTTTTTAAACCAAGATGTGGCCAAAATCAGTGTGACAGAGCTGAGATTGTAAGGAAGGGAAAAATTCTTCCTCCACCCTCAAGATTGTCCAGCTGGCCTAAAAACTAAATTGACGTGAGACAGGAGAACCTGGGTGGCTCAGTCAGCTGAGTGTCTGACTCTGGGTTTTGGCTCAGGACATGATCTCAGGGTCATGAGATCGAGCCCCATGTTGGGGTCCAGATTCAGCATGGAGTCAGTTTGAGGATTCTCTCTCTCCCTCCCTCTGTACTCCTCCCCATTCTCTCTCTCATGAATGAATCTGGTAGATAGATAGATGATAGATAGATAGATAGATAGATAGATAGATAGATAGATAGATGATAGATAGATAGGTAGATAGATAGATATAAGACAGGATAAAAAAAATCCCAGTTTTATTACAGGCACAAGGAGACCCAATAATGAAATTGAGATCTAAAGAAATGACAAAGGTAGGCAACTTTTATACATTTTAGACAAAGAGACAATAGATTTGTGAGAAATTGACAGGATTAAGAAAACAATTATTTGGGAGTCTTAATTAGTAGGGAATTCTAAGCAGAATTTAGGCTGATAGTAGATTTAAAAAAAATAAACAAAATAAACAAACAAAAAAAACAAGGTGTGTTTCCACAGCTTTCTAGGCTTTAAAGTCCCTGTCTCTGGTGATAAGGATGTCTTTTTAGGGACACCTGGGTGGCTCAGTCGATTAAGCATCTGCCTTCTGCTCAGGTCATGATCCTGGGGCCCCGGGATTGAGTCCTGTGTAGGGCTTCCTGTTCAGCGGGGAGTCTGCTTCTCCGTCTCCCTGTCCCCTTGCTCTTGCTTGCTCTCTCTTTCTAAAATAAGTAAATAAAATCTTCAAAATAAAAAAAGGATATCTTTTTATTTCTTAGCACAGGGAGAGTATTGTTCATGTAGGAGATTTGTTCCCTGTTTTGGGGGACAGAGGAGGGTCTAGGTATTGTTGCACTGGCTGTTTCTTATGTAACTTTTATTTATTTTAAAGATTTTATTTATTTGAGAGAGAGAGTACAGGTGGAGGAGAGGGGCAGAGACAGAAAGAGACTCCCCACTGAGCAGGCAGCCCAACCCTGGGATCATGACCTGAGCCAAAGGCAGATGCTTAACTGACTGAGCCACCCAGGGGCCCGTAACTTTGGTTTTAAATAATCTACATGCTAAAGAGGCATGTTTGGGGGCAGCCTGCCCTTGGCCTCTATAAGATTACATTGTCTCACTGATGTCTCCATCGGGGGAGGTGAAGATGTTTTCTTTTTCAAGAAAGCAGTTATATAAATATTAAATATTGATGTGCTATTTGGCAACATGGGGTCTTTAAGCTCTGTGCCCCCAATCTTCCAAATTCCCTTCATCACTGAGGTATCTTAACTGACCCACAGACCTTCCTGCAACTTTCAGAGCCTCCAAGGTCCCACACTAAGACTTTGCCTAAAATAAACAGACCCAGAGACACACATTAACAGACACATACCACCCTTTGCTATTTTCAGCATTGAAATCTAAACTAATTCTCTAGCAACAAAGGGAGTATATGTTGTAATTCAAAACTTTGAATTCTATGCTTCTTGTGTGACTAAGGGGTTGGCAATCTCCATCAGTGATTTACTCGGTCTTTCTTGTACTACAAGAGAGAGACCAAATTAAGCAGTTTTAAAGCAAAGGAAGAATAGCAACAATGAAAGCTGCTAACATTTATTGGATATGTTAACCTTAAAAATAAAGCTGCCATTTATTTTACTAGCAAAAATGGTTTTACTTGGGAATAGCAGAAAATTGCAATCTTGGCCACTCAAGGTATTGCAAAATCATAAGCACGTCCAACAAACAAAAGAGGAACATTATTTTATGATTAAGAAGGAGGAAGTTAGGGGCAGTTTTTTGTTTGTTTGTTTTGATTTTGTTTTTGTTTTTTTTTTAAGTAGGCTCCACACCCAACATGGAGCCTAGCACAAGACTTAAACTCACCACCCTGAGATCAAGACCCGAACTGAGATCAAGAGTCCATCGCTTAAATGACTGAGCCACCTAGGCACCCCAGGGAGAGGAGGAGACAGGTGTTTTGAACAAATGTCTACTGGAGAAAAGCAAGGGTTCAGGGTGATGACAGTTTCTCATTGGCGGAGTTGCAAGAGTGGTTGATCTCTTGCAGGTAAGGAAACGTACACCATTCCCTGTTGGAGCTTATAACTGATGATTATTTCCCGTTGACATTCTTCTGTTAGGGCTCTGTAATTGGCGATTTTTCCTGTACTTGACATTGAGTGGTATGGCTTTCTCTTCCAACCTCCTTTCTAGCATTCTCAGTCCATGTTAGTGAGGTTTTCCTTTAATAATTTTCAGATACTTACTATCTGATAGTGGTGCTTAAAACATGCATTCACTTACTCCTCACAACAACTCCCTGAAGCAGGTATAGTTGTTATACCCATTTTAGAGATGAACTAGCAGAGACATGACTAGATGAATAACTTGACCAAGCTCACACAGCCAGTAAGTGGCAGAACCAGCATTTGAATCATTTGTCTGAGGGTCCCAGAATCTCACAGGAATTTAAAGATGTGAAATAAAGTGCGATCATGCTTCATGATATTTGAAAGGGATCAAGGCCATTCTTTTCTTATTTGGCATAGAGTCCACACATTTACCATGGCATATAATGTTTGCCCCAACTCCTCAGGCCACATGCATTTGTAACTCTGTACTGGGTTGAATAGAGTCCTTCCAAAATTCATGTCCACCCAGATATGTGAACGTGAACCTCTTTGAAATAGGGTATTTGTAGATGTAATCAAGCTAAAATGAGATCGGACTGGAGTAAAGTGGGCCCTAATCCAATGAACAGTGTCCATTTAAGAAGAGGGAAATTTATATGTAGGCCTTGAGAGAAGGAAGATAACCGTATGGGACAGAGAGGCAGAGATTTGCTCCCTGGCCTCGAGCCACATGCCAAGGAGCACCAAGGATTTCCAGCAACCAGGAGAAACTGCAAGAATCAAGGAAATATTTGGAGGAAGTACAGCCCTGCTGACACCTTGTTTTCAGAATTCCAGCCCTCAAAACTGTGAGAGAATTAGCTTCTGTGATTGTCAGGCACCCAGTTCGTAGGACTTTGCTACCGCAGCCCTAGGAAACTAATACAGATGCTAGCAATCAGGATTTAATTTAGGAAGAGAGAGGGTTATGGTAGGCTAAGAATGCTCCTCAAAATGTGTCCACGTCCTAATCCCTGAAACCTGTGACAATTACCTTATTTGGAAAAGAGATATAGAATTAAAAATCTTTACCTGAGTAGATTATCCTGGGTTGTCAGGGTGGACCATCCCAAGTCCTTATAAAAGGAAGGCAGAGGGGGTTCAGATGCACACAGAGGGGAAGGTGATGTGCAGACAAGGTAGAGATGGGAGTGATGACAGCAGCATTATTGATGGGCTTAGCCCTTGGTCTGGTGTTCTCATAGGCCAATTCTGCTCTGGTTGGAGTAGGTAGTAAAGAGTTAGCAGACTTTATATATGCAAGAAATTTCCCTAAAGGAGGATGAGGTTGGTACAAGTTTCTCAAATTTTATCAGTTCTAAGATGCCAATAGTTTTAAGACATACCATTACTTTATGCACCACTGAGAAGGAAAATAAATGCTGACAATTTACTATGCTGTGACATTTATTGTAATATACATTCCAAATTAAGAGCTGTTAGAATGGAGAAAGGCGCTTGTCCTGGAATCAGTGAAGTGTAGTAACTCAGAGGACAGCTTGAGCGACCCATCGTACAATTCACCTTCTGTAGGCACGTTTTCACTAGAAATTTCGGTGATGGAAAAATCAAACAAACAAACAAAAAAACCCCACAGTATTCCATTTTAATTTTCTTTTAAGTTCTATTTCTATGATTATCAACTGAATAGCTTATTGTGGAAAATGCAGAAAATTAGAAGGAGGCAATCAAAACCATGCATATGGGCACATGGGCACCATGGAAACTCATTTTAATGAAAGCAAGATCTGGAGGAAGAATATAATTCTCATCAAACCCACTTCCTCTCTACCGTCTCAGAGAGAGACTTTTCAGAATTATATAAAGATTGCTGCTACTTTCAGTATTGCTTAATAAATTTCCTCTTGACTCCTCTGGTGCAGTGTCCTACAGATCATTCTTCAGGTTATTTTTATTTTAGTTAGTATTTAAGTTTATAACATATTGATAATATACAAAAATGAATGGGATTTGACTTCATTGTCCTTTCTGAAAATATTTGCTAACTTGGCACAATCACTTTTTGCTAGAATTATGTCTACATACTACGTGATTTCCCTTATCTCTGCCTTGCCATGCCAGTTTTATAAAAATAACCTATTTGTGAAATAATGTGTGCATAATTTCTAACTCTATGTCTGTTACATAGTGCATGCTCAGAAAATGCTAGTTAGCATTCGCATTATTAACAAAAATGTAGGATTTTAATTTGGTAGTATTTTCACAAATGAGTGATGGACAAACAGGTAAAACAGGCCTGATTTGGCTTATAGCTCCACCATTTATTAGCTGTGGAAACTTGTAAAGCAACTATGAAATATATGAAAATGCCTAAAACAGTACTTTGCACAATTGGCACTCAAATATTAGGTTCTGTTGCTTTCCTTTATTTATTCATTCTTTTTTCCTTAGCAGAAGTGCCTGTTAAGCTTTATAGTAAATGGAGTAAGTTGATCCTAAGCACCATAAGGGTTGAGATTTTTTCATTGCTATATATATATATATATATATGTATATATATATATATATATAGTAAAGTATAATTGGAAAGACAAAATAGAGTAAATGAATGAATTAATGAAGGAATGAATGAAGACTCATATGCTATTGATTTCATTCCAGGTCAATATCACAGAAATAGATGAGTAAGTAAAGGCAGTCAGGTGTACCTAGATATATTAGTTATATATTGTTGCATGATAAATTACCTCCAAACTTAATGGCTTTCAACAACAAATGCTATTATGGCACAGTTTGTATAGGCCAGTAATTAAGATGTGCTTTAGCTGGGGACCCCTGGTTCCATGTTTCTCATGAGGTTGCAGGTATGGTGGCCTGAGCTGTGACATCATCGGAAGGCTCTAATGTTGCAGGGTAAGGCAGTTTTGAGCCTACTCAAGTGGCTGTTGGCAGGTCTCAATCCCTGGCCATGAAAAACTATGTACAAAACCACCTCATGACAAATGCACTTGACTTTACCCAGGTGAGTGATCTAGGAGAAAGCAAAAATTAACAAGGTGGCTTAAAACAACAGAAATGCATTCTCTCACAATTCTGGAGGTTAGAAGTCCCAAAATCAAGGTATTGGTGAGCCGTGTTCCCTGTGAAGACACGAGGAAAGAATCCTTCCTTGCTTCTTCTAGCTTCTGAAAGTTGCTGACACTTCTCGGCATTCCTTGGCTTATAGCCATCACTCTAACTTCTGCCTCTGTCTTTACGTGGCCTTCTTCCTGTGTCTCAGTGTGCAAAATTCCCTCTTCTTATAAGGACACTAGTCATTGGATTAGGGCTCACCTAATTCAGGATTAGGATAATTCATCTTAGCTTGATTACACCTACAAAGCCCTATTTTAAAATAGGATTATAATCTACAGGTGGCAGGACTTAGTACCTCAATATATATTTTGGGGAAACATAATTAAATCCATAATAGAGGATAACAGGGATAATTTAGCCCATGAAAACCTACTGGGCCTTTCTAATTTTACCTATAGGTGTTGAATTTTAGAAAGAACTTCCTTAATGATCAGTGTATTCTCTTTTCTTCATAAATCTACCTCCTGTGAAAGAAGCCAAGGGATACAGTAGAGATGGTGATAAGCAAAAATGTCATTGCAGACACACTTTCCCCCTCATAAGTCACAATGAGCAGAAAACAGATCCTCGGTTTCTTCTACCTCGTTTGGAGCTGCAGAGATCAACCTAGCAATTTCTGATACACTCTCAACTCTTACTTATTAGAAACAATGAGATGGTAATAGATCTCCATAATAAGGAAGCAAACAAAGCAAGCATATTATACCTATGAGGAGATATAGCAAGTCAGAGGAGGGGAACTTTATGAAGATTCACAGTAAATAAGTCCCTCTGAAACAGATTCACTCTAAGAAACAATAGAAGAATTAGAAAATTGCTGAGTAGTCCTCCCACCAAGATAATTAAGGAGCATTCATTTTGAAAAGAAAAATATCTGAGGTCAGAGGAATTCAAATGAAAATTAAAAAAAACAAACAAACTGGAATTTTGCAATAAAAATATTATGAATTTTATCTAGGACATTTTGATGACTTAAGGGATTTAAAAGAATTTAAAGGAAAAAAAAGGGAGAGAAAAAGTGACAGATGTATTGATCTTGGAAATAGAGATAATGTTTTATAGGATTGCCAAATTAATAAAAGAACCTTTTCCCAATAAAGTGCAGGGTACAACAGCTCACAAACTACCATTTAAAATAATGAATTGGTAACAACTTTCAATTTAAGACAAAAAAGAAAAAAAAATCATGGATATCTAATTATGATTAAACTGGCTGGCCTTAGACCTCCTTTATTCATTACCAAATAGTGTCTTTTTCAAGATTTCCAAGTTATTATTCATATGCAAATGAATATGAAAACTAGAATTCCCTTTTTGAGGGTGCATGAAACATACCCTTCATGGAAAAATGTATATTTTAGCCAACTGAAATAATTACCAACTAATTCAAGAATGGGAAAATATAGTAGAAAAAAATTAACAGGTACAAATGAAGCCAGTTATATAAGGAGTGAATTATAAATATGCATTGTTAGAATATTGTGCAAATAGGGGCGCCTGAGTAGCTCAGTAGGTTAAGCTTCTGCCTTCAGCTCAGGTCATGATCCCAGGGTTCTGGGATTGAGTCCCATATAAGGCTCCTGTTCAGCGGAAAGCCTGCTTCTCCCTACTGCCTGATACCCCCCCCTGCTATGCTCTCTCTCTCTCTGTCAAATAAACAAATAAATTTTAAAAAAGTAAAAAAATAAACAAATTTAAAAAAAGAATATTGTGAAAATAAAAAACACTTTCTGAAAGATTATATCATAATTCAATGTCAATAATCATGCCACATGTTAAAAGTTTATAATGGGTTAAAAAACTTTTAATTACCCAATCTCATGCACAGTAACAATTTGGACCCTAAATCCAAGGTGATGACAATGAGACAAGAGAACTATCATGAGATATGGAAGAGGAAATGGGAAACAGGCAGGCTAAACTTGAACTCATACAAATGGTGAAGACAATAGATAGTTTTTCTTTCCTTGCTATTGTCAATTAGGGAAAAATAGATACAATTTCCTGAATTTATAGTAGCAAGTAAACACAGTTGGACTCATGCATTCCAAGTCATTACATAAGAAAAATTAGCTAAGAATAGACAACTTTGAGGAAACCAGAAATAAACAAACAAGAGCCATTTAACAGGTCAATACTCTTTATCGATGTCCATCCATTTTTTTGACGGCCCCACATGCACCAGTCCAGAAGCAAGCACACGTCCTAGAAACAACACCAACATGTTATTAAGGGAATCATGTACATTACTCTTTTCCCTCAAAGGTATCTGGCTGCTGCTAAGATGCTTTATTCTCAGATTTTTCCGTAGTTTTTACCTCTAGTCCAGCCTAGAGCTCCCAAAGTAGTAAAAGATTAATTTTCATTAAATCAGACTCATCTTCAACATGGCTGAGAGCCACCTCTGGCTAGGTAACCTGTCTGAATGGGAAGAAAATATTGAGCTATAGCAAGCAATTAAAAAATCCATTCCAAAACCCCAGCAGTGCAAAATCAAGGAGTCAAGCAAATGGAATCCAATGACCGCCAACCAGTTAGCACATGTTACATGGAATTTTGAGTAGTGAACCAATCTATTTCTGGATGAAACTACACTTCAATCATCTCTAAATGACTGAAAAATCTAAACAATGTTGGGGACTTCATAATTCTCCAGTGTCCAAAAACTTTCATGTTAAGTATTCCAAAATGGTTATGCTACATATTAAAATATGATACTTTAGTTTATTGTCAGGGGAAGTGAAGAATAGCCAGCTATTATTTCTGGGGTCAAACATCATCTCTGAATGAAGTTTGGTTATTATTCTTATCCTTCATCCACCAGTAGGGTGGAGACTTACAACCATGTTTGTTTGGTTTAGGATTTATGGATGATAACACATTTTTCAGGACAAATAGAAGATACTTTTGAAAATTTATACTCTCGTTCTCTTTGTTAGTATTTGTTTGTTTGTTTATTGTATCCCATCTTCTTCAACCTCTGAGGATAATTCTAGAAGACTGAATGGGGTGACGAGGTAGAGAGTTGATCTCTTGGTTTGAGTTCATGGAAACACAGGGATGCAACCTGAGCCAAGAAGTACCTATGTTTTTCTCTGGACTCAGAAGTCTACCATTTCTGTTCTTATCATGAGCTGATATCTGGGGTGCCCTTCAGATCTGAAATAGGAACTCAGTTGGAGCCCCAAAAAGGATAGAGCTTTGAAATAAGAAGAGATGGGTATTGAAACTCTTGTGAAAGTTGATTAAAGTAGTCAGAATTCCAGGATACCATAGAGATTGTAGTGAAATAAAAACCTAAGCAACAATTTATGAATATTGGAGAAAGCCAAGACCCACCTATAGTGAAGCTGCACAGGAATAAAGCAGATCAAGGTAAGACAACTGAGGGGTTCCAGGTAAGAGCCATTGGACATCAAGAAATAATTGCCAAGTCAGTTCAGGGAGTTCTAAAGACAAAAGGAGTTCAGTTTGAGGACCAGGCAGGTGTCATGGTGACTTACTCCTTTTGAAGCTCCAGCACTCGGTGTGGTTTTTAACATAGAGTGTGTGCTCATTGTGTCACCAGATAGACCCCAAGACCTGACTTTTACTGTCCACCTGCTTTTACTCACTAACCTTTGTCTTACATTTGTCCTTAAGCTCTTCTTTCTGACTTACCTCTTAACTCAGGTAAATGAAACCTGAAACCACCCCTCAGGTGATAGACTGTACTGACAAGACCTCCCATCATCCCAGACCACCCAGACCCTTTGAGTTAAACCCCTGACTCCTGCCTGCACACATGGACATTGGAGTGAGCCCTAGAATGACTGGCAACTACCTCTAGGTCATTATAGTACTAAAAGCTCTGCCCAAGGAGGAGCCCCAGCCTCATTTATAAAGCATACAATGTATGTATAGGTGTACTTCCTTAAGGAGCATGCATAACCTAATGCCTGCTTCTGATGATGAAAGGGCTTTGCTATCTAAATATTCATCCTGGGGCACCTGGGTGGCTCAGTCGTTAAGCGTCTGCCTTCAGCTCAGGTCATGATTCCAGGGTCCTGGGATTGAGCCCCGCATTGGGCTCCCTGCTAAGCAGGAAACCAGCTTCTCCCTCACCCACTCCCCCTGCTTATGTTCCATCTCTCGCTACATCTCTCCCTGTCAAATAAATAAATAAAATCTTTAAAAAAAAATTCATCCTGACCCTAAACAAAAAGTACCCATTCACCTGCTCTCAGGGAGTCATAGCTTTGGAGGCCATTCCCAGTGACCTCCTTATTTACTGCAAAAGAAGTTTTCTTTGTGAGACAACTCATCTGGTGCAGTTTTGTGACTCACCAAAGAGTGAACTCATGTTGATTCTGCTGCAATCACTAGTTTGTAAATGAATCCAGGATTCAGATATCTTCTGTATTGGTGGTGGTTGGTGGGGGGCGGGGGTGGTGGTGAGGGGGTGATGTTGCCAAGAGAGAGAGGATTAGATTAAGATCACATCTCAGAGATAAGCTAATTAGTATCTTGTCACATTGAAAAAGTGCCAACTACAGAAGACAGGGTTTGTCAGGTTTCTCACGCACATCTTAGAAATTCCCCATACTGCACCACATTATCTAAGAAGGGAGCCAGGAGAATGCTGACCTTAGAAAAGACATCTCTGGTACTGTATCAAGTTTCTACAATTATCACAGTTTGACTTACCCCAGAATATTACCTTGTGTTAAATTAAAAAAGAAAAACTTTTCTGAGATATTAAACAGTATGTTTGCTTCAGCGAGAACTGGTTGGGAAAAACCTGGAGAGTCTCCTCTTCTAAGCTGCAGGCACAAACTTGGGCTCGAAGAACCCATGTCGGAAAGTAATGGATGAGAGTGAGGAAAGAGAAGCAAGTAGGTCAAAACCTCAAGGCTTGGAGGAAAAAGCAGTGAACTAGCAAAGAGCCCCAAAGAAGACTCATACTGAAGTTTTACCTGAAGGAGACCTGGTTTCCTCGGAAAACAGGCAAATGTGCTTTTACCTTCTTCTTCTTCTTGTGATTGTTTTGGAAACAATAAATGAAAAGAGAGTGATTTGCTTGATTTTCATAGTTATGCTGATAATAATTGGAATTATAAGTCTAATGCAGAAATATCCTTAGTGATGTATGTTTTAAAATCCCTCATGCTTTGTTTTCCTTGTATATAACAGAAGTATTCATGAGAAGCAAGTGACACTCAACAACAAAGAAAAATGACAATCTGATTAAAAACTGGGCAAAGGACTTATTCAAGTCCGTCTTTAGCATTGCTCCAAAGACAATGGTCAACAAGCGTATGAAAAGACACTTAACATCACTAATACTTAAGGAAATCTAAATCAAAACCACAGAGTGATATCACCTCAGACCATTAGGATGGCTACTATATTAAGAAGGAAAGAGGGGCGCCTGGGTGGCTCAGTGGTTTAAAGCCTCTGCCTTTGGCTCAGGTCATGATCTCAGGGTCCTGGGATCGAGCCTTGTATTGGGCTCTCTGCTCGTGGGGAGCCTGCTTCCCCCTCTCTCTCTGCCTGCCTTTCTCCCTACTTGTGATCCTCTCTCTCTCTCTGTCGAATAAATAAATAAAATCTTTAAAAAAAAAAAAAGGAAGAATTCCTGAAGATATGGAGAAATTGGAATCCTTATGCACTGTTGGTGGCAATGTACACTGGTACAACCACTATGGAAAACAGTATGACAAGTCCTTAAAAAATTAAAAATAGAACTACCATATTATCCAGCAATCCTGCTTCTGGGTATATATCCAAACAAATTTAAAACAGGGTCTCAAAGAGATATGTGCACACCCGTGTTCATGGGAACACTTCACAATGGCCAAGACCCCAAGCAATCCAGGGGTCTGTCAATGGATGACTAGATAAATGACATGTGGTATATACATAGAACAGAATGTTAGCCTTAGAAAGGAATGGAATTCTGACACTTGCTAAAACATAGATAGACCTTAAGGACATAGCATAATATGAAATTAGCCAGTCACAAAAAGACAAATACTATATGATTCCATATATGTAAGTTATCAAGAGTAGTCAAATTCATAGAAACAGAAAGTAGAATGGTGGTTGTCAGGGGCTGGGAGAAAAGGGGAATGGGGAGTAGGTGATGGGTATAGAGTTTCAGTTTTGCAAGATGGAAACTTCTGGAGATTGGTTGAACAATACTATGATTATACTTAACACTAATGAACTGTACACTTAAAAATAATAGTTAAGATGATAAAATTTATGTTCTGTATTTTTTTACCAAAATAAAATATAATAATAATTTAAAAAAAGAAGAAAGTGAGGGATGCCTGGGTGGCTCAGTTGGTTAAGCATGTGATACTTGATTTCAGCTCAGGTCTTGATCTCAGAGTTGTGAGTTCAGGCCCCACATTGGACTCCATACTGGGCATGGAGTGAAGAAGAAGAAGAAGGAGAAGGAGAAGAAAGAAGAAGAAGAAGAAGAAGAAGAAGAAGAAGAAGAAGAAGAAGAAGAAGGAGAAGAAGGAGGAGGAGGAGGAGGAGGAGGAGGAGGAGGAGGAGGTGGAGGAGGAGAAGAAGAAGAAGAAGAAGAGAAAGAAGAAGAAGGAGGAGGAGGAGGAGAAGAAGAAGAAGAAAAGGAGAAAGAGGAGGAGGGGCAGGGGAGGGGAGAAGAGGGGGAAGTGGGAAGGAGGAGGAGGATAGAAAGGAGGAGGAGGAGGAGGAAAGAAGAAAGTGATGACTTAAGCTTATTCCATATAAATATACTTCTGAGAAATGATAACTGGTGGCTCCTGGTGACAGTAGATGGCTGCCTTCTGAGTATACCCTGCTTGGTATTTAGAACCACTGGACCAGCTATGCTCATGCCAAACTCATCAGCAGATGTCAAGCATCCAATGGAGATCCTGAATGATTGCTCTGAGTATGTGGCATGTCAGTAAATAGTAAAAAAGACATTACCAAGAATAGTGAGATAAAGATATTCAGGATTCTGCATGCAAATCATGGATTCATTTTTTTGTTAGAACCCCAAATCAGTATCTGGTAACTTTAAAATTCTCCTCTTAATTTGAAGACCAACTTTAGCTTCTAAGACATAAAGTGGGCTGGAGGTGATGCTTATTTGGAGATGCAGGTTCTTACTAGGCCTGGCCAACACATGAGGAGTCAGACAGAATTAGCTATCTGATGAACACTCAGTTCAAGATGAGGAGGCTTTCCAGAGCCCAGGAGAACTTGAATGGCTAACACAGAGCATTGCATCTTAAGGCATCTAGATAGATTTGTATTTGTTCCTAAGAGCTGTCAATGTTGCCCATCTTCTAGGTCCAGATCATGGAGTCTTTCCTGACTGATCTCACTTACACTGATATTGTTTTACCTGTGACCTTGACTATCATGGTTGGACACGGACAAGTTACTCACTTGGACAGCTGAGCCTGCCCTGTAGTCCAGGAGAAATGCTGAGGGACATTTTCAGCTGTATGCCCACCTGCAGGGTCAGTCAGGAGGAATGACCTTGGGGTTGACAAAGCAAACCGGGACAACGTTGGCAGGCCCACAGTAGTAGAGGCCAACGAGTCCAGATGAAAACAGGAACAGGTCCAAGCAGACCATCAGAATTAAGCAGTCAAACCAAAAATAGCAGTCTCCTTCATAGTGCTAGGTTTCAGTTCATGTTCAGGGGAGAGGCATAGAGAAAGGGTTGCTATAGGATGGCCAAGCCCATTATTGAGGCCACCAAGTTAGGGACACCAGCATAGGGGAGACATATCTCTGAGAATCAGGAGGACATCCAGGTTGTGGGACTTAAATGCAAAGTCAGATTTGGAAGTGTGACAAAGTTCACCTATGGGCTGATCCTTAGAGATGGAAAAAAAGATTGATTAGGTGATCAAGTTGTCAGGCCATCTATCTTTCTCGGTTCCCCATTGACCTACAGTCATTAAGGTATATTGTTCCAAGGGGGGACATTTACTTATTTTCTAATTTTTTTGTTTCCTTGATTAGGGAGTAATGTCAAATCAGAGACTATGACTTAGCCTTCAAATAATGAGCACCTACTACGTGCCCAGTAAATATTTCTTGTTTCATTAATACTGAATCATGGCTAAATACCTGCCCAACACAATGCACATAAAACAAATTCCTTTTTTGTGTGGTCTTTATTCCTCTCAAAACTTATCTGTGAGGTCAAACTCTAAAGCAGAAGACTGTGAATTTTCCACAATGTGACATAAGAGTAGAAAAGAATCCTGTATTGCGTAAGATGTTCTCTTGGAGTATCCAAAATCTATAAAGAACTTCTCAAACTCAACACCCAAAGAACAAATAATCCGATCAAGAAATGGGCAGAAGATATGAATAGACATTTCTGCAAAGAGGACGTTCAAATGGCCAACAGACACATGAAAAAGTGCTC
>CM052885.1:76104737-76141058 GCA_028534135.1 Potos flavus
GGGATAGGGTGGCTGGGTTATGGACATTGAGGAGCGTATGTGCTATGGTAAGTGCTCTGAAATGTGTAAGCCTGAGGATCCACAGACATGTACCCTGGGGCAAATAATACATTATGTGTTAATTAAAAAATTAAAAAATAATAAAAAATTTAAAAAAAGAAGAAGAAAAGCTAAAAATAAAAAAAAAAGATGTTCTCTTGGACTTCTCTCTCAACATTAGAAGCAATTTCATTTCATCTTCGGGGAAGTATTAAAGCAGTTGTATTGAACTAGGAAAGCCTATTTTTTCTAAGTGCACAGCTTCCATTCTGGGGGAAATCACTGTTTGCACACAGCTGCTTTTGAAATGTATACACATACACATGTGAATGTGTGCTCACTGAGCCCAGCAGAACAGAAAGAAAGAAAAAAGATTCCACATCCTAGACATTCGTACCTTGTCAGCTGTTCAGGACTATTAACGGCAACGCCCACAGCCACAACTGTGGGGGCAGGTGTCTGCTTCCCAGACAGTGCTACTTGGAGCTGGGAGCAAAATGCCTCCGAGGCAGACAGAAGCCCATTTTCCAGCCAAGCAAAATCATCATCTGCAGAGCCGCTTTGACAGCAGCTGCAGCAGGAGAGACAGGAGCCCGTGGCCAGGCAGGCGCGGTCCTGGGAGCTGGGGGTCCAGGTGCTGAAGGAAACCCGCAGGTGTCCCGCTTGTGACAGCGCCCTCCTCCAAAGCAGAGCTGATTTGACTTGCTCTTTATAAAAGAGGCTCTAAGAATTGTCCTGTAGAGTGCTTTTAAGACACAACCAATTTAAAGCAGTATACTTAGGAATAGAGTCCCTAAATATAAAATATTAAGAGAAAAATTATAAATAGGGAAAGGCTATTAAGTAGGTAGCTTTGCAGACAAAGCAAGAGAGAAAAGCCAAACGCACCTCTATGTCAGCTGGTTGGATCATCCAAGCACAGACGCCCCTCTCAGCTGCTACTTCCACTCTGCAGAAACAGAGAGGAGATAAAATTTATTTTTGACGCTGCCACTGTCCCCAGACTTCTGGGTGACCTTGTACAAACGACTTTTGGCCCCCAGTCCACGCTGTCTCTCCAAAGCTGTGAACCTTGGTGAACCTGCCCATTCCAGGCGCTTGGGGACCAGGGTGATCAGCGTGGGAAAGAGGGATGCTAGAAGATGGAAGAGGCAGGTGTCAGAGATCCAAAGAGGTGCAGGGAACCCAGCCAGAGGGTGGGGGTGGGGGTGTGGCAGGGTTAGTTTTGGTGTTAGTTTTGTCACTGGTGAGGAGCTTTGTTTCCCTCCCTTGATGTTAGTTTTCCTTTTCACATGTTTTGTTTTTCTGGTTCCTTGGTGGATGGCCCTTGGCCCACTATTATCTTTTCAAATGCTTGAGTCCTGCTTGAATACATGAAAGGTTAGCATCTTCACCCTCCCTGGTGATGAAAGTGATGACTTCCTCAAGTTATTTAAAGAAGCTCCACGTGGACCTGGAGGTTGAAAGAACGGCAAATGGAAAAGGAGAAAAGAGCTTACGTGAGAACAACATAGGGTTTGGAATAAATGGTTAAGTCTGGTTGCAGCTGTTTCCTGAGAGCAACAAGTGATTTAAGAAATCAATATAATATTTGGTTTCTTTCTATAAAAACTTGGTTAGGAAGGTTTATTTCTATCACTTATTTTTAAAGCTCATTGAGACAAGGTGGAAAAGCAGAAAACTGAACCAATAATTGAGCTATTTAAAATTACGCACCATGATCTACGGCTGTAGTCACTATGTACATCAATTGTTTTTGGGTTCTTTACCTGTTGATTTATTTTGACAACATGGTAATAACCCATGGCAGGTACTGAGAGGTCCCTAAGTTTAGAAAGTGACCAAATGTTGAAACACATACCCACTATTAATAACCCCAATTCATTGTTGGTGATTTAGTAGTGATGTGGCACAGCATTTCCTCTTGTATTACCTTGTTGGGTTTTTTTAAAGATTTATTTATTTATTAGAGAGAGAGAGATGGAAAGCAAGAGCAGAAGGAGCAGAACAAGAGGGACAATCTCAAGCAGACTGTGCTGAGTGTGAGCCCGCTATGGGGCTCCATCCCATGACCCAGAGATCATGAAATGAGCAGAAATCAAGAGTCAGATGCCTAACCAACTATGTTACCCAGGAGCTCCTGTATTACCTTGTTGATTGGAATTCATACCCAAAAGCCCATAGCAACTGAGATGCTTGTTAAAAGCAGATTCCTGGGCCCCACCTCCTATTCCCCAAGCTCTGAAGGACACTATTAAGCTCGCCTGCAATACTGTCTTCTCTCAGGGGAAGAGCAGCTTGAACCATGCCAACCTTCAGAAACAACCATCTTAAACTGGGGACTTCATTGTATTGCTTTTGACGTCACAATGAAGCAAAATCACCTAGTTAGTTATATGGCTAGCAAAGCAGAATCTACAGCCAGTATGGAATCTACTAATTAGAGATTATCTCTGAAACATTTATAACAGTAATTTTAATCTAGCGATTCTTTCTCTTTATTTTCAGCTGCTTCGTTTGTACACATGATGACTAAATTGTCGGAAGATCTAAAAATCCCAGAGAGCACCCGCTGGGCTATTATAATTGGCTTCTCTTTGGTAATCTAGGGATGTCCTTATCCCTGAACTGTAGATGCGATATAATTCCTTTGGAAATATCTGTGTTGTTTTTGTTTGTTCTGTGGTTAAAGAAGAGAAGGAGCTTATAGAGAATCAATAATTGACTCTAATTACTTTAGACTCCTGAGTTTGTCTCTACAATCCAACTCTCCATTCAATCCAACTCTCCATTAGTAGATTCCTCCAAATGGAAGGAATGGTCAGTATGGTTGTCCTCCAGCCTTTCCCTGTACTGACACCACCCGACCTCTCTTCATGCTTTTTCCAACACTAAACAAACTCTCTCCCCTGCTTATGCAAATCACACCCATAACTGTTGTACCCTACAGCAAATACTGTTCTCTTTTCAGTTTGCGGGATTTGTCATGTATAGCCTCTACTGTTTTGTTGGCATTTAATCATATTTTCATTCATTACATCCCTTGCATTGTTATTTAACTTTTTAACATTCTATAAACTCTGACTGCAGTAATCATATGTTCTATTTCTTTGTTTCTCCCCTAGGCTATTGCGCAGCATGCAGGGTATACAGAGTATGTATAGTGAGATGACTATTCACTGTTTTACCTCAGCAAATTATATTTCAATTCTGGAAGATCGGAAGCATTTAAACAGACTATTTATTTTTGGAAATCAATAGGATTGCATAAAGTATAAAAAAAAGATAAGCAGATTCTTGAATATTCTTAGAAATTAGAAATTTGAACATCATATTTTTCTCTTGTCCATTTACATATTTTGTAAACATATATGTATATGGTAGAGGATTGTTCCTCAGGAAGAAGATTCTTTACCTCCATAGGATAACACCTGGCTTTTAAAAATGAATAAACATTCAAAAATACTTCTCTAGCTAAAGGGAAGCTACTGTCTGCACTTAGAGACCTGTCTCCCACTCCACAGCACCCAAAGATTCATTTTTAGTGATATTCGCATCTACCTCACATTGTTCTTTTCTTTTACTCTGTCCTGTTTTCCCTCTACAGATTGTTCGTGTTTGAGAATTTCCTGTAGTCATACCCGATTTTGATATTTCCTATTAGTTATTTAGCTTCTGCTAACAACAATGAACTCTTTTTGTTCCCCAATTTTATTTAATTTAATTTTATTTAATTTATTTTATTTAATCTTTTTACCAAGATATATCTTGTATTTAAATTATTTTTATGTTTTTGGGGAACATAAAATGAAAAACAATTTATCAGTCTACAAAAAGAGGAATGAGGACATATCTACTGTCTCTTCAGGCCACCATTAAAATCCAGATTATCTTAAAGTCCTGGAATTTCTTCCTTCTTTTTAGCAACCATATTTATGTAGAACCAAACACAAAATATGACTTCTGAGTTTTTTTGAATCTATTTATTAATATCAAAACCTTATCAGAGTATGAACTGAAATAACTTCCATTCATGTGATAGAACAAAATTACACAGATAAGAACTATTCTACAAAATCCAAGCTGAGTTGTGTCCAGGTGTATGGATATGGCCAACAGAGAAGTTTGCTCTAGGAAGCACGATTAAGGGTAACAGTACTCAGTGCACAAGACAAATGACAATATAATAAAGAATAAATAAGGGTTTAAATGGAATACACAAAACCTCAAAATTAAGATTAAGTCTGTAGCCATGAAAATGTTATTGAGACAAATTGTGTAGGTAGGATTATGGGGTAATCCATATTTAAGTTGACTTTGTTGACAGGGGCAATGTGATGTTTTCTCAGCTTAACACTTAAGGGTTAATTAAATATCATTGGGGGTGCCTGGGTGGCTCATTTGGTTAAGCATCTGACTCTTTTTTTTTTTTTTATGTTCAGTTAGCCACTGTATAGTACATAATTAGTTTTTGATGTAGTGTTCAGTGATTCATTAGTTACATATAATATCCTGTGCTCATCACAGCACGTGCCCTTCTCAATACCCATCATCCTGTTATTTGACTGTTGATCTCATCTCAGGTTTTGATCTCAGGATCATGATCTGGGCTTCATGTTGGGTGTGGAGCCTACTTAAAAATAAATAAAATAAAATAAATCATTGAATGAAAGTAGTCAAAAAGCACAAACTTCCAGTTATATCATAAATAAGCACCAGGAATGTAATATACCACATGATAACTGTCATTGACACTTCTCTGTCATATTTAAATGACAGTTAAGAGAGTAAGTAGATCAAAGAGTTCTGATATCACAGGGGAAAAAGCATTTTTTTTCTTGTACCTATGTGAGAGGCCTCCATCCTAATACCTCCATCATATTGGAGGTTAAGTTTCAACATATGAAACCTGAGGGAACCCAAGAGTTCATTCTAGAGCAACGTATGAGCTGAAGAAAGAGGAGGAGGATAGAGGGGAAAAGCAGAGAGGAGGAAGCTTAGTTCCGATCCTTGGGGGTAAGTGAGTGTGGAGCCTAGGGTCATGAGTAAATGAATAAGGGGAAGAGTGTACATGGCTAGACAGGAATAAGAGTGAGGAGAGCTGGAGACAAAGTGGCCTTGAAGACCACATAGCTCCAGAAACACTGTCCCCAGCCAAGAGTAGCCTTTGCTCACTGACAGAGAGAAGGACAAGGCAATTTTTGGAAATATAATGTAAGGACAAGCACCCTCTGCTTATTTTAGCTTGCTCCTTTGTCCCTCAGGTGTCTTGAGAACTAAAGGCTGAACATACAAACAAGTAAGTCTATAAAAGAAGTAAATTATGTCAAAAAACATTGTGTCTTAGGTGCTAAATCAATTTATGCATCTATATAAATTGCAACACATTAAGTAATAAAGTGCAATATTAGATCTTTTAAATATTCAAAATTCCCAAAGCTGACATTAAACTATCTCCCTGATCATCTCCATGACCTTGAATTCAATTAACCTGTCACTGTAAGCTGGCTTCTGCATTGTTGGGTCACTGAACTAATGCACACATGCTGGTTTGATTTCAAAAAGGTATCTCATAAAGTTCGAAGAAGTTCATGTGAGTTGAGCTCAGCTTGAAAGTGGCTGGAAAAAAGTGAGATTTTCTTCTGAAGATTTTGTACAACAAATACAAATCCAAGCTTGATAAATAAATAGAGTCTCAAAGCGTAAAGAATTTTCTGAAAGATTTTGGTTCCCAATTCATACTTTATATGCTTGCCTTCAAGTTAGAAGCTTTAGCAGAGTTTAAAGACTTCATGTCTTAAGATGTGGAGTTCTTTATTTAATACTGAATTCCATCTCTTATATCTATAAGTAAATATGTTAATAAAATTCTATTACAACTTCTAAAGTTTATAAGAAGTGAGCTTGCAGATGGCTACTTAGTGAAGTTCAGCAAAGACAGAGTAGATCTCATTGAGAAAATGAAGAGGAAAGTAATCACTCCTTTTTTTTCCCTTATGCACCACATCCTAGATATGACTTTGGAACAGCTGAAGCAGATGCCCTTTGAGTTTTCAAATTCAGCAAAGTTGGGATGGAAGTTATTTTCCCTCCTCTATTATTTCTGGTATGTCAATTTCCCCGTAATTTTTGATCAGGTACCATAGTCAGGTGACCATTAAATCTCATTTCCTTTTCCTCCAACTATTCCTTGGACTCCAGTGACTAGTCCAGTGGTCTCCAAAGTGGGGTGCATGATCTCCAAAGTGGGGAAGGCACAAGACGATCCCTTGGAGGGGGAGTGCCGAGTATTGTACCTTTACAAAAATTGGTATGGGAATATGGTGACAGGTATGAGTTTTGTCTTCTATGTGCCCAATTTTTAAACTTCATATTTCTTCCTTTTTAATAATCAAATGATTTTCTGTCTCTGCATGTACACAATTTTGCTCGTATATGGGGATTAGAATGGGGCACATGGTTTAATCTCATGTACCTCAAGAATTTGAGTTAAAATATTTCTTCTGCATAGATATTTAAGTGTAATACTTACATCTTTTTTATAATGAAAGGGTTATTAAAGGAATTTCTGGCATGAAGAATTAGATGACAGAAGAGTGCAGGGGAGAATTTGGGTCAGACCTTGGAAGTTCTCAACCGGTCATTGTGAAGCAGTTATTTAGGCCTGAATTGGCCTGAATACCTACTTCTCCTCCTCATCCTGCTCAAGAGAAAGGAAACTGAGCTGTGTCTGTGAGGAACCATCGGGACCATAAAGTGGAAAATCCCCACGTGTTTGATCTTGCAGTTCCAATTCTAGAAATCTACTTTAAGGAAATAATTGGAAAATAAGGCAAGTATTCACATATACACATGCTTACAGAAAAATATATTAAAAAACAAAAAGGAGAAACAATACCCCCCAATAGGGTATTGATCATATTCATGCTGATATACCCGTCTAGTGGATACATGGAATATCGTGCAGCCTTTAACACTGATGCTGTGTAAAAAAAAAATACAAAAGCATAGAAAATTACTCTTGATATGGAGTTCAGTTAAGAACTAATGATCACGGAGCGCCTAGGCGGCTCAGTCATTAAGTGTCTGCCTTCAGCTCAGGTCATGATCCCAGGGTCCTGGGATGTAGCCCCGCATCAGGTTCCCTGCTCAGCAGGAAGCCAGCTTCTCCCTCTCCCATTCCCTCTCTTGCTGTCTCTCTCTGTCAAATAAATAAATAAATAAAATCTTAAAAAAAAGAGAGAGAGAGAACTAATGACCAAATACTCTACCCGGACACTGATATTTGGAGAGAAACTATAAAGACTTGGAAGAAAATCTACCCAAATCATCAGCTGTCATAATCTTTGGGTGGCAGGGCCATAGGTTATTTTCACATCAATTTTTATATCATATATGTGAAGATTTTATTTTTTATAATGAGCATGCACTGCATTTATGATCAGTAAAAGAAATAGAAAATGGTTAAAAATGAGAGAAAACGATGAGCCAAGCTGGCAGTAAGCCACAGGGCTGGAGCTTCCTCTGGTAAGTTCCGTTTGAGATGTTACTTTCCGTTCCCCCTTCCCTGCTGAGAGAAGGGATGGGCTATCCTCATCTTCCCAGCCACCCAGCCCAGCCACACACTCACTGCTTCCTCCTTTCAGAAAAGACAGAAGGATCCCTGTGAGAAAGCGTGGCCTTTTCCAGATGCATACTTGCCTTTTACAACTTTTCAGGAAACCTTCTCAAAGCAACAGAAATAACCTCTAAATACGATGAAGTACTAGAATCTGTACTCACACGAATGCCCGGCAAGGCACTGCACTTAGGGGACCCAATTAAGAACATGTAAATGCGATTTTTCTGCCAGCAAGTCCAGAGCTCCTGTAGCCCTCAGGGCTAGGCAATGCAGGCCCCAAGTGGGAAGGGGAGGGCACTGTGCGTGTTCATCCACTCGCTATTATTACCTACATTTTCTTCTACTTAAAAGCCACAGGTTCATAAATAATCTGCTTTGATGAAGCACTAAAAGCAATCTCGATTCCTACTGGATATTTTCTGTTTTGTTTTTTACTTTATTTTTAACTTTTTAATGGAACTATGGTTGACACTCGATGTTGCATTAGTTTCAGGCGTGCAACATAGGGATTGGACGATTCTATACATCACTCGGGACTCGCCATGATGAGCGGAGTCACCAGCTGCACTGTGCAGTGTCATTATTGACGGTATTCCCTACGCTCCACTTCTCATTCACATGACTTATTTATTTCATAACTGCACTTTAGACCTTTTGTATGCCTTCTGTTCTCCGTTTTGGATATTAAAAGTATATTTTGTCAGATTCTTCCGAGCTGTTATGCAAATCGAGCCCCTGTCTTCAAAAGGGGGTTTCTGGAAGGATCTTAACACTGGCTGCAGTACAGGTGACGTTCTCAATTCCACTGCGATTGAACATGCAGGGTGGGGAGCCTGATTGTCCTCCACCCCGCTCCAGTGTCTCTCAAGCTCTGGAAATAAGACAGAGTAATTCTCCTTGCTGCCTGTCTACTCAGGGTCTCACACTTCTGCGGCTGTCAGGGATGAACGAATTAAAGTTTTTCTGTAATTTTCTATCAGACACAAGCAGCCTTGGGATATCCTTGGCCATGTCATTTCCCCTGACATTCAATTTCCCATCATCAGTCTTGCCTGCCTTCTCTACAAAAAGGGCCCTCGTGGAGGGCTTTCGTATGAGGTGGGGCTGTCCAGGGGCTGGGCAGGACCTGTGATGAATTTCTTTGAGGCGGTAGAGACACTGCATGGTTGGTTTTTCCTTCAAGGGCATCTTTGGGTCTCTGCGTCCGTGAGCTCTTGCCCTAGCCTCTTATATGCTCATTCATTCTGTGTGTGTCTCAGAAATGAGTACAGACACACACAGGCATTGTAAGTGAAATCATCTCCCTGGAAATAAAACATTACCAAGTCTCTTTCCTCCCTTTCTTCAGTTTAAGTCCTTCATCATTTTCCTGCCTAGTCATGCCCACATCTTTTCCCATTTTATCTATAAATCCACCCCTTCAGCTGTGGGTCGTTCTTCTTTTGGGATCAGGATTGCTTTAAGGATCAGACGGCAGATATCATAGACATGGCACTCCTTTGAAAAGTGACAAACAGTCTACAGGGGAACAGTGGGTTTGCATTGTCAGCTCATAATTTCCACAGTCAGTGCTTCTTGCCTGGTGTTAGAACACAGTGAGAGATTCTCCTCCTGCTCTCCTTCATCGCATGCCTTGGGACTCCCACCTAATCAGGAAATGTGGGAAGAAGAGAAGACAGTCTAACTCATATTAAGCATGGTGTATCACATTCAATCCTTCTTGGAATCTTATGATGTAAATATGATTAACTTTTCTACTGATGAAGACACTATGGCTCAGGATAGGAAGGCCAAAGCCACAGAGCCAGAACATAGCAGCGTGTAAAAGAGTATGATAATTCCTCTGCAGTTTTTCTGCTTATTCCGGACAATGCTTCTCTAAGAGTCCTGTAGTGTTACTTCTGTGATCCCACCTTATAGAGATGTATGCATATGTGTATCAAGGTGTTTCTCTAGCAGAGGCAACTTGACAGCTTCCCATTGCCCCTTCTCTTGACAGTGACCTTATCCAAATATTTTTATTCTTGGGCTGGCTGGAAAAAATTATTGCTGATGTAGGGGAAGAAAAAGATTCTTCCTCTACCCTCTTAGGTTCAGTGGCTGGGGCCAGTGAATCAAACTGATACAAGGCAAAACAACAGGGGGATGAAAACAATTGTTTATTTATGCATGCAAAGCATATACACATGGGAGAATTCAGTGACGAATAACTCAAATGGGTGGTTAGAATTTGGAGCTTAGATATATATCTTAAGAAAGGGCAATAAATTTGTGGAGGGGTGACGAGACAAAGGAAAGGGAATTTGGGCTTCTTGGGGTGGTGAGTCATGGGAAGGTAAATATATGGGGAAACTAATGTAAGACAAGGGGCTTTTTTTAGTAAGTATTTTTTTATTTTTTTATTTTTTATTTTTTTATTATGAATCCAACTCAGTGCCAGCTTTCTGTCTCTAGAACTAATGGCTATTCTCCTCCTGTATGGGAAAGGGGAGGAGGAACACCTTCACAAAGGGAGATTTATGCCCTGCTTTTAGGTGAAAAGAGGGAGGATAGAGAGTTTTCCCTGTGTCCACTGTTTCTCAGCTGCCTTTCAGCTCAAGATAATCCTTATGCCAAAGTGATGTATTTTGAGGTGGCATGTTCTGATGCCCTTCACTGCTTCTCAAATTCTGAAAAGGGAGGATGAGCCTAAGCAATACTGAGGGTGAAGAGGGTCCTTAAGCCACATGATGTTTTGCAAGCTGGTGCCACCTTTGAGATACCAGCAGAACATAAAATGGACAACAGGCTGACAACCTCTATTTTCATGGGGGCTTAATTTTAAAGTTGCTATTATGAGAGTATTACATGGAAATTGACCAAAGTAATGCTTGGTTAATAATGTGTTCCGATAGAAACACGTAGGTTTTCCTGATCAAAGTAAATATTTTAACTTTGTATGTCCCCTTAAGGGACCTGGGAATTCTAAAGTATATGATGTACTACATTTACATGTGATACAAATATTTTGTCAAATATTTTGGTCCATTTAATGTCTTTTAAAAAGTATTTTCAACCCTGTACTTCATTATGTATATTATCCATGACCCCTCTCCCCAAAAAAGAAGAAAGAAGAATTCAGCTTGGATTTTCCTTGCTCCTTCTCTTTCTCAAAGGCTTAATTTATAAATGCTTAGTGGAGAAGCAATTGATTTAAATATTAACATATACAATGAACATGTACTAAAAGAGTCAATTATGTCAAGATCAACTAACCAGAATTCTCCATTAATGAGACATTAAAGTATACTCCGCTTTTTTGGCAAAAATGTTATCTTGTAAGAAAAGATACTGAGAGCAAGGCATTAAGAAAAAAAAATTCAGAATATGATATGGACTAATGACCACAGCAGCCCCTGACTATTTGTATCCTCCTATCTACTTCAAATTCCCTGATGATGACCAGAATCACCTTGTCCTTTTCCTACATTGGACTCTGAGCTCCTTAGTCCTGGGATGTGTGAAGTCCAGTAGACCCAGGCCACAGCACAGTGTCTGGCTCGGAGTGGGTTTTAGTTATGAATTCATAGCAAAAATGATGACCCAGAGATCCTGATTCTCATTCACCTAAAAAAGATAAGTCAGTTCCGTAAGTACCACCTTGATTAAGGTAGGTGGGAACATCACTGTAAGGAAAACAGTCAACAATCCTCACTATACTTATGGGAGTTCCAGGGACGGTGAGGGCCTGATGCTCTCCTGTGTCTTTTCTGATTATACCAACCTCTTAGCCATTTTCTACCCTCATTGCCAAGGGCCCCACCCCCCTCTGGGGGGAATTCATGGCTCATGATGGCAATGGGTCTCAATGAGGAATGGGATGCATTTGCGTATGGACTTCCTGGGGATTCTCTTGCAGTAAAAGAAGTCATTAAATACTCAAGCTCTGGACTTGAAGTGCAAAACTCTGCTCTGCTAACTACCAGCTTGTTCAGGTTTCAATTAACCTTTCTGTGCCTGTTTGACAACTGGGAAATGGCAGTAGTAATTGTGAATGCAGTTGACCCTGGGGCAATGTGGGCTTAACTGCTTAGGTCCACTTACTGGTGGATTTTTTTTTTCTTTCCAAAAAATACAATACAGTACTGCGCTTTTTTTTCTTATAAATTACTCAAAAACACTTTCTTTTCTCTAGCTTACTTTATTATAAGAATACAGTATATAATACTTAAACAAAGTATGTGTCAATCAACTGTTTATGTGATCGGTAAGCCTTCCGGTCAACTGTAGGGTGTTAGTAATTAAATCCCCCCCCCCCCATACACCTTTGCCACCAACAGAGAAACCTCCGGAGACTCCCTGATGCAAATGAGAGGAGGAGGAAAGCCCCACGCTGCCCTCCCGCTGCACACATCTTGTTCCTGAACCTTCGTTTCCGTCCCGAAGAAAGGGTGAAGCTGGGGGCAAGTGATAAGGCTAACCCCTACGGCCAGGTCAGGACCTGGGCCACGAAGCCCGACCCGCCAGCCTGCCCTCCCTCCCGCCCGCCCCTATGAGGTTCCAGGCAGGGGGCGTCCAGGAGGCAGCCTCCCCCTGCCCCGGAGATCCAGAGGATGGGGGGAAACCCCGCAGCAAGGGCTCTGGGGAATCACAAGTTATACATGAATTTTTGACTATGCGGGGATTGGAGCCTCTAACCTCTGAGTTGTTTAAGGGTCACTTGTTCTCTGCAAGGTTGGTGTAGAGAAAAAAGAGACTATGTCTTCCAAAGTGCCTGACACACACGTAAGTTGATTTCCACGTCCGCTTAAGGAATCATTCCTGCACACTATCAGCGTAACAATCACGGATTTCCCCCCTCAGCTAATCCTCAGTGACTGGACGGCCCCGACAAGAAGTTCTTAGACTGCAAGGGTGCAGCAGGGTCTAGATGCTTCGATGAACATAGTGTTACTGAATATCTGATCACATTTGGGTTTGTTCCTTTGGCTGGATTCTCAGACACAGTCTCACTAAGCTGAAAGTCAGCACCATTCCAAAACCTGCTTTCCAAAAAGTTTGTCTGATTAATCCTCCAACCAGAGACCCTTGGCTTTAATGAGTCCTTACTGTATTCTCTATTTTCCCTTTATCTGAAGTTGAGAGTATTCTACATGGAAATGTGAAAAAATAATGTAAAATCTAGGCATTAAGTCTATTACACTCTCTCTGAGACGGTGCAGGGGTGACTGGCAGCACGCATCAGGCTGAGCAGTGGACTGGGGTCAAGGTGACAGTGGGGGCCACTGCCCACCCCACAGACCCGCACAGATGGGTGGTCCCATCCATCTCCCTACCCAGAGCAAGAATATCCTTTGATCCATAGCACTTCCTGATTCTAGGTATTTTCTTTTCCTTCCATCTTAACTTTATCCTTGGAACAATTCCTTCAAAGAGAGTGGAGTGTTTCTGCCCCAGAGTCAGATGAAACTCCTTGTTTCTTGTGTTTAGATGAATAAAAAGGGCAAAAATAATTTAAAGAACCGTTGACCTTCTTTGTTGTTTGCACAAATTATTTTCATCTTTCTGTATGCTTGCAGCTAAAAGGGTATTTAAAAAAAAAAGGCAAGAGCTATATTTTTTATCTCACTAGAGTATCCCCATTGCAATACTTCATATATTTGCCTGCCGAGAAAATGCACTACAGTTCTTCATGAGAGGAATGAAGATTTATATGTCTTGTCTTTGTCCTGGGCACACCAATTCTAGCTCATGGCTTCAATAAGCTACAACAGTTAGAAGGTTTAGAAATGGTCAGCTGGAGGCAACAAATGATTTCTGAATTCAATCAAAAGATGAGTCAGTCGGAGGTGCTTAGAGCTTTCCAAAGCCTATACACACTTCCCTACATTGTGCTGAGCTGATAGAATAATTTCTCTCAAACCCAGTAGGCCTCCTGAAGACTCATGCCCTGGAGAGCCCCAAAACCCATTCATAATGCATTATGGAGCTAACTTATAAATGAACAACCCCTGGTTCTAAGACTTGTCAGTCAGGTGTAACGGCATGTGCCTGGAGACCCAGGATGAAGTTAGCAGACGGCTTTAGTTCATAATCATAAGATGCCATCAACTCACTTTGTTTTTGTGTCAATGGTTTGATAATCAGGGTTTTTTTTGTTCCAAATGGTGCTCTCATGGAGAAAAGGGCAATCAATCATTTCGTCTGCTCTCTCGTCTGACACTTATTGGTACCTTGAATATGCAATTTCCTTGAATAACCCTGTGTCTTTCTTGTTGCCTGGGCTTTCTTGTTCCCTGAGTGTTCGCAGATCTGTCGGCGCTTGATGGATCAAAGGGACTGTGTGAAGAGACAGGGGAGGACTGAGTCCACTTTGCAAATCAGGGGGATCGGGTCGCAAAGAGAGGAGATGCTGCTCTGACAGCGAAGGCGAGTGAGTGGTGTGAGTTCCTCATATTTCAGTGAGGGTTTTGATGACTTATTCATGCCTTCACTAAGCCAGGTAGTTCACTATTGTTCATCACGCAGAACATATTGAACCTGTAAAGATTTATCAAGTCCAGTTTAGTTCAATGAATATTTATTGAGTATCTGATACATGCAAAGTGTTCTTTAGGCTTCCAGACAGGAATTCAGTGATGATGAGAAAGCAGAACTCATTCTCAGATCGCCCCCTGTCCAGGCAGCAGGATAGATTTCTGTGTATGGCTGAAATAGGAGGTAGTAAAGCCTCATGAAAGGGCATGAGGAGTTGGAGAGAAAAGAGCTCACGTAGGACCAGAAAAACTCTATGAAGGAGATCTATGAAATACAGACTCTGTGAAATACAGTGATTGATACACCACCTTGCACAGTGACCGACACGCCACACTGTAGAGTGATCTACACTTCACACTATATGGTGAAATACACACCATGCTGCACAGTGACTTACACACTAAATGGTGATGACCTTATATTGTTACAGAAAATGTCAGAAAATGCCCTGTCTCCATGGCGGGGGTGGGGGGGGTGTTAGAAAGATATAATTGTCTAACGTTTGCGTATAAAAATAATTTGCTTCTCTTTGCTTCCATGTCTCCTTCTTCCCCTTTTCTTGCAAACGATGTGGATGACTCTTAATCCTTTATTTAAATTGGCTGGAAAAAAATGAAATCACATTTCAGCCGAGTTTTTGTTTTCCCAAGAAAGGGAATAAAATGGGGAATGCACTACATATTTTAATGGAGACTCATTTCTGAAAGCGGCTTGAACTCTCCATATTAAGCTTTCAGATAAAGTTTTGGTTGGCATTTGAAGTTTGCGGTTTGTGTGGAAGAATTTTGCTTTCCCTCTACAACGACATTTTATAGCTGGAACACACTGTTTATTCAGACCTGTGCTCTGCTGCCACGTTTGCTATTTTTAAAATCGTATCTAATTACATTTTCATCCTTTTTATATCCTACACTTTAAAACTGTAAGATATGGTTTGATTTTATGGGGCTTTAAATGTTATACCGATATAGGATGACTATAAAATATGAAGACTGTTGTTTCGGAGCAGTTTATAAAAATTATGGCCATCGTTTAGCCTTAAATCACAAAAGCCTCATGCTCATCAGAAAGTATTTTTGGAGATGGCATGTGTGCCCCCTACTCGGTACTGGACACCAGGAGTTGGGAACTGCCCTCAAGGATATTATCCTCCATTTTGAGACACAAGAAAGAAAATTAAGTGGCTCCAGACTCCTTATGACATGAGTGACAGGAGCAGAGTAGGGGAGGTGAGAGGGGCAGAGAGGCCACTGGTCCGGCAGGGGTAGGGGTGTGGCATGTGTAGGGGCAGGAAAATGGGAAACTCCCAACATTCCTCTCGATTTTGCTGTAACCCTGAAGTGCTCTTAAAAAAAAACAAAACAAAACATCTTTTTAAAAAAAGAATTTCACAAAAAGTTTCCATGTTTCACAACCACTTGTTCCCCTTCTGGGAGATCTTCAAGTCACTAATTCCTTCTTTCCTTCCAGAGAATATCATGTGCACATGTAAGCATTGTCTCCTCTTCCCTTCCAACATGAAGATAGAATGCTCTACCCAGTGCTTGGCAATTGGCTTTTTAAAAAATATTTATTTTTATTTCATGTATCTTGAAGATAATTCCAATATTAGTCTAAATAACTTCCTCAATCTTTTTTTATTTTTTGGGGGGGTGGGTGTTTACACATTATTTCATGGCACGGATAACCCAAACTGAAAATATATTTAACCATCCTCCCTTTGAAGAGAATTTATACTATTTAAAATCTTTGATAGTACAAACCACGCTGCAAAGGCTATCATTTGAACCATGTACAACTAAACCCAGAGGACTATTTTGTTGTGGTTGGGTTGTTGTTTTTCCCAAACAGGTCAGATAGCATCATGACCCTCAGCTCACTGTGTCCATTGCCCATTTTAAAAACAAATCTGGTAGTGGGTATTGAGGAGGGCACGTATTGCATGGAGCACTGGGTGTGGTACATGAACAATGAATCTTGTAACACCGAAAAAATAAAATAAAGTATTTAGGGAAAAAAAATAAAAACAAAAAAATAAAAACAAATCTCAGTTCCTAAAGCAAGACTTGGTGCTCAGCTGGTCCCCCTGTCCCTCTCTGAGGTATCTCTCCCCAGTTTCATGTTCTGGCTTCTGCAGTCTGACCGTCACTGCTTCATAGACTTTCCCAGCTCTGAGCCTTTGCTGTCATTGTCACTCAGCCACCTGCAATGCCTTCCATCAGCAATCCTCACTTTCTCTAAACTGAAAAGGAATCCTTAGTCTTTAAGATAGCATCTACCTTATCTGTGGAGATTTCCCTGAACCCTGTGAGTAGATTTGAAAACCTTTCCCTCTGTGTTGTACCTCTGTTTCCATGACTGCCATTTCCTTTGTGTGTTGTGGAGAGCCCTTTGTGGGTCTGTTCTTCAAGGGCAGGCCGTGGGTTTACTATTTCTGGTCCTCCCTGTGCTGGCACTGTGACTGGTACACAGTGGTCACACAGAAAATATCTGTGTTGAAAGAAGCAGAATGGATATGGTTTCCTTGCTTCTTCCTCCACCTGTCATACTCGACCTGCATTAGGTTAAGTTTCCCATGTTCACAAGAAATTAGTACTATGGAAAACAAGAACTCAAAAGCTCTAGCTGAAGAGAACTTTGCCTTTGTGCCTGAGTCACCTTATATCTATCAATGACTTAGTGTCCCTTATTGTTCATCATCGGCCACTTATTTTCAATTCCTTAATCTGCTGTATGTCTGAGCTACTTTTGCTTCCTCCTGCTCAATTTTAATCTTGCCTGCCTAGAAATCGTACCTGCTGTTTGCACTGACCAGTGACTCCCAGCTCCCCTCTTCCTAACCTGCCTAGAATTTGAACCCTTTCTTCATCTTAGTTCTTCTAGATTTATGCTTTCTCATTACCACATGCCTCTTCTAGTTCCAAAATGTATAGTTTTCCAAAGTCGTCTTCCATTTACCATGATAAGTCATTTTTGGGAGTCTGATCGTTGTTTGGATCTTCAAGATGATGGTTTCCCTTCCTATTTGTATTCCTTGTGAATGAGCAGAGATTGGTGTAGTTAATGGCAGAATGCTTGGATGGTTCTCAGCCCCACTGTCTAGATCTATAGCTGGATGGCAGGGATACATGTCCAGTTTCTAGGCCGGTCTCTAATGTGAGACTTGCAGTTTTCATGAGCTATTTGGGATTAGAGGACCTCCCCTGAAGTCCTCTCTCACACTTAGTACAGAAAGAGTTCTCCAAAATCTACAGTTCTCAATATGCATTGTTACCAGGGTTCATCATTGTTTCTAATTCTGTTGCTATGCTGTATGTGTTGAAGTTAGACCTCTTCTAGATCACAGTCCTACCACTGGTTTCCTATAGTTCTGACCCAGTTTTTTTCCTAGATAGTGTTCTTTGAGTAGAGCAAGTAGGTTAGTTTGGGGAGTTGCAAGAGGAACACAGTGGTTCATAGGTGCAAGGAAGCCAAGGAAAGCATTTTGACACCATCATCCACTCATGGACCTCAGCATCTTCAATAGAAATAGAAAAAGAAAATGGCCTTAATGAAATAGGAACAGAATGTTACAGGGAGAATAGATTAGAAAAAAAGTTATAAAGAAGGAGGTTTCAAAGGATGAGTGTAAAGGAAAAGTGCAATGATAAAGTGTCTTACATTAGTTACACTAATGAGCACAAATGAAGCCATGGAAAATTAAATCACTGGTATGGTAAACATGGCCAAAAAATCTTTCAGTGTGCAGATACAAAAAGAGAGCTGATGGCACATCCCACTTTGGATGACACGCTGGCAGCTTCTTATTAAGCTAAACATAGTCTTATCATAGAATCCAGCATTTGTACTTCTAGACATTTACCAAATGAGTTGAAATTTTATGTCCACATGAAAACTGACATTCAAATGTTTAGAGACGTTTGATCGAAAAATCACCAAAAATGAATACAACCATGATGTCCTTTGATGGATGAATGGATGAATACACTGTGGTACTTACAGACAACGGATTATTATTCAATAATAAAAATAAATGAGCTATCAAGCCATGAAAAGATATGAAATTAAATGCATGCTCAGCAAAAGAAGCCAGGCTAAAACTGCTTCATACTGTGTAATTCTAAGTATATAACATTCTGGAAAAAAAAGCAGAACTATAGAAGCAATGAGAAGATTAAGGGTGGCCAGGGGCTTGAGGGGAGGAGGTAAGGGTTGAATAGATGAAGCACAGAGCATTTTTAGGGCAGCGAATAATTCTGTGTGATACTGTGATTGTGGATACGTAATATTACACATTTTTCAAAACCTGTAGAACTTTAAGGAACAAAAAATAAAGCTTAATACATGCAGAGTAAAAAATAAAAATCATCCCCAGGAAGGAATGTAGACTGTGGGGGAAAAAATCTTACTGCATTTTAAAAATGCATGAAACAACCTCACTGAAGGAGAGGATGCTACTTGCTGTCTCTCTTGGATCACTTGCTCTAGGAAAAGCCAGTTGCTGTATCATTGGAAGACACTTCAAGCAGCCTGGTGGAGAAATCCACATGGTAAGGCTGGGACCTTCTGACAATAGCCATTCTGAAGCTATGTACGGAAGACCCACAGCAAATATTAATCTTCAATGAGGAAAACAGAGAAGTTTTTCCCCTAAGGTCTGGAAAAGAACAGGAATGTCCATTTCCAGCACTGTTCTTCAACATAGTCCAGGAAATCTTAACCTCAGCAATCAGACAACAAAAAGAAATAAAAGGCATCTAAATCAGCAAAGAAGAAGCCAGACTTTCACTCTTCATAGACAACATGATATTCTATGTAGAAAACCCAAAATACTCCACCAAAAAATTGCTAAAACAGGAATTCGGCAAAGTGACAGGTTTATAAAATCAACACACAGAAGTCCGTTGCATTTCTATACACTAACAATGAAGTGGAAGAACGAGAAATCAAGGAATTGATCCCATTTACAATTGCACCAAAAACCATAAGATACCTAGGAATAAACCTAACCAAAGAGGGAAGGATCTATACTCTGAAAACTATAGAACACCTCTAGAAGAAATTGAGGAAGACACAAAGAAATGGAAAAACATTCCATGCTCATGCATTAGAAGAACAAATATTGTTAAAATGTCTATGCTACTCAAAGCAATGTACACATTCAATGTAATCTCTATCAAAATAGCACCCAGCATTTTCCACAGAGATAGAACAAACACTTCTAAAATTTGTATGGAACTAGAAAAGACTCCAAATAACCAAAAGGATGTTAAAAAAGGAAACCAAAGCTGGAGGTGTCACAACGCCTGACTTCAAGCTCTATTACAAAACTGTAATCATCAAGACAGTATGCTACTGGCACAAATACAAACACATAGATCAATGGACCAGAACAGAGACCCCAGAAATGGGCCCTCAACTCTATAGTCAACTAATCTTCAACAAAGTAAGAAGGAATATCCAGTGAAAAAAGATAGTTTCTTCAATAAATGGTGCTGGGAAAATAGGACAGCCACGTGCAGAAGAATGAAACTGGACCATTTCCTTACACCATACACAAAAATTGACTCAAAATGGATGAAACACCTAAATGTGAGACAGGAATCCATCAAAATCCTAGAGGAGAACACAGGCAGCAACCTCTGTGACCTCGGCCACAGAAACTTCTTACTTAGGTCTCCAAAAGCAAGAGAAACAAAGGCTAAAATGAACTATTGGGACTTCATCAAGATAAAAAGCTTTTGCACAACAAAAGAAACCAAAAGACAACCAACAGAATGGGAGAAGATATTTGCAAACGTCTTATCAGATAAAGGGCTAGTATCCAAAATCTATAAAGAACTTATCAAACTCAACACCCAAAGAACAAATAATCCAATCAAGAAATGGGCAGAAGATATGAACAGACATATCTCCAAAGAAGACATCCAAATGATCAACAGACAGATGAAAAAAAAATGCTTGATATCACTTGGCATCAGGGAAATATAAATCAAAACCACAGTAAGATACTACCTCACAGCAGTCAGAATGGCTAAAATTAACAAGTCAGGGAATGACAGGGGTTGGTGAGGGTGTGGAAAAAGGGGAACCCTCCTACACTGTTGGTGGGAATGAAAGCTGGTGCAGCCACTCTGCAAAACAGTATGGAGGTTCCTCAAAAAGTTGAAAATAGAGCTACCCTATGACCCAGCAAATGTACTACTAGGTATTTACCCCAAAGATACAAATGCAGTGATCTGAAGGGGCACCTACATTCCAATGTTTACAGCAGCAATATCCACAGTAACCAAACTATGGAAAGAGACCAGATGTCCGTGGACAGATGAATGCATAAAGAAGATGCAGTATATATATGGTAGAATATTACTTAGCCATCAAGAAGAATGAAATCTTGCCATTTGCAACAATGTGGATGGAATGAGCAAAATAAGTCAGTCAGAGAAAGACAAATACCATATGATTTCACTCATATGTGGAATTTAAGAAACAAAGTAAATATAGGGGAAAGGAAGGACAAATAAGATAAGATAAAAAACAGAAAGGGAGGCAAATCATAAGAGACTCTTAACTCTAGGAAACAAACTGAGGGTTACTGGAGGGGAGATGGGTGAGGGGATGGGGTAACTGAGTGATGACATTAAGGAGGGCACTTGATGTAACAAGCACTGGGTGTTATGCATAACTGATGAATCACTAGATTCTACTCCTGAAACTAATAATGCACTACATGTTAACTAAATTGAATTTAAATAAAAAATTTTAAGGGGCACTTGTGTGGCTCAGAGTGTTAAGCCTCTGCCTTCGGCTCAGGTCATGATCTCAGGGTCCTGGGATCCAGCCCCGTATAGGGCTCTCTGCTCAGCGAGGAGCCCGCTTCCCCCTCTCTCTCTGCCTGCCTCTCTGCCTACTTGTGATCTCTCTCTCTGTCAAATAAATAATAAATAAAATCTTTAAAATAAATAAATAAATAAATAAATAAATAAAAAGTTTTAAAAATAAGTTTTAAATGACAAGAAAAAAATAGTCATTTTCATAATAGATCTTCTAGCATTCAGATAATTGCAACCTTAGCCAACCTGGTGGACTAGAAACAACCAGTTAAGCTCCTTTCAAATTCCTGACTCACAGAAACTGTGAGATAATAAATATGTTAAGCAGCTAAAAGACACAGAGAAAGAAGGAGAGAACTGAGAGAGAGGAAGAGATAAACAGAAAGAGGTAGGGAGCAGGGGATGGAGAGAGAGAGAAAAAGAGATGAAGATATTGAGGAAGAAGTTGATAGATATGGAAGAAGGACCATGGAATGCCAATCTAGAAAATAGAATAGTCAATACATAAAAATAGAAACCTTCCTGAGTTTTAAAAGTATTCAAATACACTGATTCAAAAAGTTGGCCATATTTTGAAGCAAAAAAAAAAAAAAAAAAAAATGGGAGAATTCCAAGTTAAATCCAAAAGAGAATGTTAAAAGAGAGAGAGAGAGAGGAATACAGGCATCCCAGCAGCCAGAAAACACAATAAAACAAAAACAATAGGAAACACGTTATTTCTCTTTTTTTTTAAAGATTTTATTTATTTATTTGGCAGAGAGGAGAGAGATCACAAGTAGGCAGAGAGGCAGGCAGAGAGAGAGGGGGAAGCAGGCTCCCCGCTGAGCAGAGAACCCGATGCGGGGCTCGATTCCAGGACCCTGAGATCATGACCTGAGCCGAAGGCAGAGGCTTTAACCCACTGAGCCACCCAGGCACCCCGGAAACACGTTATTTCTAAGAAATCTGCATGACCGCAGATATTTACTCTGCTGTACTAAATTACAGCAGAAAAGAAAAAAAAAAAAATAGTAGGAGGAGTGATGTCAGCAAAATGGCCGAATATCAAACAACAATAATTTGGCATCCATCCACAGACAAAGGTGCCTCCGTGGGATCTGGAGGGCCAAGTAGGAATTGGGAAACCTTGGTGCAGTGCAAGACTGAAGAGGCCATTTTGAGAAGGCAGGCTCGCAGCCACACCACACTCTCTGACTACATGCAGTCTGGTTACAGAAAAGGGAACTCCACACCCCTGGGAACTTTGCCACAGCCCACTTTGGTAGTGGGTCTGTAAATTCTTTCTTCTCTACTCCTTGGAATATTTTTTTAGGAAATATTCTCAAATTTATGTTCCATTGGCATTATCACACAGCATTAGGGAATATCCTTAAAATTATAATGAGTAATGCCCTGATGATGACAATGAGCAATGCCCTTGTAATGATGAGCTCTAAGATTTATGAAGAGGATGGTTTGCTAATGAATTGGAAAGCAGATTAAGTAATATGTCAAATTAATTAGAAGAACGCAAGATTAGGTAGAAAGAGTCAGATCTCAGCTATATTTATTTTTAGGTGTTTTCAAAATCAACCTGATAGTAATACGTCAAAATCATAGGGGTGATCATATTAGGACAATGGGATACAAGGTGATATATAAGTTAAGGAATAGGCTAAATTGTTGTAACAAAGAAGCCAAAAATCAGTTGTTCAACAAAACAAAGAATAATAAAAGTTGGAATGCTCCAGGTGGCTGTGAGAGTTGTCCTGAGTTAGAAATTCCCACAGACAACCTAGAATTTGCTCCATATCATTATTTTGTCCTTGGTTCTTGATCGCATGCTTTCTAGTTAGGGAATTGCAACACTTCCTCCTCTGCAGATTAGGAAAGAAATACCAAGAGATTCTCCAAAGAATGTGAAAACTTCAGACCTATTTATTTCTCCAATTATAGACTTTGGCTTTCAGATCAAACTTTATGTTCCTTTCTAAAATTTTAAATCATTGGTGGATTTTAAAATGTTGCTAATTACCAGAGGCAAAAAAAGAATGTCAAAGTGTTGAAAATATTAAAAGGGAGCAATGTGCCTGCAAAAAAATCTTTTCAACTGAATTTCTCAGCTAATGACACTGACAATGTGGATGTTATTTAGTTGAGTATTTTAACTGACAAATACATATGATGTAGTGGCACATGAAACACAAGAAGACGAATGAAATATGAAAGCTATTGAGTGGAAAACACTGGACATGGATGGGATGGTTTTATAACTAGTAGAAAATGTCCACTTAGGGACAAGATAATTACTCTGTCAATCTAGATCCTGCAGATTTAATAGTCTACTTGGGTATTTTTGTTGCTGTGATATTCCTGCCCCTAGGATTATGGCAATGACTTTTAAGTAAATAGAACCACTTAATAATTTGATATTAGAGGTCACTAATGGCAGCCATTTATGGACATAGCATTGCCTCAAGCTTAAAATGAGTGAGTAATAAAGCTAATAATAATGGCTAATGCTATGAGTCAGGGATATCTGAAATGCATTACCTATGTCAATTAAATCCTCACAACAGTCCTCTGAGAGAGGTACTATTATAATCCACATCTTATAGATGAAAAAAATCACTGTTAAATTGCTTTAATAATCTTTCTAGGTTCATGTGTGTTTTAGAAGCACAGTGAGGGTGTGTGTGTGTGCATACATGTGTGTGTGCGTGCGTGTGCTCCTGTTACAGAGTATTAGCAGAAAGTAGATTGCAGAAAGAAGCAAATACAATTGATGCTTGAACAACAGGGGAATCAGGGACACAAAACCTAATCAAATATCTGAATATAATTTTTGATTCCCCAAAAGCTTAACTGCTAATAGAGTACTGTTGACCGGAAGCCTTACCTATAAAATAAACAGTAGATCAACATATATTTTGTATGATATATATATTATGCAGTGTATTTTTTTAAAGATTTTATTTATTTATTTATTTATTTATTTATTTATTTATTTATTTATTTATTTTAAAGGGAGAGAATGAGAGAGAGAGAGCATTGGAGAGAGCATGAGATGGGGGAGGGGCAGAGGGAGAAGCAGACTTGCCGCTGAGCAGGGAGCCCAATGCGGGACTCGATCCCGTGGGACTCCATGATCATGACCTGAGCTGAAGGCAGTTGCTTAACCAACTGAGCCACCCAGGTGCCCTGTATTCTTTTTTTTAATTACGTTATGTTAGTCACCATGTAGCACATCATTAGTTTTTGATGCAGTGTTCCAAGATTTATTGTTCACATATAACACCCAGTGCTCCATGCAATACATGCCCTCCTTAATACCCACCACCAGGCTCACCCATCTCCCAACCCTCCTCCCCTCTAAAACCCTCAGTTTATTTCTTGGAGTCCACAGTCTTTCATAGTTCATCTCCCCCTCCGATTTACCCCCCTTCACTTTTCCTTTCCTTCTCCTAATGTCCTCCATGTTATTCCTTATGCTCCACAAGTAAGTGAAACCATATGATAATTGACTCTTTCTGCTTGACTTATTTCACTCACCATAATCTCCTCCAGTCCTGTCCATGTTGATGCAAAAGTTAGGTATTCCCCCCCTTTCTGATGGCTGAGTAATATTCCATTGCATATGCTGTATTCTTATAATAAAATAAGGTAGATTGGTTCTTGGCCTTTTGGTTAAAATCAAGTGTAGTATCCATTCTTATCAGTTTAATATCTGAAACATCCTCAATCCAAGGACAATATACTACCTGGATTTTTGGAACGAGGAGATGGAATTGGAGTTTGCTCTGTCTGCCCCACGCATTGACCTGGTATCACAATACTTTCAGGAATGGTGTATCCTCATCAAGGGATTAAAAAAAAAGTAAGCTAGAGATGTTATTTACCGTACTGTCCTATATTTAGCTTTACCATAAATTTACATCAGCTGTCTGTTAGACAAATCATCTGTTAGTACCTGCATCAGTATTATTTTATTATGATACAAAACACCATAGATGGATATCAAAAATGAAAAGATTCTATACAGTATTTGTGTGTCTAGGTTTTGATAAATTTCAACTTTTTATAATGGATTGTAGATATTTTATGGTAGTCAGTGATAACATAGAATCACAACTCCATATTTTATGCATTTATGACACCCTATTTCTTAATTTTTTCAATATTTATAAGCTATGTGGTTCATCTGCAAGATTTTTCAAACTGTCATGAATCTCCAAAAAATTTTCCAGTACATTTATTTTAAAAATTTACTTATAGGTAGACCCACGCAGTTCAGACCATATTGTTCAAGGGTCAAATGTAGTTGGAGAAATGTCCCCAAGATGTCAGTTATACACCCAAAAATGTGATTGCATACTTGAGAAGCCTTCTGGTTGATGAGGTAGATGGATTATGATGAACAGCAGGCCAGGAATAGGCTTTGGCTTTGTTCAAAAATTAAAAATGATGTCATCCAGAAAGGAAAAGCATTCTAGTAATAATAATGAAGGAGAAAGAAAAGGAGAAAAGGAGGGAGGAGAAGGATAAGTAATAGCTAACATTCACTGAGTGCCTACTGGGGGCAGATGACGTGCTTGTGTTACATTCTGCATTTACAGATGAGGAAACCAGGACACAGACCAAAGAATACCAATGAAGTCATGGCCGGGAAGTGGCCAAGCAGGGACTCCTGCCCAGGCATCCTAACCTTTGGATAGAACACTTCTGAACACATGGAGGTGTTAGTGAAAGGTGCTTGTGAACAAGCAAGGACTTAGCTCAACACTTAACTCTCCACAAAGCCTTCCTTTGCATTCCCGCACCATGGGTGTCCCCTCCCTTTGGGCCCCTGCAGGACTGCGCCACTGTAGGCAGATCCTTGTTTGATCTGACCCTGTATCTTCTCTGTCTGTTTCACACACGAATAGCTTGTTTTTTTAACCACAGCAAGTGCTTCTGTAAAAACAGGTGTTCTGTTTTCTTCCATTTCCATTTTGTGCTGTGCAGCCCTGCTTCGGGCGTTCCTCATTCAACTCTTTAAGAAGGCATAATGAAGTAAAGTGATGGTAGTCATATGCAGGTTGGGGCAGGTGAAGTGACACATCACTTCTCTGTCCTACCTTACGATTACTGGGACAAGTTCTCCATGCCTTTGCTCATGGTGCTCCCTCGACATAAACTCTGTCCAATCTGCCAATGTTCTTCAACATCGATCCTGACTGTTGCATTGTCCAGGCAGGTGAATTAATCTCTTCCTCTCTTGTGCTTCCAATTTATAAAGAAATCTTACTTCTGGCTCCCTTTTGTTTTTGCTTCCTCCTCTTTAAAGACAGCGTCCATTCATTATTTCCCCTGGGGTCTGTCGCACTCCTGGGATCCTGGCTTTGTACTCCTGGCTTTGCCTAGAAATATCTCTCATATCTGCATGGCTCACTTTCTCACTGATTCAAGCATCTCATCAGAGAGACCTTGTGTGCTCCTGTAGGGAGAACACATCCCAAGGAAATGCGAGTTCTCGGTTCCAGCACTGGGAGCGTAGAAGAAAGTGTAGGGGGGTACGGTCTGGGCAGCAACATTGTTGCCACCATACTACCTACAATAGTCCCCCAGCCGCCTCTTTTTGGTTTGTTGGTTTTAAAGATTTTATTTACTTGAGAGAGAGAGAGACAGAGAGAGCATCAGCTGGGGGAGGGGCAGAGGGAGAGGGACAAGCAGTCTCCCCCCTGAGCAGGGAGCCCAGTGCAGCCAGGACTGTGAGATCACGACCCTAGATGAAATCAGATGCTTCATTAGCCTGAGCCACCTGGGTGCTGTCCCCGCTGGCTCCAACTCACTGGGTTTAGCTTCATAGCAGGTGTCTGCTCTAGTCTTTGCAACCTCCTCCAAGTTTCCTGGGTGGAATCTGAAACCGGTCCCCTGCGCAGAGGGCAGAGAGAGACTGAAGAAAGGCCACCACGCCAGGCTGGCAGCTTTATTCAGCAAGAAAACTTCCATTCGGGGCTTGTCTTGGGGGCTGTAGCAAGATGAGTGGATTTCCGCACCCACCCACCAAATCGTAAAAGTTCATAAAGCAGCCTTAACCGGGTTCAGTCACCTGTACTGTGAAGGTGTTTTCAACATTGCAGCACTATCTCGAGGCTGTGTCCCCGGAGCAGCTTCTGGGACTGGGGATGGCAACTGGAACCCACAATCCAAGGACGGGGATAGGTGTACGGGTTTATTTTTGGTTGTCTTTCTCCCCCTAGATTTCATACTCCATCAGACGGAACAAGTGAGTGAACTTTGTTTAATTCCCCATGGTGCCGTCAGCATAGCATCTGGCACATAGTAGGTGTTGCTGCACAGACACTTGTTAAATGGAGCAGTGAATAAAAACATGTGTTAGGGATTCATTGACAGCCTTGTTTTATTGAACTTTTATTTAAAAATAAGGTGTGGGTGCACCTGGGTGGCTCAGTGGATTAAAGCCTCTGCCTTCAGCTCGGGTTGTGATCTCAGGGTCCTGGGATCGAGCCCCGCACTGGGCTCTCTGCTCAGTAGGGAGCCTGCTTCCCCTCTCTCTCTGCCTGCCTCTGCCTACTTGTGATCTCTCTCTCTGTTAAATAAATAAATAAAATCTTAAAAAGAAAAAAAAAAGATTTAAAAATAAAGTGTGGTTCTGGGGTGCCTGGGTGGCTCAGTCAGTTAAACGTCTGCTTTCGGCTCAGGCCATGATCTCAAGTCCCAGTATGGAGTCCCGCGTCGGGCTCCCTGCTCAGCGATGGAGTCTGCTTCGGCCTCTGCCGCACCCCCCCACCCCATGATCTCTCTCTCTCTCTCTCTCTCAAATAAATAAATAAAATCTGAAAAAAAATAAAATGTGGTTCTGGGAGGTCTTTTAGTGCATTATTTGTTAAATTACGTATTTCAAAGATTCTATTTTTTAAATGGGTGGTAGGGCCTCATTAACTGATCGTGTTTGCAAATGACCTCAGCTTAGGCAGCTGTCCCTACTTTTGCTCAGTAGCATTTTTATTATGTTTATCAGTATATTTCCTATTTTTCAATAACGTAGAGAATTGTGTGTCAAACCCATCTTTATTTCAACAAATTTGGGGAAACCAACAACCAACTCTATTCTGTCTCTCTCTCCCCGTCTCTCTCTTCATCTATCATGTGTACACGTATGTGTGTGCAGTGGTCATGGTGTGCAGTGGTCATGGTGAGAGATGATGTCAGCAAAGGCAAGCTCCTTGGATACAGATGTTTTGGTTTATAGATGAGCAAATTGAGTCTCGAGTATGCTTGTGATGCATTCAAGGTCATGTTGCAAAACAGTGGCAAAGCAGGTCTGGAATCCAGATTGCCTGCCTTCTAGAGAGACATTCTTTCTGCCACACAGCACAGCCTCCTTTCGTGAACTGCTGTATTGTATGGCGAAGCTACGTTCCTTTCGCATGGCGTGGCTCTTATAAGATGAGCTTTTGAAATGTTAGTTAATTCCCTAAGTGAACATCTGAGCTTGAGTGATATGATTATTCCTTCTATGTACACGAAGGGAGACATCTGCGCGAGGCTGAAGGACTGGCCACAGGTCACAAGAATGATTTGTTTGAATTCAGAGCCTTCCTTGGATGTTGGAACAGCCCTTTCTTGTGGCTCAGAGAACAAAAAGTTATGCAAATCAGGGAGCTGTGTTCTGACTTCAGCCCATCTGGACCCTGATTACGTGGAAGCAATTTCCTTATAATCCTTATTCTAGTATGTGCCTCTTCTCTTGACTCTTGAGCCATTGCTACAGGAGGCCAATTCAGCTTGAGTGATTTGCTTCCACTTAATGAAATTTATTTTTGCCTAGATTCACTAGATATTTTGCACTTACCTTCAGCAACATAGGAGAAGTTATTTTTGGAGGGGCGACATTAAAATCAGTGTGTTATTCTAGGGTGTTGAATTATAGTAACCCAGGGAAATTGTTGTGTATTTGTTGCCCCCTCCTATAATCTACTTCCTCCCTTTCTAATACAAAACATGAGGAAAGCTCCAGCATTTTTGCTTCCAGAGCTTCCAGAGCGATAAGCACAGAACTTAGAGAATATCGCCCAGGATGCCCAGGTGGCAAATGCCATAAGCTTTACTCAGGGCATAAAGGATGCTGAGAAGTTTGCACGTGCTGGCCAGACAGGGATGCACTGCTCTCCTGGCTGTGGGCAGCAAGCGGCTCCAAAGCCACAGTGACGCTTAGTCTGCTAGAACAAGCAACCATGGATTTAAACAGATCATATCCAAAATTTCCTTGAGAGAGTATGTATATGGGCATTTCTATTTTTATACAATTTTAATGTTGGGAAATAGGTCAGAGATTGCAAATTTCCTCCCTTAAGCCATGGACGGCTGGGCAGGTTTTGAGAATGCGAACACGTGTGTGGGTGTGGGTATGTTTCTGAAAGAGAGGATGGGTGCTTGAGAGAGACAGAAAGATGGTGACGGAGACAGAGAGACAAAGAAAGAAACACAAATCTTTCTGTTGGTCCAACGGAATCTTTCTTGGAGGGCCCAACAAACTCACTTTTCCTGACTGGGTCAGTTTCTTCTTTATTATTTTCTCTCACCCTACCTTAGGGTTATTCAGCCATGCTTTTACTAAATCTTTGAAACAGTTAGCTCATCACTTTCCAAACTCTCCCTCCACCCCAAGATAGGGCTTTAAAAGCATCTGTATATTCTCTACAACCATGTTCTTAATTCTTGAGGCTGGCCAGTCACCTCCAAACACTCACAGAGGTGGGCCTGGATCCTCGTGCGACCTGGCAACCCCATTTGGGGTTGATTTAGGCTGGCAATGATCCTGGCCAGCCAGACTTGCTCAGTGTCATTTTGGTAATCTCATGTCTGCCCTCAGTGCTCCTGAACAATGGGGTTGGTGTCCAATTCTTCCTGATACATTGGCTCTGTCCCATAGGTGCCCACCACAGAAACCAGGTCCCTGGAACAGCAACAGCAGCAACTATGACTCCAGGTTGCCATGTCAGGTCGTGGAGGTTGTGCACTGCACAACTCCGGGGAGTAACATTCATCTCCTACCTTCTAGAGATTCGTATATTTACTCCAAGAAATTTTCAGCTGATAAGGACTAAAATGTTGAGAGAAAGAGCTGCTTCTTTCAAATTTGTACATCACTAGACGGGATGTCAGTGAGGCTGCTTTCTTTGAGCAGGAGAAAGCTCACCCTTGCCCTCTGGCTCTGCAAGTGGGTCTTCAGCTAGCAGCCATAACTCACCTATGACCCAAAATGAGGAGTCCCTCTGACCCCAGTCTTGCTCTCCCTGCTCTGGCTAGGACTTTGCCTGTGCTGTAGACAGTGAAGGTCCCAAACCCCACACTCTCATGCCAGACACATGCACATGAAAACACTGCTTTTGCAGTTCTGTATTGCATGTAGATAATGCAAGCCCATCTCAGCTTTGCTCTGTGGTTCCAGCACGAGGTTCTGACAGAGTCGCCCTTGCTTCAGCTCTCCCTTTTAAAGCACTCAGCATGCATCATTCTTGCTGCTGGGTCCTCTCCTCTCTCTTCTTGGCACTCCGGGACCACTGCAACCATATCTACTCCCAAAATGCAATGCAGCCTGACTTGTGGAGGACAGTCTAAGTCCACAGATTCCTAAGACAGGGTAGGAGCATCTGTATATGCACACACATTCTCCCCTCTTCCTGGACTGGCTTGACTCCCACTCTTTTAAAACCAGTAGATGTAAGTGTAAAACTTGGGGTAGGCATGTGGAATGGACTTAACGTGGATATTTGATGAAAAAGCAGTGTGGTTAGGTTTAATTTCCAGAAAAAAAACAGCAGAAAAAGCAAGAAAAATGCCCCCCACACTCCTATCAATCAGGAAAGATAGAAGCAGAATAAATGCCGTGTTGCTTATAAAGACCCCGTGTTAACAGAGATGAAGATTTTATGCCCCAGTTGTTTGCTGTGCTACGAGGTTGCGGAGGTCACTAAAGTCCACTGAATTGTTGGGCTGTCTCAATTCTGCCAGGGTCCTCCCCTTTTAGATTCAGACCAGTGGTTCTGCTAAAAGTTACACAGGCACGCTAAAGTGCACATGTGTGCACTCACACACACACACACACAACAGGATAGGAGAGCACCATGGACGCTGTGGACATGCTAATCCATTGGGCTCCTCAATGCAAAAAGACATTCTGTCTTCCCATTATTGTCTGCCACGGGCTGAAAAGTATTGCATTTGACACATCTTTCATAGTGCCCTACTTCACTATGCATTTCTATGGCAACAATCAGTGTAGCACCGGGATCCTCATTAATCCTCTCAATGTCCCTATTTGGTAGGCAGCTGACAGCTAATATAATCTTCATTCTGTAGGTGAGGGGAACTTTACCATCATTTGTCAATATTGCCGGGAAAGAAGAAATGTACAAACGACCTATAAGCAGACCTAGCAGCATAGTGAAGGTTTTGGAGAAGACTTTCTTGCTTTCACTTGTCTGGTTTCTCTCTTTTCCAGGGGCTTCATCCTCATCTCACATTCTGCATTTGGAAGTCTCTGTCTTTTCCATTTACACAGAGAAATAGAGCAGGATTGCTCCCAATTTCCCACGTTCAGAAATAAATCAGTGGAGGTGTCTCCTAGCACTCTTTTCTCTCTTGCATGCTTTGGATAAAAGAACCCACAACTGAGTTCAGGATTACACTCTGGTCCGGACAAGGCTCTTCACAGAGACAGTTTGCCCACCAGCGTTCACCCTTTCCTTCAGCAACTTTGTAGCATCTTATGTGTTTATTTCATGATGCCACCTGATTGCAAGGCTTAGAGTTCGATCATTGGACACCGAAGTCACTGGAAGGGCTTCTACAGTGCCCCATCTGGAAGTGTGCAGCCTGGCAGATGAGTAAAGACCAGGCACGGAGTTGCCTTCCCTGAGGTCAAGGGGCAAGACCCCCTTTGACATGCACGGGACATTGGGGGCCACCTAAGAATACAAAATAATTTTAGATGATGAGATAACTTTGAAAGAATAAATGATTTGAGAGGCAATTAACAACTTGCTAGATATACACATTAGTTCTAACTCTCACCCCAGTGAAGTTATTTATCTATTGAAACATTGAGGTAATGTCAATATTGTTTCAAATGTAGCAAAGCTTGAAGTCAGTCAAAGAGTATCTGTTCATGGACCAGGAGACATTTTAAAAAACCAATACTCCAGGAGCTCATCCATTCACTTGAAGCAAGTGCTATTCTTTTTGGATATGATGAGATGTGGTAAGATACAGTGTATCTGAGATTTTCCTATAATATATAAAACTATGATGGGAACATTACATTTCATCTTTCTCACCAAGCCCACTGTTCTATGTTGCCAGCATTAATATATGGTAGAAATAATCATAGACTAGCAAAAGCAATTAAAATGTCTGCCAGCGAATTGAAATACGCCCCGAGCTCAGAGCTGTTGAAAGAACTTCAATCACATTAGAATATTATGATCATACCTTTCAGTGATTAAAAAGAAGTGTCCATAAAGGTATCAGATAGAAAAATCTTTAGCACTGAGAGAAGGAAAAGACTAATTTCCTAGTCAAACCACACCATGGAAAGCAAGCAAACATCAGTAGCAATTACAATAAAAACCAAGAAATGATACTGAATGCTGACTCCACACCCAACAGAGTTCCTGGACCTTGGGATATTTCAAGCCCTCCCTCATCCCTCAGCAGGGCTGTTTCCTGGAACTGCTACACACTGATTTTTGGCTTCATCTCTTCCTTGCCCTACCATTTGGTGCTCAGTCATAACTGGTGTCTTTGTCCTCTGCTGGTCCACTGTGGAAGCTGGTGGCTGCCTCTGTCTGGGGGTCTCACCCCAGAGCTGCTGATGCTGTTTTCAGCGGGACAGGAGAGAACTTTCTTTCCACCAGAAACTTTTTTCCAAATAGTTATCTTGCTCTTGGCATCTCATTGGACAAGCTTGCAAAGAATTGGGAGCAAAAATGCTCTAGGGCAGAGGAGGCTGTAGAGAAGCACCACAGGGTTTGAATCTTGGAGTTCCTTTCCCCAGTGATCAATGTCTCAAAATGGAGCTTCAACCTCCATCAACAGGGGATAGGGATCTGGATACTCTTGGGTGGTGAGGTTTGAGGATTTTCATCTGAACATTGTAAATCTCCATTGTAGATCTCAAATCTCCTCCATTATTTGACCAAAAAACCTAAACTTAGAGTCCTGATCATTATTGTGGATTGGAATGTACCACTGCCCAAAATTTTATGTTGGAAGACAAACTCCCAGGACCCCACAATTTGTGATCTTATCTGGAGAAAGGGTCTTTATAGAGGTAATCAAGTTACAGTGAGGTAATTAGAGTGGACCCTAATCCAACATGACTGGTGTCCTTGCAAGAAGAGAAAATTTAGAGACAGACTCATATAGAGGGAAGATAATGTGAAGACACAGGGAGAAGGCTAGCTACAAGCCAGAGAGGGAGGCCTGGTGCACATTCTCTCTCAGCCTTCAGAAGGAACCAAACCTGCTGACACCTTCATCCCAGACCTCCAACCTCCAGAACTGAGAGACAGTAGATGCTGTAGCCACCCAGTCTGTGCTGCTTTGTAATGGCCGCCGACACTGACCAATGCAGTGGTTACCCAGGATAATTCTTACTCCCGCGCACGATCTTTATAAAAACCAATCAGTAGTGATATCACATTCACCTTGAATAAACAGAGATCATTAGGGACTCCCTTTGGCAAACAGGATTGGTCATTCTCTGTAACATACAACATAAAGATAAAACAAAAGACTCAGTGCCCTTTGTATTCTATTCCTTTCTTCCATTTAGTGAAGAAACCAGGCCAGTTGCCTTGTGTTTTTGCAACTAGATTTTGCTAATTCCATCCCTGTGATGTTATTTTTATATGTATGTATGCATGTATAGATAGATAGATATTTACTTATATTATACATTTATATGAGCTATATATATTTACATATTTATTATATATATATATTAACCCTTTTGTGTCATTTAAAATGCTACTTAGGTTCTAGAGGCCTTATCAGACTTAGGTTCTTTTTTTATTTTTATTTTTTGCAAGAAAACCTCATTGGTGGTGCTGTGTACCTCCCATTACACGCCATCAGGAAGTACACACTGTCCTGTTGTCTCTTCTTTTGTGGTATTAAGGTTGAACAAAGGATTCATACATCAATGCTTGGCCCAACGTCTGTAGACTTCCCCTCAGCCTTTTAAAGGTAGTGTTGAATGGGTCAATTGTTTTTACTTGGGTTTGCAAAATGATGATATTCTGCCCTCCCTTCTATTTTTACCAATTGCAATTCTTCTATAAAGAAGAACTTTCCTTATCATGTATTTTGTTACTCTGGTGCACATTTTTATAGGAGGATCAAGAAAAATCCTTGAGTCTTTCCCTTTATTGGCAAATTCTCAGAATACAATGATGGCCTAACAACCTCCAGAGTTAACTAGCATGGGCTTAGTTACTTTCATTAGTATCTCATGGATTTTAACATACTTGATGAGTTTCAATTCACACTCCAGTTATCCTGAGTTTGGCCCTTAGAGCTCTTTCAAGTTGGCTCCTGTGTACTTGTGACCCCAGAAATTTTTCTTAGTGCCTTTGCTTTCAGTTACAAGATATTCTGGACTCATCTTGGACATTTTCTGTCCCAGACCTAAAATCAGTCATTTGTCAAGAAGCCTTGGTTCTTTTTAGTGAAAAATACTATTTAGAGACCATAGTCCGAAAACTACTTATACTCCTTGTAACTGAATTAATCATTGCTTCTGGGTCTTTCCAGTAGAGAAGAAGAAAATGGATATTTTTAAAAGGAAATTATATTATGAGTTCATATTGGTATTTCCAATTCAAATTTAAGAATATAGTATTTTTACATAACTTCTTTGACTTTATGCTGAGGATATTGGTTCCTAATATCATTTGCATAATTATTTATTTGCTTTATCCTATTACATATATAATAGTTTCAAAACATCGGTATAATTTTATTATGAAGATTTCATTAAAGGTTGTAGTTTAAGATGTCATTGTCAGTTCCTTCGTCTTTTGCTCTCTCTGGGTAATTTTATTAGATGTTGTCACTCCTGTCCATGGTGGTTGAATCAATTTGCAACTGTATCCTAAAATATGAGAGTGCTGTGTCCCAAAGCTTTGCTTCAGACTATGACATATTTGTAGATTTTATTCAGTTTGAGTGCTGAAAAAAAGGTATCAGTGTGGTTTATAAAAAAATGCTTTCCTTTGTAAACTTAAGTATTTTATAAGCCCTGGTCTAAAGAGGCCCAGCTAATACTCTGGTCTTTTTTAACATCAGGATTCAGCACAGAAATGATTGTGAGCCAGGTTCCTCCATGGTGTTTTAAATTGTCTTAATATCTTACTTTACTTTCTCTTCTAAGGAACTAGAATGAACATCTTTTATTTTTTAAAGGCCATTTGCATGTCCTTTTTTGTGAGTTGTCTGTTCTTATCTCTTGCCCATTTTTCTATACTCATTTTTCTTCTACTTTTATAGTTTTCTGATCTACTTTTGGAAAATATTTTAGGATAAGCAAAATTCTGTGAAATGGATTACAAATAGATTTTTCCATATCTCATTTTATTCCATTGTTTATTTTGCTCTTTTTTCCAGATATAAATGTTTGGGGGTTTTGAGTAGTAAAATTTATTCTTTTTCCTCTTCTTACTTCTGATTTGTGAGTTATAGTTAGAAAAGATTTCTTATTTCTGGGTTTTTAAGAGACTTACCTATGTGTCTTCCAATACTTACATGGGGTTATTTATTTGTTCTTTCATTTGTTCTTTTTTTTTTTTTTTTGGCATTAATTCTTTGAACCATTTGGTTTATCATGTTTTTTTTTTTTTCTTCTGTGAGAAATTGCTCCAATTTTATCTTTTTCCACATCACTTTTACAGTTATCCGAACATTTCTTGTTCAGAAATCCTTCTTTCCTTCACTAATTTGAGGTGCAGCCTTTTTACATTATCATATTGCAGGAATTTCCATCTTCAGTAGGGTTTTCCCTTGGATTTTGGATATTGTTCCATTGAGATTTCTGTTTATTCATATGATAGTAGCATTTTTAGCAACAGTATTTTTATATTATTTTATGCCTGGTGGTACTAGCCTTCTCATTCAAAGCTTTCCTGGCCATGCTGATTTGCTTGCCCTTCCAAACGAGCTTTATGATCAATTTTTCTTGCTTCAGAATAAATAAAAAATCTGACAGTATTTTTTCCTGCCTTGCATATTATGCTTCAACTTACTGTCTTTCCCTCTATCTACATC
>CM052885.1:76141558-76168153 GCA_028534135.1 Potos flavus
AGTTTTTAAAAGCTCCTGAACATTATCTAAATAAGGTGTTTGTAGCAAGAAATAAAGAGATTCCTTCCTGGTATTCTGGATAATTCCATACATATTTGTTCAACCTAGTTTAGTAAAAAAATGATCTGATATTATTCCAGACAGTGCTTTAGATGAAAGGGAAATATGTACAAAGTGCTGATGTCTGCATACCCAGAGGTCTTGTTAATGCTAAATAATCATAATTTAAGTTAATGCCTGGGTTTGCATATAGCAACAATATGTAATAATTAGTGCTAAGTTTTAAAGCTTCCCTTCCTGTAGGTTTTTCAAGAAATGAAGATGAGTTGCACCACTCTTGGGTGAACCACAGGGAGCTGAGGGGGAACAAAATGAAGTGTTTGCTTTTCAAGAGATGTTTATTTCCATTTCGGAAAATTATAATATTGTTCATCAGCATTAACTCCATTTACAGAGCAACTTACCCTATAATATACGTTATCTCACAAAAAGTGTCTGACTGGGGGACCTGGGTGGCTCAGTTGGTTAAGTGTCTGCCTTCGGCTCAGGTCATAATCTTGGGGTCCTGGGATCCAGTCCCACCTCAGAATCTCTGCTCAGTGGGGAGTCTGTTTCTCCCTCTCCCTCTGTGCTCTCTCTCTCTCTCAAATAAATAAACCAAATCTTAAAAAAAACTGTCTGAAAAAAAAACTGTCTGATTATATTGCTTATGTAGTTCTCAAAATCTTATATTAAAATATTAAGGATGTACACATGAAACAAATGGAGAAAATGCAAATGTAGATTCCATTCTGGTAAATTTTGAAAGAAGCAGTAGTTGCAAAAAAAGCCTTCATCCTCTTCCCCTCCATGGATGTCCACTCCTCCCAACTGCTGCTAGGACCTTCTTTATAAAGATTACTTTCAGGGGCGCCTGGATGGCTCACTTGGTTAAGCATCTGCCTTCAGCTCAGGTTATGATCCCAGGGTCCTGGGATTAAGTCCTGAATCAGGCCCCCTGCTCAGTGGGGAACCTGCTTCTCTCTCCCCTCTTCACTCTTGCCCTCTGTCGCTATCTCTGTCTCTCTCTCAAATAAATAAATAAAATCTTTAATTAAAAAAAATTATTTTCAGTGCACAACCTGGCTCTTTCTGTGGTCCACTCTGAATATAATTCCGTGTGCCACTTTTCCCAAGAATATTAGAACACCAAACCAAGTTTCCTTAGATATCATCAATCCTTGGGTGCAAATTAAGTTAATTTCCTTACGAAGAAAAATGAAAACTAAAAAGACAAATATTATTATACTAAGATGGAATTTATAATTTACAACATTACATAATACAACAATATACAACGTTATCATAAAAGATAGGTAAATATAATTAAACCTTGTGATGTTTGATATGTACAATATTATTTTAAATAAGTAGTGACAATTTAAGAATGCATATTTGAGTCCATTAATCTAAAAAAATTAATAAAAGGGAGTATAGCTAAAAAGCCAAGAGAAAAAATAAAGTGGAAAACAAAAAACATTTGATGAACTAAAAAGAAGTCTAGAAAAGATAAGAGACCAAACAAAAACAATGTCAGCAACAACAACAGTTAGGACAAATAGAAAACAAATAGCAAGATGATAGACTTAAAGCAAACCAATCATTACGTGAAATGTAAATGGGCCAGACATTCCATTTTAAAAGTAGCCACTATCTGACTGGCTCAAAATTACTTAGCTGTGGGGTATCCATAAGAGATGTACAATAAACATGAAGGCACAGATAAGTTGACAGTAAAAGACTGAGGAACAGCAAATCATTCCTATGGTAAGTGATAGGAACCTAGTATGGTTATATTAGTATCAGACAATACCAATATTAATGTCAGTATTGATACTACTGATAATATCAATCAGACAAGAAGTATTAACAAAGATAAAGAATGTCATTTAAAAAAAAAAAAGAATGTCATTTAATAATGACTAAAGATTGAGTCAACAGGAAGACATAGGAATACCAATTTTGTAGGCACCAAGGAAGAGATTCTCAAAATACACAAAGCAGAAACTAATCATTTAAAGAGGAAAATAGAGGCAATCACAAAGTTGGGTATCTTTTTATAACACGTTTAATAATTCAACCAAAAAAAGTCTGTAAGGAAATAGGAGATCCGAACATTGGTAACAATCTTGATCTATCAACCTTTGCAGAAAATTACAACCAACTATGGCAGAATGTGGGTTCTTTTCAAGTGTACATGGAAGATGCATCATGACAGAAAATATACTGGACATAAAATGAATATGAAATATTCAAGTTACTTGAATTTTACAGAGTATATTCTTTGATTGCACAAGAGTTGAATTAAAAATAGAAAAAAGGAAAGTAATAACGTATCTAGCAAACATCCAACTACTTGGAAATTAAACCAAGCATTTCTAGCTAACATATGGGTCTAATAAAAAAATTACCCAAAAATGATAACAAAAATGCAACATATCAAAATTTGTGAGATGTTAGCAAGGCATTGTATAGTAAGAAAAATATAATTTAAAGACCTATGTCAGTAATGAAAAGGGCTTCAAGTCAATGATTCTATGTTTCTACTCTAAAAAGTTATAAAAAGAAGAGGAAATTAAATGCAAAGTAAGTAGAAGATAGGATATAATATAGATGAGAGCTGAAACTAACACAGTAAACTAACAAACAAAATGAACTTAAGCTGTTCTTTGACAGAATTCATGAGAATAGTCTCTAGAAACTTCAATTAAGAAAAAGAAATAAAATACAAATTACAAATATCAAGAATTAAAAAGGCTATGTCACTATAGTTATAAAGAACAAGAAGGGAATATTGTAAATAGCTTCATGCCAAGAAATTTAAAAATCTAGAAAATATAAACAAAGTACTTGACAAGTAGTTTTATAAAACCAACATAGGAAAATATCTGGATGTTTATCTCTAAGAGAAATTGCAGTTTTAATCAATAACTTTCTGCCTCCAAAATTCCAAAGCAGATCTTCTCAATGCTGAATTGTGCCAAATATTTCAGGAAAGATTATGCTAGTGTTATACAAACTCTTACAGAAATTTGAGAGGAGAAGAATGCCTACTCAGTTACTTCATGAAACACGTCTCTTTAATATAAATATCTCCATTAAATATTGGCATGGAAAATTCAAGCATACATTAAACATAATCACAACCAAATGTGGTTTACATCAGGAATGCAACGTTGGGTCAACATTGAAAAAAATCTATCAATACACTTAGTCACATTAATATAATTAAGGAAAAACATGTACAATTACCTCAATAGGTGCAGAAAGAGCATTTGAAGAAATTCAACTCCCAATTATCATAAAATTCTTTCAGTAGGGGCGCCTGGCTGGCTCAGTAGGTAGAGCATAAGACTTTTGATCTTGGGGTTATCAGTCCGAGCTCCACTTTGGGTATAGAGATTACTTAAAAATAAAACTCTTCCGAAAACTGGAAACTGAATGAAACTTACTCAGTTGCATAAACAACACCTACAAGAAATCTATATCCTACAATTTTGATTCATAAAGATTTATATCTCTTTTACCCACTGTCTATGCACTTTATCATTAATTGCGACTGGATTGTTTTGTTTTTTTTTTTGTCATTTTCAATCAGTTCTTTCTTAAAATCAGTTGTTTGATATTATGTCTTTATACTTTTTTCTGTCTTGTAGCCTCAAGTCAATGTGTTTTATTGATATTTCTTATGTACCAGATTTTGACCTAATATGTGTTTTTTTTCCTTAAAGAGCTATTTCTTTTGCTTTTATTAATAGAAAAAATGTTTGATTTAGTTCTAAAATTTTATCTTATGTTTTCTGTTTTCATTCTTCCTTGTGCTGTATCATTTGTTCCATTGGGCATCTTGATATGTTTTTGTGTATTTATTGTAAAGCCTGCTAAGTTTTATGAGTGAAGAGGACTGGGACATATAGGTTTCCATTTATGGAATGAGTAAATCATTGGGATGAAAGGCACAGTATGGGAAATACAGTCAGTGGTGTGGTAATAGCCTTGTATGGTGATAAATTGTAGCTATACTTGTGGTAAGCATGGCATAACATATAGACTTGTCAAATCACTGAGTTGTACACATGAAACTAATGTAACATTGTGTGTCAACTATACTTTAATGAAAAAAAAATCTTGTAAGTTCTGTATTTGGTATTGTGTTACTGTTGTCAATCAGTTGGGGTTTGTTTGCAAGAAATGGAAATCTGGGTGAGGAGCAGTGGTTCTAAGGTAAAGAAAACTGAGACCTGAGAAGTGGGTGAGAGGGGTGTGCTCTCGGCTGGCCTCCAGGGCAGGCTCCAGACTGTACCCTAACACTGGCTGACTGAGGGCAAACTACCAACATTAACAGGGTAGTGAGGAGCCACACTGATGACAGGAGCAGCCCGCCATCACTGGGAAACCAGGATCGGGAAGCTTCTCACCACCATTGCCCATTGACATATAAAGAGGGAGTAAGGGGCACTGGGGCAGTGCTCAGAGGACCCCTGCATCTCCAAAACTACCCTTGCCTGCAAAAACTACCTAAAAGAAAAGAAGTTTTCCTGTACCTGGCTTCCATTTTCCAAATCTTGCTGGAACATATGAATTAGCAGACCAAGCTTCGTGCAGCTCAGTGAAATGCAGTTTGCAGCTTTCTTCCGTACCGGGAACACACAGCAAAGTTGGAATAAATGGTAATTACAGAGCCAGTGCATGGGTTGGCTTTTAATTGGCAGTTAAATAATCTTTACAGGTGACATTTTCTAGGGAATCCCCTAATTAATTGATATAAATTCTCCAGAGCTGTACATTTAGCTAGAATTATTTATCTGAATCAGTTATTTGGAGATTTCACAATTGTACAATTTCCTACAAGACTTCTGGCCTGAATTTTTAGAACTGACCTCATTTCAAACTGTGTGCTTCATGGGTATTCCTCTGACCTATTTGAAAGTTATTATCAGATATTACCTGATTCTTCTGTCATTTTACAGATAGTTACACACATTCCAACAGTCTTCTTTCTTCATTATCACCCTAGTTTTATTTAAGAAATCTTTAATCCACATCGTCCGACTTATTTATTTGTTTAAAACAATATAGCTTGGGGTGCCTGGCTCAGTTGTTAAGTGTCTGCCTTCAGCTCAGGTTGTGATCTCAGGGTCTTGGGATCGAGCCCTGCATCAGGCTCCTTGCTCAGCGGGGAGCCTCCTTCTCCCTCTCCCACTCCCCCTGCTTGTGTTTCCTCTCTTGCTGTGTCTCTCTCTGTCAAATAAATAAATAAATAAAATCTTAAAAAAAATAAAATAAATAAAACAATAAAACAATACAGCTTAATTGGAAGAAACAGAAAATCTGCTTCATAATACAAGATGTATAGATGTACATGGTATAAGTATGAAGGGAAGTGTGAAGTTGTCATGCACCATTTGGAAAAAGTGTACTCTTTCCCTTTTTTTTTTTTGGTATTCAAATAAATCTCAGTTTTAATAAGATCCTCTACACACACACTGCTACTGAAAATTGGAATAGCACATCAAAAAATTTTTGTTACAATTCCAGTTTTTGAAAACTAGAAAATCTAGCATGCGCGCCCTGCCCTAATTATGGTCTAGCCAAGCCACCCAGTGTTTTCTATGTATTCCTTCTGCACAAGTTACTTGCCTTCCAATTTTTGATGTTTGGTTTTATCTTAATGACCTCAGGCTTCTCAAATGCATAGGCAACACTCGAAACTTATTATTGCTTCCTTGGGTCAAGTCAAAAAGTGGAACCAACCTATATTGAAGTCATTTAAATGCAAACTACACAATTCCTCACAAATTACTGGCATCAAGGTAGAAAAGATAGAAAAAAGCAGAGCTTTGGGTGCCTGAGTGGTGCAGTTGGTTAGGCATCCAACTCTTGGCTTCAGCTCGTGACTTGACCCCAAGGTCTTGATCTCAGGGTCATGGGATCCAGACCCTAGTGTGGCTCAGCGCTCGCATGGAATCTGCTTAGATTTTCTCTCTTCCTCTCCTGCTACCCCTTCCCCCTGCACACGCACACTCTCTCTTTCTCAAATAAATAAATCTTTAAAATATTAAAAAGACAGAACCCATACCATAAATTATCAAAATACCATAGTTTGTCCTAAGATAGAGCAGCTTTCCCAAGCTGTTGCATAATGATCCTAAAATTACCAGCGAGAATAAACAGTACAAGAATAAGGTTTATGTTTACATCGACTCCCTGTCATAATTATTCTTCTTGCTTGGCATCCTCAGATACATCCTCTATGATCCAGGCAATAATGACAGCTACATTCAAATCTTTCCATTCTTGATTCAACCTCAAGTTCCTTCCACTGTAGTTCTTTTTGAAACACAGAATGCTGTTTCAGGTAGCTCTGGTATTTATTTATCTATTGATTGATTGTTTGAGTGATTTTAGGTTTATTTGTTTGAGAAAGAGAGAGGGGATGAGGGCGGGGGGGTATGAGGGAGGAGCAGAGAGTCTTTTTTTTTTTTTAAGGTTTTATTTATTTATTTGACAGAGAGAGAGAGATCACAAGTAGGCAGAGAGGCAGTCGGGGGTGGGGGGGGGAAGCAGGCTCCCTGCTGAGCAGAGAGCCCAATGCGGGGCTTGATCCCAGGACCCTGAGATCATGACCTGAGCCGAAGGCAGAGGCCTTAACCCACTGAGACACCCAGGCACCCCAGGAGCAGAGAGTCTTAAGCAGACTGGGCACTGAGCACAGAGCTGGACACCGGGCTCCAGCTCATGACCCTGAGATCATGACCTCAGCCAAAACCAAGAGTGGGAGGCTTAACTGACTCTGGCATCCAGGCACCTTGGGAGCTCTGGTATATGATAAATCACATCATTGTTTCCATCCTTTATTTCTGAGCAGCTAACAGTGTCCTTCCTCCACACCTCTTCCTCCTGCTGAGTTTGCGGTCAACATGCCCGTGAGGTGTCTTGTCTCTATAGGTGTAGGTGTCCTGGTACAGAGGAAGCGAGTTTGATATAGGGTTGATATAGGGTTGTGAGTCAATTTACTAAGGTTCTTTATTAATACTTCTGAGATAGTTTGAGAGTCTGAGCCTTCCTGGAAATTCTCTTCAGTGGGCACCTAAGAAGATTCCAGGGCCCAGTTTGGGTAACGCTTTTTTGGCAAATCCACTGAAAGCCTAGTCACAGACCGAAGCTCCTCCTAGAACTTCGAATTCCAGTAGAAGGGGATGTTCACTCTCAACTTGCTACGAAGTAACCTGAAAAGAACTAGATAGCCCAGAAAGAGTGAGAAAAACCCAGACTCCAAGAAACTGGCAAGAACAAGGACAAACCTGGAAAAATTATTCTTAAAGCCCTTGGTTGTGTCCCTGGGTAAGAACAGTGAACTCTGCCTGCCAGTTCATTAGCATAATGAGGCCAAGCACATTCTGAGGGCTAGTTCTTAACAAGGGATAAAAGGGAAGAAGATTTTGCTTCAGGTGATCCTAAAATATGGTAGAGGCGGTCTGCAGTACTTCTGGGAAAATAGCTGATTGACACAAAGAAGAATTATATGGCTTTCTCAGACCTTTGTGCAATTTTGTTTAACCACTTCATGAACCCTAAATGCCATTAAAAATGCCTCAAAGGGAATCAGGGAAGGTTTGTGCAGGCAAGAAAAGATCCTGTCAAGTTGAAGAAAAGGCTAGTATTTTGTATTACCCTACTGTTTGTCTTAAGATCTAGAAATTTTAGGGAAAAATAGGTAGAAAGATTGAGAAGTCAAAAGTCTATCATTTCTTTTTTCAGTTCCCATGGAATCAATATTTCTGCTTTTAGTCGATGGAAAACTCTTGATTCTGACTCTTCTCTGGAGTGTTCTGTGCATTACTCAATGCTTAGTTAATATTCATTAGCTTTTCTCTATAAAAGCCTCAGAACCGCATATGTTTTATCTACTTTCAAAAATTAAGCTAAAACAGAATAACTACTGAAAATCTCCCATTTGTGAATCATTTAATGCTTGAATCTCAGTAGGTATTGACTATGCCCTTCTGTGTGGAACAATCTTAAATTACGAACGGCAGTCGATCTCCCTGTCTGCTTTGGGAGCCATGACAATACCATGTGACTGAGGCTGCCCCAAGAATGGTGATTACCAGCCAGGGGCTAAAATGATCAGATTCACCATAGATGTGTGTAGGAAGGCAGTGACACCATTTCTCATGAAATGAGAAACAGAGCAACTGAGCCAGGGAGAACAGAGTTAAATGTGGAAAGCTGGTCACAGACCCCAGCTCACTGGAAACCTGGTTAATTTCTTGGTAGACTAGTCAAGACCTCTTACCCCAAAGTTTGAATTACAAGAGAACTCTCTATATGAGCTGTCTTATCCATTATTTATGAAGTTATTAGACCAGTTATTGTTATTACTATTATTATTAACTGGATTGCAACTCAGACAAACTTGGGGAATATTTTAGGACACAAGCAAGAAGGGATTGAAAGAATTCTTACTGAAAGATAGATTAAATATTGGGATGAGGAAAAAGCAGCATGAATAAGAAGGGCTATGTTCCAGTAAAACATTACCTTTCTCTCAGAGGATGGTTTGTGAAGGTCAGTGCCATTGAATCTTTCCAAGAATCCCTTTTCCTGAAGCAGACATGATCCTTGGGCAGGGCAGGATAGAGTTTTATAAGATCCACTTTCTCCTCTGTATCATGTTTAAAGTTTTTTTTCTTAGAGGGGAAAGGAACACATCTGTGAGGCCTGGAGGGGCTACTGTAAGCCCAGCTCCCACAAAGGTGGGACCTCCAACAGCGATGGTGCTGCACTGACTGATGGTACTAGAGAGACAGAGGTGGGCTAAACACTATTGGTCGTGGGTCAACTACTTTGCCCTTGACTTTAGTTTTTGTTTGGGTCAACAAGATTTCACTGAGAACCACCTATGTGGCATGCACCGTGTGAGCTGTGTGTTGGACATAGGCAGGTGAAGAACCCACAGTCCTCCTGGAGGAGCTCATGGTCTGATGGTAAGCCCACCACACAGGTGGTATCTATCCAGTGTGGCAAAGGTAGAGACGCTAGTTCCAGGGCCGAGGGAAAATCGGAGGCAATGCACATCTCTTGATTACAGGGTTCAGAATAGCCCTTGCTCAGGATGTGATGCTTTAACCTGGGTTTTCCACAATGAATGGAAAGCTAACCAAGTGGATAAGCTGAGAAAAGCAATCTAGGAAGAAGGAGCCTGGGAAAACCTGATCTACAGATTGTTTGGTATTAATAAATTTAGAAATGTAAAGTAAAGGGGCATCTGGGTGGCTCAGTAGGTTGAGCCTCTGACTGTTGATTTCAGCTCAGGTCATGATCTTGGGCTCATGAGATGGAGCCTAGCATTGGATTCTGTGCTCAGAGCAGAGTACGCTTGTCCCTCTCCCTCTGCTCCTCTCCTGATTGCATACTGTCTCCCTCAAATAAATAAATAACATCTTTTTAAAAAAGTGTAAGGTAAAAGAAAATGTAGGAGACACAGGCCAGGTCTATTTTAATAATAGGCTATTTATAATATTTTATCTAAAAATTGTCACGGGGTACCTGGGTGGCTTAGTCAGTTAAATGTCTGCCTTCAGCTTGGGTCATGATCCCCGAGTCCTGGGATCGAGCCCCGTGTCAGGCTCCTTGTTCAGTAGGGAGCCTGCTTCTCTCTCTCCCTCTGCCTGCCGCTCCCTCTATTTCTGCTGTCTCTCTCTTTCTGTCGAATAAATAAATAAAATCTTTAAAAAATAATAAAAATTGTCACAATATGTAATATTTGCTAAACACTTTGATAAAATATTTAATTGTGTGATATATAGAGAATCTGCATAATGAGATGATGCCATATTCTTCACTCTCTAGGACTTCCAAGGAATAACTAGCTGGCTTCAATCACCTTGAGATTTGTTTCAGCCATTTAAATGAGTGTTTATAGAAATGGAGGTGGCCAATCAGCATGGAGTCAGTGGTCACACATACAGAGTTGCTCAGGAAGGTGGGGAGGGGTATTAGGCAGTATTAGTGTGGGAAACACCATCTGAAAGACCATCTTTCTAGTTGCCATAAGAATTAACAAATGACTAAAAGGATGAATAGTATGGAAAATTGAGTGAATTATCAAGGTTTTATGAGGTACTTTGACATGAGAGGAGGATAATTGGAAACAAATCAGTGGATGGATGTGTCTGAAGCGGTGGTAAGACTCTCCTTGGTTGCCAAACTAAGGAAAGGTAGCCACTTGAGATGCTGCTTTGTCCAACTGAGCTCTTGATCCCTTCTCACCTGGCAGATAAACCTAATAGAAAGGTTTTCCAGAATTGGCCAGAGCCAATGCAGGGATAGGATCAACATCTTGCCGTTTTCTTCTTCTCTTAATTACTTGATTAATAATGATGACTGTGCCACTCCAAACTGCATATGTCTCTTGTCTCCATTATTCCTTTCCTTAATAGCATGGAAACCCTAGTACCTGAATTTCACCCAGGGTGTATTGTGAACTCAAAGTTATTCAAGTTTTTTAAAAAGAAGGTGTATAGTCCCCAGCCAAAGGGCTATTTCCGACATTCCTTTTGTTTTTACATTCACTCCCATCTCATTTCTATGTTCTTGGGATATCTGGGCTCATGGCACAGAAATGCCACTATTCTCCTTCCTTCACTGGAGTTAACAAACAAAATTAGCAAACTATCTGGGCTGCTGGCCAGAATGTATTGATCTGCTAGTATCCATATGTACTAGCACATCTTACAGAACTGTTTGTTGTCTTGGATTCGTATCTAGAACATCATATTAACCCATGTTTACTAATTTGTATTTGAGGGCTAAATGTTGAAATAAAAGTTAAACTACTTGGTTACAGCCATTGTTTTTATCTATAGTTCAGGTAAGACTTTTCCACCTGTCATATTGTGTGGTTGGGCTAAACCATCGTGCATCAATTATACCTATCTTTAAATAAACTAGAGGTTCACATTTTTATAAGGTAATTTCTAATTCCTACTAGTCGTTGTGCATGACTGGAGATTCTGAAGTTTACACTATTTTCTCTTTCTTTAATAAAGTTAAGAAGAGTGTAATTTGTACAGTTCAGCTAAATTTTCACTGTGGACTTGCTTCCAGATTATCGTACAAGGCCCTGAGCCCATCGTGCTAGCTTACTTTTGCATAGTACTTTGTAAGACAGAATAATGTGATTCTATAATACAAACATTATATGGTAGTTACTGTATTTTCTTAAAGAGTAATTACTAAAACTTCTTTGTACTGCATTTTATAGTTATAGTGCCTTTCACTTGTGCTGTTTAAAACAAACGTGTAAGGTAGGAGGAGAGAAATAATTGTCTCTGTTTCACAGATCAGGAAACTAAAATTCAGAGAAGTTAAGTGTCTCCAGATCACAGGGCACATAAGTTACTAAGACTTCCATTCAAATGTCTTTCTGGTTCGCTGCTCTTGTCAGTATATCCCATATGCCTCCTATGATGTATCAGTTACTCTGTGTACGTTTGTGTGTGTTTCAGGGTGGGGATTTATCAAATGGCAGGAAAGGCAGCATCTGAAGGTTCCCATGGGCAGGACAGAAGTGCCCCTTCACGCTGGGGCAAGGTGCCATCTGTGTTCTGTTACTTCGCAGTAGTGTCCGGGCATGCCCAAGGTGATTTACTTCTGAAAGAAGAGGCAGTGGAGGTATCTTAGGAGCAGTGTGGGGATGGTGCGCATGAGAAATTCACATGCCACTTGCCAGATGCTGCAAAAGGCAGCTGGCAAATTCAGCTTAACAAGGGGCACCTGGGTAGCTCAGTTCGTTAAGTGTCCAACTCTTCATTTCCTCCCAGGTCATCATGATCTCAGAGTCATGGGATCCAGCCCCAAGTCAGGCTCCACACTGTGTGTGGGATTCTCTCTCTCCCTCTTCCTCTGCCCCTCCTCTCCTTACTCAAGCCCATGCATACATACACACTCTCTCGAAAAAAAAAAAAAAAAAATTAAAAGTAGACTTAACAGTAGCAGCCTCCATTGTCTAATGCTGGGGAGCTCATTCTCTCATTTTCTGATCCATAATGGTGTCAGTCAAACTATATAGGGACAAAACGGGAGAAGGGAAGAGAAGGGAAGAGAAGGGAAGAGAAGCCTTATCTCCCTCAGGTCCAGGAGCCAACACAAGTAGTGCTTTCCTTGACCCTGTGGAAAAGCTCCAAGCATTTTGGAATATTTTACATTGACACAAGTACCTTATAATTTTTACTAGTGTCCTCTCTCTCTCTTTTTCTTTTTTTTTTCTTATGGTCATATTTTGATTAATGGTGCTTTGTAAATAAGTAAGTAAAGAAAGACATATAACTTCTCAAATGCCTTCTGAGAGGTACTTTGCTTATGAAAAACAGAAATTCGATTTATGATTTATTTTTATTTCATTATGTTCCCCTGTCGATGGCTAACATTCCACTGAGAGCTCTTCACAGTCGATGTTTGTACAAAACACGACACCTTTCCCCTTCCTTTTACTCTCTCTCTCTTTTTTTCTTTTTCTTTTCACAAGCTTTCTGCAAAACGCTAACTCAGCTGAAATGGAATTCAGAATGTGTGGAAAACTGAGTTGGTCATTATAAGAGGTGAGTGTCCACAGCAGCTCAGGGAAATGACAGAATGCCAAATTAAGAATAAAACTTCAGATGACCTGTGTGCACACTGAAAGCTGTATCAGTTAGTCCAGGGAAATCTTCCAGAGCTGTTGATGTATACCCTACAGTCTTTAACTCTTGACTTCAAAGCAGCTAAAATAAACTGGTTACCTATATTCCATAAGAAATAGCATTTTGCAAGCTATAGGCTCTATGTGTAAATATGGCAGATAATAAATTTTATGGGAGGAGTATGGTGGCTTCTTTCATCTTATAGATTTGTAGGCTGACCATATGTTCTACTTCAAACAGGACAGTCTGGATTTTGCCTGTTGACCCAGTATAATTATCAACAGTGACCCTTTTGACTCCCAGATATGTTCTGGTTTGAATAACAAATTATATGTTCATGCAATACATCAACAAAGTATTTACATATAGGTATCTTGAGTGATTTTAGATATTCGGTTGTCTGGGGTTCACGCTTCACTGGCAGATCTTTACGGGTCAAAGGGATCCAAGGATCTAATTATGGTTGAGGTTCTGCCTAAAGAGCACACAGAGCTGAAATTATGTCTGTCAACACTTTATAAAGTAATAGCCTACACAGGCTGGGCTGACAGACAACCTCTGGGGGAGGGCGGGTCCTGGATAAGGAAAGATAGAGTGCTTTCTGAGAAGGGTCTGGATGAAATTATGAGCAAAATAAGGTAATGAGTGATGATTGTGCAAATCTGAGTCATCAGCCTGATAAATAGGGAGAAAAATGATCTCGGCACCATGACACTGCAGTCGACCTTTCAAATATATAAAAGTAGAATATCAGTCTCCATTGTTAACCACACTAATCCAAAATGTGAAAAGGATCAGGGAACAGAGAAATTCAAATAATTCAAGAGTGCTGAAGTCTATGAATCATAGAAGGTAGAGAAGTAGAAAATCTAGAATGTTAGTAGGAATGATTCAGGTCTCCAGAGTTTGGGTTCACATAGCAGTGTTATCACTATAAGAGAAATATAAGTAAGTTTTACTTTAAAGAATCGTTTTATGAGCTTCGGAAGGAAGAATTTTAAGAAAAGTCATTTTCAGAACTTTGGTTTTTAGGTAGTAAGAAAAGTGAGATTCTGTGGTCATGATCTACCTAAATGTTATAAGTTACGTTTAGTAAATTCTTAAAGGTCAAAGATTACCTTCAATCGTTATCATCAGACACGAGAACACAGCGAGGTGTGGCCAAGAACATTGTCTTTTGCATTACAGAAAGATGTTCAGTTTTAAACCCTCACCTAACATCGCTCTCTCAGATGCTCTCAATGAGAGCTGAGAGGAAAAGTAAGAAAAAGATCTTGAGAGGCTTAATGTCAGGCAGGTATTATTTGCTGTGCTTTTAAGAATCTGTGTGTGATACATACACTTTTCTTTTCTCTGCTGAACTTATACTCAACCATAAGTAGCAGTAATAAATTTTATGTGCTGCCATAGAGATTGGTGCTGACTCTGAAAATTTAGTAACCACCATAAAGGGTATCAGATGTTAACTGCATGTCACTCACATGGATTAGGTAGAAATACCAGGAGAAAGAGACAATCTCACTGTCACTTTATCATCCGATGTGGTAGAGTTCAATAGAGCCTTCTTGGATATATTCACCGGGAATCTTTTTTATCTGTACAGATGTGTCCCATGACTTGTTCTTGTTTGGGAGAAGTCTACACATCAAATAAAAAAGTAAAACTTTGAGCAAATTTTTAATCCCAAGAGTTATTAAATATTATTCAGTCTGAAAAGGAATGTGTTCAAACTATTTGGCTTGATATTTTAGACTGTTCAAAATATAGCAGCCTATTTAAAAATCTTCCTCTTGGCATTTGCTACATAGAACCACAAAAGTTAAAAAAGTGAAATCAATCTTAATTGAACAGGAAAGACCTATGCCAGAACCAACAAACTTGAAAAAGATGATTTGGATCATTTTTTTCGCAAGTGTGGTCAAATAAATCTGGATCGAAATGTTCTTACCCTTTATTTCCTTTAAGAATATTTGATGTTCTGCTCAACTGTCAAATCATAGAAAAAAAATGAATAAGGAATTTCTACGAAGCTATCAGAAATTTTAGAACATTTTCTACCATGAGTGTTACATCTTCTGTTGGCTCACATAAAACTCTCCAAATCTTTGTTCTTGATGAGTTATTTTGTAGAGCTGAATCTGGGTGTAACATGTGAAAGCAACCAGATAATGGATTAAATATGGAAACAGGTTTCTTTGTGACATCTAAATAATGTCATGAATTAAATATATTTTTCTTAAAAAGAATCAAGCATTTTTCCCTAAGAGCATTTTCATTTGATTCTAAAAAGTGTTTTAGCCTAGTGTTACTTATAGTGTGGCTTGTAAGCCAAAAAATTGAGCCTTGGAAATTTTTACAGTCATTTGAGAATTGAGAGTAATTTTTTGAGAGTAATCTTATATCTGTTGAATCTAATTTTAAAAATTAGGACTTTATTTTTTCTCCAGTAATTTGATTTTTACATCTTTTACAGAAGTGGAAATTTAAAAAAAATGTTATTTCAATACACACAGTTTGGGAACCATTTTTCTGGCATACACATATTTTCCAAAAATAAAGATGTCCAGTGACTTCCGCCTGTCTTTAAAAATCACAAGTTATTTGAGATCAGAATACACATCAAAGTTAGTAGTGGTAGTAGTATTTATAACTTATCCCCAGGTTATTTTTCTAAGTGAGACAACTGAAGCAAAATTGATTGAGAATGTATTTTGGAAGCATCTATAATTTATAATGTCATTTATATGAAACTAGTTAAAAATTTAAGGCCAGGACGTTTAAAGAGCAGAAAGAATAAAGAGTAGCCCAGTGAAAATCCTAAAGCTAGGAAATCTACAGCTTCACCCAGAGGACCTTCTGTCAATGGGTAGCTGGCTCAGCCTGAAGTTTTTTCCTTGTGATCTACTTAGGCCAGATAACAGGCATCAGATGAGACAAGAAGGCCAGAAAGAGCGGGTCTCTGGCTCACCGCCTGTAGAGAGCACTTCGCAGTTTTGTGGGATGAGGCCCAGAGGAAGATCCGCAGCTCTCTCTCTCCGGGGTCCTGAGGAATACCTGTGCTTAGCAAGCTGCACCAAGGATGGATTTTTTTTTTTTTTTTTTGAAATTTGCAAGGAAACGAAAACGTAATCATTCCTCAGTTTTCAGCTTCCTATTTACCACTCTTTTAAAACTCTCAGGGTCAGGGCGCCTGGGTGGCTCAGTGGGTTAAAGCCTCTGCCTTCGGCTCAGGTCATGATCTCAGGGTCCTGGGATCAAGCCCTGCATCCAGCTCGCCGCTCGTTGGGGAGTCTGCTTCCCCCTCTCTCTCTGCCTGCCTCTTTGCCTACTTGTGATCTCTCTCTCTCTGTCAAATAAATAAATGAAATCTTTAAAAAACAACAACGACAAAACTCTCAGGGTCTTCAAGGGCACCTGGGTGGCTCAGTTGGTTAAGCGTCTGCCTTCAGCTGGATTGTGATCCCAGGGTCATGGGATCAATCCCCTGACAAGCTCCCAGCTCAGGAGGGGTCTGCTTCTCCCTCTCCCTTTGCTCCTCCCCTTGCTTGTGCTCTCCCATGGGCTCTCTCTTTCATAAATAAATAAAATCTTTAAAAAAGAGAAACAACACTTAAAAAAATCCTCTCAGGGTATGCCTCTCTGGAGCTGTTCTCCAACGGTAGCTGTAAAAAAACAAAACAAAACAAGAAAACGAACAAACAAAAAAACCCGAAACTTTGAAGAGCAATTTTAACGTGATATATTTCATATACTAAACATTTTTAAATGAAGAGATATGTATTAAGGGGAGCTATATATTTTTGTTAGAAAATTATTTTCCTTGAATATAAAGAGGAATAAATTGCTTGATGCTGAAAAGCAACATGACCCTTGGCACCTGCATAAATTTTAAGACTGATGGGTTTAGATCAATGTGTGGCCAGTTTTTCTATTCTGGGCGGGTGGACCATCCATTTACAAATGAAATCTGCAGGTCTTCACTTTAGGGATTAGGATTTTAACAGACTTTTTTTTTCAACTCCCTGAGTAGTGTTGTTTTTAAAGGCATTGTGCAGAGCCCTCTGGTCACTCTCTTGTCAGGAAGTTAATTGGGTTGTGCATTCATTCATAAATAAGTATTTATTGAGTATCATCTACATATCCAGCACTGGGCTTGTTACTAGGTACCCAGTGGTTAATAAAACACCAAGACCCCTGCTCTCATGTAGATTACAGTCCAATGGGAGATGCAGTGAACAAAAAGATAAATATTTAATTAAAAACTGTGCAAAATGCTAAGCAGGAAACTTGAACAGGGCAGTGACAGATTAGATGTGGGGAGCCCTCTCCCTGCTACTTCATTTGGTCCTTATCTGCCTGCTCAGCTCTTTCCTGGAGATAGTGTGTGGTTTATCTAAGTTCAGCTCATGGCCTGATAGCTCTGTGGAAATACCAGCAATTTCTAAACGCTGTGGTTCTCATAGGACTCATAATAGAAAAACTCTTTCCCAGTCCCCATCCCCAACCAACTGAATCAGAATCTCTAGGCAAGGATCCCAGCCATATTTTTAAAAGATCCTCAGTTGATTCTAATATGCAGTGAAGGTGGAAGGTCTCTGGAAGAATTCCATCAGTGGTGTCATGGCAAGAACGCTCTACTGGGTCCCATCCCTCTACTCCCAGGGGACTCCAACAATATCGGTCACAAACAGCGGTGTTGACTTGGGCAGACCAGCTTTTACAGCCCTGCAGGAGCCAAGTGTTATAATTTCTGTCTGGTTAAGACCAGGTTCTCCTGGAGCAGGAGCCCACATACTTCACTCCCTATTCCTGTCCATCAGCCTGCTGCAGAAATAAGCAGGTGAGCTATGACTTGACAAGATAAGAAAACTATCTACGACTGGAGACTGCTTCACCTCCCCAAAACAATATACCCTGGGTTTTCTGTTTCATCACCACCTCTCCCCGTGGAATTTGGACAGGAAGACTGGATCCTGTCATTTTTCAGATTCAATCTACTCCAAGTTCCCGTGCTTCCTTCCACCTGATCCATTCCTTTCCTTTCACTCTTCTTGTTCCCATTCCAGGCATAATCCTTTGACATCCATAGCCTCCCAAATGATATTTCATGATTTTTTCCTGATAGGATACCTTCTAAAGTGTCTTTACAGATTTTCCATAGTTGAGTTCCATTTCTTTCCCCGGGTGTCATTGTCTTACCCTGGTATGCCCTCCCTCCCACTGATCATAATTTCTAGATTTTCAGAAATCATTTTGGGACCAAACATTGTTTCTTTATTCTCATAAAATTAAACACCATTCTAAAGTCTTGGAAGTCCAGTGTTTGAGCATTAAAACTATATTCAAAAATTACTCCTGTGCCAAAAGTACATTTAAAAAAAAAGCCATGAAATCCCTCTACTATTTGAGAAAGCATGATGCCATTATTGCTCTTCCATTGATTCTTGTTGAAATCCTATTCATTTTCCATGATCCACTTCAGAAGCGTCTTTCTTTATGAGGCCTTCTTAGGTCCAACAAAAAATAATAAAGCTGTGTTTCTCTTCTGAATTCCCAAGGCGTACTCTCTGTATATCTTCAGGAACTCATTGCAAATTGCCTCTTATTATAGATATTTTTTACAGGTATGTGATATCCCTACTCTTCCCTACTCAATTGTAGGTTTATTGAAGGCTTTATTTTTACCTTTTTTCAGGATTTGTCACTGTCTTTTGCAAATAAGTATTTTTTAAAATATTTTGTTTATTTATTTGAGGGAGAGGGAGAGAGAGAGAGCATGAGAGGGGAGAAGTCAGAGGGAGAAGCAGACTCCCCGTGGAGCTGTGAGCCCAATGCGGGACTCGATCCCAGACTCCGGATCATGACCTGAGACAAAGGCAGTCGCTTAACCAACTGAGCCACTCAGTCGCCTGCAAATAAGTATTTTTGAAATAAATAGAACGATGGCTAAGTCAATGAATGAAAATGTTAATCTGAAATCACTTTACCTATGATTGATTGTTTAAGCATATTCCAGCAATGAATCTCAGCATAATTACTTAACTTTCTACCAAACTGTTCGTATGATCATAATATTAGACAACATCATTAAGCAGTTGCTATATTCTAGGCCCGGTGCTCAGAATGTGGGATTTTATGGGAAGACAAAGAAAACAGCAGGAATTATCCATGTTCTCAAGAAAGGTGTAGATGGGTGGGGACATAGACAATAATCAGTTTATCAGATAAAGGAGTGAGTAATAACAACTATGTAAACAACTTGGAAGGAAACTTCTTTCCTTTTTGAAAGCCTATTAACCATCAGAACTGACCTGGCCTGGGAAGGCAAGGCAGGCTTTCCAGAGGGTGTACAGCTTGCAACATGATCAGAACGGAAGGAAAGGGCATTACAGAGGGAATTTTATGTGTAAAGTGCCCTAAGGAAGAGAGAACATGGAGAGAAAGGTGGCAGGGCGGCTGGAGGTGGTCGTGAGAGGTGCATGGAAGGTGTGGACAGGGGAAGCCGGTAAGGATGTGACATGATCACATTTGTGTTTTGCACAGAGCCCTGGGGCCATGGTGTAGCCATCAGATGAAAAGGAAGAGTGGGTCAAACTGTAAAAGGCGCAGGCAGGAGAGCGGTGCAGGACAGACATGATAGGCTTGGACCAAGGTGGTGATGATGGAGAAGTAGATACAATGAGTGATGTTGGGAGACACTCATGACACAAGGTGGTGAGTATTTGGACATGAGAATATGTGCGGTAGGCAGGGCAGGGAAGTGTCTTGGAGGCTTCTCAGGTTTCTATCCTGCTTACCTGGTGGGGATGTCGACCTTCACCGAGACGGGAAATCCTGGACCAGAAACTGGACTGGGTCAAGGGGAGTCGCGGGGCAGGGGTGGGAGGGCAGGTGAAATATCAGGAATTCAGTTTCAGACATAGTGAACATTACATTTAAAATATGTCTTATCCTTGTTGCATTTATTCTATTGGTCTTATATATTCACTAGCCTCAGTCTCCAGAACTGAAACAGTCTTAGAAAATCTAAGGAGCATGAATTCACGTAATGTCTGTCCCACTGATATTTAGCATTTCAGTCAGAGCTGCTGCTTATATACCTCCAGTGCTTAGACACATTAGGTATTTTCAAGGGGGCTCATAACATTGACCAGGGAGATCCTCTGAGGGAGCTTAGGAGCTTAATTCTGTAGTCAGAGAAAAAAATGCCCCTGGATCCTTCATTGTGAAAGTGGCATTTGAGAGCATAGAAAACCGATCCAGTGTAATATAATAATTCTGAATGATTTGACTTTGATGCAAGCAGATTTATTTCCAAGTTCAGTAAAATTTGAACTTTATGAGGTAATCAATGGCAGAAAAGAGTAGAAGTTTTTAAATCTAAATTTTAATAATGCTTTCTCCCTTTAATGAGATTGCAGGAGAATTTTTATATGACTTTTTCATTTTTTTAAATTTTTATTTATTTATTTGACAGAGAGAGAGTATAAGCAGGGGGAGCAGCAGAGGGAGAGGGAGAAGCAGACTCCCCACTGAGCAGAGAGCCCTGATCCTGGGATCACAACCTGAGCTGAAGGCAGATGCATACTCTTAATCAACTGAGCCACCTAGGTGCCCCATGAGCTTTTTTTCCTTATAACCTCCAAATTTTTACAAGTCAAAATATTTCATTTTTATAGTTTTAAAAATCACGTTTTTCAGCTTATAAAATTCAATGTTCTCAATTCAAGTAACACAGATTTTCCATTGAAGAGATGAATGATCTGCTGTATGAAATGTACAAGGGGAGGGGCTGTGTCAGATGCTGACCTTCATCACCTGCTTTCAGGTTTGGAATCATGGTGGAAGTTGATACAGATGCTATCGTGGCAGCTGCACATTTCACCAGGAGTGAGAATTAATGGAGCCTCTTCTCAGTGAATGCCTAGGCTTCCAAAACACGTGTTCTCCATTAAATTTGCTGGGCCAATAAGCAATTACAAGTACATTGTAATATTCAGTGTCCTATGACTGGAAAATCCCTGTTTGCTTTGGGCCAACACAGTCGAACAATTGTTTTGTTTTGAGCAAGAAGAGCCCTTCATTTCTCAGTTGGCCTTCAGATTGCAAGCCCACGCACAGTGTGCTCTTTTATGATGATTTCTTTTGTATTCGTGTTACCATGGCTGCCGTGTGCTGTTCTTATATTTAATGAGCTTTTATTAGACAAGTTTCCTGAGTGTCTTTTTCAAATGGAAGGCCCAACTTTAAAAATCCAGTCCATATATCATGGGGTTTGGGGATATAGGTGAGGTTCGACGGGGTGAGGCCCAGAGCCGACGACCAAGAAAGAATTCTTGAGAAGTCTTTGGTGCAAAATGGTTGTTTATTAAGTCACAGAGACAGGACCCCTGGGCAGAAAGAGCTGCTACACCAGGGTTGTGAGGGGTGGCTGATGGTATATTATGGGGTTATTGATAGAAATGCTTTGTTCTTGTAAATTGCTAAGACATTTATAAACTGAGGGAGGGAGGGTGACTCCCTGTTTTGCAGGATTGTAATCTCTATAAATTAACTATTTGTTTTTCTTTTCCTTAGCTTTAGGGCAAGCAGGAGTGCCTGAGGAATGTCGCAGGTATCTTGTGGGGGGAGGGGTTGTGGGGTGGCAGCTTCTGCTTTGTCTTCAGCTTGCCTTCTGTTCCCTCATCACATATATGTGTATACCCACATATATATTCACATATGTATATACACATATATATATTCAAATGGGCTTTGACAAAGAGAGGAGAGTATACTTGGTATAGCTTCTTCCAGAAGCTGATATTTGCATTTGTCATAAAATAGCACCAGCATTTCCTTATCTGGTGTCTTAGCTCAGACTGGCATAACAAAATACCCTCGACTGGGCCACTTCAAACACAAACATTTATTCCTCATAGTTCTGGAGGCTGGAAAGTCCAAGACCACCAAGGTGTCAGTTGATTTGGTTTGGTGAGAGCTATTTTCCTGGTTTGCTGACAGCCATCTTGCTGTGTTCTCAAATGGCAGAAGGGGGAGGGCACTGTGGTATTTCTTCCCCCCCTAAAAAACCTCACTAATCCCATCATGGGGCCCTACCCTCATGACCTCATCTAAACCTAACCTGATTATCTCCAAAAGGCCTCAACTCCAAATACCATAACATTGGAAATTAGGGCTTTTACATAGAATTTTTGTCAGGGCTGGGGTGAGGGGCGAAACAACGGAGTCCACAGCATTTGGCCTCTACCACCTTCTTGCCATGTTGTTCTCGGTTGGGTCAGGAGAAGGTGATGGGGTCACACGATGTGCACAGCCTGCCTTTGAGCCAGTGGGACCCACATTTCAGTATTTCAGAGGTCCATTGTTTGGTCTTATTATGTAGTATTTCCATACTTTAATTTTATTGTTCCTTCTCCTACATGAACTTTTTGGTACTAAGTATACTTATTTATCTTTAGTTACTAAGAGGGCAATCCATTTTCCCATTGATTTCTATTTCTCTCTCTCTTTCTTTCTTTCTTTCTTTCTTTCTTTCTTTCTTTCTTTCTTCTTTCTTTCAGATTTTATTTATTTATAAGAGAGAGAGAGAAAGAGAAAGAGCACAAGCAGGGGGAGCAGTAGGCAGAGGTAGAAGCAGGCTCCTCGCTGAGCAGAGAGCCTGATGCAGGGCTCAATCCCAGGACCCTGGGATCATGACCTGATCCCAAGGCAGATGTTTATCCAACTGAGCCACCCAGGCATCCCTGATATCTATTTCTAACAATTCCTCATAAACGACTCCTATGGTTAAGTTTCCAGGTTGTGATTACCGGTATAAACAAGTCACCCCGGGTGAGGTTAGTATGGGAGCAGAGAATTGCTAACTGTTTGAAACTACTACCTGCAATCAGGTCAGTGCCAGGGTCGGCCCGTGATGCGCCTTCACAAGGTTGCGGGATGTAATACCTGTCTCTTCTGTGAATACTGCCATCTGGATTTTATTTGGCACAGCACATGGTAGCCTTCTTTGTCTGAAGTATAAATTAATATCTAGTTAAACAAATTCCGAAGATAAAAAAAGTCCCCAAATAAAATGTTTTTCTCTTAAAAAGGTTGACAATTCTTGTACTTATATATTGCATGACTTATATAACAAAATTTTGAGAACATTTACGTACAAAATTATGCAAATTTTAAGTGGAGGTATGTTTTCATCAATTTACCGTATATGTTAAGAACAGAATTGGTTGGTCATATAGTAAATTTGGGTTTAACATTTTGAAGGAGAGCCAAAATGCTTTCCAAAGCAGCTGTGCCATTTTGTAATCCCATCAGCAATGTAGGAGGGTTCCGTTTTCTTTATGTCCTTGCCAACATTTGTTATTGTTTGTCTTTTTTATTCATCCTAAGTGGATGTGAAGTAGTATCTCATCATGGTTTTGATTTGCATTTCCCTAATGACTAATCATTTTGAGCAGCGTTTCATGTGCTTATTGGCCATTTGTATATATTCTTTGCGTTGTGTTTATTCAATGTCTTTGCTAATTTTTTCCACCTTTATCGAGATATATTTGACATATAACATTGTACAAGTTCGAGATGTACAATGTGATGATTTGATATATATTTATATTGTGAAACGATTACCACAGTAAGGTTAGTTAGCACATCTGTCACTTCACACAGTTACTGTTTTCTTGTGTTTGTGTGTGTATGTGTGTGTGTGTTTATGTGTTTGGTAAGAATGTTTAAGATTTACTCTCTTAGCAACTTTCAAGTATACAATACAGTATTAATAATTATAGTCACCATGCTGTGTATTAGATCCTCAGAACTTAATCATCTTATAACTAAGTTCGTACTCTTTACCAGTGTCTCCCATTTCCTTCCCCTACAGCCCCAGGTATCCAGAATTCCACTCTCTGTTTCTATGAGTTCCATTTCTTTAAGTTCTGAGTGCAAGTGAGATCATGCAGTATTTGTCTTTTACGGTTTGACGCATTTCACTTAGCATAGCGCCTGCAAGTTTCATCCATATTTTCAGAAATGGTAGGATTTGCTTCTTTTTTATGGATAATATTCCTCTTAAAATACCTGAACACAAATATTTATTAGCAACATTAATAATAATAATAAAAATAGAAATGTACCAGGTATCTATCAACTGAAGGATGTATAAACAAAAGATGGTGTGTCTATATAGTGGAATATAATTGGTAATTAAAAAGGATAAAGTACAGATATAGAGTATAACATGGGCGAACCTTGAAAACATCCTGGGAAGAGACAGAAGCCAGTCACAAAAGTCCACACTGTATGTTTCCAACTATGGTTCCAAAATAAAAAAATTCTTAGGGACAGAAAGTAGATTAGAGATAGCTAGGAATTACGGAGAAGGGGAGAAAAAGACATGATTTATACATACACATGATGTGTATGAGATTTCTTTCTCAAGAAATTTTTCTAGAATCAGGTAATTCTTTAAATATGCTAAAAATAAATAACAAAACACTGACTCCCACTTTCGAAGGATAAATGTTATGGCATATAACTTGCATCTCAATAAAACTGTTAACTTTTGTTTTGTTTTGTTTTGTTTTTTGATTAAGCAAATGTCATTTTTGTCCTAAGCTGCAGGAGTGGTATGGTCTACTACAAGTCCTGAGCAAGGTTAAAGTTTTGGAAAACTGAATAAATATAGCCATTTATTTCCTCAATTAAATTAGCAGCAGCAGTCATAGATCCCCTGCCCCCATATTTTTAAAAATTTCAAACCTACAGAAAAATTGAAAGAATAGTACAAAAACCACTCACAGACATGTGTCCACATTCAACAATTATGAACATGTTACCTCATTTGTGTCTGTGTGTACTCGGAATCATTTGATTGTAAGTCACAGATATTGATACTTTCTCATCAAATTGTCCAGATCCAGAATGTGTCTCTGAAGAACAAGGACATTCTCATACATCAGCACAGGGCCATCCTCAGGCAAGAGATCCACAGCAAGAGTATCTATAGCACACCAATTACGGCAGGCAGTCTGTAGTCATGTTTTCCTGATTTTCCCAACAATACATTTTTCAGTTTTTTAGTTTTTAGATCCAGGCTATAATCACTACATTGTGTTTAATGTCTTTTTCTCCAAGACAGCTTTCCTCTCCTTTTATCTTTCAAGCCACTGACATTTTTAAAGAGTCAAGGCCCGTTATTTTTTCAAATGTCCCCTGATTTTTGTGTTTTTTTAAAGTTTAGGTTCATGTTCAAGACTTTGGGCAAGAATATTATGTTGGTCATAATGGATCATCTTGAAACATGATAGTAGCTGTCCCTTCTTAGTGAAATTCAGTAGAATAACTTGTTTAATGTGGTATCTGTCAGACCTCTCCACTACAATGGTCCTGTTTTTCTTTGTAATCAGTGAATAGTCTTTGCAATTAATAAGTAATAAAAGTGAATTATCCTTCTCCCCCTATTAATGAAATGGATTAATATTTTTAAAAAAGCAGTATGTTAGGGGCGCCTGGGTGGCTCAGTGGGTTAAAGCCTCTGCCTTCGGCTCAGGTCATGATCTCAGGGTCTTGGGATCGAGCCCCGCATCGGGCTCTCTGCTCAGCAGGGAGCCTGCTTCCCCCTCTCTCTCTGCCTGCCTCTCTGCCTAGTTGTGATCTCTCTCTCTCTCTCTCTCTCTGTCAAATAAATAAATAAAAATCTTAAAAAAAAAAAAAGCAGTATGTTTAAGGTGTTCTGTTCTTTCAATGCTGGAAATTTATGGAAAATGTTTCTGATTTCCAGTGACCATTATTGGCTGTGCCCACACTGCGCTGCCTGGTGGGAAAAGTCTCGGGGGTTGTCGGTTCTCCAGCTAATTGTGTCACCACAGCAAGGTTGTGGGTTGGGATGTATTTCCTAATCTATGTCAGTAGTATCATTAATCACATGGAAATTGAAAGACTCAACAGGGCTTTATAAAGTAAAAACACAAATACCCTAGACATATACTGCTTATATTTAAAATAGATTTAATAGCACCTACTTCTGTAGGCTATGCCAGAGGAGAGGAGCTGGATGATATGAGAATGCCTGTGGAAAATGTTCTATGCTCTCAACTTAGATACATTCTTTTTTTCTGACCCAAGAAGAACATATGTGAATGAACTGCACGTTGAAAAGAAGCTTAGAAATAACACTTGGTGTATTGAGGGCACTCATATGCTTAACGACGTGGTGCACTTACAAATCTTCAGTCTACCTCTAAGAGATGTGAAAGTGGCAATATACTAGCAATGCCATCTCCTATGAAGGCTGAAGAAAACCAGAGCACAGAATTGTTACCCATTACACGAAGCCATTGCCTGTTTGTTTCTTTAACGTTAATGAGAAAAAAAGATTTATTTTTTCTTTGGAGGATGCTATGAGCTAAATAAAAGGTGAGGTCAGCTGATCTGCTTGCTGCTTAGAAACTGCATAGTCACATCTTCTGAGACACTCCAAATTCTGAAAACATCTTGGAGTAATAAGAGCAATTTAGACAAAGAGAATGAATTAATGCTGAGGAGTAGAGAACAAAGAAATTAAGAAACCACTCAAAAACATTTCAAGGATTTAGTTCAGAGACAGAGCTGGAAATTTAGAACCTTATCATCCTGGTTTTGAATAGGATTTCAAAACACTAATTAGGGCCCTACCTCGCCTCCCCAAAAAGATTGTTTTACTCAAAGGCCAGTTAAGAAGCAGAATTAGAAGTACAAAGAACAATTCTCTAGGCAGGTTTATTGGCCTTTCTTCCTTGCCTTACTCTAGTACTTAAGTTCTTGGGAGAATACCAAGAGTGAGTAAGTTGTAAGACTTTGTGTGGGAGAGAAAAGGGTGCCCCTGGGACGACAG
>CM052885.1:76168653-76185613 GCA_028534135.1 Potos flavus
CCTCAAAGATCATACCGGAGTGGCTTGAGGCTTTTATCCAGAGAGTCACATACACAAATGATATGAGGCATTAGAGTTAGCTGTTGGGACCATTGACTCCACCTGCTAGGCCTTCCAACCAGAGTCAGGCTCAGGGATTTCCTGTCTGCCCTACGGGACAACCTGCTGGTACTCCCTTAACTGTGCATGTCCCTGACTTCATAGTGGACTCTGCTTTAGTACCACAGATCATTTTCCTCCATGAACTTATGTAGCTCCCAATAATACTTTGATTGTGTAGTATTTTCTATCAATGCTCTCTCTGCCCATCTTGAGTGGTTTGGATTTCATATGCATGTAATTTCTACTACAGATAGCATCTTGTTCATGACCAAAAATTTACATCACACCCTGAGGAAAGCCAATCAGAAGTTAATAGGCTTGCTCAATTTCTTTTTTTATTTATGTTTTTGCTGTGACAGCTTTTTTTTTAAATTTTTTTTAAATTTTTTATTATTAACATATAATGTATTGTTTGTTTCAAGGGTACGGGTAGGTGGTTCATCAGTCTTACACAATATACAGTGCTCCCCACAACACATACCTTCCCCAATGTCCATCACCCCGCCAGTTTCTTACTGGCTGAGACATGAACACCAACTTTGAGATTCCAACCCTGAAGCTTTCTCATTCTGTAGTTTGGGAAACGTCTCCTTTGCTGGAGTCTGCTAAGCTCCCCATTGGGTTCTGTAACCTCTGCCACCACACCAATGCCACTGGAGAAGCTGGGCCTGGTAACATTGGAGCATGGACTGACAAATTTATGGAACTGCCTATAATCAGTAGTATTTTTAAGCGCAATTTTTATGGGATTTTAGAGACTTCTGATAATATACCATAAATTAAATTAGTTGGCCCTCTCAGAAGGTAAGGAGTCATTTTGACACCCAGAATAATTTATTTAAATTTCTTTTTCATTTTTCAGAGAACAAATCATCCATCAGCTTTAGATTTTAGCTATATCTGTCGTTGTGTGTGTGTGTGTGTTTTTTTTTTTTTAATTCATCTTTTGTCCAGAGACTGAGTTGAGATTTAAAAGTATTTTTATGGAGTTCATGTTTAAAGAAGGTAAGGAAGAATACTGGAAAGTAAGAAAAAAAAATCTAGCAATCCCTTCATAGAGAATAATTTTATCCTGTTATTTTCACACCTGCAGATCCTATGTAAAAGTTAAGAATAGACTTCCTTCAGCAAGTTCATATTCTGGGACACATCTAAAAATACAAAAGCCATCAGGTTGTGAGGTTGAGCTTCACACTCTTAAAGAGGGAAATGCAACCATTTTCTTCAGAGCCTTTCCAATCAGCAACTCTGATCACTTTTCATCTGTGCCTCTTGGAGAGCAAGTGTGTGTTAACTTAGTGGGAACCAACATTTTTTTACTGACTGGCACCCAGATAACACCATGGACAAAATGAATGGTATCAGAATTCCCACCACTGTGAACTTCACTTAGACATAATTACAGAAGGAGGAAGAATTTCCAGTATGTGGAGAAGCCAAAATGGGAGCATAAGCCCATCTTGAACCCTCTGAGCTACTAATTAACAACAGCAAGATGTGAACTAATTACTCAGGAGTCAGCAAGATCTAATCTAAGGGCCTGAGTGCTGAGTGCTTCCTGGAATCCACAGCTAACATCTTTACTAAGATGGGGCAATTTGTCTGCTTGGGGCAAATTAATTTGTACTTATTTGTGTGAAACAAATCCAATGCCTTCCCTTATGACTAAAAGTAATTGCAGTTCCTATCCATTGATCAGCCTCACCTATCTAGGTTTTAGAGCTGAATATAAAGAATGAAAAAGGGAAAAGGCCAGAGGACTCTTGACACACTACTGTTTTAGCCATAAAAGGACTGGAACACACATTATTAGAAGTAAGGAGGAAAGACTAATTAGAAACACTCGCTAAGCATTTCAAATGGAAATAAGAGAAAAAAGGAGCAGAAGAAATTTTCTAAGAAATTAGATTTTTTTTTTTTAATTTCTACATTATAAGAGCCCATTGAGTGTTCTGCATTAAAAAAAAATGGGAGAGAGAAAGGAAGGAAGGAAGGAAGGAAGGAAGGAAGGAAGGAAGGAAGGAAGGAAGGAGGGAGGGAGGGAAAAAAGGAAAGAAGGAAAGCAGGAAGGCAGGCCAGCATATCCTGGATATTAGCCGATTTCCTCCCCAGCACTCAGTTCCCCTCTTTTCTTCCTCACAGCCCCTCATTTCTGACTGGGGACCTTGTAGTTCTTGGGAAGCAGACCCCACCCCCAGCCCTAGGGCTTGACCACATAGCATATTTCACCCCCTGACTACAAAGACTGGTTCTAAAGTAAGCACGCTACCCATGTAACCTCAGTTAGTGACTTTGAGTAGTTTTTCTGAAAACGCTGGAACAAACAAATTTTAATGAGGAATGCTAGATCCAAACAAGGAAGAAGGAAACTGCTGGCATCCTCATACCAGGATCTGACTCTGGGAGGTTGAGTGGAGACACAGGAAGAAATCCACAAGAAATCCACATCTCTGTTATTGGAGCACATGAATTCCTTTATTGTTCAAGCTCATTTGGACTTGGGTTTGCTTTTCTCTGTGAAAAAGAAATATTTGTAATTGAATCAGAAGAAAACAAAGCTAATCAAGAAACTTTAGAATACCAAAGACGAAGTTATAGTTCTAAAACCTTCTTTTAAGAGAAATTAAATAGGTCATCTACAAGGATATGATAATCACATTGAAAGTCAACTTTCCATCAAAATTTCTATATGTTGAGCATATGAAGAAATAGCTCCCAAATTTTGAGGGAAAAATATTTTTATCCTAGAAATGTGTGGAGCTAATCTTTTTTGAAATGCAAGGTAATGACATTTTCACATTTACATTTTCATTAAATTCACCTCCCACATACTCTTTCTTAGAAAGTTACTTAAAGATGTGCTTTTAGATGGAGTGCCTGGGTGGCTCAGGCAGTTAAACGTGTGCCTCTGGCTCAGGTCATGATCTCAGGGTCCTGGGATTGAGCCCCACCTACTCCCTGCTTAGTGGGGTGTCTGCTTCTCCCTCTGCCTCTGCCCCTCCCCACCCTGCTCATGCTCTCTTGATCTCTCAAATAAATAAATACATAAATAGGTGTGCTTTTAAAGAAATGTGGATCTCAAACAAGGAAGAGGAAGATATGGTGCAGGCTGGATACATCAACCCAGTTCATGAGATTAGGACATCCTGGGCAGTGGCTCTAGGGATGATAGGTCACAATCAGGGCAGGGGTGAGATCAGGGAGGGACATCTCTGAAAGTGTGTGGAAAGATGATACGATGGGACAGATCTGGAAAGAAAAGGTACAGAGAAAATTAAGCAAGTGAAAAGGTTAGCAGTTATTCACTATAGAAAAGAATTATATACTTGGTAAAAATTTTATCACACACTATTATCAGGGATAATAATGTGAACACTGCTTATCATTCAATTATAAAAGGGTACATGACTCTGTTGGAGGAATGTGATGTGGCTTTTGGAAAGCCTAATCCACATCATGATATGGTAGAATGCATCCAAATAATTAATAGGTAAGTATGGAAGAGTTTACAGTTGACTAATAATATTATATTTTCCACTCAGCTGAAGACTTATGAGTTTTATTTTTGCATTTTTCTTCTTATATTTTGGAACAAGGTTTTTGTTTGTTTGTTTGTTTGTTTTTTCAAACATAAGTCTTGAAAATCCCATAGGCCCTAAGCAGTTGTCTGTAGTGCCAAATAGATACACATCATGGGAGTGGTGTTAGAACAATTCATTCTCATCAGTTATAAAGTGAATTGACTGGGAAAAAAATAATGAAATTGTGATTAATGGCAATATTAACAAAACATGTATTGAGTGCTTACTACATGCCAGGCATATTCCAAACACTAAATAGGTGTGGTTTCATTTAATAAAATCTCACCAAATATATGGTATTGGTAGGAATCCTTTTATAGATGATGATATAGAAATGTTAAGTCACTAGGCTAAAGTGACGCATGCAGTCTCTCCCCAGAACCTGATAAAATCTAAAACATAAATCAACAGATAGCAGAGAAGCACATTATTTAGAAACATGAAGTTCAGTACCAGAAGAAACAAATGACAAAAAAAAAAAAAAAAAAAAGAACTTGAAGCAGTGATTCGAGCAGTGGTTTCGAGCATTTTCATTATACAGTATTTTCTTTTAAGATTTTATTTATTTATTTGACAGAGAGAGAGAGAGAGATCACAAGCAGGCAGAGAGGCAGGTGGAGAGAGTGAGATGCAGGCTCCCTACTGAGCAGAGAGCCCAATGTAGGGCTCCATCCCAGGACTCTGAAATCATGACCTGAGCCGAAGGCAGAGGCTTAACCCACTGAACCACCCAGGCACCCTACAGTATGTTTTTGTACTGTTTGATCTTTTAACCACTTGCCTGCATTACTTTACAAAAGATTTAAAAATTAAAAATAAAGTAAAAGCAACAAATGGCAAAATTATGTCCCCAAATAAATTTTTCCTTTCTTTTCTTTTATTTTTTATTACGTTATGTTAGTCACCATACAGTACGTCATTAGTTTTTGATGCAGTGTTCCAAGATTCATTGTTTACATATAACACCCAGTGCTCCATGCAATACATGCCCTCCTTAATACCCATCACCAGGCTCACCATCTCCCCACCCCTTCCCCTCTAAACCCTCAGTTTGTTTCTCAGTGTCCACAGTCTTTGATAGTTCTTCTCCCCCTCTGATTTCCCCCCTTCATTTTTTCCTTCCTTCTCCTAACGTCCTCCATGCTATTCCTTATGTTCCACAAGCAAATGAAGCCATATGATAATTGACTTTTCTGCTTGACTTATTTCACTCAGCATAATCTCCTCTAGTCCCATCCACGTTGTTGCATAAATTGGGTATTAATCCTTTCTGATGGCTGAGTAATATTCCATTATGTATATGGACCACATCTTCTTTATCCCTTCATCCTTTGAAGGGCATCTTGGCTCTTTCCACAGTTTGGCTATTGTGGACATTGCTGCTATGCACATTGGGGTGCATATGGCCCTTCTTTTCACTCCATCTGTATATTTGGGGTAAATACCCAGTAGTGCCTGGTCATAGTGCCTGGTCATATTTTTATTTTTAATTTTAATATTTAATTTAATTTTAATATTTAAATTAAATTTTAAAATTTAATTTAAATTTAATATTTAATTTAATATTTTTAATTTTTTAAGGAACCTCCACACTGTTTTCCAAAGTGGCTGCACCACCTTGCATTCCCACCATCAGTGTAAGAGGGTTCCCCTTTCTCCATATCCTCTCCAACATTTGTTGTTTCTTGCCTTGTTAACCCAAATAAATTTTCACGTGGCTTTCCACATGCAGTTGATGCTTGGGTGAGTGTTCTTCCCCTCCCTTACTACCTGAGTGACAGATGCAGAGTGCTCGAGGGGCCACTATAATGCTCATGGGCTGATTGTCCTCTGCCTTTGGATTGTGTCTTGCCATACTCTAATGCTTTCCACTCCATTTTAGAGTACAATAAGAGTATTATTAGTAGAACAGAGTAATATAATAGAATTGAAATGGTCATGTGAAAAGGGGGCAGAGAGAATCTTGATCAAACATTTGTATTCTGAATTATAGGGGGCAGGGACAAGATCCTTTGCTCTCTCAAATAGCCTTCCCTCCATTTATATGTTAAAAATTCCTATTCCTTTGTTCATTTGCCCAATAGCACTTAATTGACAAACGTTAGCAGATGTTAATTTTGTCATGTTAGTTCATGTTGGTGGAAGGAACTGCCAGATACATGAATTCAATGGAGGGCAAACCATCACTAGAAATCTCAGAAACTTTGCTGGTTATTGTGTATGTTTGGGTGGGAGGTGGTGGGTAGGGTTTAAAGATGAGAGGCACTAATCTCAACTACTGAAATAGTCAAAATCCTGAAAGCTTGATTTTTATAGTCCTATTCTAATATTTAAAATATCCTAATCTAGTCAAATCTTTGCACTCAGATTTGGTCTGACGATGCAGAGTGATAAATTGAACTCATTTTTTAGCATACTATCCAGCATTTTGTCTCACAGTATAATGCAGAGTTAAAACAATGATATTTTGAACCTCTCAGCCGTTGTTCATTTTTTCTCGGTATACTTTGTCCATGTCAAAACATTTCTCTTCCTGGGGAATCATCACTCACTGCCACTGGAGAACACATAGTTGAGGACTTACAAAGATAGAATGTTGGTAGGATGACAAAAATCATGATAAACACCCCTGACAATATCCTTCTTTCTGACAAAACCTTACTGAGATCCAGAATCTAAAACCATGTGGTAAAAAAAAAATTAAAAAAAAAATAAATAAATAAAACCATGTGGTAAAGTTGGGTGAAAATTAAGGTATTTTAAGGTATGATTTTCTTCCAGCAAAGCAAATTGAGTTATTAAATATCCCCAGCTCATGCTTAAAGCTGAATACATACAATGAACAATGCAGAGCACGTGACATGGGAACAACAGGAAACTAGTCATCCAAGCCCAGAAGAAAAGCAGACATGTTCCAGATGACAAATCATGGGATGTGGAAATGGGGAAGATGGGGAACAGGTAGTATGTGAACATTGAGATGAATACTAATGGCTGCCATCAAAGAAGTTTGTCAGTAAATCATGTAAGGAAAACTTAATTATTCTCAATTTTCTCCATAAATCACTGCTTTAAAGGGCTGGCACTTCAGTCAGCAACATTAAAGGAAACAATTCAGATAATGAAAAAAATAACAACAACAAAACAAGCCTATCTTCATTAGAAGCTCTACTCCTTTCAGATGAATGAACAAGGTCACTGGGGACTAGAAAAGATAAAAGCTGACCCATTTGTTGCCACCATCATTAACAGAGACAGAAACCTGGAAATGAAGATTTAAAAAGTTAAGAGGCAGATAAACATTTCACAAGGATGTTACATAAAGCACTCCTTTCAGAAGTTGTTGAGTGAGGTGACCTGAGTCAGATCGTGACTTCTGGAGAATCACAATGCATGGTGGGCTATCACAGCTCTGAGAAACTGCTGTGCTGATGCCCTTTGTTCAGACAGATATTGTCCACCTATAGGTAACCTCGAAACTCCACCTCTCATAACTGTAAACCTGGAACATGTCGTAGTCTCCAGGGTTCTGCTCATTTATCAGACACTCCTGAGATCGTTCAGGAGAGTAAGTCATCAAGGATATAGGCATTCAAACTAGACCTTCTGGAATTGTATCCAATGACTTGAATTGTATCGATTCACTCATTAATTCAGCCTTCATGGAGAAGGAACTGCATGTATAATAAATTTTCCATCACTGTGAAGAATTAGATAATAAATGAATACAATATAAGGTGTCTAGCTCCAAAGATTACAATCTATGAAGAAAAATAAAAACATATTCAAGAAGCAAAAGTAACATACAAGCATCCTAAATAAAAAGAAGCATAAATTATGCAGAATGATTGAAAGTTACAAATGAAGAGGAAAGAAGAGTGGGCTGAATATATACACATTTCTAACAAGTTTTTTCCCCAAGCCGATTCTTAAAAATTTAATTCATTTTATGACCCTGAAAAACTAAAATATCTAAAAAAAATGAGAAAATTGAGCTAAACTTTTTCTTCCTCCTCTAAAACTTGGTGCTATGATTCTAGGGCAGAATTTCCCATTTGACAAAAATGACATCTAAAGAAAGTCAGGAGCTTTCTTTCATCAAAATAAGTAGATAGTTTTTCATCACCCATAATCAGATCCCTAGAAACTATTCCAGATGAAAAAGTCCATATGGCATTGTGGAAAGTAAAGTATTTCACAAATAGCTCCTACAGCAGTTTAAGGGCAGGAAGGGTATGCCTCTAAGTCATGCCACACACTAGTCCAGACGAATCTTCCTGTAAGGACTGTTTGGGGCACACTAGACTCTTGTTCAAAACACTTCCATAGCTTCTCACTACATACACAACTCCTTTTGCACTGATCATTGAAATGTCCAGTCATTCATTTCAAACTGCCTTAAACTTGTGCCCCATGATTCCTTTCTTAATTACAATTATTGGATTGCAACTAGATAACTTTCGCTATTTTATGCAAAAGAGAAATATATTAAAAGGGTACAAGGATACATTTAAAAAACAGAGCAGTAAGTACAGCTTGTCTTGAAGAAGGGCTGCACTAAGAAATGAGAATCATAAAGAATCAAGATATTTATGTATTTAATTATTTGTGTTGAGATATAATTCTAATACCACAGAGTTCGCCATTTTAAAGTATGTAACTCAGTGCTTTTTAGTGTGTTTAGCTGTGCAACCATGACCATTGGCTGATTCCAGATTTTTAGCGCCTGAAAAGAAACTCTACTCCTTACAGTTACTCCCTACTTCCCTATCTACCATCCTGTAGTAAAAAGTAATGTTTTTACTGTCTCTATAAATCTTCCTGTTTTGGGAATTTCATAAAAATGAAGTAATACAATGGGAGGTCTTTTGTGTCTTGCTTCTTACAGTTGGAAAATGTTTTCAAGGTACATCTGTGTTATAGCAAGTATTAAGACTTCATTTCTTTTTATGGCTGAATAAAAATTCAATTGTACATCTATACCATGTTTTGTTTATGTATTCATCACTTGAAAGACATTTAGATTGTTTCTACTTTTTGGCTATTAGCTGCTATAAACATTCATGTACAAGTTTTTATATAAACATGTTTTTATGGGTATGTGCCAGCAATGAAGTTGCTGGATTCTATGGTGTTAGCGATTAAATTGTGTCTCCCCCACCCGTCAAAAATACATATGTTGAAATCTTAGTGCCCATGCCTCTGAATGTGACCTAATTTGGAAATAGAGTTGTTGTAGTTACAATTAAGATGCGGTTAAGACAAATTCATATTACAGTCAGGTGGGTTTCTAATCCAAGCGCACTGGTGTCCATCAAAAAGGAAGAAATTTGGACATAGACACACAGGGAGAATGCCATGTGAACAAGAAGTCAAAGAGTGGGATGATGTGTCTACAAACCATGGAACACAATAGATTGCCCACAAACCACCAGAAGCCGGGAGAAACGCCTAGAACACATTCTCCTCACGGTTCTAAGAAGGAACCAATCCTGTGGACAACTTGGTGTCAGATTTCTAGCCTCCACAGTGAGGGAATACAATTCTGTTGTTCCAGTCACCTAGTTTGTACTACTTGGTTACAGCACTCCTAGCAAACTAATACATATGATAATTTATTGTTTCACTTTTGAGAAAGAGTCAGTGTTTCCAAAGTAGCTGCACCATTTTACATCCTCACCAGTACCCTGTGGGAGTTTCAGTTTCCCCACATCCTTGCCAATAAGTGTTATTGTCCAACTTTAATTATTGCTCTCCTTCTGGGCGCAAAGTGGTATCTCACTGCGGTTCTGAGAGTATTTTCTTATAATCCTTATTATTTCCGGAAGATTAGTAGTAAAGTCTCTACTTTCATTCCTGTTTTAGTAATTTAAGTCTTCTTTCTCTTTTTCTTGGTTAATCTAGCTGAAAGTTTATCAATTTTTTTGATTGTTTCAAAAACCAACTTTGGTTTTGTTGATTTTTCTCTATTATTTTTCAATGCATTCTACATGCTGGACTCCAGGAGAAATTGTTCAATATATTTGTGTATATGGGATATTGAATAATGTAATGAAGGGTGTTCTTTTTTCTTTTTAATTTCAGTGCAGTTCACATACAATGCCTTATTAGTTTCAGGTGTACAATATGATGATCCAATAGTTTCATGCATTACTCGGTGCTCATCAAGACAAGATTTTTCAGCAAGATTTTTCTCTACTACCTTTCAATTCTCTATTTTATTTATTTCCAATCTAGTCTTCATCATATCTCTCCTTCTTCTTGCTTTGGATTTAGTTTTGTTTTTTTTTTTCCTTTTCTAATGTCTTAAGAGGGAAGTCTAGATTATTCATTTGAGATCTTTCTTCTTTTTTTTTTTTTTGAGATCTTTCTTCTTAATTCAGGCATTTACACTACAAATTTCCCTCAGCACCACTTTTGTTGTGTCCTGCAAATTTTGGTATGTTGTGTCTTTGTTTTAAATTATCTCAAAATATCTATTTCCCTTGTGAAATCTTCTTCAATTCATTGGTTATTTTGAAGTACGCTGCTTAATTTCTACAAATTTGTGAGTTTCTAAAGTTTCCTACTGCTGTTGATTCCCAATTTCATTCCATTGTGGTGAGGGAACATACTTTTATGACTTAAAGTCTTTGAATTTATTGAACTTTTTTTTTTAATGGCATAACACATGCTCTATTCTAGAGAATGTTCCATATACAATTGACAGGAATGTGCATTTGTTGTTACTGGCGTGTTTTGTGGACATTTGTTAGGTCTGTGTTTGTAGAGCTGTTTCTTTGTTGCTTTTTTGCCTAGTTACTCTATTATCGAAAGTGGTTTACTGAAATCTCTAATTATTATTGTTGAATTATCTATTTTTCCCCACAATTCTGTCTTTGCTTTACATATTTTGGAACTCTGTTGTCTGGTGCATATATGTTTGTACTTGTTATATGTACTTATCATTATCATTACATTACAAATATGATAATATGCCCTTGTTTCTAGTAATAATATTTGTCTTAAAGCTTATCTTGCCACATTAGTGTGTCTCTTTCAGCTTTCTTCTGGCTACTGTTTGCATGGTATATCATTTTCTATCCTTTTATTTTCAGCCTATTTGTGTCTTTGAATCTAAACTACATTTCCTCTATATAATATATAGTTTATTTTGTATTTTTATCCATTTTATTAATCTGCATTTTAAGTGTAGAGCTTAATACTTTTACATTTTTTGTAATTACTGATAAGGTCAGATTTAGATATAACATTTTGGTTTGTGTTTCTTTTGTATCTTGTTGTTCCCAACTTGTTGTTCCCCCCTCCATTATTACCTTTTTTGTTGTTAAGTAGATATCTTTTTAGTGAAGCATTTAATTCTCTTGCCATTTCTTTTACTATACATTTTTTGGTTAAATTCCTAATGGTTCCTTTGAAGATTACTGCCAACAACTTAATTTATTGTAATCTTGTTTGGATTACTATGAAAATAATTTCAACATTATACAAAAAATTGGCCTTTTTATAGATCTGTTCTCCCTTCCCCATTTTTTTGTCACAAAATATATCTTTATACATTATTCCCATCAATTTAGACTTAGTTATTATAGCATGCATTTGCATTTTAAGTCAAATAGAGAAAAACAGAGTTACAAACAAAAAAATATATTCATACTGTTTTATATTTACCTATGTGGTTATATTTATTGGTGCTCCTTATTTCATCATGTGGTTCCAAATGACTGTCTAGTGTTCTTTCTTTTCAAAATAAAGGACTGTCTTTAGTGTTCCTTGTAGGACAAGTGTGCTACCAATGAATTCTATTATTTATCTGGGATTTCTTAATTTATTTTCCATTTTTCATAGGATCATTTTGTTGGATACAAAATTCTTGGTTGGCATATTTTTTTTTCTTTCATGCTTTTAATAAGTCAACCACTGCCTTCTGGCCTCCATGGTTTCTGTCTTTTTTATTGATATTTTGCCAGCACTGAGACATTTAGACTTTCTGTCTGTGTTTCTCTCACCTGTGTTTCCTTTTTTTAAATAAAGATCTTATTTATTTATTTGACAGAGAGAGAGAGATCACAAGTAGGCAAAGAGGCAGGCAGAGCGAGAAGGGGAAGCAGGCTCCCTGCTCAGCAGAGAGCCTGATGTGGGGCTCGATCCCAGGACCCTGAGATCATGACACGAGGCAAAGGCAGAGGCTTTAACCCACTGAGCCACCCAGGCGCCCCTCACTTGTGTTTCCTTTATTCTGATTTGTTTCTAATACTCATTGCATCAGTCTAGACCTTGAAGTAAAATTTAGAATTCTTCAATTTTCACATGCTCATATCAAGTGTGTACCCAAAGCAACCTGAGTCCTACAAGGTTCTTAAAATCTTTGACTTATCACCATCAGAGATTTTCACTGCCTACTGGTAACTGCTTGTTGTTTTTTTTTTTTTTTAAGATTTTATTTATTTGAGAGAGATAGAGAGAGGAACAGAGCATGAGTGGGAGAGAGGTAGAGGGAGAGAGAAAAGCAGACTCCCCACTGAGCAGGGAGCCTGATGTGGGGCTCCATCCTAGGACCCTGATATCTTGACCTGAGCGAAAGGCAGATGCTTAACCTACCGAGGCACCCAGGCACCCTGTGGCAACTGCCTATTCTAAGGTGTGCCAGCCATTAAGATCTGGCTGGGCCTTCTCTCTTCTCAATTCCTATTTCTTACCTATCATCTCCCTGCTGAATCTCCCCTAATGTTTTCTGATTCTTAGACAATATGATGGAATATTCAGTTCTCTTCAGATCTTATCCTCTAATTCAACTTCAGGCTCATCAAAATGTTTATAAAAACACAAAAGGCTTCTACTAAAAAAAAACTAACCTCCTTTGGAAGCACTTATCAATTCACATTATTCTCCTTTTCTGTTAAATGATCACATTCACATTTCTGTATATGGGGTACTGTTGTTCTTCCTCCTTACATATGATTTCCTGTAGCACATTTTTATATCATGGAATGATTAGTATGGTAGAATCACTTATGCTGTTCCTCTAACTATAAGTTATTCTAAACTATAAGGTTTTTTAAAGTAAGTAAAAGGTATTCAGTATATAGTAAGGGATGAATAAATACTTTTTAAGAATAATAGTGTAGATTATGTTAATTCACTTAATAAACACAAAAAACACATACCACAATTTATTGGTAGAGCCGAATGGTAGAGGAAGCCTTTTGATGTAGCATAAGCAGTATTTACAAAAGAAGTAAGGCAATGATAGGATGCTTGTTAAGGACCTGGTGAGCTTGAACATTATGTTCTATTCCACTGAATACTATGGAAGTAAATACCTCCTTTTGATCCATCCTGGTCCCTCTTCATTCACCTGGAAGGGCTGGGTATGACTTGCGTTTCATATGTTGAAGAGGGTGTTTCATTTCTTTAGCTATTAATCCTGTTACAATACTTACAGAAATTCCAGCATTGTAGGCCACGAACAGACTGAATTTTCTCTCTTTTACTCAGGTTTGATGAGTTCTTCATACACAGAAACACAAGGTGAAACTTTGAAGGCAAAAAAAGAGTGATTCCTGGTACAGCTGATTTGTATTCAAAAGTGAAACATCCAAAGTCCATTATACTGATTTTAATCAAAAGGCAGATAGGATGGGAACTCTTTTTGCTACAGGGGACATTTCTTTTTAAATGGACTATCCTACCTTAGTAATAAGGTCTCATTTAGGGATAGCACTTTAGACTCTAAGTTTTGTTACATAAAGAATTATATATGCTTTGTTACATAAAGGATTAACTTATTTTATTCACTGGGTAGGAAGTGTAGGTTTTATAAACTTTTTTTTTTTTTTAATGATGATACTAAAATACAGAGCGGTTAGATTTGGCTTGGTCACACTCAGAGATGAAATCCTCTGATAGTGGGTTTGGAGCAGATTTTCACAGTATTAGCAGTGACTGAAGGGGCTGGAGCAGGGGCCTGGTGCAGGAAAGTCAAGTTTACGTAGCTCTCAACAAATACTTTTTTTTAAGAAATCATGAATAATAATCTTTGAATAAAGCAATGCATGCCACTTTTGCAGCTCTTAATGATGATGAAGATAATTTTGGTGATGCTGATGATAATGATTGTGATGATAGTGTTAACATTTATCAGAAACTAACTATAGGCCAGGAACTGCAGTAGGTGCTTAGCTTGAGTTAATTTATTAAATACTCACAGAGTCATTAATATGCAAATTTCTTTGTCTTGGTCCCATCAGGAGATAGAAGCCACAATGTAATTTGAAGAGAGGAAGTTTAATATAAAGAATTATAAAGCAATTATAGGAAGATAAAGACATAAAAGAATGTGAATGAGTAACCTAAAACTGAAGGGAATGTCTAAAAAAGGAAAACCCTGGAAGGGATGTTTCCCTCAAGACTGGGGTGCAGAACTCACTCGACAAGTATAGCAGCCCACTGAATAGTGCAGGCATTTGTTAAGCTGCTCAGGACAGAGCAGGACAACAGTTACGGGAAGAAAGTTACCATCGGGGGCACAGGTGAGTGTAGGTGGTGGTCAGGTATGCAGAGGGAGTCCTACTCACGGCTCGGCAGCATTGCCACGTGACCTGTGGTGACCAGTGTCCATCCTGTGAGGGCCATGAGGCGTATCCTCTTAAACACAGGTGAACTGAGGCAGGTGGGAGGTGTGCAGAGGGAGTTGAGATTTACCACTGGGACAAACACAGGACATGGTGTGTCCATGGCCTGGGAGCTGAAAGGAGCAAATGCCAAGGCCAAGTTAGGGCTATATGGTCCTTGAGAGACTGCACACTTGGGGCATGGTTGGAGCAGAATGTGGTAGGCTGTCCCCACAGACCTGCAGTGCTGACCAGAAGTGTAGCAGGCACAAGAAAGAGTGAAATCTCAGTGTACCAGCACCAGGAAGAAGAGCTCCCTTTCTCCAAAATGCCTTCCAACTCTCCCTACAAAGCTTCACACTGTGCTTAACCATAAAGGAAAAACTCATTCTAGTAGAGCAGGTACTGAAGGGTGAATTTCCAGCTGAGGGCACTAAACTAAACTGGCACAATAGGAATGCTAGTAATTCCTTTTTATTTAAAAAAAATTACTACCTTTTGTTTTTTTCTTCCAGCTTTATTGAGGAATGATTGAAAAATAAGAATTGTATATATTTAAATTGCACACTGTGATTTTTTTTTTTACTACAGACTTCTAGTGGTTCACCAAAATACACTGTCACTCTCTATTTCTTTATTGAAATTCTCAAAAAAAAAAAAAAAAAGAAATTCTCTTCACTTATGCATTATTCTCCTCAACTCAGTATTTTTCTGACCATTAATTTGAAGTATCTATTGAGTAAATCACTTATATCCATTTTATTACAGTTGGTTTCTGAAGATTGATCTTATCCTTTTGATTGGGACCTGCTCTGTTTCTTCATTTGTCTTGACATTCTGGGTCAATGTCTGTGCATTAAGTAAAATGGCCATTTTTCCCAGTCTTGACTGATTGGTCTCATGCAGGAGATAAACCTCAGCAACCAACCCAGCCTGAGCTCCTGCTTCTTCTCAAGGCTTTGGGATCATCCAAGCCTCTTTATTTATTCTTAATGTCTCCCAGTAGTTCAGGTTGAAGACGCATCTATGTCTTAAAGGCGAAGGTCACAGTCGGCATCCAGATTGAGGCTGAATAGAAGCTGGAGCCTCAGGCAGCAGCCTCTATGGTATGCACTCAAACCCTTTCCATGAAGAAAGTGGAAGATGTGCATTTTTGCCAACTCTCTCTGTGCTGAGCCTAATCTTCAGTATAGGAAGGAGCAAGGGATTCTCCTTTACTGGTTTAAAACTATTTTTTCAGTTGCTATAGTTCTGGGGGGCTCATGAATGCAAGCTCCAATGGCCATCAGAGCTAGGTGATTTGGGGGCTTGCCCTGCAGGAAGAATGATAGAAGTTAGAGCTTGAGATTTGTGGACAAGCTTCTTCCAGAAAGAAACTCATAACTTTGTGTCTCTTGCTGGAATGAACCAGAGGGAAAAAGTGGGTGAAGTTTCTAGCGACTATTTTAAGGCTCTGAGGAAGATCCTGGTCAACACCTAGATATATATTAATTACAAACCAGACCTTCAGGTAACAATTTTAATGCAGGCAGTCAAACCACTTTCAGAGTTAGACTGAGGAGATCGTTATTTTCACCTGAGTCCTTTGTGCGGACCCCTGGGAAGATACGTACAGTGAACTGATGTACCTGCTAGCAGCTTCTACTTTATTTACTTTGGTCCTCAGGACTTCTGAATGGAAGGTCCACAGGCTTTCAGAGCTTAGTAATTTGGGGGCTTTTCCTTGGGGTGACAGCCTTAAAAGTTGGAGCCCTAGATATATGTCATACAAACGCTTCACTTCTCAGGAAGAAATGGGGAATTGGGGGTTCTTTCCTGATTGTATGGGACTGTGAAGTGGGGGGATTTATGGTGAGAGTGTGTCTCAGCCTTTCTTACACATTTTGGTATGGGTACCATATGGCCGTCCGATGTGTCGGAGTGACTCAACTATGTCTGGATTTCTCTGAGGCAGTAGCCAGATGTTTGGTGAGCCCATGGGAAGAGGTAAATTCAAGAGCCACCTATGTTACCATCTTAGCCCAGAGTCGCTGCTTTAACTTTAGATCTCATACCAGCAGGAATTATTTACTGACTATACCAGGAGCCTGATGTGAAGCCATCTTCTTGATATGTCTGTCTACTATCAGAGAACGTAGAAAATGGTGACTCTGTAAATTTAATGTTCTTTTGGAAGATACATTCAAGCAGGAGTGAAACTGGTTTTATGTTTAAGCTATCAGACACATCAAGCACATCCAGGAACAAGGAGGATTTTATGCCAGTGCTATTCTGCCTGAATTGCCAAGATGCTTACGTAAAAATAGACTGGTTACTAAAAATTAATAACAGAGGCCCTGAATTTTACCTTTCATATGTTTCTCCTAGCAGTTTTGATATCACTTTAAAATCCTACACCAAATGCAAAAATTACATTTTTGAGATTCAATACCTTCCTCACCCCACTGGAGAAAGGCTTAGAAAGGTGGCACATGTCTCTGATTGGTTTATTTTGGCTTAGTATGCTAGGGCTCAATGGGGATCATTTCACTGCAAGAAAATGAACTTATTTAAGGTATCTCAAGAAACAGGGGAAGAAGATCAAGCATTCAGAGTAGTCTCATGAAAATCCAGAGAGAGCTGAATAATCAGGTCTTGCAAATGTGTGGAACTGAGGGTCTAGAG
>CM052885.1:76186113-76315388 GCA_028534135.1 Potos flavus
CCAGAAAGCAATTAGGTAAATTGGAATGTTGCACATTGAAATATACAATAAGTAAGATAAAACAGCACTTAGGGATGCCTAGGTGGCTCAGTCAGTTAAGCATTTGCCTTCGGCCTAGGTCATGATCCCAGTGTCCTAAGATCGAGTCCCGCATCAGGATCCCTGCTCAGTGGGGAGCCTGCTTCTCCCTCTGCCAGCCACTCCTCCTGCTTGTGCTCTCTCTCTCTCCCTCTCTCTCTGACAAATAAACAAATAAAATCTTAATGAAAACAGTGCTCAGAGGAAAAATGGTTTCTTAAACACTTAAGTTTACAAAAGAATGAAAATAAAAGAATTTAGTATCCTATTTCAGATGTTAGGAGAAGAATTAAAACAATTTTAAAGAAGACACGAAAAATGAATTAAAGTAAAAAGCATAAAAAAAAAAAAGTAAAAAGCATTAATATTCCAAAGAACTATTTCTCAAAGAAACAATGAACTAAATAAAACATTAATTTAATAAGAGAAATTTTCAGGTAAAACACACACACAAAACATAGTAAATGATAAGGATGCAGTAAGTAGAGATAGAGAAAATTTTTTTTTTTAAATTTTATGGTTTGATATAATTATCAAAATCTAGTTCGATACAAGAAATCTGTCATAAATAATTTTCAAAAAATATATAATTAGTAAAACTGACCACAGTTGGACAGATTCTAAAACATGATTTAGTTTCAACATGTAAAGAACTTGGAAGTCATTATTCTTGTACTCCCAAGAAGAAAAATAATTGAACAACTAAAACTCAATACCTTTTCTTAGATTCATCAGGGATTTGCAATCGCATGGCAAGCATCCATCCAAAAACTGGGGAAAAAGTAGATAAAAAGAATCAAAACTAAGCTCTCTTAACTCTACCTAGAAGCCACTAGGTCTGACAGTGGGTGGGGACATTCATATGGTCACTTTAATTGAATTTTTGAAGGTTGAGTATGGACTGGCATGAGAGCTAAGAACTACTGGGGCTCAATGTTGGGGGATCCCGAAACTTACATAGATTTGCCTTACCAAATTTTCTTGGTAAATATTGTGGGAAAGCAAATATCCTGTTTCAATCAAGAGAAGAAAAAATATATTATCTCTATAGGAAAAAGGATAAGAATTACATTGGACTTCCCATCTGAAATCATTTCAACTAGAAAGGGGACTGAATGAAATACATTTAAAATGTTTAAAGAAAAAAAAAGAAACAATTCTGTATCCATTGAAATTATCCTTCAAAAGTAAAGGAGAAACAAAGACCTTCTCAGACAAAACTGAAGGAAGTTATCACCAGTGGATAAGCCTTGCGAGAACTGTAAAATAAGTTCTCCATAGAGAAGGAAAATGACATAGTTAAGAAACCTGGATGTAAATAAAGAAAGGTAGAGCATTAAGAAGGAAAATATGAAGGTAAAATTAAATATTTTTAGTTTTTCCTTATTTTTAGTTGACTTCCTGTTCAAGTACTAATAGCAACTACTACTACTATTGAATGACTTCAGTATGTAGATACATGAAATATGTTATAAGGGATCAAAGGGAGGAATTAGGAATACTTTGCTATAAGGCTCCCACATTACCCATGAAGCAGTATACAATTATTTGAAAGTAGATGTAGATTAGTTCTAAATGGATATTGAAAACTTTAGAGACACTATCATAAATTTTTAAAACTCTTTTGGATATACCCTGAGAGAAAAGAAAATCAAATCATATAAAATGCTGGGAAGACAGAAAAAAGGGGAAAAAATTTTTTTAAGGAACAAACAGTAAGTTTAACAAATGAAAACAATTACAAACATGGAAGACATTAATCCAATCATATTTATAATTACTTCAAACGTGAATGATATAAATACACTAATTAAAAGACTAAGACTTGTAAAGTGAATAAAAAAGTCAAACCCCAACTATATGTTGTCTGCAAGAAACTCGTTGTAAATATAAAGTCACAGATAGATTAAAAGTAAACAGAGAAAGATATACCATGCTAACATTAATCAAAAGAAAGCGAGTAGCTCTAATAATATCAGACAAAGTACAATCCAGAATGAGGGAGAGTATCAGTAAAAAGGGGGAACATTACATAATGATAAAGGGTGAATTCCCCAAAAAGACATAAAATCCTTAACATGTATGCATCTAATGACAGAGTGTCAAAATACATGATGCACAAGTTGATAAAACTACAAGGAGAAACAGACAAATCCACTATTATCATGGGGGATTTCGACACACCTCTATCAGTGATTGACAGATCCAGGAGGCAGAAAATCAGTAATGATACAGCTGAACTAAACAGCACTATCAATCAACTGGATATAATTGACATTTCTTGAATATATCACTCAATAACAGCAGAATACACATTCTTCTCAATTTATATGGACTATTCACTAAGATAACCACATTCTGAGTTATAAAACACAACTCAAAAAAATTTAAAAGATTAGAAATCATACCAAGTTTTCTTGCAGACTGCAATGAATTTAACTAGAAAGTAATAACTGAAAGACAGCTAAAATATCTGAAAATATTTAGAGATTAAACAACACACTTTCACCTTAGGAAACTAGAGAATGAAAAGCAATCTAAGACTATAGCATGCAAAATAAAGGAAATAAGTAAAAGAACAGAAACCAATGGCATTGAGAATAAATCAATAGAGGCAATCAATGCAACCTAAAGCCAGTTCTGTGGAAATGACAATAGAATTGACCAACTTCTGGGGTGCTTGGGTGGCTCAGTCAGTTGAGCATCCAACTAGTGGTTTGGGCTCAGGTCATGATCTTGTGGATCATGAGATCAAGTCCTGCATCAGGCTCTGCATTCAGCGGGGAGTCTGCTTGAGATTCTCTCCCTCTGCCCCTCCCCTCATGGACAAATGTGTGTGTGCTCTCTTTCTCTCTCTCAAATAAATCAATACATCTTTAAAAAAAAGAATTGATCAACTTTTAGGATAATTAAGAAAAAGAGAGAAAGCACAAATTGTTAGTATCAGAAAGTGGGATCATCACTACTGATATTATGTCCATTAAAAGGATCATAAAAGAATGTTACAAGTAACTTCATGCTCACAAATTTGAAAATTAAGAGAACCAATTTCTATAAAGACACAATTTATCAGAAGTTTGTATGCCAAGCACATAAACTTCTCACAAAATAAATAATGTAATTGGCCTGTATCTAATAAAGAAACTAAGTCAATAATTAATATTCCTCAGCCAAAAGAACAAAGTTTTCATAGGTGAATTCTACCAAATATTTAATGAAGAAATGATACTAATTGTCTAGAATTTCTCCCAGAAAATAGAAGGAAGGGAACACTTTGCAACTCACTCTACGAGACAGGCATTACCCTAATAACAAAACCAGATAAAGACATTCCAAGAAAGGAACACTACAAACCAATATTCCTCTGAATACTGCAAAACTCCTCAAAAAAATTTTAGCATATCAAATCCAACAATGTATAAAAATAATTATACTCACAATCAACTGCTATTTATTCACAGTATGGTTGGATCAAAATACAAAAAGTAATAGAATTCGTCAAACCAACAAGCTAAAGAAAAAAAATCATATAATTTTATTAAAAAGAGAGAATTTGATTAAACTTAATGCCTAATCATTATACAAACTCTCAGCCAACCACGAATGAAGAATAACTTTCTCAACTTGATAAAAAGATGTTTATAAAACCCTATAGCTAAATAAACGAACTAACAAATCCTGTATCTTAGCATCATACTTAATGTTTAGAAATTAAATATTTTTCCCCTAAAATCTGGAACAAAGCAGGATATTAATTCTCACCACTCCTCTTCAAGATTGTACTGAAACTCCTAACTAATACAGTAAGACCCCCCCAAAAAATGAAATAAATGGTATATAGATTCGGAAGGAAGAAATAAGACTGTGTCCATAAGTGACATGATTGTTTATATAGAAACATGCAAAATTGACAAAATAAAGTTTCCTGAAACTAAGAAGTAATTACAGGAAGTTTTCAGGATGCAGAGTGTTAAAATATAAAGTTAATTACAATGTAATAGTAATGGACAATTGGAATTTGAAATTTTAAATTATCTACATTGGCAGCAAAATGCTGAAATGATTAAGCATAAATCCAACAAAATATATACAAGATTGACATAAGGAAAACTACAAACTATCTGATAAAACTACCTAAAAAAATGGAAAGATGTTCTATGATATATTATTTTTATAGGAATTATAACTAATCCCCTTCATTTACTTAATTAAAAAAATAAAGCTTTAGAGAAGGACATGGGGCTTAGGACAAGAAATGTTCCTTCAGGCATTTGCTCCTGTGCTTGCTCACAGTTTTCTCATCCATTAGACTAGATCCACCTGGAGGGCAGACAACATAGTCAATCGATCCCTGAGTACCCTGCTGCTAGCAAAGTGCCTGGAACAGATTAAATATTTATACAAAGAAAAATGAGTATGTATTCAGAGAGATTATCTGACTTGTGAAGGATAGTGTGGCCAAAGTAGGTAGATTCAAAAGCAAGATTAGATGAAATTCCAGTGTAAACATGGAAACCAGACTTATTCATGCAAGGAATAGATTGGCCATATTCAATAGTATATTATGTGCTACACTTCAAAAGTGGGACCAGTTTAAAGTCATGGGATGTTTAGTGATCTCAATGGGATTTGAACTTCAGATTCTCAGTCTTCCATCCATCACAGGATGGTCTTGGAACACAGACATCACTTTGAGTTGTAGGTGACTGTGTGAGTGGAAACATATAATTAATTTGAAGACCGATAAATTGCCAAAATTATGAAGGATTTTGGTACAGAGAAGAAAAGATTAAGTAAGGGGAGGCTGACAGCAGGAATCTACTCTGTGGTAGAGGAGCTGAACCATCACAGTGTGATCCTGGGAACTGATGGATTTGGCTGGTGATGAGCCAGCCGGTTGGGGTGGTGGTGGCAGGGAGTGGCTCTCTTCCTCTAGTGGAAATGTTATAATATCCCTCAAGCCCAAAGCCTCCAGGAGCTGGGCAGCTGTCCTTCCAGTCAGTCCTAGAAACAGCTGGTACCCCAATCCAGGCAGCCGGGCCCCCCCAGAGGTCTATTTCCTGACTGCCAAGTTTGCTTTCCCAGGCCTGCAGAATAAGAAGGCAGACCTCCAGTAGGGCAGGGGTCCTTGTGCCAGAAAGAAACCCAGACTGTGCCCAGCAGATGTCCTGGTTTGCTGTGCACCTCTGTGGGATAATGATAGTATGAGAGCAGTGAGGATGGTATACTTGCATCTCTGCTTCCATGACCTTGGCCTCGTGAGTTTTCCCTTTTCTCAATAAGGCATTTCTTAATCCATGCTGTGTGATGGTGTGATGTTGAGGAATTTATTCTGCCCTCTTGCAGGACAGATGGTAGCCCTGTAGAGACCCACCTGGTACAACATATGTTCGGCCTTCCCTGAGAGCTATCGTTATCAGATACTCAGTGACATTGTCTCCGTTCATTTCATCCTTCATCCTACTTCAGGTCGGTGTTCTTGCTAAAGTCTAGCAACCTGTGAGCACCTTCCAATGGATTAGCACAAATTCTAAGTACAGCTGTGCGTGCTGAAAAAGGAGCAGAGGCTCGCCAGCAGTGTATGGATGCATGGCCTCCAATAAGGTGGAAAACACATATCCTTTCTGTTCTTTTGTCTTTGAAAATGTCAAAATTCCAAGGAAGGGAATTTCTGACTGGTTAGTGGGCTGTTTAAGAACTCTGTGAGTTGATCACTTCTCGGCCTCCAGCTAAGATCAAGTGTAGAAGTCTGTGAGTTGAATTGAAACAAATATTCATTTACTTAGTTTAATCAGTATTAGGAAGCAGAGTCTTTTTTATCTTTCTGTACCTTTCTGCTAAAATAGCAGAAAGACCTTTATGTTCTCCTTCGATAATATAAACATTAACTAGCATATTAAAGAATTGCTGCATTTGAGACTTAAATGTTTGAGAGAAAATTTATTTCATCACGTTGTCCAAGAGATAATACTTTCTCCCAATGTGGCCATCAGCAACTTTCCTTAATGAAAAAAAGCAATGAAACAGTGACTCCTTTAGAAAATCTTCAGATAGTGGATTTGAAACTTTTGTCTTTCAAATTTTAATGGAAATAATACACTTTTCTCTTTTATCACTCACGGATTATTTAGCTCTTTTTGTTAGTCTTTGAAAATCCTTTAGTGTAATTTCCATTACGTTCTTAATACCTTTAGACATTAAAGAGATTAAAGGAAAAAGAAATTATTTTTTTTCCTCTTTTCTCTGTATCCGGCATATTAGATTGTTTGGGAATAGCTTAAGAAAAAATAATTGGGAGAAGCTACATTTACCAGAGTTAAATAAGTTGGCCATGTTGTAATTTTCAACAATGCAATTATTCAAACATTTGTCATATTTAACTATTTATTACAGTTGTAAGTTGGTTTATTTAAAAAAAATACAAAGATATATGACCCAGTGATAAGATTAGCTCCCCAAGATATTTTTAACTCCTTGTCGGGAAAGGGAGAAAAACATCAGATAATGTTACCAGAGTTCTAGGAAGATTTTCATTCATATTTGCTTTCTAAATTCAAAATATCAACTCTGCAAATTAAATATATGCCAAGTCAAACCGATTTTCTATATTTAGAAAAAATAGAAATTTAGTTTATTTTAATAAATTTCAAGGTAAAGTGATGGGGAGGAGGTTTTGCTGGTTTCCTGGCTTTCTTCTTGTTTTTCATCTTTGACTCTTATTTTTCATATACATTTTTTCTTCTGCTTTTTCTTTGCCTTTCATGTTATCTTACTTAATACGCCATTTTACTAAAAATTGACCACAAAGAGTCTCTTTTTTTTTATTATTTCAAAACCAACTTTTCTTCTAAAGTATTTTATAGCGAAAGTGAAACAGCATCTATGTTGTTCTTATCTAAGGCAACTAATCACTCAATTTCATTGCCCAAATGAAATTAAATATCAACACAAACTACTTTTCAAAAATATGTAGATAAAGGTTAATTTTATTTTATATTAACCTTTTCATTACCTTTATTATAATTTTATATATGTACAAACACATATACAAATCATTAAGTGTGCACCCAATGAACATTTACAAGGTGAGCATACCTTGTAATCACAGATGAAGAAACAAACCAGCACCTCAGGGGACACCATTTTCTCTCCCAGGATACACCCTGACCTCTTCCCAAAGGTAAATCCAATCCCTGCTTTGCTTGTATTGAATTGACTTTGCTACCTTTTGTAATTTATAAAAATGGAGTTATAGAGCATATATTCTTTTATGTCTTGATTCTTTCATTCCATATTATGCTTGCATAAGATTCATCAGTGTTAGTGTTCGTAACAGAAGTTTACTCACTTTTATTGCTATATAGTATTCCACTTTATATGACAGTTTACTTATTCTACTATTAATGCAGATTTTGTATGTATGTATATATATGTATATATATATATATATATATATTTGTATATATGTATATATATATATATATATATATATATATTTCTACTGGATAAATATCTAGGAGTAGAATTGTTGGTTCATAGGGAATGCATAGGTTCATTTACATGATATTGTCAATTGCTTTACAACTGATTTCACTAATTTTCACAGTAAATGAGCAGGATATGAGAAAGTAAGTGTTTCGTGTTCTCACCAACACTGGGTATTTCAATCTTCTTGATTTTAGTCATTTTGTTGTTGTTGTTGTGTTGTGGTTTTGTACTATTGTTTTAATTTACATTTCTTAAGAACTTCTGAGATTGAGCACTTTTCCATATGCTTGTTGGTCATTTGGAAGCCTGCTCATTCTAAGTTCTTGTTTAAGTCTTTGTCCATTTAAGAATTTTTTTCTTATCCTTTTTTAAAATCAAACTGTAATTTTTAAAATTCTGAATGTGAATCTTTTGTTCAATAGATATTGCAAGTATTTTATTTTGCGGATCGTATTTTAATATTTTAATGGTATATTTGGATGAACGAGACTTTGTTGTCATTGTTCCTGTTTTGCTTTTTGTTTTTGTTTTTTTGAGAGCTAGAGAGAGCATGAGCAGGAGGGACCAGGCAGAAGGAGAGGGAGAAAGACTCTCAGGCAGACTCCATGCCCAGTGTGGAGTCCAACCCAGCCCAATCCCACAGCCCTCAGATCACAATCTGAGCTGAAACCAAGAGTTAGATGCTCAACTGACTGCATAACCCAGGCACCCCTGGGTGAACAAGAGCTCTTAATTAAATCCAACTTATCAATATTTTTTTATGATAGTGCTTTGTGTGTCCTATTTTAGAAATCTCTTCCTAACCAATGTTGTGAAGAGAATCTCTTATTTTTAATCAACTTTGTTTGCTTCCTACCTTTAAATATAAATTAACAAGGAAATTATTTTTTTACATATGATGTTAGTAGTGGTCAAGATTTAATTTTTAAGTAAATTTATTTTTTAAGATTTTATTCATTTATTTGACAGAGAGAGAGAGATCACAAGTAGGCAGAGAGGCAGGCAGAGAGAGAGGGGGAAGCAGGCTACCTGCTGAGCAGAGAGCCCGATGCAGGGCTCGATCCTAGGACCCTGAGATCATGACCTGAGCTGAAGGCAGAGGCTTTAACCCACTGAGCCACCCAGGCACCCCTAATTTTTAAGTAAATTAATAAACTTTATTTTTTTAGAGCAGTTTTAGGTTTACAGAAATTTGAGTAGAAAGAACAAAGTTCCTGTATATCCATCCCAAATCCCCTATAGATTCCCCTGTTATTGATATCTTTCATTAGGGTAGCACATTTGTTACAATTGATAAGCCAATGCAATATTGCAATAATATAATTGCTACAATAATGCAATGCTATTAACTAAGGCCTATTGTTTACATTAGGGTTCCCTCTTGGTGTCGTATGTGCTATGAATTTGACAAATGTACACTAATCCATCATTACAGTAACATAGAGAATAGTTTCATTTCTCTAAAGATCTCCTGTTCTCCACATCGTGCCTTTCCTCTCTTCCTCTGAACTCCCAGAACTACTGAACTTTTATTATGTTCTTACTTGTGCTTTTTTCAGAATATAATATGCATTGGAAATATAAAGTGTGTAGCCTTTTAAGACTAGCTTCTTTCACTTAACAGAATGCATTTCTTTCATGTCTTTTTTGTAGCTTGATAGCCCATTTCTTTTTATTATTGAACAATATCCCATTGCATGGATGTACCACAATTTGTTTATCCATTCACTATTAAAGAACATCTTGCTTGCAATTTTGGCAATTGTGGATAAAGCTGGAATAAGCACTTCTGTGTAGGTTTTTGTAGGGACAGAAGTTCTCAACTCCTTTAGCAAATATGAAACAGTGCAATTGCTAATCATATGGTTAAGAGTATGCTTAGTTTTGTTTAAAAAAAAATGTCTTCTAGAGTGTCTGTACCGTGTACTTCCATCAGCAATGAATGAGAGCTCCTGTTCTCATTCTCATTCTTTTCCTGTTCCACATCCTTACTAGCATTTGGTGTTTTTAGTGTTTTGGATTTTAGCCATTCTAATAGGTATGTAGAGGTAACTTGTTTTAAATCATGATTTCTTAATGACATATGTTGTTGGGCATCTTTACATATGTTTCTTTGCCTTCTAGATATCTTCTCTGATGAGGTGTATCTTCAGATATTTGTCCATTTAAAAATTTTGATTGTTCATTTTTGAACATTCATTTTGAACCTTGTTGAGTTCTAAGTGTTATTTTTATATTTTATATTGTCCTTTATAAGACTGGTGTTTTGCAGAGATTTTCACCCAATCTGTAGCTTGTGATTTCATTCACTGAGTAGTGTCTTCTGCATAGTAGAAGTTTTTCATTTTCATAAAGTCCAAATTATCCTTTTATTTCTCTCATGGATCACGCTTTTGGTCTTATATCTTAAAAGTCAACACCAAGTGCAAGGTCACCTGTATTTCCTCTTTATGTTATCCTCTAGCAGCTTTATTATAGTTTTAAATAGATAATCTATTTTGGATTAATTTCTGTGACAGGTCTCTCTTGTTCTGATTAGCTTTTGCTATTGAATCTTGATGACATGGAACACAAAAAGATTTATGGGTAAATGACAAACTGGGAAAAAGTAAAGAGAAAAATTGAGAGAAAAATTTATCTCTGAGATTAGTATAGATTTTCACATCATGACACATCAGATTGTAACATCTTAACACTGGTATTTTCTCAAATTTTCAATCACCTTCCAGGTATCCGGATGCCTACCATCTATCAGGAGCAATGTATACAGAGTTTCTCAAGAACATCATTATTGACATTTTGACTATTGACTTATTGACAGATAATTCCCTGTGAATTACGGGATGTTTAACCTCTACTCACTAGATTCCAGTAGTACCTTCCACCCCTCACTTGTAACAAAGAAAATGTCTCCAGATAGTGCCAAATGTCCCCTGAAGGACAAATTTGCTTTTGCTTGAAAACCCCTGGCATAGAATAAGACTTGATAAAATCTGTCTATATGAAAATTAACTTTTTTAAGTGAAAAATGCCTCTGCCATTGATGAGAGAGAGAGACTTGTATTTATGTTCTTAGATTTAACATTTCCAGCTGGGCTCCATAGTAACCCCATTTTCTTATCTAGATGTACCAACATGTAAGATATATGGCCTCTTAGAATTTCTGCTACATGATTCTTTTCAGAAATAACTTTAAAAAATGAGTCTCAGTAGGTTTGTGACTTTTAAATATTTTGTAGCTGAAGAACCTACATTCAATCTATACGTCTTCGGAGATGAGAAGTGGAAAGGAAGGATGAGAGGTTCATGGAGGCATTCTCAATCCCAAATATGAAAAATGTTTTTTAAAATAAAACTTTTGGCAAAAATGGAAAATTCCTTGAATAAATGAATTTTCCCAACTCACGATTTGCTTTCACCATGAATAAATTGTTCCCTTTTCTATTTAATGTAGCTTCTTTATTTAAAGATTCTGTTATTTCAGAATGTTGCCCTTCTCTGGTTTAACATTTAGACTCCAGTTCTTCATTAAAGGAGATATTTCATTTATTTTGCACCTGAAAGGAATGTACTGTACTGGAACTATTTACAAGTTACTTCAAGTACTTACTCATAATTGGCTGAAATATTTTTATAGAATTGCATCCAGGTTGAGTTTGACAAGACTGTGAATTACAGAACAGTTATTCTTGATCTAAACAATTGTCAGTCTATGGAAATCAGCACAGCTTGACACCAAGTTGTATGAGAAGGTTAATGCTCAGACCCTTAACTGTGTGGACTTTCCTGACTCAGACATTCCTGGTGTGACAAGTAAAGACAGTGGCCAGTAATTTCAGCAGGCCCTTACTAAACACTTGTCTGGAACATATAATTTTCCTCAGCATTTAGCTCCTATGAGGGAAGAGTTGGAAGAGCCCTTAAGATCCACCTTTCATTTTAAACATCAGTTGGCTGAAGCTCACGCAGGGTAAATGACTGACTCAGTCTCACAGCTGGTTGGTTGGTAGAAGTAACAAGGTCAGAATTTGTATTTTCTGTGTTTCTGACTCCTAGTCTGTGTCTATTTCTTCTAGACCTCCCTGTGGTGCATGGGAGGTAGTCTGGTTGGTGGTCCACTCAGTCAGGAGCCACAATCAAGGATATCCTTTAGTGGAGAAGTCCAGAGCCAGAAAAGGCCAAACAGAGACATCTAGGGTGTACTACTACTTTTCCCTAGAAAATTAAAATGGGAAACATAAATGTATCAAGAAAATGCAGCTTTCCCTAGTAAAGAGCTAAGGGAAAAAGAAGAGGAACATGACTAGTAGGGGAGAAAATGAGTTAATGTGGGATATTGGGGCCTACAGGAATGTCAGGAGAGACAGAATGTGGATTCTATGATGCTGTGGGTATCTTAGGTCATCCAGTAACATTAAGTGACAAAAACGGTACAAGCTTACACAGAAATTCAATCAATGAGAGATTGTAGGCAAATATGAATAGCGCCCACTTCATGACATTTATATTAAGGTCTTGGTGGGTCTGATAGGAAATGGAGAAATAAAAAGTAATCCCCAAATTAAAAAAAAGAAAAGGATTCTTCTTAAATCTGTAGCTAAAAAAGATGTGTCTTTCAATCAGAACAGCTGTTACATGAAGCACTACAAAACTTTATAATCCTTAATGGAGAATGCTGATTCTCAAACAAACAAACAAACAAATAGACAGACAAAAACACCCCAAATAAGAAAGACTAAAGCGTTAGAAATTTTGTAATAAGGCAGACAGGAAATGGCTGTATACTGGCTTTCTATAATGCTGTGCATCCTATGTCAGAACCAAAAGAAGCTGTACACCCCAAACAAACATCGTATTAATAAAAATACCCCAAATGTTTTCAAATAGCTGAATACTTGATGAGATGTCTGAATCTTTGGCTGTATTTCCCCATCAAACTGAAATGTGAGGTTTAGTGATGCAGGGGAAGAACTGTTCACATTTTAAATTCTTTATAACTAGACATATTAACCACCTGCCATGATTGGATCATCAATCTCTAGTGTTAATCTTACAAATCAAACAGTGAAAATGAGTTTATGCAGGAATAACAGAGAATTGCAATCTAGGACAAGCAAGTTAGAGCAAAACCATAGCCAAGTCCGAAGAATAAAGGAGAGGATTGTTCTATAAAGAAAAGGGAACATTAGGAAGGCTGTTGTAAATGGTCCATTAGAGTAAACTGGGAGTTGGAAGTAGGGTGGCTTCTCATTGGTTGAGTTGTGACAATCTTTCATTGGCGAGGCTGTTGCTGGGGAGGAAGAAAGTGTGTCTCCCCCTACTGAGACAGTAAAGTAGCACCCATCCACCTGCAAGGTGATTCCCTTTCTATTGGGTCTGAAAATTGATGAGGAATGATAATAGGGCATGAGAGCTCCCCCTGCTGGCACCCACCCTCCATTCTAAATGAGATTTCCTTTTGTTAATTTTCACATTAGTATCAAGGTCATGAAAGTGGTTGGCCTTTGGCAGGCTACTGATTCGTGGATTTCATTGATAACTATTTATCTGGCAATAATGTATTAATTTGGCTATTATAATTTACCTTACATATCAGTAAGTTCAAGTATCAGGGATATTATTTGGGAACTTTTTCTCCCAAATGACAAGGGGACAGTAGGAGAAATAAATGTCAGATCAGAATAATTAAAACCATTAAAACCAAAGCCTCCTGTTCATTAGAGTCAGTAAACTTGATAATGTGACAGAGCTGCTGTACCAGTGTACCATATACATTTTCATTATTGAAAATATTCTAAATATTTGCACCATCTGTCATTTTAGAAGTTATAAAACACTCTCCAATAGAGAGTGTTTTAATAAATAAATAAGAATATTTAATATTCTTTATAGTCCTGTGTGGAAGCGTGGCATAATACAAAACTATATTTGGTCTTTGTCCCTTGTTATTGACACAGAGCTCCTAAAAAATGCTTGGTGTTTCCTGAGTGATAGGAATGTCCTTTGTTATTCATGAAGCCCACTTTTGCCATCACACCTGAGTTTATGCTAATGAGGTGACTTGCGGTGGGGGTGGGGGAGCCCTCTAGGTAGACTCAGCATAGGGTCAGTCATCAGAGAGAACAGGTGATTAGAGGATTGGAATTTCCACCCACATTTACCAACCTCTTAGGACAGGGGAGGAGGGCTGAGGATTGAACTCTATAAAACTTAAACACAATTTAGAAAGCTCCCAGTTGGTGAACACATTGAAGAGCAGGGAGGCTTGCACACTCAGAGAGGGCATGGAAGCTCTATGCATTGCTTTCATTTGTTCCTGAGTTACATCCTTTATAATAAACTCATAATAGTAAGCAAACCATTTTCCTGACTTCTGAAAGCCATTCTAGCAAATTATCGAAACTGAAGAGAGGGTCATGGAAACCCTCAATTTGGTCAGAAGTACAGGTGACAACCGACATTTGAAATGGGGCAGTTTAACCTGTGGGGTCTGCACTAACTCTGAGTAGTTAATGCGAAAATTGAATTGAATTGAATGGTAGGGCATCCAGTTGGTATCTGGAGAGCTGGAAAATTGGTTGGTAAGGGGAAAAAAACCCCACATATATGGCATTAGAAATGTGAGTAAAGGCAGTTCAGGCAGGCAGGGCAATATCACTCTTTTTTATAGGTAATAGAAGTAAGGCTTACAAAGTTGAATTGATTAACCCAAACAGTAAGCCATAGTAAGTGCCCATGTAACAGGTTCCATCTTCACTCCTGAACTCAATACCATCCTCTTTCTCGCCTCTCTATTAATATACCAGGTGTGGTCTTTGACTAGTCACAGGTTAAAATATTTGGATATCAAAGCTGCAGAAACCTGACTGACATGCAGAGACTTGGGCAGACTCAGAATAATTGGACAACCAAGTCAATTGAAGCTATTTTCCTTAGAAATTGGATTACAGAAATCCTCCTCTTAGAAATCGTATGTGAACTGCTTGTTGCTGTTTTTTTTTTAATTATTATCCAAATTCTCTTGAAAGTAACTTCTGTTTTTTTCTCAGCAAACTGCTGCAGTGATTCAACAGTTGATTTCCACAAAAGGAAGTTCATTTGTGCCATAAACTTATTGCAGGAGAAAATGCTATCTATGAAACCAGAGGGTCCATTCAGACAGAGGGAGAGATTAGTAAATTTTATTAAGCAGAAAATTGGCAAAGGCTTGACAACTTCTTGCTAATGCTGTTAATGGCATTTCCTTCAGATGGCAGATTCAAAGGTTAGACTGAATTGAAAAATGGCAGCAATTTGTGTGTGTGTGTTTGTGTGTGTGTGTCCCTATGGGGAGTGGTTGTGGGCAGTAATAGGAAACAATTCAGGCCAAATAGAAAAGGCTATACTTAATGGTAGCAACAACTAACACCACAAACAGAGTGGTTTGTTGTGTATCGCACTTATAAAGCATTACCGGGTAATTATCGTATGAAGCAGACTCATCTTAATGTAGTGATTATGTGGGAAATAGAACTTTAAACTACATGGGATGCTTTAGATCACACTTAGGAAACTTGAAATGGAAAAACCCAGCAATTTTCCTTGGACGTTTTTATTGTAGCTGTGTTTTAAAATATGCAAATATTTTCTAACGATGTTAGCTTCATCTTACTTAGCTCATTCATGTATGACACATTAAGTGCTATCCTAAACTGATAAATCTGGGCTATGATTTCAACACAGTGGTCCCCTTGCGCATTCCTTTTCTTCTGAAATGACCTCAGAAAGCTTCAAATGGAATATAACCCTAATTGCAATAGATTGATTCTGTACTCATTTTCAAAATCTGAGTAAATAGATAAAAATTTTACTCTGATGGACAGCCTTCCTTGATTACTATAACCACACATTCAAACTGCAAATCTGACAGATTCCATTTCTCTTAATCTCCTTAATGCTTTTAAAACATTTCTTGCTTAGCACTCTTGAACAGCTTCCAATGGTGTTGATAATCAACTCTAAACTCCTCAGCAAGCTCCAGAAGGGCGTCTGCTTTCTGTCCCATTCTTAGTCTCTTGCCTCATTGCTTGTCACTCCACCACCATATACTTAAGGCATATGGAGCTTATTGCATTCCCACATCCTGCTATGCTCCCATATGTTCCTGAGTTTTCCAGGAGTCATTCGATTGTGTGCCTGGAACAGTCTTCTTCCACCTCTCCACCTGGCTGACTCTCTGCACTCATCTTTCAAACCCAAGTCAGGTGTCACATTCTCCCGCCTTCCCTGAGGAGCCATCCCTTTCTCTGCAGGCTGGATTGTGTGCCCTGGCTCTATCCCCTATAGTTGTCAGTCTGTTATTATTACAGCCAATCTCTCACTGCATTGCCAATGCCTATATTCTTGTCATTGAGGACTTTTGGAAAGCAGACATCGTCTAATTTTATGACTTTCGTGCTTAGCAGCATGATGGTATATAGCAGTCAATGAATGGTGTAATAATTGAATAAAGTCAATATGAAATAAACTTATTTTTGACACAGATCTATGAGAGATACATTTTATAGACCTATGTGATTGTCCTGGGCTATTTAAAGGTGGTGTTGACCAAGAGGGGGAGGGAATGGGCTGACTAAATTGTCCAAATGTATTCAGAAAATGCCTAGTGTGTATGGAATATCTGATTTAGCAGAATTTGAGGTCAAGGCATGGGTTGGAGGAGAGTGGCATTGATTACAATTTTAATCTGCCAACAATTAAAACATAATCATATCATGCATTTTAGGTCATACACATGATCCTGACATGTTTTCACTTCATCTATCCTTTTTTTGTTCTATTCCTCTGTGTTGAAGCAATGGTGTAGTTGGAGCAACGGCACAGAGTGGTAGTGAAGTAAGGGCTGAGAGGAGAGGAAGTGTTTGAAATGATTAAGGTTTTTTTTATTTTATTTTATTTTTTGAAAATATTTTATTTATTTATTTGACAGAGAGAGAGACAGCAAAAAAGGGAACACAAGCAAGGGGAGTGGGAGAGGGGGAAGCAGGCTCCCCGCTGAGCAGGGAGCCTGATGGGGGGCTCGATTCCAGGACTCTGGGATCATGACCTGAGCTGAAGGCAGACATTAACGACTGAGCCACCCAGGCACTCCTAAGGTTGTTTTTTAAAGGAAGGGGCCATCGCTACTGGACCATGTCACTATTTGACAACTTTGCAGTACACTTTCATAGTACAATTGCTCTCTCAGTGGTCTAATCAAACTATTTCATGACTTTTTCTTCTCATCATCAACACCACATGTCCCCCCTCTCAGATGATAACTTTGCCTTCTACCAAGAAAATAGAAGCAACCAAAGGGGAACTTCATCTTCCTTCCATGGAATCTACCAAGCTTCCTACATCTACCTCCTCCTCTGCAAAGAAGGACTCAGTATCTATGTGCCTATAATTCCTCACTACATGGTGGAAAGCGTCCCTCTCACCCAACATGGATTTTGCTCCAGCATTACATCCTCTTAGTCTTGTGTTTTACATGTTCGGTTTCTCTTTGTTCACTGTGGTACAGCAGAGCGGTACACCATTGTGGGGTGATGCCGCTCATCTCCAAGTAAATATTTAAACCCTTCCTTAACCCCTGCACTCTTCACAGTCACTGCCCCATTTCTCAGTCCCTCATTACAGCTGAAGGGGATGACAATATGCCACCCCCAAATACGTTACTTTGGCATATGGATTATTTTGAGTCAAGGCAACCAAGAATCAACATATAAGAATTAAGCCTCCTTGGAGCTTCCCTTATCTAAGAGCAGAAACTTCTGAGCAATGAAGACTGCCATAAATCCCTTTTCCTCAGGGAGTTTCATAGCTATGAAGAGGGCAGAAAGTCAGCACTAAGATAGGCCTCTACAGGTAAATAAAATTTGTGAGAATAATCCTTATCTTAAATTAGTTTCCCCATACATTCACTTTCCCACAATTTCCCACTTCTAGAAGTTCGACCCTTTTTCTTTGTTTTGTCACTTCTACATAAATGCATTGTCCTTTGTTAAAATGGTATCCAAACCTCCAGTCACAACTACCTTTTGGGGTTTTCATTTCATTTTGGTGAAGCTCCCCACAAGCATATGAAATAAACCTTTTTATCAAACCTTTTTATCTTTTGTCAGTTCAGTTTGCAAGGACCCAATCACCAAACCTAAGAGGATGGATGGAAAAGGTTTTTGCCCTCCCTGATACAGCCAAACATCTTGAAAGAATAATGTATAATTGCTGATTCCACCTGGTCGTCACATTCCATTCTTGCTCGACTCACTGCAACCCGGTTTTTGATCCCACCACCCATGGATCTGTTTTGGTAGGGAAGCCAATAACTGCCATGTTGTATTTCTCAACACAACTTACTACTTTTCTCCTTAGACTTCTGTGATGGCACACAATCCTGGTTTCTAGCAATATGACTAGGGCCACTTCTTTGTCTCTTACTTGGTTTGTTCTCCACTCAATCTTTAGATGTTAATATTTATTCTTAAGCCCCCTCTCTTATCTGTTCATCTTTTTTCCTTATGTGATTTCAACCACAGCATTTAAAATACATATATTACATATTTGTTGATGATTCCCAGATTTGCCTGGATTTCCATCTTTAACACAAATCTCCAACTCACTCATCCAACTGGCCTATTTGAAATCTCAGTCTGAATGGCTAACAGGTACCACTAACTTGACATACCAAAAATAGTCACTTAACTTCACACTTGAGCCCTTAGAATTGCCTCCCCCACAGCTTTATCTGTCTCAGTAAATGCTACCATTTGCCCAGCTGTTCAGTCCAGAAATCCAGAAGCCAGGCCGCTCCTCTTTTCCTCATTCTCTCCATTCAATCCATCTGGAAGGCTGTCCCCATAAAATGTCTCTTATGTGACAATTTCTCTCTTTCATCACAGCTGCCACCCTGATTTAAGCCAACACGGGGTTTTGTGACAAGCCTCCTAACTAATCTTTCTCCTTCTCTTCTTGCTTCACATGGCTGCAGAAGTGGTATTTTTTAATTGCAAATAAGAGCATGTCCCAAATCTCTTTAAATGTTTCAGTGGTAACTCTCTTCTTGGACTTAAAAAAAAAAAAAATCAGAATCCTTAATACAGTCTCAAAATCTTCCATGACCTGGTTTCTACCTGTTTCTTCAGCCTGTTCTCCGACAATGCTATTACTAACTGTGCTCAGTCCCATTGTCCTTTGCCTTGCTGTTTGAACATATTCTCTCTACTGCATTAGGGCTTGTAGCGTAAGTGGTTTCCTCTGTGTTGACACTTCTACCAGATCTTTCTTTACATGGCTTGCTCCTTCAGTCATTTGTGTCTCAGATCAAATTTAACATTACCAGTGAGATCTTCCTTGACCACTTAATATAATTAGAAATTTCCCAACTTCACCTGTCCCTCATCTAATCCCTGGTGATATCACCTAACGGATAATAATATATCACCAATTCTTTCACTTCATATAGTTAATTGCCCATATACGTATGTGAGGATAAACACAACCACAAACTTTGTGATGCATGAAGATGTCTCTGTCTCTCTCTCACACACACACAGACACACATTTTAATTACACATGAAAACCGTACATCCCTTGCTTCTTTCTCTAACTTCAAATCTTTTTTTAATTATGTTCTGTTAGCCACTGTATAGTACATAATTAGTCCTTGATGCAGTGTTCAATAATTCATTAGTTAAGTATAAGTTTCTCATCTATATGCAATAGCTGGATCAGATAGAGGAGAAAATGGTTAGAACATTCCATCCACTCCAAAGGTAAGGAAAATTTTCAGCACACAAGAGCTCTGATACTTTCTAACTGCTTAGGGAAGGATAGCACCCTGAGAAACATGGAGGGGATAGGGCCTTCAAGAGGAAATAAGCAATGAAAGCTCTAAGAGCCACGCAAAGGGAGAAGAATGAAGAGAAAGACCCAAGTGGGACATTCTCGACAGGATTTGGACAGTTAATGGGACACATCATAAATGCCTGCAGGGTGAAGTTCTTTGCTCTTATTCTGCTTTTCTATCCTCTTGACTCCAACCCAAAGAGGATGGACCTGTGTCCACAAATTGCTTGATTCCCTTAGCTCTGATCATACATGTAAGATGAACTGGAAGTCTCCCTTAAACAATTCTGCAAACCAGGACTCACACCAGTGACCTATTTTGCTTCCAAACTATTTGTCTCCATTAAGATAAATTCATTCTTCCTTTTTCAAGCATAGTTTCACTTTCAAACTCTTTTTGATTACTAAATACTAGTAAGTATTGCATTCAGTCTGTTCTGCTGAGCATTCTCAAACCTAAGACAAAGAGACCATTTGTTGGCTTCTAAGAGGCTGCTTGCCAAGGGCAATGTTAATGTTCTGGAAGTGCACATTCCTCCTATCCAAGTGAGCAGAAAAAAATATTTCAGCAGTCCAAGCACAACACCACATCAGGCAGATGGAAGACAATGAGCATGGGATGGCCCATTGGTTCAATACACTGTGGGAGTCAATGGATACGCACCAATTGTCCCTTGAGCTGGAGCTCAGAGTGCTCCAGGAATTAGGAAGTAGAAAGTCAGAAAAGCAGGAGGTAAATAATGAGATGTTAGACATATTACAGGATGAGATTGTATTTCATTTTTTCGCCCTGGTCTAACTCTACAGTTTCAATGATCTCCCATAAACTACTTCATTTGTACACATATGAAGTCAAGGCCATTCTAAAGCAGGATTCTGGAGAGCACAATGACCTGAAATGGAAATACAATTTTCGGTTCCAAAATAACTTGACCTGCACGCCCCGGGGAAAGCAGCTCCCCCTAAGATGAGGAAGGTTTGAGTAGATTAGTAAGACAGCACACAGAAGCTACAAAAACTCAGGAAGGGGAAAAATCATGATCAGAGAATAATCTAGAGTTAAATTAGTGTAGTGCTGGCTATCAGCATGAAAATACTACATGCAAATTCGCCGCAGGTAATTTAGCACTAATTACTAAGGAGCTCTGTTTCTCTGACCTTCTCTCCAGCATTCCTCCTTGTTTATGCACTTTCAGTTTTCCTGTATTTTCTTTTGTCAGCTTAGCTTTTATTGGGTCAGCTCGGAGGTGCAGCACATGGTTGTGCCTATAGCATGAAACATTGGGCTTATCTTGGGATTTCCATATAGACAATGCTTCCATGCTGCTACTACGGCAATTCCTGTGAGTAGTGCTGGAAGTCTCTCCAACACACCGTGCTCACTTATATATATTCATGTGTTTATTTCTCGGAGGAGCAGCTACATTATAAAATGCACTGGTTTGATCACTTCAACTCTGCTCTGCTTGGAAAGCTAATAGAACAAAGCTGAAAGAAAAATTGAAGTTACAATTCATTTAGCATGATCTCCACCTGCTACTACGGAGCTGAGGTGCCAGTAACCTTCAAGGGGGAATTTCTGCCAAGAAAACCTGTAAAGGCAGATCAGGGACCAAGAAACCTTGTTAATTAGCTTTTGAGTACTCTTGTAGATAGTTGCTGTTTTAAAGACTAGGAAGGACTTAAATATGTACCACCATTGCAGTATTTCCCATTCAATTCAATTTTGCAAAAGCTTTTTGACTGAATGTTGAGCAGATTCAGTCATGACCTATCTTCTTTGTGTACATCCTTCTCCTTTAGACAATGTGCTCACTGTCAGCCGAGTGAACCACTGCTTCCTGACTCTCTTGATCATCTCTCTCTCAACAACTTCATCATACTGGAAAATGAGGCCATAAACTGAAATCTAAGGCTATTTTTTCAACATCAATTGCAGTGGAAACCTAAGTGACAAGACCTTGGAGGTGGTAGACGTTAGTACTAAAGAATACGTCATCTTAGTCCACTTTATGAGTTTTGGTTTGTTTGGTTTGGCTGTATATCACTTGTAAATCTCATCTGCCACCAGACTATAAAATCCATAGGGACAAAGACTGAGTCTTGGCTATATTTTATTTCTAACATCTAGCAAGTGTCTACACCTGATAGACACATATAAACTGGCTGTTGGATTATTTTGAAAGGTCATTGTGGCAGGGTTCATGAAGGATATAGGTCTTACTCTGCTTATTAATCAGATAACTAAGGAGGTAAGATCTTGAGGTCAAGTCTGTTACAATACTCCAGGTTCATGAAATTAAAAGGTAAAAATGAATTTGAGTATTTTATTCATTTATGCAACAAATATTTAATGTTTATTATTGTTAGAGAAGTAGTAGTGAAAATACACATAGAGATTCCTACCACCAATAGTTACAGTGGGAGTGTAAGACAAGAAAATACACACACACACACACAGACACACACACGTGTGCTCATGTGCATGCACATTTTAAATAGTTCTAAGGAAAACAAGACAGGGAAAAGGGCTAGAAAGTACTGAGAGGGGTGTGAAGCATTGACAAATTAGTTGTCATGATCAGGGGAAGCCTCACTTACAGTATCTCTGAGTAAGCACCTAAGGGAATTGTGGGAGTGAACCATGTATGTATCTCATGGAGGGATGTTCTGGTGCATGGGCTATGAATAGAAGTGTGATCATATGTTCTAGAAATAGCTCATAGGCCAATATAGCTAGAGTAGAATGAATGAGGAGGTAAATAGGAGGTGAGGTCACAGAGAGCATGTAGAACTTTGCAGGTCATAGTAAGGGCTTTTATTCGCTTACTGAGTGAGATGAGACAACATTAAGCAGAGCATTGACATAAATGACTTATATTTTAACAGGATCACTTTAGCTGCTATGATGAGAATGAGGTCATAAGTAAGCATACTAAATGTATAAAACTATTAAAATATTTTAGACAAGTATGGTGGTAGTTTGAACGATGGTAGTAGTAGTCGAAGTGATAGAAAGTAATAAGGTTCTGGATCTATTTGGCATTATAACTAAAATGACTTTGTGATGTGATATGAAAGGGAAAAAGGAATCAAGTATGACTTTAAGGTTTTGTCCTAAACAACTGGAAGGATTTTTCATTAACTGGGATAGAGAAAAACACTTTAAAGATCAAGGTGGTATAAGGCAGGTGAAATAACAGAAACTCAGGTTAGGACGTGTTAATTTGAAATGCTTATTGAGCATTCAGGTGGGATGTTGAGTGGATACATGAGTGTGGAGTTTGGAAGAGGGGCCCAGAGATGTGAATTTGAGAGCCGTTATAACATAGATACATGAGACTGGATGAGATCACATAGGGAATGAGTGTTGATAAGAGAACAGAGGCCAAGGGGAATACCCAGTTTTAAAGGTTGGAGTGAAAAAACTGATGAGGTAGGCAAAGGAATATCCAAAGAAATAAGAAAACTAGATGAATATAGATTCATGGAAGCCGACTGAAGAAAATTTCAAGAATGAGAATGATCAACCATGTCATATGCTAAGGATAAATGAAGTGAGATAAAGACTCAAATGTAACCATTGTATTTTTTTTTTTAGGTTTTAGTTGTATTCCTTTATTTTGATAACATTTTCTACTGATATTATTTAAAACATAGGAAAGTTGCTAGAAAAAAATAAGGAACTCTCCTGGTCTTTGTATCCATATTTGCTAAGTGTTTATACTTTGCCCTACTTGTACTATAATTCTCCCTATATATCATCTATCTATAGAGATGTATGTATATACCTACATATATAAATATGTAGATATGTATTTATGTATTTATGTTTTGAAAACATCATGTTTCCTAATTATTATTTCCTAAAAATGAGTATATTCCTTTATATAATGATGATATAATTGGCTAAGATGACTAACTTAAGAAATATGAGTATATGATGATCTAATCAATTGTCTCCCTTTGCATTTTTTCAATTGTCCCCAAAATATCTTTTATAGTTATTATTTTTTAGTCTAAGATCAAATGCAGGATCATACATTGCAATTACTTGTCATGCCTCTTTAGACCCTTTTAATTTGGAATAGCTTCTCAGCCTTTCTATATCTTTCCCGACCTTGATATTTTGTGAGAGTACAGACCAATTATTTTTTTAGAATGTACTGAAATTTGAATTTGTCTGATGTTTCCTCATGATTAGATTCTGCACTTTTGGCAGGAATAGCATCAAAGTGATATTACATTCTTCTCAGAATATCCTATTAGAAGGCATGTGATGCCAGTTAAGATGGTGATTGCTAGGTTTCTCTACAGTAAAGTGACTTTTTTTTCCTTTTAGGTAATGTTCATCTGGTGATAATTTGAAGAGATAATTTTCAACAAGTAAATATCCAATTACACATTAAATTTTCAGCTATTAGTTTTAAGAAAGATTGATAATCTTTTCCTCCACCTTTTTTTATATTAATTGGCACTCTTTTGTGAGGAAGAGCTTACTGTTCTACTGTACTTTATTTTTTGTTATATGGTTCTTTGTTTTACTTATTTAGATCAATATGTATTAATGTTTTTTATTATTCAATAGATGATAATCATCATATAATTATTTATCTATCAATCTAATTTCCAAACCTGTGGCATAACTATTATTTTCTTAGGTATGGGTTTGAATGAACAAAACTTATAAATATTGGTCATGTTTACTCTGTCAATTTTTTTTCTTTTACATGTAATAAGTCCTGTGTCCTACTTAATTAATCTTAGTCTACTCCAAATTATAGAAAAAATTCTCAATGATATTCCCTTCACTGGGAAGGAAAGATTATGAATTTCCAAAAAACCTCTTCTTCGTAAAAGGAGAGAGAACCCTAGCAAAAATCGTCAAAATCAGCTTTTCCAGATCTCTGATTAGCCAAAGGCTTAAAATTAATGCTGGGAGTATTTATTAAAAAAAAAAAAAAAGCTAAATCTCAGAAAGAACATGAGTTTTATAGCATTTTTACTTGCCCTATACTCAACAACGCTCCAGCTCCTTGGTATCCTTGAAAATCAATACTATTTATACAGCAAACCAGCAGCTTAGTGGTCACTGGAAGTCTCAGCATAAGTGGGAGCTCTCTCAAAACCCCATTTTCAGAGAACTATCATTATTTGGCCTTTCTGGAATATCCCTAGAATGTCCCACTTGCAAAGACTTTTTTTCCCAGTTTTTATTTAAATTCCAGTTAGTTAACATACAGTGTAATATTAGTTCCAGGTGTATAGTTTGGTGATTCATCACTTACATACAACACCCAGTGCCATCACAGCAAGTGCCTTCCTTCATACCCATCACCTATTTAATCCATCCCCTGGCCACCTCCCCTCCAGTAACCCTCAGTTTGATCTCTATAATTAACAATCTGTTTCCTTGTTTGCCTCTTTTTTTTTTCTTTTCCTCAATTTTCATCTGTTTTGTTTCTTAAATTCTACATATGAATGAAATTATATGGTATTTGTCTTTCTCTAACTGATTAATTTTCCTTAGCATAATACTCTCTAACTCCATCTATGTTGTTATAAATGGCGATATTTCATTTTCTCTTGTGGCTAATATTCTTACAGTATTCTAATAAATATTATATATATATATATATACCACATCTTTATCCATTCAGCAGTAGATGGACATTTGGGTTCTTTCCATTTCCATTGGCTATTGTTGATAATGATGCTATAAACATCAGGGTACATGTGTCCTTTCAAATTAGTATTTTTTTATCCTTTGGGCAAATACTAGTAGTGCAATTGATAGATCGTAGCAACCTATGGAATGGGAGAAGATATTTGCAAATGACATGTCTGATAAAGGGTTAGTATCCAAAATATATGAAGAACTTACAAAATTCAGCACCCAAAAACCAAATAATTCAGTTAAAAAATGGGCAGAAGACATGAATAGACATTTTTCTAAAGAAGATATACAGATGGGCTAGCAGAAACATGAAAAGATGCTCAACATCATTCATCATCTGGGAAATACAAATCAAAACTACAATGAAATACAATCTCAGACCAGTCAGAATGTCTACAATTAACAACATAGGAAACAGCAGGTGTTGGCAAGGATGTGGAGAAAGGGGAATGCTGGTGTATTATTGGTGGGAATGCAAACTCATGTAGCCACTCTGTAAAACAGTATGGAGGTTCCTTGAAAAGTCAAAGACTTGTCTTTATTTGATTTGACTCAGGGCTCCCTTAGTATAAATATCGTCTTCTTCAGAGGTGTTCAGCAAAAAGAATCATCAGCAATTGTTCAATTTTGCAGCTACCCGAGGTGATGACAGTTGGTGCAAATAACAAGGTAACCAAAAATTTTAAAGGAAAACTGAGGAATTAGGTGCCAGTAGGGGGACTTTGAAAAGCTCAGGCATATTCCTTGAAATCTAGAATATCACACCCATGTGAGGGCTGTGCACCTCCTGAGAAAAGACCTAAGAATCTGTGCTCTGATTGACCTTGAGTCTCTGTTAAAGCAGGAAGAGAAGGCAAGGCAGAATTGTAAACTGCATATCCGAATGTCACACACATGACCCAACACACATACATAGCTCTGCAGCAGAAAACTGAGGCGTATTGATTTCCGAAATTTAAGGAAATCTCTGTCCATTCAGTGAATGATTACTAATCTAAACAGAGTTGTCAGTGGTCACAAAGAACAAAGAATACAAACTTCACAGAACTAGTTCAACAAAGTCCCTAAAGAAGGAAATAATCATGGTAGTATAAATAAATTCAAGAATGGAAAAACAATAGAGAATATATTGAACTTCACCAAAATTAAATAGTTTAGTGCTTCAAAAAACACTATCAAGGAAGTTAAAAAAAAAACTCACAGAATGTGAGAAAATATTTGCAATTAATTCTCTTACAATTGAACAATTCAACAATTCTCTTAAAATTAAAAATGTGATCACATGACTTTTGAGCTCAAATATTTTCCTCTCATCTCTTAAAATATGCCAAATTAAACAAAATCAGGAGGATTGTCCACATGTAGCTTGTCAGAACAAGGTAAATTATAGTAAAGATGCCTTTGTTTAATCACCCAGTATGGTTAGCGTTTGTGTGTGGCATTATTAAACTTGTCCATTAGGCTTTTGGCATGTTCTTCTTAGTGCTTAGCCCATTTTTTTTTAATGTAGACTTTTCTTTCATTTACCAATAGTGGGATATGTACCTCCATCCTTGCTTTCTATGGACTGTCTCCCTAAATACCTACTCATCTGTAATTGCTCTTTGTGTTCAGAATTTCTGGAATTGAGCACTGTCTGGTATGTTGTGCTAATGGCAAAGCTACTATTGCTCTGAATAAAGTTTCCCTTCTGTCATTTGCTCCAACCAAAGATGAGCTATATGTTCTCTCTTGCTAACCCTGCCTTTAGCCTTTACCTGAAATCTTTCTGGAGTAACCACCCTTACAACAGGCTTTTCCACCAGCCAGATAGCCTCTCATAGAAACACATCTTTGTTCCAACTAGCAACTCTTCAGGTCCTTGTTTTATTTCATGTCTTCCTATTTTCCAATCTTATATATATAAAGCAACACATCCCGTATTGTTAAGCAAATGCCCTATTCACTGATAGCAGGTTCACAGTATACTTTTATTTTGACTAAAATAACTGAATATATTTAAAACTCAAATTTAACATCTAAGACAATTCAATCATCTGAAGAAAGGTACCAATACAAAGATTGATGACCAAGGCAATTACAAAATTAATGTATTTCAGAAAAAGTACTAGAAACTTAGGAAGGAAATTGCTTAATTAAATGCATATGGTATCTTTATATATGAAATCTCCGTGTTACTCTCTGAATGTATATGCCTATATCTATATATCTACTGCTATATTTATATCTATAGATATATTTATCTCTATATCTGTCTATATCACCTATTTTTCTTATAGTGGATTGGGAAATGGCAAGGGATACGTGTAAATTTTGTATAAGTTTTCAGGGAAAGATACTTTGAAACAGCAACCAAATATCAGAAAATCCAAAAATAAAATGAAAAACACAGTATGGTTTCTAATTGGGAACAAGTCCAAGAAAAGATAAAGGAAGAAGCTAAGAAACCATATGAAGACTCCATGAGAAATCTTAAGATTAATCATCTCATTAATATTGCCAGAGAAAACAATTCTATCATCTCTTATCAAAGGGATGATACAATGAATAAGCTTTTTTTAATGAGTTTTTTTTTTTCTTATGTTAAGGGGAAAAATGTTTTTCTGCAAATGGTAGACTCCTTTTGTGTGTTACTTTTTTTTTTTTCAGAAGACACTGGTTTTCATGAATATCTCCTTTAAAATATCTACTTGGGGGGCACCTGGGTGGCTCAGTGGGTTAAAACCTCTACCTTCTGCTCAGGTCTTGATCTCAAGGTCCTGGGATTGAGCCCCGCATCGGGCTCTCTGCTCAGTGGGGAGCCTGCTTCCCCCTCTCTCTCTGCCTGCCTCTCTGCCTACTTGTGATCTCTCTCTTTCTGTAAAATAAATAAATAAAATCTTTAAAAAAATATCTACTTGGCAATAACTTTCAAATACCTCAGTTTGATCTAATAAGAGCTCGAAGAAATTGCAAAGAGAAAATTTTGAACAGAACAATGTACACATTTAGAATTGAGTATGGAAGAAAAAAAATCAGAGGGAATTGATTTCAACATACTAAGGGGAGCTTGTAGTTGAATGCAGAAGACATCCTGAGAAAATATTGTTTCTTACATGTTAACATTCTTTAATTTCTGAAATCTATGAGTTCCTCTTTTTTGTTTGTTTGCTCATTTTTAAGAAAATGCTCAGAAGACATTATCATGATGCCCTATGAAGTTTTATTACATAATGTCTGGACTATTGCTCACTCTCTACATTTCTCTTGTGATACCTACCAAGTGTGTTAAATTCTAGCAGCATGAAACTTAGAAGAATGGTTACTTCGTCATCACCTCATGTATTTAGAATAAGATTATTTGCTTTATATGAATAGTTAGAGCTGAGTTTTAATTGCTGATTATTGTTGATATTTGCACACATCCTGGGTGGTAAAGTGTGCTCCCAGACAGATCCCTCAGAATATCTTAAACCTCAAAATAAGTCTCCTTGCTTAAAACCAGAAATATCTATGACTTGACATACAGGAGAAGTTCAACAGGTTTTGTTCTTTGTCCTTTCTTTACTTGGCCTGGAAATTTTTCCCTCATAGAGACTGTCTCAAGCAGCTACGGATCAAGTGTTAGACCACGAGATCATGGGTGTCACAGCATGTATGTATATAGGAAAGGTTCATTTCTTAAATTTGGTTTCACTAATTACATGTCCAAGGTTATGTGTCCAGGAAACCACATATTTCTTTAACTTATCCAAATGGCCAACAAACACATGAAAAAGTGCTCAACATCACTCTGCATCAGGGAAATACAAATCAAAATCACAACAAGATACCACCTCACACCAGTCAGAATGGCTAAAATTAACAAGTCAGGAAACAACAGATGTTGACAAGGATGCAGAGAAAGGGGAACCCTCCTACACTGTTGATGGGACTGCAAGCTGGTTCAGCCACTCTGGAAAACAGTATGGAAGTTCCTCAAAAGGTTGAAAATAGAGCTACCACAACCCAGCAATTGCACTACTGAGTATTTACCCCAAAGATACAAAGGTAGTGATCTGAAGGGGCACGTGCACCCGAATGTTTATAGCAGCAATGCCCACAATAGCCAAACTATGGAAAGAGCCCAGACGTCCATCTACAGATGAATGGATAAAGAAGATGTGATATATACACACAATGGAATATTACACAGCCATTAAAAATGAAATCTTGCCATTTGCAATGAAGTGGATGGAATTAGAGGGTTTTATGCTAAGTGAAATAAGTCAGTCAAAGACAATTATCACATGATAATTATCCTTGATACTTGGAATTTAAGAAACAAGGCAGAGGATCAGAGAGGAAGAGAGGAAAAAATGAAACAAGATGAAACCAGAGAGGGAGACAAACCATAAGAGACTCTTAATCTCAGGAAACAAACTGAGGGTTGCAGGAGGGGAGGGGGGTGAGACGGATGGGGTGGCTGGGCGATGGACATTGGGGAGGGTATGTGCTATGGTGAATGCTGTGAATTGTGTAAGACTGATAAATCACGGACCTGTACCCCTGAAACAAATAGTACATTATATGTTAATAAAAACAACAACAACAAACTACCAGGCTTATTATGGCATTATGTGAAGGGGATCAATAGTACAAATTACAGTAACATTAATGTTAAGATCTATTGAGTGTTTATATTCACCAGACACTATAGGCGTCCAATGTGCATCTACTTCTCACATGAGGCACAAACCACCTCTATCACCATTTTATTTACATTTGAGAGAACTGCACTTCAGACAGTTTAAATAACTCCACTAAGCTCAGAGTCAAGATATAACTCACCCTCTTAGCCATTATGTTTCTTTTCTGCTTTTTGTATTACCAATCAATAACATGAATTCTTTCCTGTAGTTTTCTATTCTCTTTTATTTCAAGGCTTCTGTTAAAAATTGGATGAGTTTTTATCTGTGATTTTATGATTCCTTCTCCTTGTTTATTCATTGTTCCATCCATAAACACTAAATGCTGTGTTTCATCAATTAAACCCAGTGTCTTATTGATTGCTCTTCCTCAAGGTTTCATTACCCATGTCTTTAATGATTCATAGAATTCTAATACAAAATATTTGTTGGGAAGAACTATATCATCATCACAGTCATTTTCAAAGTCACTTCATTGTACACTTTCTGCTATATGCAAAAGTATTCTGGAAGAATATGTAGCTCTTGTAAGGGCTGATTCACTTTCTCACTTATTTCTAGATACACATCATGATGCATCATTAAGAATTTGCATGTGCACTAGCTTATAATAGTTTAATTACCATAAATATCTTAATGGTCAAATACTTGTAAAGATGCAAATACTACAGCAAAATAAAATTTACAGAGATTTATAGAGATTTTTTTATAGAAATTCCTAGAAGACCTATTTTTTTTCTTCATCATAGTTTTCTCATTTATTTAAAAAAGTATTAGTAGTGTCTGTTGGTTGGAATGCAAGCTGGTACAGCCACTCTGGAAAACAGTGGGGTTCCTCAAAAAATTAAAGCTAGAGATACCCTATGAACCAACAATTGCACTACCAGGGACTTACCCAAAGATATAAAGGTAGTGATCCAAAGTGGCACCTGCACCCCAATGTTCATAGCAACAATGTCCACAATAGCCAAACTGTGGAAGGAGGCAAGATGTCCTTTAACAGATGAACAAATAAAGAAGATGTGGTATATATATATATATATACAATGAAAGATTACTCAGCCATCAGAGAGGATGAATACCTACCATTTACATCAACATGGATGGAACTGGAGGGTATTACGCTGAGCAAAATAAGTCAATCAGAGAAAGACAATTATCACATGGTTTCAGTCATATGTGGAATATAAGAAATAGTGCAGAGAATCATAGGAGAAGGGAGGGAAAACTGAATGGTAAGCCATCAGAGAGGGAAAAAAAACTATGAGAGACTCTTAACTTGAGGAAACAAACTAGGGTTGTTCGAGGTGAGGTGAGTGGGGATATGGGGAAATTGGATGATAGGCATTAAGGAGTGCATGTGATGTGATGAGCACTGGGTGTTATACACAACTGATAAATTATTGAACACTACGTCTGACACAAATGATGTGCTATATGTTGGCTAATTGAATTTAAATAAAAAAATAATAAAAAATAAATTTAAAATGTTAGAAATGTTAATGTAAAATATATGAAATACAAACTACAAGTACAAAAATAAGTTCCATAATTTTTACATTTTTAAATGTATATATCTGTTGAGAAAGTTTGAAAAATCTATATATTTATTATGATTAGTTCTACTTAAAAATGAGTTTTAATGATGTATGATTTACATACAATAAAATGTAATCATTTTAAGTGCATAATTCAATGAGTTTTGAAAAATGCACACAATTATATAACTGCATAAAAATAATGACTATTTCTATCACTGCAAGCGACAAAGTCTTTTCCCTCTGTCACTGTCACCTGGGAATGAGTGTTTTGCTTTCTGTTATTACTGCTTTTTCTAAAATTTCATATTAATGTAATCACGAATGTGTAGTCTTCTTTGTGTCTGGCTTCTTTCATTTAGCATAATGCTTTTGAGACTTACCCACATGGTTGTGTCTGTCATAGTTCATCCCTTCTTATTGCTGAGTAGTATCCCATTGCCTGGATGTTTCACAATTTGTTTATCTTTTCACTGGTTGATGAACACAAACTACCCATATTTGGGTTTTTCCAGTTTGTGACTATTGTGACTGAAGCTATTATGAACCCTCATGTAGAAACCTTTATGTGAGCATAGCTTTCCATTTCTCTTGGTTATATATCTATTGGACCTTAATTTAATAGTTTAAATACCTATTTAAATTGATAAGTCATATGGAAAATGTACAAGTAACATTTTAAGAAACTGTTGAACTTTTTACAAAATGGCAATGGCAAATATTTCTCATCTGACTAGTAAATTATGTTTACTTCATATTACTATAAAGATTTATAGTAAAATCTTTAAATTTCTTATTTCAAAGTATTAAAGATTATAAATTATAATACTATAAATATTTCTTATTTAAATTTAAATTTCTTATTTGCCATTTGTGTGCAAGTACTTCTCACTTTGCATGTGGGATAAAGATCATAAAAAGGATTGCATAAGCTGAAACTTAATAGTAAGTGAGAAAAATCATGATTATTTCATAATTTCTAATTTTTTTCACAAAACATTAAAAATTTCTTATTGCTATCTATAGATGTATAAAAAAAGAAAAAATAGCAAAACTAATATTTAGTATAGTATAATTTAAAACATTGAAAACAATGAGAATTAAAATATTTTATCTTTTTTGTAGAAATTACCACAAATATCTTACCTACTTTTAACTGCTCAAGAATGGTTCAAACAATACTTGCTTACGGAATGGCAATACAGAATGAGCATCTTATCTATGTGTTGGCAAAATTTTGTGGTCCTTTTTTTAATGATTTTTAAAATTTATTTGTCAGAGACCAAGAGAGAGAGAGGACAACAGGGGGAGCGACAGGCAGAGGGAGAGAGAGAAGCCGGCTCCCTGCTGAACAAGGAGTCCAATGTGGGGCTCAGTCCTAGGACCCTGGGATCATGACCTGAGGTGAAGGCAGACAGTTAACCAACTGAGCCACCCAGGTGTCCCTTTTGCGGTCCTTTCCAAGTTTGGATCAGCTTCCAGTATTTTAACTTTTGTACTTTCAATATCATGAAATATCTCTGAGCGTTCCTTCAATGTGAAATTTTTTGCTGAGGTTCCTTCATCCAGAACAACTTCACCTTTCTCCATAATCACTTTTCTCATTCATGTCAAAATTTCGTTTTCACTAAGTTCCTTTGGCTGCCTACCTGGAGTCTCAGAAAATGCTGTCAACTCTCCCAGAGTCCATGGTTTCTTCGATAACTCTATTCACATTGGAGTCGAATTTCATTTCCAGCATATCACTTTTCCTTTTTACTATATTTTCATCTTCTTAGACCAATTGTCTCTTTTGGTTATGTTATTATATATATTATGTTATTTTGGTTATGTTATTATGTTATTATCAGATTGCCACTGGAAGACAAAGAGGCAACATGGCTACATGCTTTGCTGTCTGAGGGACTTGGATAACAAATACTCAGTAATCAATCACTGCTGGACATGGAAAGGAGTGATGTGTTTGGTCACTGTTCATGATGCACGTCTGTTACTGATACAGTGAATTTCTGGCTGAACAGCTAGCAACAAAGTTTTACTTTATGTGATTACTCACAGTTAATAAACCATGGTAGCTGAAATTCAAACAATGTTGCTAGAAGATTGATATTATTGAAATAAAATATGGTAACTGGCAATCATGAATATTGGATTTGTGTAAAGCGAAGAATTCCTAATTTGCTTGATCAATGTATTCTTTTTTTAAAGAATTCACTTATTTATTTTAAAGAAAGAGAGTGTGCAAGTGGGGAGAAATGCAGAGAGAGAGAGAGAGAGAGAGAGAATCCTGAAGTAGACTCCCCACTGAAAGCTGAGAACTGAGCCCAATGCAGGGCTGGATCCCAGGACCCTGAGATCATGACCTGAACCAAAATCAAGAGTCAGCCACTTAACCAACTGAGCCACCCAGATGCCCCTTGATCAAGATATTCTATTGAAATCTTTTGTCCATTTAAAAAATCAAATTGTTGATCTCATTTTTGTGTTGTAAGAAATTTTTCTATATTCCAGGTATAAGTTTTTATCAGATATGTATTTTGGAAATATTTCTCCCAGTCATTTACTTTGTGTCTTTTGAGGAGAAAAGTTTTAACTTTGGAGATCAAATTTATCAATGTCTTATTCTGTTGTTTATTCTTTTTGCGTGTTACCCAAAGAATCTTTGATTAACCCAGGACCACAGATATTTCCTTCTACTTATTTTTCCTAGAAGTTTTATCATTTGGGACTTACACTTAGGTCTACAATACATTTTTAATTAATCTGTGACCTTGCTAAACTCATTATTTCTATGACTTTTATGTAGATACTTAGTGTCTTCTGATCAGATGATTATTCTATTTGTGAATAAGGGAGATGTTATATATTCCTTTTCAAACTATATGTCTTTAGGACACCTGGGTGGCTCAGTTGTTAAACGTCTGCCTTCAGCTCAGGTCATGGTCCCAGGGTCCTGGGATCGAGCCCCAGGTCCAGCTCCCTGCTTGGCAGGAAGCCTGCTTCTCCCTCTCTCTCTGCCTGCCACTCCTCCTTCTTGTGCTCTCTCTCTCTCTCTGTGTCAAATAAATAAATGAAACCTTCAAAAAAAAGCTGTATGTCTTTAATTTTTTTTTGCCTTGTATCACTTGCTAGCTCCTACCACAATAGAATTTTTAAAATGTGATGAGAACAGTTTTACCTTGACCTCAATCTTAAAAAGAAAACAGTCAATTTCAACATTATATAAGATGCCTGTTGTAGGTTTTTCAAAATATCTTTTCATATACTGAGGAAATTCTCTTGTCTTCCTAGTTTGCTTAGAATTTTATTTTTATCAACTGAATTTTGCTAAATTTTGTGAAATGCTTGATCTGCATCACTTGAGATAATCATAATTTTTCATTTTTAATCTGTTAATATTATGAATTATACTGATAACCTTTTGTTAAATCAACCTGGAATAATCTACACTTGGAATAATTTGCACTTGGTCAAAGCATTAGTTGTTTTGATGCGCTAACATTTTCTAAAACTATTTGTTGCTACATTCACAAGGAATATTAGTCTGTAGTTTTCTTTTTTTTTTTTTTTTTAATTTATCTGGTTAATAGCAAAGTTAATGCCACCCTTAGGAAGTGTTTCCTACCCCATTCTGGGAGATTGTGTACAGGGTTTGTATTATTTCTTTCTTAAATATTTGATAAATTCAATAGTAAAGTCCCTTGGGCAGAGAATTGTCTTTGTAAGAAAGTTCATAATTAGAACATCAGTTTCTTTAATAGACACACAAGGCTCTTTTTGAATGTGATTTGGCAACTTGTTTCAAGGAAATTTTGCATTTTAATATTTATTGATAAAAATTCATACATAATATTTTCTTTTTTTTTTAAGATTTTATTTATTTATTTGACAGTGAGATAGATCACAAGTAGGCAGAGAGGCAGGCAAAGAGAGAAGGGGAAGCAGGCTCCCCGCTGAGCAGAGAGCCCAGTGCGGGGCTCGATCCCAGGACCCTGAGACCATGACCTGAGCCGAAGGCGGAGGCTTTAACCCACTAAGCCACCCAGGCGCCCCATACATAATATTTTCTTATTATCCTTCAAGAATACTTTATTTTCTCAGAGCAGTTCTAGGTTCACAGCAAAACTGAGTGGAGAGCGAGGAGATTTCCCATATACCTCCTACCCTCACACAAACACGGCTTCCCCCACTATCATCATTCTACACTAGAGTGGCACGTTTGCTACAATTCATGAGCCTACATGGGCACATCATAATCATCCAGAGTCTGTATTTATCATAGTTTTCTACTGGGCTTGCACATTCTGTATATGCACAGATGTATACATATATGCACAAATGTATAATGACAGTATCCATCATGATGATATACAGAATATCTTCACTGGCCTAAAAATCCTCTGTGCCCCCCCCTTTTATCCCTCCCCCATCCCACCCAAGACAACCACTAATTTTTTTCTGTCTCTATAATTTTTCCTTTTCCAGAATGTAATACAGGTAGTCTTTAATTTGCCTTCTTTCACTTAGTCATATGCACTTAAGTTTCTTCTATGTCTTTTCTTGGCTTGACAGCTCATTTCCTTCAAGCACTGAATAGTATTCCATTGTCTGGAAGTACCAGAGTTTATTTATTCATTCCCCTAACCGAACTGCATTTGGTTGCTTCCAAGTTTTAGCGATTATGAATAAAATTACTATAAACATCCATGTGCAGGTTTCTGCGTGTACCTAGGTTTTCAACTCCTTTGGGTAAATACCAAGGAGTGAGATTACTGTATCATATGGTAAAGCTGTGTTTAGTTCTATAAGAAATCAGCAAACTGTCTCCCGAAGTGGCTGTACCATTTTGCATTGCCACCAGCACTGAAGGAGAGTTTCTTTAATTCTACATCCTCATCAGCATTTGGTGTTAGTGTTTCTGATTTTGGCTATTTTAATAGGTGCTGTGTAGTATTCATTGTTGTATTAATTGGCATTTCCCTGAGGAAACAGGATGTAGAACATCTTTTCAAATGTTTTTTTTTTTTTTTTTTCCCCACATATTCATGGAGAACCACCAGGTGGCAGAAGTAATTGGAGCCAAAATTCTGCCTACCATAGTTCCCATTGTATTAGTTTCCTTACGTTATATAGGTATCTATATATTCCCTAATAAAGAAATAACATTCCCTTGATTATATCTCCCTGACCCTATTTCTATTCTTAGAGTTGCTCATTTTTAAATCACCAAAGGGGAGGTTTTTCTCCTAAGTGAATACAGAAGATGCCTCCTCATGTTATATGTTATATGTAGTTAACTTTCCAGTATTGTTTTCTTGACTAAACTAATGCAAGTGTTCTGAGATAATTCATTTATTGAATTACTAGAAATTATGTACTTAATGTCTTCCAAATGACAGGAACACTGACAAGAATAGAGATTATAAATAGGACATATTCTAGAAATAACACGTATAAATTAGAAAGACAGATTAAAACTACTAAAAATTTGTGAAAATCTTTTATGTCTTACGTAAAAATAAAATCAATGTCATTTTATTATGCTTTATTTCAGCTCATGCATGAATATTTTGTTTTGCTTTCATTAAGACTTTAAATTGAAAAAGATATTTTAAAATGGAAATAACTGAAGACAGTAGAACTATCTGAACATTTAAAAATATATGTCATATGGTCTCCTGAAATCTGTTCACATAAAAAATATAAAATCTTAAGTAATGATTATGCCTTTATACACATTACAAAACAGTCCAATAGCATTCTTTCTGTGGCAAAAAAACTATAAACAAATTTAGATATTTTACAATATGATTTATGAATCCAGATTCCAATATTTCATATCTTACTGTATAGTTTTCTCTATTTTCTACTTTGAATTTTCTCAAAAAGCAAATTAATTAAACTCAAAGCGAAACAAAGATGAGGTGAAATTCCTGGAGGGATTCATTGTTCGGCTCTGAAGAAAATTCCACAAATCAAATACATAGAAATTTTTCATAAAACATGATATTACAGAGGGGAATAAGATGAGTACTTGTTCTCCTCTCATTATTGAAAGGTTAAATTCCTTTCCTCTTTTCCTCAATCAACCTTAATATATCCCCATGGTTTAAATCACCAACCTAATATCCCAAAATTGGGATAAGTATTAAATAAATTATTGTAATTATTGGCTAATTATTGCAGCTGTTTAAAATGAATTATGTCCTTTCTAAAAAATGTCACAATACTTGTATGTGCATTATTGAAGTAGCACATTAAATCTATTAAAATCTGTAAGCCAATATCTGACTTGACAATATTTTGTCCAAATTATTAAATATTCACTTAGGTCTTAACCAGATTTCCTACTGAATATCATGTAGCAAGGCAAAATTAACAAAAAGAAGCCAGGAGCAAAATCAGTTCTTTAATATTTACTTAGGACTATGACTTTAGACCAACACAATCCAATAGAACTTTCTTCAATGGCATAAATGTTCTATAACGGCATTGCCCCAAACAATAACCTTTAACCAGTTGTAGCTATTGAGTACTTTAAATACAGTTAATGTTATTCAGGGATTGGATTTGATTTTATTAAACTTTAATTAATTGCAATTTAAATAGCCACATTTGGCTAGTGGACAGTATAGACTCCTTTTATGAAAGTTTTTTTTTTCTTAATTTTACCATCACCCATAGTAAATAAAAACATATCTTATTTAAAGTTGAGGTATGACTGGCATATAACATTCTATTAGTTTCAGGTATACAACATAATGACTTGATACTTGTACGTATTGCAAAATAATCATCACAATAAAACTATTTAATATCTGTCACTATACACGGTTACAAAAATTTTTTGTTCTTGCGATGAAGACTTTTTAGATACACCATCTTGGCAACTTTCAAATATGCAATACACCATTATGTATTTGGTTTAACTTATTTCATAACTGGAAATTTATATCTTTGGACCCCCTCCATCCATTTTTCCTACAAATTCTTCTTTATTCCACATCTTCTTTATGCATTCATCCCTCTTTGGACATTGTATCCTGGCTATTGTAAATAATGTGGCAATAAACATAGAAGTACATTTATCTTTTCAAATTAGTGTTTTCATTCTCTTTAGGTAAATGCGCAGAAGTAGAATTGCTGGATTGTATGGTAGCTCTATTTTTAATTTTTTGAGGGGCCTCTGTACTGTTTTCCACAGTGATTACACCAATGTACATTCCCAACAGTGCACAAGGGGTCCCTTTTCTCCACATCCTTGCCAACTCCTGTTATTTCTTTTTAATAATAGCCATTTGAACAGGTGTAAGGTGATAACTCCTTGTGGTTTCGATTTACTTTCCCTGATGATTAGTGACATTGAGCATCTTTTCATCTGTACATCTTTGCATATGCTTATTTACCATCTGTATGTCTCCTTTCATGCGGTGATTTTTAAGATTTTCAACTCTATTTTTTTGAGTTATTTATTTTCTTGCTGTTGCATTTTAAGACTTCCTTGTATATTTTGGATAATAGTCCTTCATCTGGTATGTCTTTTGCCCATATTTTCTCCAAATCTGTGACTTTTCTTATAATTTTTACATGGTTTTTTGAAGAGCAGCAGTTTTTAATTTCGAGAAAGTGCAACTTATCAGTTATTTCTTCCATGGATCTTGCCTTTGGTGCTGTATCTAAAAAGTCATCATCATACATGAGGCCATCTAGGTTTTCTTTTATGTTATCTTCCAGGAGTTTTGTATTCGTGTGGTTTATATTTCAGTCTGTGGTCCATCTCATTGAGTTAATTTTTGTGAGGGTCAAAGATTTTGTCAAAACCATTTTCTGCATATATTAGTATGATAATGTGACTTTTCTTGTTTAGCCTATCGATGTGATAGGTCCCATTATTTGATTTTCAAATAATTGTATAATAGGGATATATCCACTTTGTCTTGTTGTATGATTCTTTCTGTACATGGCTGGATTTAATTTCTTAATATTTTGTGATGTCTATTTTTTAAACTTCTTGAGTTTTGTTTTATGGTCTGAATATAGCCCATCTCGATGAAGTTTCCACATGCCCTTGAGAGTATATGGTAGAGTTTTCTATAATATCAATTAGGTCTAATTGTTGGTAATGCTGTTTAAGCTTTTAATAGTCTTCTGATTTTCTGTTTAATTGTTGTATCAATTACTGAAAGAGGAAATTTGAATTTTCCAGCTATAATGGAAGATTTCTCTCTGCTTCCCTCACTCGTTACTTCCTTCTTTCCTTCCTTCCTCCCTCCTTTTCTGTCTTGGTTTCTCTTTCTTTTCTTTTCTTTTCTTTTCTTTTCTTTTCTTTTCTTTTCTTTTCTTTTCTTTTCTTTCTTTCTTTCTTTCTTTCTTTCTTTCTTTCTTTCTTTCTTTCCCTTTTTCTTTTCTTTCTTTCCTTCTTTCTTCCTTTTTCTTTTACTTTTTCTTTTTTTCTTTTTCTTCAGTTATTGGTTCCTGTATTTTTCAACTAAGTTATAAGTTGAATACATATTTGGGATTATAATGACCTCTTAAGTCACTTACTGCTTTCCTGACTTCCTGATTCTTTCTATAAAGTCTGTACTGTCTGATATTAATATCGTCCACTCTGGGGGCACCTGGCTGGCTTAATCGGTGGAACACGTAACTCTTGATCTCAGGGTCATGAGTTTAAGCCCAATGTTGGGTGTAGAGATTACTAAATAAATAAATAAACTTTAAAAAAATATTGTCACTCTGTTGTTGTTGTTGGTTTGTTTTTTGTTTGTTTGTTTGTTTTTACCATTTTATTTCCTTCTCTTTCCTGTGTTTCCTTGGATTATTTGAAGGCTTAATTTTTGTTTGTTTTTTTAATGTTTATATTTCATATCTACTATTGGCTTATTAGCTATATCGCTTTGGTAATTTTAGAATTTGCAAGATGCAATTTTGATTATCATAATCTACCTACAGATAATAAAATATCACTTCAATTTTGTGCATAATAGACTTCTATTTTGTGTTATTTAAGTTAATGGTTTACATTCTACTTTTGCATGTGCTCTAAATGCATTCATATATATGTATAGTAAAGATAATTTTTATTGTAAAATATATTATTCTATAAATACAAATATATAGTTAGCTTAAATTTTTAACAGATCAATATCTGTTAAAGATATTGAATAATAATAAGACATTTTTACATATTTTCACATATTTACCATTTGCAGTTCTTTTTGATCTTTCCTGTGGGTCCAAATTTCCATCTGACATTTTTTTTTCTCCTTCATGATAAAATTCCTTTAAAATTTCTCACAGAGCAGGTCTGCTGGCAATGAAGTCTCTCACATTTTGATTGTCCCCAAAAGTCTTTATTTCACCTTTGGTTTTCAAAGTGATTCTTGCTGGTAAAGAATTCTAGATTCACAGGTTCCTCTGCCCCATTTAGTACTTTAAAGATGTCCTTCCACAGAGTTCTGAAAAAAAATCTGTGTGTATTTGGTCCTCTGTCCTTGTTCTCTGGCTGCTTCTTTTTTTTTTTTTTTCTCTTTATTCCTCATTTTTTACTATTTGATTCCTGTGTGCCTTTGTGTGGTTTCCTTCATATTTATTTCATCTGAGGTTTTTAAGCTTGAATTTATAGGTTTGAAATTTTCATTACATTTTTGAAAATTTTGGCTATATTACTTCCAATACTGTTACTGTTCCTTATTCTCTCCCTTCTTTTTTTGGAACTTTTTGGAATCACACATATATAATGTGTGCCTCCTCCTGGAACTTAAACACCTACTAGTCTGCTTGACATTCCTCCACAAGTATCCGGGGATCTGTTCATCTTGTCAGTCTTTTTTCTCACTGCACTTTTTTCTGCATAGATTCTGTATCTTTAAGTTCACTGAAGAATATTTTCTTCTATATTGTTAAATCTGCTCTTAATTCTATTCAGTATATATATTTTTTTCACTTCAGATATTGTATTTTTATCTCTTAAAACTATTTAAATGGCTTTTACATCTTCCTTTTTTCTTCTCATCATGGTCATATTTTCCTTTACTTTCTCGGACATAAACAGTATATTTATAATAGATATTTTTGTGTCTTTGTTTTCCATCATCTCTGTTTCTTGGTTTGGTCGTATTGATTGATATTTCCTTTGAGTTATGAGTTCTGTTTTTCTGCCTCATTTTATCCCTGGTATTTTTTTTTTTTTTTGGATACCAGATATTAGGAATTTTACCTTGTTGATTGCTAGATTTTGTTATATTCCTATAAATAGTATTGAGTTTTGTTCTTGTTTTAAGTGTTTTAGGGTTGGCCCAGCACTCTTTTGGATTAATTTTTCTCCAGACAATGTACTTCTGAAAATTCTACTTGTTAACCATAGGAACACAAATTATTCCCAGTCCTTAGTGATCTCCAGAAGATTTTCTGCTTACTTTTTTCTGATAGTAGCCTTGGATATTTTCCTCTCATGCATGGGCAGATCAGCACTAAGCCAAAGTTTACCAAGGCATTCTGGTGCTTTTATGCTCTGTAATTAACTCTTCTTTCCTTCCATTCCATAAATTCCAGTTACCTTCTCTCCCAGCACTGACCTCAGTTCAGCAAAATTGCTAGGCTCTGCTTAGACCCTGCCCCTACAATGCATCCTGGAGACTTCAGGGATCACAGTCCTGTGCTGATGATGGTCCATGTCTGCAAAATATTGTTTCATTTATTTCAGCTATTTTTATGTTATTTTTAGGACAAGGTGGTAAACCCAGTTCCTGATTCTTGATTTTGGCCTGAAGCAGAACACTCTCTCTACCTCAATTGCCTAGTTTCTCATTTCATTATGATTATGACTCTTCCTCCATATGTCACTAAGGGGAAGATAAGGAACACAGGTAGTAATTAGTTTAAAGATAAACACTAAGCTATGATATCTGAAAGCCACTGCAGTGATGTTCCCTTACATTTAACTTTTCTCAAGTAAAGGAATTGCCTCACTGAATAGTTTATAAATTTGTCATAAGTTAATCAGAACTCCAAATCAATACTAACTCAATTTAGTAAGAATTCAGCTATAATTCATATCATTTAAGAGAACTACATCAAAAAAAAAGAGAACAACATCAACAAGGTTAAAACTGCATTTTTAAATATTCTAATATTCAATGTTCATTGAGTATTCTAATGTTCAATATTCAATGTTCAATGTTCATTGAATATTCTAATATTCAGTGATATGGACCTACCACTGTTTGTTTAACCATTCATCATTAAAGGATATTTCACTCACTCCCCTGATTTTAGCAAATACAAATAAAGCTGCTATGAACATTCACAATAGGATTTTGTGTGAACCCAAGAGTACAATTGCTGGGTTGTGTGCATGTTTAGTTTTATAAAAACTTATAAAACTAAAATCGTATAAGAAACTACAAGATTGTTTTCCTGACCATACGATTTTACATTTGTATAGCCAATGCATGAAAGATTTACTTCTTGATGTCACTATTTTTTTCTATTTTAGCTTTTCTAATTGGTGGATAATGTGCTGTGGATATAATATGCATTTTTCCAATGGCTAATGATTTTGAACATTTTTCATGTGCTTATTTGCCATCTATATATCCTCTTCAGGGAGATGTTTGTTTTTGTACTTTGCTAATTTTCTAATTGGATTTTCTGTTTATTTTTACAATAGATGCACATCTATTGCTGGATAGTTCGCAAATAATTTTTCTAGCCTGTGGTTTAGCTTCTTGTCTCTTCACAAGGTCTTTTCTAGAACAAAAGTAGTTCATTTCGATCAATTGAATTTATTAATTTTTTCATTTATAGATGATACTTTTGGCATCACTCCTAAAAACTCTTAGCTTGGCCCCAGGTCCAAAGATTGTCAATTTTTTCCCAAGTCACTTCATGGTTGTACATTTTACATTTAAGTCTAGAATCCATTTTGAGCTTTTTCATTTGTTTGTTTATGTATCTTTAAAATAGTATTATTGAGATATAATTCACATACCATACAATTCATTTATTTAATGAATCCATATAATGCAATAGCTTTTAGTATTCATAAACATATGCAACCATCATCATAGACGATTTTAGAACATTTCATCACCTCAAAGAAACAGCAGACTCTTTAAGCATTATTCCCCACCCCCCCCACCTCCAGTCCTAAGCAATCACTAATCTTCTGCCTCCATATATTTGCCTATTCTGAATATTTCATTTAAATGGGTCATATATTATGTGACTTTTTATGTCTGGCTTCTTTCACTTAGCATAACATTTTTAAGGTTCATCCATGTTGTAGCATTATGTATCATTTCTTTTTATACCTGAATAATATTCCATTTTGTGGATAGATACCATGTTGCTATCCATTCTTCCATTGATGAATATTTGGGTTACTTCTACTCTAAAGCTATTTTGAAAAATACTACTATGAACATTGATGATTCTAATTCCAATTCTAACATATGGGGTTGGAGGTTCCCACATGACCAAGCAATTACCTGGCATAAGCTGGGTGTCCTAAATTCAACTCAATTCTGATACTATCTACCTGGACATAGTATCAGAGCCCACATGTTAAAGGCTCAGTCCTAAAGACTGCCTCCCACACACACTTCAGACACCGATCAAAAGTCCAGATTATCACTTGTGCTTCTGACTACCTGACTATAGATTGGAGATTTCAATGACCCTCTTTTTGGGTTTGATTAATTTGCTACAGTGGCTCACAGAACTCAGAGAAACATGTTACTTACTAGATTACTGGTTCACCATAAAAAGATATAACACTGGAATAGCCAGATGGAAGAGATATCTAAAGCTAGGCGTGGGAAAAAGGCACAGAGCCGCCATGACTTCTAGCATGCCATTATCCCGAAATTTCCATGTGCTCACCCACCAGGAAGTTTTCTAAACCTCGCCCTTTGTTTTTTTTTATAGAAACTTCAGTAAGTAGGCATAATTTATTAAATCAGTGGTATTTGGTGATTGAATTCAATCTCCAACACCTCGGTGTTGGAGGTTTCCTGGGTGGAATGAAAGTTCCAACCCTCCAATCACATGGTTGGCTCCCCTGGCAACTAGTCCCTTTCCTTAGGTTATCTAGGGATTTTCCAAAGGTCATCTCATTAACATAACAAAAAATACCTTTGCAGTTCTCATCACTGGAAACTCTGAGGGTTTTAGGAGCTTTGGACCAGAACCAGGGACAAGACTGAATATATATTCTTAATTACAAATCATAATATCACAGTCTATCCCCTGGCCTTTAATACCAAAATAATCACAAAAATAAAAAAATACTGTCACATTGCTAGTCTCCCATTCAGTCATTAATAACTATCCAGTCCATCATCCTATTGTATGAGAATGTCTCCCAGAATGAGGCCACTCCAATTTGTAGGCTTCCATTTGATCTTGTTACATTCCGAAAATAAGGGTGATGTCAGCGATATATGATTTCACTCTTTTCAGGCAAATAGTATAATTGGCAATATCACTTTGTAAGAAAAAACTCATGAGGTGATGTGGGGAAGAAAGAATACCAGCATCTTCCTCTATCCCCTCTTGCCTCAATCCACCAGAAAAACAGAAATCTGTTTAGTGGGGACACTCCTTTAGCCCCATTCATGTTCATGTTGAGTATGAGCACATACCCTTAAAGGCATGTAAGCCAGGCTGCATTTCTTTATCTCCCCCATTTTAGGCAACCAATGTTTTAATATCCCATTTCAATTCTCTACCAAACTATTATTCTGAGGAGGACATTATGGGCTGTAAAGTATGTTCCTTGGTCTGAAGAAATGGAGATCGGCCATCCAGACTGATTCAGTGTCTTCCCTTCTGGTTGTCTTTTACAATACATTCTGAGCATGCGCCTGGTTGCATGCACCACCAGGTAAGGAAATCCCAGTCCAGACTCAGTGTCTCGTCCTGCCAGGCCCTATTCGTAACCCTTCAGTGTTATTAACCACAGTCTGACTGGCTGGCCAGCCATGTTCAGGGCCTTCTCACCAAGGAATCTGCCACATAGCAGTCTCTGGCAGTTTCTCTGCCATCAGCTGGCATACAGAACAATTCTTACTGGCACTTTGTGGCTCAGAAGGTGCAAGAAGAATGGATCTGGATTCATTGCTGCAGAACCCCCATATGCACTCATTTCATGGGCCTAGGTGGCCCACTCAAGGAAGCCCATGGAGATATCTGCTTGCTGATTCCCACCACCTTCCAAACCAAAGTTCTTCTGATGGTGTTGACTTGTCCTTATTGTTACCGTACCATGCTTGGACCAACCAATGGTACCAATGAGACTGGACCCAAGATCTACAGACACAGGTACGGCATTATTGGCACAACAGTGCAAGCTGAAGGGAGATACAGTTACAACAAGAATGTCAGACTAGCATTCCTAAAAATAGCCAGGGAAGGTTTTAAAGGGCCTGAAAGGGTCAAGGAGTGATGCCTAAGCATGTTGGGGTGGGGAAATACAGGGGATTGGGCATGAAGGCACAGTTGACAGAACAGCCTTCCTCACATATCATGTTTTTCATGCCTGTTGAGTCTTCACCTGTGGGCATGATTTTTAGCATTATAATGAGGGAAGAAGTTGGTGAAAGGTGAAGTTTGGTGGGCATCTTGTCTCAGAAGAGCCTGAACTGTCTGGGCTTACTCCTTGGTTCCTGCTTTGCTTTGCAAGAAAAGCAGTAATAAGCAGCAAGAAGAGCCCAGGGTGCATAGCGGCTGCTTCCCAAGCTTCCCGACTGTCTCACTGCTTCAGTGCACCCTCATATTCCCACAGTGATTTCCAAAGGACTGTGTTCCATATGGGCATCCCTTCAGTAGGCCTGGTTTCCATTGTCCTTCTGCCTGACCATGTGTCCAGGTTATTGGCCACTGCCCATGAATCTATAAAAGCCAAACATAGAAGCTTTTACCACTGTTCACTTCTTCCATCACTGCTAGGAAAGCAGCACATGAGGCTGATCTGTGTTTACCTTTCTCTCTCAGAAGGTGGCCTTCCAAACAAGATGTTGTCCATTCACCTCAGAACTACTCTCCACAGAGCAGCTCTTTGTTGGTTGGTCAATGACTTTTCATAGGACACAGCCCAAGTAACAATAGAATTCAACCTTTCCTCCCAGAGTTCCAAAGTCAGTCCTAGGGGAAAAGAGGCTCCCTGCTTGTGGGAATCTCCTGACTGCATTTTCTTAGTAATGATATCTGGTACGAAGAATTTCCATAGCATTATGGAACTCTCCTGGACACTATTTGCCCTTTAGAACATTTCTCTGACATCATCCTAGATGGTATTTCATGCTTTAAGGTCACTTTAGCCTTCAGTCATTGGAGGACCTTTAATTAATGTCCAATAGCAAGGTAGTAAATGCCCCTCAGATGGACACCTTCAAGTCCAAAGCTTCAGTAATCACCACTGGGAGGTGTTCACAGACTTTAGCCCCCAGCTCCAGCCTGCTCTTCACTTAGGGCTATTTTTTATCGGAATGCAAACTTTCTTGTTCATGTCTCCAGGACTTTATTTTTCTTTCCTATTTTCTATTTTCTGTTGCCCAAATTGGATAAATTCAGTTGATTTGTCCTCAAGTTCACAGATCCTATCCTCTGCTATCTCCACTCTACTATTCAGCCCATCCATCAAGTTTGATCCCATTTATTGGTGTTTTCAGTTCTATACTTTTCATTTAGTTATTTTTTAAAATAGGTAAATTCAGTATCTTTGATGAAACTTTTCTGTTTGTTTCCAGAGAGTTTTCAAATATTGAAGTATTTTTATGGCATTTGTTTTAAATTCTTTGTCAGAGAATTCTGACATCTGATTATCTCAATGTTGTCATTCAACATTGAATGAGATTGACTTTTTTCATTCAAGTTGTGATTTTCCTCTTTCTTGACGTGATGAGTGATTGTATCCTAGACAATTTAAATTTTTTCTTTTTTCTTTTCTTTTTTTTTTTTTTTTTTTTGGCAGATTGTCCCCTTGTTGAGATGTAGTTCTATAGTTCTAGGAGGTGATATGCAAGTGAATTCGGCTTCACTCTGGGCCCCATCAACATCACCACAGTAAACATAGAGCACTGGCTCACACTGCCTGGTTGAAGATGGAGGAATGCAAGCTCAACTTCTCCCGAGGCCCCTGTGATACCTTATTTATCCAGCAAAAGTGAGCACCTACTTGGCCTGCATGTTGTTTCTCAGTGGGAATATATGCCCAGCTCCCCAGTGGGCCCCATGATATCAGGGAGAGGGAAGCTGAGGACTGGCTCAAAACCACTTTTTTTGCTACAGGATTGAGGCAGAAGCACAGTTCCCCCCCAGGGACGAAGAGGTGGGGCAGTGGAGTTCCAATCTCATGCTCCCCTGTTCCCCTTATTGATGTCAAGTTGGTGAGCAAGTTGAGCTGCACACCGAGCACTGTTGACAGTGCCTGGAAATGAGCTGAGAGGTGAGTATATCACTGTTCAGTTTCCCTGCTGCCTGATGAGGGATGCTCACAGCTGGATCCTCCTGACATTGCCCTGGTGGAAGAATCAAAGCACTGCCTGCTTCTGCGGGGAGGGGACTTCTGTGGGGAGAGTGCTGTCTGCATAGGAGGGTGGGAAAGTGGGGTGGAAGGTCAGCACCCCTCCCAACCCTGCTGAAACCATGGGGCATGGGAGGGTTCTGTTGGTATTTGGCTCAGGTCTGGAAGATATTGTCCAAGAAGTTTTATTTTTTCAATCCTAGTGCTGACAGAAGCAGACTTTCCTTGGAGCTTTTTTTGCCTGTGCCTATGCGTGGTTCAATTGGAGATTCTGCAGCCCCCTGTCCAAGATGTATGAGAGGCAAAAAGAAAATGCAGGGAACTCTGCACTGGGTGAATTCTCAAGTCCTGAGCTCCCAGGCAGTCTGTCTTCTTTCTACCTCTTAGATTCCATCTATGATTTTTTGTTGTGTTATATCAGCATTTTATTATTTTTAAGAGGGAAGACTGGGAAGTATAAGGCCACTCAATCTCAATCTATGCTAGAGTTGGATTCTAAGATGCATTTTTATTTTAAAGATTTATTTATTTAACAGAGAGAGAGAGATCACAAGTAGGGAGAGAGGCAGGCAGAGAGAGAGGGGGAAGCAGGCTCCCTGCTGAGCAGAGAGTCAGATGTCAGGCTCGATCCCAGGACCCTGAGATCATGACCTGAGACGAAGGCAGAGGGTTAACCCACGGAGCCACCCAGGCGCCCCTAAGATGCATTTTTAAAAACTCTTTTGTGAATAGCAAGAGCTCAGGGCTTGAAGCAATTAGGCTACAAATTTCATTTAAATCTAAAACTTTTCAGATTTCCCCCCTTTATACTTTGATTGACTTAAAGTGAGCAGGATGATGCACTATTTGTTAATAATCTCAGTGATGCTCTCAGGGATGCTCCAGGAAGGAGTCGTCCCACACAGTTTAGGCCCTCGACAAGAGGATTATAGTCCTGAAGTCAACTATAGGTAGATAATGTAGGATTCGATTTATGTAAAGCACAAACACAGGTAGAACTAATCTATGCCGACAGAATTTGGAGTGGTGGTGAGTGCTGTGGGAGTCTGTAGTGACTGTCGGAGCTCAAGGGGATTTCTGGGACACTGGGTATGTTCTGTTTCTTGACCTGGGTCCTGGTGACATTACACTCTAATAGAAAGAATAGTTCATCAGAGGGAGTCAGTAAACAAGAAAGAAATAGAATCTTAAGAAAATGACCTCATCTTTCCTGGAAACGGTGACTGTTGTTTTTGTTTGCAGATTGAAATTGCACTGAACTCCTTAACTCAGTATTTAGAGAATAAAATAACTCCTATTTTAGATTCCCTCACCCCCTCCCCCAAATCCTATTTTGAATAAATTTTTAAAAATCAAATGGTAGCTGTAGGTGCTAATTTGTAGCTCTAAATGCCTTTTATAAAACATGTTCTTCATCATTAAAAAAAAAATCAAAGAAATTATAATCCATCTTTAGTATTTTGTCCTCTACTTGGGGGAAAAAAAAAAACTATCAAGGATAAAAAAGGGGGAAGTTGTTTGCTTTTCTTTTCTTTCTTTTTTTTTTTTTTTTGCCCCGACACTACCATTATAACATATTTATAACATAGCACAATTTCTTTCCTGAAAATAGGGAAAATGCAAATATGCCAGGATGCCAGAAATTCAAAATCATGAAAATATGACTACAATATGACCTTGGCAGAAGGCGGTAAAGAAAGGCAAACATGAGAAGGCACCATCCTGCTCTCAGGATTACAGCAATAATTTAGCAGTCAATGTTTTATCATATAGCCAAGTTTCCCAATATAAATTATTCTAGCTCCAATGCTGCTGTTTATTATGCAATTGCTTCTAAAATAGAGCACATTCTTATGCTAAGTAAGTATGCATACCCTGGTGCTGAATATCATTTCTTATTCTGAGACTAGAATATTAAAAATAAATATTTGCAGCCTCTGTGATAATAAAAGTAACACAACATGAACTCCAATGACAATGTAAGGCAAAAGAAGAAAAACATTTAAGTGTTGAACTTACAAAAAAAAGAAGAAAACCACAAGCAACTGTCAGACTTTTTAGAACCCATTGGCTTGAAATAAATTATTTACTGATTAGGAATTTTGTTGTTGTTCTTTAAAATGGATAGTTTCTGATTAGATCAGCAAATCTATCTTTTCTGATTAGATAAATCCCATAGTATATAAAAGCATAGAAGTTTATTAGTTAATTTTCAACTGATGCAAATAAATGTCCTTCACACAAAGCAGACAAATAAAATCACCAATAAAATCATGGCTTAATTATTTCCTTAATAGCAACTTGGAATCAATACATCAGCTGAATACCCTCCCCAAGACTTAATTTCCACCACATTGACTGGCTTTTATGTGGTTTCCAACAATCAGAACAGAGAGGAAGAGGAGGAAAGAGAATACATTTCATACACATTATAATGACAGCTTTAAAAAATTACAGATTTAATGTTTCAAGGGGAGCAAAGCAAGGAAAAGGCAACTGAATAAAAAACACAAGTCCTGGTGTGTTTCCTTTCTCTGCACTTACTTCCCCTGCTAAGAAAAACAGAATCAATCATCTTCGCACACCTGGACTCCAGCTTCACCTCCAAGGAAAATAAAGCAGCTGAGCAGTAGTCCATGAATCTGGACTCTTGAATTATCTTCCTGATTTGGTCACCAATTGACTATATGACCTCAGAAAGCTTACTTCCCTTGCCTATCTTCCCATCTCTTTCTCACCTTCAAAATAGAGAGAATTATTATACATTTCTTTTAGGAAAGTGTAGCCTGACAGTGTTATGTAGGTAGTTTTAGAAACAGGTACACTTTTGTGTAACTGGGCAATCACTAAATTATTCTTCATAGAAGAGGGGCATCCCATTAAGCTGTTTATCGTGTATATTTCTCCAAAATGAATCATATTTTTTTATTGACTTTCCTGATACAATTAAAGTTGTGCTCCTGAAGAAAAGAGTACATTTCCCAGAGACAGCATTCACAGTCAGATTCTACTTAATGTTTATTTGATTTGTTAAGCACTGAAAATATGTCTGACAGTATGTTGGAAATGTTCACATGCTTCATGAAATTTAATCCTACAACAACCAGCTACAGATTTTATTTTACTTTCCCACAACAATACTGTTGTTACTTCTTTTACATTTTTTCCAAACAAGGATTTTGAGGTTCAATGTTGTTAAGTAACTTGGGGAGGTGATGAACTCCAATGACAGTTTGCGGACTTAAAAAAATATATATATATAAAATATTAAATATATCATATATTAAATACATAATTAGTATATAAATTAATATATCATAATTGATATATAATTATATATTATTTATATTATTTTATATTTTATACTATATATTAATATATAATATACTATAAATATCATAATAATATATAATAATATATAATATGCTATATATTGTTATATAATATACTATATATTATACTATATATTGATAAATAATATTATTTATTAAATATATATAAAATATATAGACATATATCCTCATTTATTGCATTAAATTCCTCATAGCACTTCATTTCCAAAATCTGCCTTTCTGTAATCCAGAAGAAAAAGGATTCCAAAAAGTTTTTCTTTGTGCTTCATTTTGAAAAGTACAATAAAGAACATTAGGATTAATAAGATTTCATTAATATGCTGAACAGAAAGTGCATACAAACCACCTGGCTGTCAACTCCGCCATGGGATTTGCAGCCCCCATAACATACCCCCTGGACAGGACGATGCCAAGAACTCTCAGTGGAGGCACAGTGGCCAGGACCCCAGGCCAGGCAGCTCTGTGCAAGGAGGTCCTCGTGACCCCTGCTGGGCCGCTGGCCCGAATTGCTCGCTGGAAACTGGGCTCCTTCCAGCATGTTTTCTATGTGGTGAACTATTACTGAGGAGGGAGTCCACCTCACAGCAATCTCAGAATCCCTGCCCTCAGCCTGCAGCTCTGCCAGGCAACAGTTTTATCTCTGCAGCCTTTCTTTGCCTACGTGTGGCATGCGTGGGGCTGACCTAGCCGGCATCCCTTAAAACCTCTCTTCTGGACCACAGAAATAGTCTCTGTCTAAGCACCTAATGACCTAATAATTGCTGCCGCAGAATTCACCTCATTTTATGTAGTCACAATTTCTTGAAGATCTGTGCATGGTATAAGCATTTCTTCATTTATACAGCTTATTTTTGGAGGAATTGTATATGCCAGGCACTGTATTAGATACTGGAAATAAAACATAATCCCACTAGTAACAGCCTAAGTAGACAGATAGAAATACCCACAGTCAAAATGATGCTGGTTAAGTCCCATAACAGAAGCAGGTGTAAAAATTTGTCAGTGTACAGAGAGCACTCCATTAGGCCTGCATGGGTCAACCAGAGAGGCTCTGCGGAAGTGCTTTGAGGTTCCAGCAAAATGAATGCTCACATTGCTCTGAAAATCTCTATGTTCAAAATATTAGACTCCGCAAAATTAATTAATGCTGTTTATCAAGTTACAACTTTGTATTAAACAATGAAATGCTCCAGAAGAGCTAATCAAAATAATGCCAGGTAAAGTGCCACTTTGAACACACTTCTATATATGCCTCCACTTTCTTATTGCTAGCTTATTCCTCTCCTTAACAATAAATGACTGAGGCCTAGCTGACCCCACCAAGATTTCTTTGAATGATAAAATCCCCTTAAGTGTCTATGTAGGAGTATCTGCAGGTACCTGGCTGTCTCAGTCGGTGGAGGAGCAAGCATCTGCCTCTTGATTTCCGGGTCTTGAGTTCAAGCCCCACGTTGGGCATGGAGCCTACCTACCAAAAAAAAAAAAAAAAGAATATCTGACACTTCATATCAATCAACATTAAATAAATTACAAATGTCATCAAAACATCCTTATAATGATATTTAACCTACAATCAAATTTAATAAGCTTCATTTATTTACAATAAGATAAAATGTTTACAGGCTGTAATTTGTCGGAGTTGCTAACCTACCCTGAGTTCCTTTTGTACCTAGTCTACTTCCCAAGTCTTGCAAGCTTTCAAAATACCATTCTTGGTTGCTTTCTCCCCAGGTTTCTTTAAAGCCTAAATACTGACGACCTTCAGAGCAATAGGAAAATAGGTGAAGAGGTACCAGGAGAGAAGAATTAGGTATTTTAACTTGGAGGCTCCCATTTATAAGAGCAAAGACGGCCCTTTGATTTTGGGGGCTCTCCAGCTTTTAGCCCAGAGAAACCTCTTTACAGGAAATCAGAGCCCACTAGAGTCAGGGAGCCATGAAGGAAGTCACGACAGGCTGGATATAAAATCTAGCATTTTGACTTTCGAGTTCTTTTAGGCCGATTTTCTTAGCCATTTCAAGAAAGAGCTTGAGCAGACTGCTGATCAGATGCCTTAAGGGCATCACAGGACCCTGGTGGGCAAAGCAAAAGAGGAACCAAGGATGAAACATTTTGTGTTGGAAGCTTGATGTTTCTGATAGGATGTTGTGGTCACAGTAGTGCCCCTTTGCTCCTCCTGGATAAACAGCTGTGAGAAAAATGAGGACTGAATCCCAAAGTGTATTCAGTGTCTCATATTTATAGCACAGTGAAGTGTTCAGATTCAAGGACTGTTTTCATAAAATCTATACGTCTGGGAAAGTTTCTGGTGCATCCAGGGGAAATTAGCTGCAGGCAAGTAGCTCTGGTGATTCCTGAGATCACAGTGGCACTTTGATTAGCAGTGGTCCTAAGAAAGCTTGCAGGCTGGTTTGGTTCTTATACAAAAGTATTACCTGGTACGGTAGGAAAATCTAAGCATTCAAATAATAGAAGTAAAGAGACTTAAGAATTTTGTTTGATTTATGAAAGAATCAAGCTGAATTTTTAGCTGATTCTATGAAATCTGCTTGTAAAAGAACTAAGTAGAAGGAGCAGAAGAAAGATAAAGATAAAGACTGTCTTCCCCTCCCAGAGCTAAGGTGAGGGCCCAGTGCATCATGGGCCCTCGGGGCACAGGTGTTGCCTGGGGAGGAGATGGAGGGATGGGGGATGGGGAGAGGAAGGGAAGTGACATCGGGGACAGATAGGGAAGGCAAAGGATAAGGCAGGAGATGGGTCAGGCAGTGCATAGGACTATAGAATAAAGAAACAAGGAAGGAAAAAAAAACATGTAAATGGACTGAAGAGGAATTTATGGGAAGGGAATTTATCATATATATGATGAAAACATCATATATAAATCAGTGAGGAAAAGATAACAGACCATAGAGTATCTTAATAACACAGCATGGAAGTGGAGATTCTTGCAGCAAAACCAGGAAAGCAAGTACAGGAATATAATTAATATAATTAACTTCCTGGATCATGAAGAGGGCCACTGATAGGAAGTATGAAATATGAATTTGAGCCAACAGCTACTTTCTGTCCCCCCACTCCCACAAAAGGTTACAATAAGGTAACACCTTTTTTTTCTGTATCAACCAACCAGTATCATTATTCCATGTAAGATTATAATCTCGTTCTCTGTGCCATCCCAGATCCTGGAGTGAAAGTTGGAAGATAAACAAACAAAAATCCCTGTTTGTGTGTAAACTAATCTGGACTAGTGAACTAGTCCGCCCACAGCAGTGGAATAGGGAAGGGAGTCCACGCTCGTCCCCTGGTGCAAGATGACCAGGTGGATATTGAGTGGCATGGGCAGTAAGGGTTTAGTGGCTGAGAAGTTTGTCCAGGTTTCCAGAGCTCAGATTTGCAGATTTGCAGGGGGCCAGTGCCAAAACTAAATGTTGTAAGGGAGTGGGGGCTCTAGCTTCATTTCTCTGAAGAGGTAGGGATGTGTTCTGAGGCAGTCCCTCCCACTCTGAGCCTCAGTTTGCTTATCTTGAAATTGAGAGGGTTGCCTTATGTTATCTTGAAGATCCTTTCCTGTTTTAAACCTCTAAAGTTAATTTGCTTCTTTATATCTATTTAATAACCCCTAATGTGTCTCCTTAAAAGACTATCTCTAATCTCAATTGAATCTCAATTCAATTAAAGTTAGTCTTTAACCATCTACTAAATGTAAAGGCACAATAGTAAGGAATGTGATTTTGTTGTTCTTAATGAACTCATACCATCGCCTGATGTCTGTGTGTTTATGTGTTGTTCCTGTTAACAGGATTTCTGCTATTTGCAGTCATCTTTCAGAAGTATTTGTTACATATTCTACTTTTTGGTGATGTTGAGCATAATAAACTGTTTTCTTTTACATGCTAATAGTATATGTTTCGACTTCTTCAGAGATGCTTATTTAATCTACATTAATGCCAAAAGAAGGCAGTGCATCAAAAAGCATTTGTTTAGAAATTATGTATTATCAGATAAATTGTGTTAAAGTTAGCCAGGGTAAAACAGAATGGAGCAAGGGTCTCAGCCACTAAGAGCTTACTGCCAATGTCAGAGCCCGAGGAGCTATCTGCCTTACTGCAGGCATTAACTAGGACAGCTTTGGCAGAGAATTAGGGCACAATCTATTCCAATTCCTAGAGTAAAACATAGTAATTAGGTTTTTACATATGTTTTCAGTTATGCTTATGCACTTACAAGCATTTGCCCAAAGAACCTTTTATATATACTATTCTACATTTTTGCTTTTTTTTCCCATAATAATATCACCTGGTGATGCTTCCAATCTGAAATATCTATTTTTCCAATATATATATTTATCACATATATTTCTTTTTTTATCACATATATTTCAAGAACTGCAAATATATGCTCACATTCCTTTATTTCAAATCCTAGAGTCATACATATTTCAGTATTCATAATTTTTTTCAGATTTTAGAAGGATAATATTTTATATAATGAAACTCCCAGAAGGGTCTGGGGAGGAACCTCTTATTCAAACATACTGGTATTTCTGCAATGTAACAAAGGAATATTTACAAGAACCGGAATGAAGAGACTCTCCATAACACAAAGCAGATTTCTCCATCAAGCAAATTTGCTGCAAATTCTTTCTAAAACTTCAGCATTCCAGAGGTTTTGCATTTTTGAAGTTCTGGTAAGGTATTGTAGATAGGCATCTCGCTACATAGAGTCACATGATTTATTATCCATTTTCCCGTGGATGGAAACTTAGGTTATTATGGATTTTTTTGTTATTAAAAACAATAGAGCAATGAACATTTTTTGGCAATTCATCTTTGGAAAAATACAAGAGCATATCCTTATGATGAATTCCCAGAAGTAGAATTGGTATGTCGAATGAAGGGTCAGTTGGCACGTGATTTTACATTTTGACAAATAATTGCCAAAGAACCTTCCAAAGAAGTTTGCACCAGTTTATTGTTCTCACTTACCAGTAAGTATCTGAGTTTCTGTTTCCCCATACTTCTCCTGTATTAGGTTCCTAAGCTGGCTATCACAAAGTGCCATAAACTGGGTGGCTTACATATCACAAATTTATTGTCTCGCAGTTTTGGAGGGTAGAAGTCTGAAATCAAAGTGTTGGTAGGGTTGGTTCCTTCTGAGGGCTTTGAGAGGAGGTCTCTTCCAAGCCTCTCTCCCAGCGTGTGATAGCCTGAGACATTCCTTGATTTGAACATAGCTGTCTTCTCCCTCGGTTTGTAGATGACTCTCTTCTCCCTGTGTCTTTACATCTCTCTGTACATGTCAATCTCTTTGTCCAAATTTCCTCTTGCTTGAGGACGCCAGTCCCACTGGATTAGGGCCCACCCTCATGACCTCATCTTACCTTGAGCCTCTGCAAGGACTTTTATTTCCACAGAAGGTCACAGTCACAAGTATCGGGGATTAGAGCCTCATCATGTTTTAAGGGGCTCAATTCAATCCATAGCATCTCCCAACATTGACTATTATTAAAGTTTTCCAATATGAAAAGTAAAAATATTGCCTTACAATTTCTATTTGTATTTCTTTAAATTAGATTTGAGTATTTTTTAAAACTTTTTGTTTTGAAATGAATATAGACTCACAACAAAAGTAGTACTAGAGTTCCATACCTAGCTTTCTTCAAAAATGACATTGCCTATAACTGCAGTATGGTGTCAAAACCAGGAAATTGATACTGATATGATGCTTTCACCCCACTCCAGATTTTATACAGTTTTCATCAGATTTCACATGCACGTTACATGTGGATGGTGAGTGCAGGTAGTCATTCTCTGCAGTTTCATCCTCTGTGTAGATCTCATGTACAGATCTGTATAATCACCCCTGTGACAGGGGCACAGAAGCACAAAGGGAACTCCCTCATACTACCCCTTTGGTCCCGTCCGCTACCCTACCCCCTTTGCTGTTCTCCAGAAATCATGAAGCTACTCTTTGTCTCTCTAGCTCTGACAGTTCAAAAAGGTTCTAGAATGCTGTCATACAGCACATACCTTTAGAGATCAGCTCTTTTCCCTCAGTGTAAGGAATGCCCTTATGCTGTAGGACACAGTGTCCATGATACACACACCAACCATTTGCCCTCTTTTATTGCCGAATAATTGTTTTTGACATTATTAGTTACTTATGTTTTTTGTATGAATTACCTGCTTAAAAGAAAGTATTGTTTCCAATTTTTATTACTGTCTTTATCTTGCCTTATTATTTTTTTTTCCAATTTGAATTTTCTTTATCATATCAAACTTATCAATCATTTACTTTTTGGGTCCTTGATTTTTTTCTTAACTCATAGAAAAGACACTCAAAACTTAAAATGTTAAGTTAAATCTCAAATCTGTCTGGAATTATTCTGTGTATATTTAAGGAGTGAGGTAGGGATCCATATATTCTGTGGGTCTTAAATATTTATTTCTTCTAGCTGATGCTTTGCAAACATTTGATTCAACTTCAGAATATATACATGCATTTTAGCGTTTGCACAACCGGTACACCTGCTTGGCAAGGATGTGGCTTGTGAGCCCTGGGTTACTTATGACACAAAACTCACTTGGCTGCTAAAAATAATCTGTTGTTTGATAGGAAAATTGTCCAGGATTCCAGATCTAGGTGAAAAATGGGGGTATGGGCAGGCATAGCAAGACTTTAGGAAAATGTAGAAGGTGTTAACATTCAAAATACAATGTGTAGTTTTTCTAGATGATGCCGGTTAAGTGGGTTTGAGGAATTCATATTACGGACAACTAAAAGAGTTTTGATTAAGATAGTTGTGTACGAATGGATCTCTAGTTGAGGGGTGAAGACTTACAAAAATCTGTTACTACCATTGAACAGAGAATTTACAATTTAAGCTATATTGATCATAAGCCAATAGCATAAAAAAATAAACATAGACCTTATCAACGTTTCTCCACTGCACCCTTTAATGGTTCTGCTTGCTTCCCGATAACAACATATAGTCCTCTTTAAATCAGACTCAAGCCTTAGTTCCTACTTTAATCATTCTCCAGAGGCCCATCCAGATTCCTGCACTTCCAACTCCATGATGCTCCATAGGTCTGTCATGTCTGTTTCTGACTTGTCATTTTGTTGATTAGAAGTTTAAAAGCTTGGGTTCTGCCCTTCAGAGATTTGATTTTACCACTTCCTTGGCCTCGAACAAATGGCTAAAAGTATCTAATCTTCAATTTTCATCATCAAAATAGTGTGGGAAATAATAGTACCTAGTATTGTTGTACTATTTAAATGATAGTGGATTAAGGTGTCTGGCTCATAGTAAGTTTTTAATGACTATTAGCTATTTTTATTGCTATGACTTTATTCTTTAGGCATGTAGCACACAGCCCACATGTTACAGTATCTAAATAAATAGTTGTTGTATTAATAAGCAAATACATCCTTAGCTTTGAAAAATTGTTCAGTGCATATTCTTCTCTACTGCATAGGAAATTCCTTGTTTTATGGAGGCAGGGCAATAATGGTCAAGACAGTTGGGGGACTATGAAGCCAGTCAAACAGGTTTTAAGGTTGGCTATGCTATTTTTTTTTTATGGGACATGGGCAAATCACCTACTTTGTGGGAGCCTCCATTTCATCACAAGTATTTGGTGACACTGAAAGCACATACTCTTAGGGTTGTTAGAGGATTAAATACGATGATCTAATTAAGTTAATTGCATGAACTAATAACCTCCCTCTCCTCCTTCCTTTAGTGTTGCCCCGCCCACACTGGCATAGTAATCCCTAGGTAAGTAGATATTATTAATATTCTTTTAAATATTGCTTTTTGATCTGCAAATAGCAAGAAGACAAAAAGATAAAATCCTAAGGCAAGCTCAGTTTGTCTATGAGTGTCTTCTGTATGTGCCTAATGTCTGTTGCCAAAACTCTCTATCTTGCTTTGCCTATAATGAAAAATAGAATTGCAGAACTGCCACCAACAATCCCTGAAAAGACCAACTTCTTTTCATTGCTCTCAAAGTTACTGACTACTACTTTTCATTGAAGGGCTTTCAGAAAAACTGTGCTCCTACCTCTCCACCTTGCTTCTTTCCAGCCACACAAGTCACACCAAAGTGTCAACCGTTCCAGTCTTGGTGACAACACTCACCCCTATGCTAAGTGCTTCATTTGGGCTTTCTTATGCAGAGAATCACCTAGCCCAGTATTCCTGGTGCATCAATTGCATAAAAAGGTCAGGACGCATGAGCTATCCATTCGAACCCACAAAGTACCCTGAATTCCTTTGACGAAGGAATATTCAATGTAGCCCATCATCAATTAAGTGTGCAAGTTCCTGTGGAAAGTGCATTACAGGCATTAGAGCTGGGCAATACTGAGAAAAATAGCTCATACCATCTTTCAAAGACTCCAGCCACGTGCTTCATTTTCAAAAGAGTTACTACTGAACAAGTGATTGTGCTTGATGAAATAAGATTAGTCCCTAGCAATTTACTTCCATTTGTATGATACTACATTTCTTACAATTTCAAACCTCACTGGCATTAAAGTGGATAAACTTCATCAGCAAGCAGTCTATGAGATCTTGGTGACCAAAACCTAGCCTATTTTTCAGCTCAGTGAGCAGACAGTGAAGATAATGATGAGGTCAATGGGGATGTTCATCGGTTTCTTTTAAGAAGCACAAGATTCTCGAGAAAATCTGGCGAGGGCAGTTCAATTTTCATGAATGCCTAACCCAGTGTAGCCAAATTAACCAACAGAGATAATCTGGAGATTTATTAAATTTATTGGATTGATTAATCCAATGCAACATTGGAAAATTAAAATGAAAGCATTTCACAAAACTTTGTTTAAATTTTACATTTATTCATGGAAGTTTGTATAGCTGTGAAGACAGGAAATTTAATGTAGTCATTAAGAACATGAACTTTAAAGTCAGATTGCTTAGGTTTGAAATCCTACTCTGCTGGTTTCTGGCTGTGTGGTTTATCCCTTGTGCGTCCGTTTCAGAGTCTGTTAGATGAAGATAATAGTGATGTTTCTTAGTGATGTTGAGATATTAACTCTATGTAAGGTATCTAGTATAGTAACTGGCACTTGGTGGAGGGCTCAATACATGTTAGCCATTATTATTTCAAATTAAGAATTTAATAGCCAAGGCCTGATCATTATGAAACACGAGGTTATTAGGTATTCATTGTTGAGGCCGTCACACACCGCCCACGTGATGTTAACCGAGGTTATAGACTCTGCAGGTCAGCCTCAGGCATCCTAAAAACAGATTTTAATGGAATTATCAAATATAAAGGAACATAGGAAATCTCTCCACTTAGGAAATCACTGTGCATGTTAATCAAGAGACATCTTCCATGTCTCTCACGGTCTCCCATTAGTCAATTCATGTCCCTCCTCAGGGAAAGTAAATTAGAGCAAGAGAACTGCAGGCAATTTTTCAAACTTGTCCTTTATTCCTATTGTAGATAGTGACATCCATTGAATGTGAGCATTCTGGAAGAAATCCATGCATTCAGTGCCGATTGGGTTTGGTGTGAATACCTCCTAAAAGCTTTTCTCTGTGCTCACTTACTTTGTGTATCTTCCCATTGTCATCCCTTGTGTCTGGCCTGCCTGCATTAACATAAAATGATGGTCTTTCTTAACTCTAAACTAAACTTCCAGGCTCATTACTATGTATGAGATCTGATTTTACTCCAATTTAGCATTAATAGTCTAATTTGTAGACTCCCCAACTGAACAGCAACATTTTAAACGACCATTTTCTTTGCAATGTGCCATTCCTTCTATTTTCATGTATATGCCAACATCAACTACCAACTGGTAACAAAGGGACTTAATCCTTTATCTATACCCCGAAGAAGCCTGGAATGGCCTGAGTGAGCCTTGGCCAAGTCTCAGCAATTCGCCTTTGGAGACCACTGTCTCTCATTTAAAGGCTATTTAACTGCCCTCTGAGCTCATTCCATAGGCTTCCAGGAAGCAGTAGAAAATAGGGCTACAAGTGACCTTGAAAATGACCAGATAATGTGAGATTGTTGCCAATATTTTCTTTCACTTCTGAGAAAACAGCCCTGCTGTCTATGTGGATAACGCAGGAGATGAGGTGTAGCTTAATTATTGTATGAAAGCCAGTCAGCTCAGTGCCTAGTTTCTGTTCCCAGAATATCTTTTAGAGCCAGTTAGGGTTTAGGGCAAAGAATGGGAAGAGAGAGCATTTCACGCGGTGCAGTTTTCAACATTACTCTTTATTTTTGTCATTCCGGATGGAAGAGCTTCCTGATTCAATGTCTGCCATCAGTCTTTTCTGTAAAATGAAATATCGCATGGAAGGCGTGAAACATTCTTTTTTCTTTTCTTTTTAAATCAAAAGTAAAGAGCTAAAAGCAACTAAACGCTGTTAGGACACAGAATGGTTTCCGAAGAACTCAGCTTGCGGGTTTGAAGCTGGGACCTGTCATCGCAGTGGAGACTTTTGAACAGAATCTCTTTGCCATGTATTTTAATTGAACATTTTGGAAACAATGTCAAGAAGCAAAAATAAAAGTGAAAGCAAAAGCAAACTGAAGTACTGTGTAACTCCCTGGCAAAGTATTCTAGTTTTGAGGTTGTTAAAGCAGCTTCCTTAGTGTTACCCTCCCCTCAAATCCTCTGTCTCATCAAAAGAGAAAACAAAACTAAACAGAAAACAAGAGAGCCAGATAAAGAGCTCCCAGGGCCTGCAGCAAACACCTAAGTCTTCATTTTTTTTTTTTTCAATCCGCCTCCCCAACTCTTCAGCTGCTGAATCTCCTTCTTCAGAACCAGCAGCGTTATTCATTTATTCTTTTATATTCCATGTACAGGGGACTTTATTCATGTTCCCTTCTGTCCCTGGAACAAAGTATTTTATTCCTATTCTCCTAACAACAGCACATCTGCTTTCGGGCTAGCCAGAGACAAAAAAGATGACTTCTACCTTCTGAATTTCATAAATGATGAAACACAGAATTCATTTACGCGGATAAGTGAGACTCAAGAAGAGAGAAGAGCTTCAAGGGGAGAAAGGAAAAGTGACACAGTGGTGTTGGCAGTGGGGCCATCATTTGCTTTTGCGCTATGTCCCTCCAGCAGGACAACCTACACCCCTGGGGCTCCTGCTGGGCTCCTGCCTGGAGCAGTGTGGGATCTTGGTTCGAACCCTGCATAGGGGAGCTTGTCACAAGATCTTTGCATGACAGGCAAATGCAAGGAATACGAGCAGGAGACTGTCACAGGCATTTGCCATCTTACTAATCTTTAGCATCAGAGATGGATGAAGAGGCCTGCTGCAGTCTGATAGGATTCTGAGCACAGTTAATGCCTCCTGATTAGATAAGACATCCTTTAACTAGAGGGCCACCTTGAAAGGAGAAGGGAGGCCATATTCTTGGCAGCTTGGAGCACTCTCAAAGGAGCATCTCCACGAATCGGGGCAGGACGCAGCTTGTTCTGAAATGGAATTGGAGTGGAGGGAAATGAAAGGAGAAAACACAACCACCAAACCTACGGATTGCCCCGGGCTCTCTTAGTGCACATTCCCATCCTGAGGCCTCACCTCAGGGTCCTGAGGGAGGATTCCAGAATCCTTTCTTTTGATATTTTAAATAAATGCTTTGAACAAAAAACCCATATTTCCCCCTCTTGTTTTTCCATATCTTGTTCAATTTTACTGTCCTTGGTCAGTAGTTCTGGCACTGATATACACTTGGAATACTCAGGAACCCATAGTCCCCAGGAGGAAGGCAAAGCGGGTTTGAGATGCTAGTGCATCCAGACGTTTCCCTTTCTTTTTCCCCTCGAGGGAAATCAAAATCCTCTCTTGACTCAGTGACAATGTCTTTGTGTGCAGAAAAGAGACAGAGGCTTTTATAGATAGTCATTTTTCCTTGCCAAGACATTGTTTTGTGTGAAGGAATTAAAGCCGCCTTCTTCATGGGTTTCAGTGATGTTCTCTAAAAACAAACAAGCTAATGGAACAAATTTCCACCACAGCCTAGAAGAATCTTCCAGTCGTCTCGCATTTTACCTCCTCTTGTCTGCCTTGCAAGCAGAGACATAGAAAGATACAGAAAAAGAGATTTCTGTTGGTAATAGTGTTTCCAAGTTAATGTCAAGAGATTTAGGAGACTTTAAGAACTCTAGGAAGCCAGAGGCAAAAATCACAGGAAAGAAATACCATTCTCTGCCTCTGTTTCTCTGCAGGGGAAGGGCAGCGTTAAAAGCTGAGTATTTACAAATTGCAAAACCTACAGGAGCCTAATTATCTTACTTGAAGTATTAATTAGCAAGAGCTGGAGTAGGAAGAGAGAAACTCCTTTGTCTAGAAGATTCCGGGGTGCATCCCTCCTCCTGTGTCTGCCTGCTGCTCTTCCCCATAAGGGGCCACAGTGTGGCTTTCTGTGTTCTGATCCCCAGTGAAGACCACTTACAAACTGCAGCCTGCATTTTAGCTGAGTGCTGTTGTATTGTCACACTACATGCTCTTTTTACACTTTTGTCCGTGTCATTCAAAAGGTCAAAGGTCCCTTCAATCCTGGATACATGGTTTGGCTGGGGGTAGGGGCTTTTCTTGTTTGATAAACTGTCCGGCAACCACCCTTCAAAGAAAGTTTGGGGGGGAGGATTGAGCTGACCAGGCGTAACGCCCCCCTTTTTAGCTCCAAACACATAGGAATTCCAGACTAAGTTGTTAGAATGGGCCATCCGTCGCATATTACTTTTTTTTAATGAATAGAATGTTTTAAAAACCACTTAAGGTTTACAGAAAAATGAGGGAAAAGTACAGAGAATTCCCTCTAATAATCACATCTTTTGCTTTATGTATTCTGGTGCTTTGGCATCGGAGAGCTTGCTGACTCTGCGGGGACCACCCTTTTGAGAACTGGCCAATTTTAGAGGGAGTAAACAACTTGTCCCCAACTGTGCCTTCCAAATGCAAAGCAACCAGTCCAGGGTCTACGTCTCCCAACCACCACTGTCAGGCTTGCACACTCTGGACCCCTCGCCACCTGCCCTTATCACACACTGGGAGGTACTAGACAACTAGTACAGCCCTATGCCCCAGAGTCCACTAGCCAACTCAAACTAGCCACTGCCAAGCCTGTCTCACCTGTTCTTTCACATGGAAGCCACAATAAGCTCATAGGTCCTCCTTCTCCCCCTGCCTCCCAGGATCCCAGTGCTTCCCTTCCTGCGGTGTGGTGCACCCTCTCCTCTTGGAAACTCTGAGTAACAAATGAGATAGTTCAATGGCAGCTATCTTCTGGTCTATTGGTCTTGCTACATGGAAGTAATAATAAAATCTACATTTTAAAACATTTCCCCATACTCCATCAGTACCCCTTGTTTTGCCTCTTATTAACATTTTGCATTAGTGTAGTAGGTTTGTTATGATTGATGAGCTAATACTGATACATTATTTACTATAGTCCATAGTTTACCTTAGGGTTCACTCTTCCTGCTGGGCATGCTGTCGGTTTGGACAAATGTATAATGACATGAACTATCATGATAGGATCATACAGAGCACTTTCACTGCCTTAAAAACAAGTGTATGCACGTGCATAGAAGGGTGAGCTGTGAGTGGATAGATTGCCTTCCACTTCAGCTCTATATTATTTATTCAATATAGGTCTTCCAATTGCTTTTGGAGTGGCTTACATTATAAAGCATGCCTACAAGAAGGCTGTTAAAGTAGCAAGTCACAGAAATCTTTGGTTTCTGGTGGTCACTGGAGCCTCTGTGCATTCTCTTCCAGCCACAGGGACAGTCCCTCGGGTGGGGTTGGCCCTTAATAAGATTAGGATACTGTCGGAAGGTATGTGTGGCCACACCAAAGACTCTCCCTCCCTTTGAGTCTGAGAGTTCTGAGTTCTGATTTCCTAGACAGTTGCCAATAAGCTCATGCCCCATCTGCACTCTCTCCAGCACGCTCCCTTCAGGAAAGTTAACCTCACTCAGGGCCAGGGACTGATGGCTCATCTGGTATAAGTATATCCCTTCAAAGGCTTGGCAGTTTCATCTCACAGAATGAACTTCTAATGTAAAATCACATTCCATGGCAAGTGATAATCGTCCTCTTGTAGTTTCTCAAATCCCCTCATGGAAGTGGACAGCTACTCTGTGCACCTGACCAAAGCGTAAGTCCTGTGATTTAGATGGTGGTAACGGATCCAAATGACTCAAGCACTTTATTCTTTCGCAAGTTGTAGGGAATTATTCCCTAGTGAGAATCAAACTCAGTTTTATTTTTTGAGGTAAGTAGGGTGTATAGAGTCACTCTGAGAGAGAACACATAACTCTTTTTGAAAATGACTGCCTTATAACAAAACATCTCTGCAGAGACTATGGGATGATACAATTTCCCTTTTATCACCTCACGAGCACATCCGAGCAATTATATCTGATGTTTAAGTATGATCCCCTTTGCCAATAATTGGAAACAACTCTTTAAAAGGAGAATGTCAGACCCAATAAGCACGGAAGTGGAAAGTGGCACAAGCATCATGTAAGAAGCACTATCTCTGGAGTGTGTCATGATCAATTAATAGCAAAATAAATAGTTCAACCATATGGGAATATTGTTGGCAACACAGTGCAAAAAATAGCAGGTAACGACTTAGTACTATTGTACTAAAACCATTTGGAAGAATATATGGCCATTTAGATTTCACAGTAAGTGGAGTCTTGAGCTAAAGGGTGATCCTGAAACACAACTTGTGTTATTACCAGCGTTCGTTATCAGTAAGAGCAGTGTTTGGGTAAATTTCATTGTGTGTTGCTGTGGATATGGTTATGACCAAGAAGTTGTAAGCTCATTGCCATTTGTCACACTTCAATCTGATCCTAGATTACTCGGTTCACTACTTTTGGTAATATCAAGAGGGTAATAATTACCTATTGCTTTATAGTATGTGGGAATAAGAAATATGAGCCTTACATCAAGGGAAAAACTTCAATTCACATCAAAATCTGACACAAGCCCTTAATCAAGGGCATACAAAATTTCACATTACACCAAAAGAAATGCATTACTTCCTATGGGTGTATTTTATTCATTCAATGAAATGAGGAAGGGTAGAAGAAAGGAAGGGAGGGAGGGAGGCAGGCAGGTGGGAAGGCAGGCGGGATGAAGGAAGGAGAAAAGAAAGGAGGAAGAAAGGAGAGAAGGTAGGAAGGGAGGGAGGGAGGGAGGACTCGTTGTTATCTAAGCACCCCAAAGGGCAATGGTTGTAGACAAGAATTGCTGACAGAGGCAGTGCCATGATGCCTAAACCATCTTTCAACCCTCTGGAAATCTCTATTACTGCCTAGAGGTCAGAAATTCCTTGCAGGTGCTCACCCTTCTTATTCCCTTTTCTTCCTTCCTTAGAGACTCCAGGATAACTATTGTTCAACAAATATCAATGGGGTCTTGAACAAGGGAAAGTGAGCAAATGCTGTCCGATACAAATGCAAGCTCCTGGATTTTTCACTTTAGTGGTACCCTGGAGATTAACTGATCTTCTCATCACAAATGTCTGGAAATGACGACAGAAGAGCTGACTCATTTCCTGAGACTGGATCACTGGTTTCCTAAAGCCAAGTTCCGAGTTGTTCCCACTACATAGACAGCTGCCCAAGGAAGAATTTAATTTTCTCTGGCTCCTTGATATCATTAGTAAATAACCGTTTCTCTGCACTTCATTTTATCCAAGTGGCCAGAAGCACCCCATGTTCCTCCTATCAGAGCAGAGAATGTACCTAGGGACCTAGGGCCCCGAGGGCAGCTAGACAACTGGCAGGTGCAGGAAAAGATGAGCATGGGAACTGAGTTAGAACCTGACCTCCCCGGGCACTTGGGTGGCTCAGTCGGTTAAGCATCAGAATTTGGCTCAGGTCACAATCCCAGGGTTTTGGGAATGAGCCCCTGCATTGGGCTCCGTGCTCAGCGGGGAGCCTGCTTTTCCCTCTGCCTGCTTTTCCCCTGCTTGTGCTCTCTCTTTATCTGTCAAGTAAATAAAATCTTAAAAAAAAAAAAAAAAAAAGGAACCCAACCTCCTTTCTGCTTTCCTGGGTGTGCTTAGTCTACCTGTTAGCCTAGCGGCATTCCTGGACATCCGTGGGAGACTTGTCCTCGCTCCTACCCAAGGTTGTTCATCCTGACAGTGTTTTTTCTTTCCTGTGGTTATAGAAGGCAGTTCTCTAACTTGAGATCTAGGGGACATGCTAGAGAGCCTGTGGTTTCAATCATCCCAGTTGACTGAAGCCTGTTTTTATTAGTGGGACTATATGAACTATTCACTTATATTTTTTCATGGTCTGTATTCCACACCATAAAGCTGTATTCCACACTATACTCTCTGAGGATTAAATGTGATACTTTGTGGAATAAAATATGTGCCATTATCAAACAAGTTGAGTGGCACTGCATATTCTATTCCCCCCCTTTTTTAAAAGATTTATTTATTTATTTATTTATTTATTTATTTATTTATTTGACAGAGAGAGACACAGCGAGAAAGGGAACACAAGCAGGGGGAGTGGGAGAGGGAGAAACTGGCTTCCAGCTCAGCAGGGAGCCAGATGGGGGCCTGGATGTGGGTCTCAATGTGGATTTTGATGTGAGGCTCCATGTGGGGCTTGATCCCAGGACCCTGGGATCATGACCTGAGCTGAAGGCAGATGCTTACCGACTGAGACACCCAGGTGCCCCTTTATTTCCCCTTTTAACCGCACTATGTGTTTACCATTTTTAAGGTTCTAAGAGCTCCTGCAGAATATAACCCTGTTTACTTTAGTTTGCTAGTACAGATGACAGCCTAAGACCTTTCTTTGCATAATACTAGCCTCTTCCTCTGAGACTATTGAACTCTGAGGTGAAGTGTATACCACAGCTATGAGGTTTGCTCTTAAATGTTTTGGAGCCTATGCTTATCAAACCCCAACTCCTCATTTAATGCATCTTCCAATAAGCTAAGAACGGGAGACCTCTACTATCTCTCCTGGAGTGGTGGATGGATACGCTTGCTGGTAGAGCTCGGTAGGTAGAGCATGGGACTCCTGATCTTGGGGTTGTGGGTTTGAGCCCCATGCTGGGTATAAAGATTACTTAAGGAAGAAGGCAAGAAGGAAAGAAAGAAAGAAAGAAAGAAAGAAAGAAAGAAAGAAAGAAAGAAAGAAAGAAAGAAAGAAAGAAAGAAAGAAAGAAAGAAAGAAAGAAAACATAAAAAGTGCTGACGGAAATGTCCTAGCTGAGAGGCAGACCCCAGCCACAGAACTCTAATATCCTTCCCTGAGACTGGTGTCCTTGTACTTATCTCACCACCAAGGTACCTCCCCCCCATATGGAAGAATGGTTGATTTAGCGCCAGGGCACCCCAGAGAACACAGGCCTAGCTTCAGGTGTCCTCATACCACAGGGGGCTGAACACCAGCCACTGCTACTCTTTCCCAATTAGCCATAATCTATAGAAAGAAATGCATTTGGAACTATATCATAGTCTCCCTCAGTCAAAGAAATGGGGACAATATCTGCCAGTTGTTTTCAAAGCAGTGCTTTGAACAAGTATATTTTGTTTACACTCAAAGAGGTGATTATGATCACCTCATTCATATTGAAATGTCAGCCCAGACTCCTGCTGATTCCAACCTTCTGGGGAGTGATTCTTAACCCAACAAGCTAAAATTGCTGCCATAGGCCTCCTGTGGAGCAGAGCTCCCCCGTGAGTGCCCCATTCTTCATCACCAGCTGTAAAAACAGTGTTTCTTTTGAGGCAGTCTTTTGGATATTAAATATTTTCTGTTTGAGGAGGCCCATTCATTTGCCCCAACTGACTGATGGAGAGTTTGCATAAACCCAAGAACTTTTGGCAGCCACCTTTGTCTGAAGCACAGACAGCTTTTATAATTTTAAGGGCTCCTGTCTCCTGTGCCAAGCCACCTGATCATTTTGCTTGGGAAGCATATTTAAGTGACCACGTTCTTTGAAAACAGATGTCTGCATATGGTGGGGAGAGGTGCTTGGACAAGGTTTCAGCTCAGGTGACTTGTTTTTTTTAAATAAAATGTGACTGGAGACTTTAGTCTCAGAAATGGCACATGGAATAACAGCAAATCACCTGATTCCCTGGATTGCTCTTTGAAAGAGCTCTTAACTTACTGGAATGGAGGCAAATGGCTAAACTCCAAATTTGATTTATGTATGACAAGACTCAGTTTGGATTGGCATCAAGACAAAAGAGTAATGGCTTGGCAAATATTTATAAACCATGTCTCTACGCTTTCTCTTTATACTTCTGAACAATTTGCCAGCCAGGGTTTTGATCATCATGGAAGTTCTATGAGATGGTGTTAATAGTCAATAATTTTAAGCATGTATGCGTTTTCAACTGTTTTAAATCCTTTGGATTATTTTATGTAATCTTCTCCACAGCCCTATGTATAAGACACTATGAAAAATGGAAGTTGAGAGAGGTTATGTAATATACCAAAGATCAGTGTGTATAATTAGCTGTTTCTGTGTCATAAACTATCAACTGGGTGCTTCCCTGGTCTTGGTTGGGCTCACTCATGCATGTGGTCAGCGAGGGTCAAGGAGTAGGCCACTCTTTTGAACTTGCCTGGGTTCTCTCACACATTTGGTCTTGACTGGCAGTTAGATGGCCTTAGCTGCAACATTTGGACTTTTCTCCATATGTGCCATCTCTCTCAAACCACATATTTTCTCTGCCACATATTGTGACCAAGTCACAAACCCAGTACTGATTCATAGGGTGGAAAAATAGACTTGACCTCCTAATAGGAGGATGGGCAAAGTTATAGCAGATCATTATGGAAAAAAATTGAGAACATGGGAAAGTTAAAACAATATTATGGAGAACACACACATTCCCATTATCTAGTTTTTTTTTAAAAGATTTTATTTATTTATCACAAGTCAGCAGAGAAGCAGGCACAGAGAGAAGAGGAAGCAGGCTCCCCGCTGAGCGGAGAGCCCTATGCAGGACTCCATCCCAGGACCCTGAGATCATGACCTGAGCCAAAGGCAGAGGCTTAACCCATTGAGCCACCCAGCCCCCCCCACTATCTAGTTTTTGTAGTTAATATTTTATCGCATTTGCTTTATCACAAATCTACCCATCTATTTATCTTCTATTCATACAACATTCTTTTTTTAAAGTATATTTTGAAATAGGTTGCAGACATATGTACGCCTTCTTACAAATGTATCATTAACTGGGGATCGGTATTTATCCTTGCTCCTTTTTGTTCTTTTGAAGTAAGATTTGCAATAGAATGTGCAATTCCTAAGTGTACTATTTGATGAGTCTCAACAAATCTGACAAATGCCATCCAAATTCCTGTCACAATACAAGGTAATCAAACACCCTAGACATTTTTCTCATTCTCCTTTTCCTAATTTCCCACCCCTACAACCAAAGAGGCAACCACTATTCTGATTTTTTCACCGTAGATGAGGTTTGTCTGTTCTAGTAATAGGTGGATCCATAAGTGAATCGATTACACACTTGCTGTAGTGAAAAGCTTCTTTCTTTCTTTCTTTTTTTTTTTTTTGAAAAGCTTCTTTTATTCAGCATAATGTTCCTGAGGTCCATCTACAATGTTACATGCATCAGCAGTTGACTCATTTTTATCACTAAGTATGCTTTCCCATTCTTTTGTATATTTTCTTGTTGATGGACACATGAGCTATTTCCAGTTTTGAGCTATTAAAAATAGAGCTGATGTTCAATTCTTATACACGTGTTTTTGGTTATGTATGTATTTTCCTGGAGTAAATAGCTAAGAGTAGAAATGAAGGTCATAGGATAGACATGTTTAGATTGTGGCTTTACAATTATATATAATTGATATATGACAAATATATCAAAATCACATATATAAAGTGCAACATTTGATGAGTTTTGATATATGTATATACCAGTAAACCCCTCACTAGGCTCAAGATAAAGAACATATCCATCAAACCAGGAAATTTCCTTATGCCCCTATTATAAGCTTTTCCTTTTCTCCTCCAAACTCAGGCACTCTACCTTCTTTTATTATGGATTAGTTTGCAATTTCTAGAATTCTATATAAATGGAATCATGCTATATGTGCTCTCCCTTTGTCTTTTTTTCATTCAGCATAATTAATTTAAGATTTGTCTTAGTATCAATATTGATCATTATTTCCAATCATGATCAATCATCAATCAAATAATTATCAATAATTTCTTTTCCTTTTTTGCAGAGCAACATTCTTGGTGATATAACACAATCTATTTATTCATGCACCTGTTGATGGACTTTTGGGTTGTTTCAAGTTGTTTTAGCTATTGCAAATAAAGCTGATATGTACAATTCTTTGCAAAAGTCCTGGTGTGGTCATGTGCTTTATTTTTATTTCATTTAAATTTTTAGGTGTAGATTGAATGCCCAATCACATGGTGAGTATATGTTTAACTCCTCAAGAAATCTTTTTTCAAAATGTTGTATTGTTGTACTGTATTTCATTTCCATAACCAATACTAAACTTTCAGTTGTGACACATGCTTGCCAACATTTGGTATGGGCTATTTTTTAAACTTTAGCTAATCTAGTGGATGTGTAGTGACAAAATTTTGGTTTTAATTTACACTGTTCTCATTATTAATGATGTTGAACATTTTTTAAGTGCTTATTTCCCATCCATATACCTTTTTAAAATGTGTGATGTGTCTTTTAAATATTTTTGTTCATCTTTTATTAGCTTTTTATTGGTTTATTCCTATTATGAGTTGTCAGTTTGTGTATATATGTGTATGGATCTTAGCACAGACATACATTTAGATGTGTTTGTAGTTTTATTGGGGTATAATTGATATATGACAAACTGTATGTATTTCAAATGTAATATTTGATTATATATATGTACACACACACACTGACAATACACCTTATAAGGCCTTTTATTATACAAGGCCTTTGCTTTGTAAGGTTTGTTTTGTAAATATTTTATTCTATTGTTTTCCTTCTCATTTTTTTAGTAAAATATATTTTGAAGGACAAAAGCCCTTAAATTTGACAATGCCCAAATTATTTTTTTATATATTTTGAGCTTTTCGTGTTGTATTTAAGAAATCGTTGTCAAAGACAAGATTACTAAGATTTCCTTCTGTTTTCTTCTTGAACTTCTATAGTTTTAACTCATCCACGTAGATACTATGATCCATTTTGTGTCATTTTTTGTATATTGCATGAGGTAAGTTGAGATCTTTTATATATGACTATCTAAATGTTCCAGTAGAGTTTGGTGAAAATAATACTCTTTCCCTGTTTAATTTTCTTAGACCCTTTGTCAGAAATCAAATCACCATACATGTGTGGGCCTTTTTCTGAATTGCCTGTTATGTTCCCTGCACTTAAACATTTATTTTTAAGCCATTATCATACTGTGTTGATTACTATAGTTTAAAAATAAGTCTTAAAGGGATGCCTGGGTGGCTCAGTCGGTTAAGTGTTTGCCTTCGGCTCAGGTCATGATCCCCGCAGGCTCCTTGCTCACCAGGGAGCCTGCTTCTCCCTCTGCCTGCTGCTCCCCACGCTGTGCTAGCTCTCTCTGACAAATAAATAAAATCTTAAAAAAGAAAAAAATCTGAAAATCAAGTATTATAGGTATTTTAGGTTTTCTATATTTGTTCTATTTGTCAAAATTGTTTTAATTTTTCTAGATGATTTGCATTTCTATGCAAATTTTAGAATCAGTTTGTCATTTTCTAAAAGCCTGCTGGGATTTTGATTAAAGTAACATTGAATCCACAGATACATAGATAATTTTGAAGAAGAAACAACGGTTAAAATACAGATTCTTCTCTTCATTTGTCTTCTTTAATTTAAGAAACGTCTTATAGATTTGATTGTACAAGTCCTGTACAAATTTTTCAAATTTATCCATAAGCATTTCATACTTTCTTTTTTTTTAAGATTTTATTTATTTATTTGAGAGAGAGAGAGAGAGAGCACGAACAAGGGGAGGGGCAAAGAGAGGAGCAGGCTTCCTTGAGTGGGAAGCCAGACTTGGGCTTGATCCCAGAACCCTGAGATCATAACCTGAGCTGAAGTCAGACACTTAACTGACAAAGCCACCCAGGCACCCCAGCATTTCATAATTTCTAATTAAACTACAAAAGTAATTGTTTTTAATTTCACTTTCTGATCGTCCATTTACAGGATATGTAAGTAGAATGATATTTGTATACAAACTTCAAATCTTGCAATGTTGCTAAAGTCACTTACTATTTCTAGTGTTGTTCTTTCTTTTTCTTTCTTTTTTTTCTTTTTTAATTAGTGTTGTTCTTTTTATCAGATTGAGGAACATCAATTTTATTCCCAGTTTGCTGGGGATAAAACTAGGAGTTTTCTTTTTTCCTTTCTTTTTTTAAGATTGTATTTATTTATTTGTCAGAGAGAGAATTGAGAGAGAGAGAGCAAGCAAGGGGAGTGGCAGGCAGAGGGAGAAGCAGGCTCCCTGCTGAGGAAGGAGCCTGATGTGGGACTGGATTCCAGGGTCCTGGGATCATGACCTGAGCTGAAGGCAGATGCTTAACTGGCTGAACCACCCAGGCATCCCAAAACTAGGAGTTTTCTTTATGAATGCATATTAGATTTTGTCAAATGCTTTTTCCAGATAAATTAAGATGATCATATGGCTTTAATTTTTTTAGTTCACTAATATTATGAATGACATGAATTGATTTTCAACTTTTAAACCAACTTCGAATTCCTAGGATAACTCACATTTGCTCATGATGCATTTTATATTATGTATATAGTTGGATTTAACTTCTCAATTTTTCTTGGGAATTGTTACCTCTATGTTTAGGAGGAATATTAGCTTCTAGTTTTCTTTTATTATAATCTTTTCATCTAGTTTGGGTAATGCAGACCTTATAAAATGAAATATAGTGTTTCTTCTTTTATATTCATCTAATATCGATTGTGTAAAATTGATATTTTTTCTTGCTTAAATGCTTGGTTTAATTCAGCAGTGAAGGCTCTGAGGCATTTTTTTTCCCCCTAGAAATGTTTTAACAAAAAAATCGATCTCTGTATAGAGATGACTTTTCAGATTATCTATTTTTTTGTTTTTTGAGCTTGGAAGTATATGTATGTCAAGAAATTCAACCGTTTCATTTAACTTGTCCAATTTATTGGCATAAACTTGTTTATAGCATCCCTTATTGTACTTTTAATGTCATAGGATGTGTAATGATTTCTACACTCTCACCACTCATATTTTTAAATGTGTCTTCTCTGCCATTTTCTTGATTAGTCTGGCTAGAACTTTATCATGTTTATTAATCATATGTTTTGATTTCACTGATTTTTCTCTATTTTTCTGTTTGAAATTTAATTGACTTCTTCCTTTATACTTAAAATTCATTTTTCTCTGCTTATTAGGGTTTATTTCTCTCTCTCTTTTTAGGGGAAGGGGAAGATACAGAGATAGGGATAGATAGATAGAGATACAGAGAGAGATAGCGGGCGGGGAGAGGCAGAAGGAGAGGGAGAGAAAGACTCTTCAGCATGCTCCATGCCCAGCAAAAAGCCCTATGCCAGGCTCGATCTCACAAACCTGAGATCCTTACATGAACTGAAATTAAGAGCCAGATGCTTAACTGGCTGAGCTACCCAAGCACCCAAATGCTTTTATTTTCTGATGAAAAGTTTGATGTCATTCTTTCTTTGTTCCTTGTCATATACTATATCTTTTCCTGATCTGCTTTTAAGATTTTTCTCTTTATAACTACTTTTAAGCAATATGATTATGAAAGGAGTTGATATAGTCTTCTTTTGCTTGGAATTTGCCGAACTTCTTAGGTCAGAGGATTTTCATCAAATTTGGAAAAACATTTGGCCATTTTTTCAAGTATTTTTTTCTTTTTCTGTTACTTGTTCTTTTTAGGTGACTCCAGTTATACACTTATTAGACTGTATGAAGTTGTCTCATAGTTCACGGAGTCTGCTTATCTCTTTTTCCTTTTTTTAAGTTGTTTTCTGGTTATTGTTGTTCTTTTTTAACTTTTATTTTTTGAATAATTTGTATTGCTGTTACTTCTAGTTTGCTAATGTTTTCTTCTGGAGTTTATATAATTTATATAAATATGTTTCAGTGTATTTTTCATCTCTAGAAGTTCAGTCTGAGTCTTTTAAATATCTACCATGCCTCCTGTTAACATGATCATTATGACTCCTATCTTCTTGAACATAACAGTACATTTATGATAGCTGGTTTAATATCTTTCTCTACCAACTTTATCATTTTTTGTAAAGATTTTATTTATTTAATTGACAGAGAGAGAGAGATAGTGAAAGAGAGGGCAATAGCAGGGGGAGTGGCAGGAAGAAGAAGGAGAAGCAGGCTCCCTGCTGAGCAAGAAGCCCAACACAAGAGGGCTCAATCCCAGGACCCTGGGTTCATGACCTGAGCTGAAGGCAGACCCCTAACTGACTGAGCCACCCAGGCACCCCAATCATAACTCATTTTTAATTATTGGCTTTTCTCCTCATTATGAAACATTTTTTCCTGCTTTTTTTGAATTTTGGGTAGTTTTTTGAATTGGACACTGGACATTGTGGATTTTACATTGTTGGATCAAGGGTTTCTTTCATTCATTCATTTGTTGAATTATTTTTTGGTTTTGTTTCAAGATGGAATGAAGTTTTTAGAATTAGTTTGACCTTTTTTGAGACTTGCTTTTACATTTATTGGTCAATACCAGAGCAGTCTTTAGTATGGGGTTATTTTGGCCCTACTACAGAGGTGATATTCAGAATTCTGAGTACTCAAGCTGTAGCCCCAAGATGTGCAGGGTTTCTTTTTTCTGGCTGTTGACATTATATGTGATCTATTTCCTTTTCCCGGCCTTGGTTGTTTCTTCACAAACAAGGACTGATTGATTCTCACCTTCATGCTAGAGGGAAAACCCTGCAGAACTCTGTCGTTCTATCTGTGCAGCACTCTTCTGTTAAGTGCCCTGTGAATTTTAGCCCCCTGTGGCTTCTTTAAATTGTCAACACTGCCTCCTAAACTCAAGTGGACTGCTAGTCTCTCTTTCAGTTTCCTTTCTCTACAAGTTGGTCTGGAAACTTGAGGCAGTAAGCTATTTATCTTAAGAGTCATATGGTGGCCCTCTTTAAAAAGTTACTGTCTTGTGTTGCCTGTTTTCCAACACCTATTAGTTGTTTTGTCACATATTTTGTTTGTTTTTTAGTTGCTTAAGGCAGAAAGATAAATTTAACATCTGTTACTCCATTATGGCTAATTGGAAATTTTTTCTTTTCTTTCAAGTTTATTCATATCTTATTTTTATAAGAAATTTCCAGGCCCTTTCCAAAGTGGGCATAGCATTTTACACTCCCACCAACATGTATAAAATTTTTCATATTCTATATATATTCTATATATATTCTATATCCTCATCTATATACAGTTCTTAAATATTTTAGCCATTCGAGTTGTGTACATTGTTATATTGTTATGGTTTTAATTTTTATTTTTCTTATACTTATTGTTTCCTAATGTTTAATATTAAATACTTATATATCCTCTTTTGTGAAATGTCTGTCCAAATATTTTGTTAAGATTTTATATTTGCTTGTTCATCTTTTTATTATCGAACTATAGGAACTCTTTATATATTCTAGTGACTAATCCTTTGTCAGATGTTTTTTGAAAATACTTTCTCAGTCTTTGGCATACCATTTTATGATTTTATTTTATTTTATTTTTTTAAAGATTTTATTTATTTATTTGACAGAGAGAGAGAGATCACAAGTAGGCAGAGAGGCAGGCAGAGAGAGAGGGGGAAGCAGGCTCCCCGCTGAGCAGAGAGCCCGATGCGGGGCTCGATCCCATAACCCTGAGATCATGACCTGAGCCGAAGTCAGAGGCTTTAACCCATTGAGCCACCCAGGCGCCCCCATATTTTGATTTTAATAATGTATTTTGATGAGCAGACAATTTTAATTTTTTTTAAGATTTATTCATTTGAGAGAGAGAGTGAGAGTGAGCATGGGGAGGGACAGTGGGAGAAGGAGAGAGAGAATCTTCAAGCACATTCCCCACTGAATGTGGAGCTGAATGTGGGGCTCAATCCCAGGACCCTGATATTATGACTTGAGCTAAAACCCAGAGTCAGCTACTTAACTGACTGAGCCACCAAGGTATCCCAAGATTTTAGCTTTCATAAGTACAATTTCTAAATGTTTTTTTCTTTAATGTTTATTGCTTTCTGTGTCCTACCTAAGAGATTGTTGCCTCCCCATGTCATGAAGAAATTCTCCTGTTTTCTTCTAAAGGCTTCATAATTTTACCTTTTATATTTAGATTGTATAATCAACCTCAAATTAATTTTTGTGTAAAGGATAGGGCATGAATCAAGGAGTATTGCTTTCTGTTCTATGAATGCTCCAGTTTACCATCACCATTTTTTAACAAACTTTCAACTGTTTTGGGGTTTCTTTGTTACCTTAGTTGAAAATCAAATGACTAAGTTTGTTTCTATTTTTAAGCCTTACATACTGTTTAATTTATTTCTTAATCCTCATACCTGAAAAAAATCACATTGTCTTGATGAATATAGATTTATATAGTCTTAAAGTCAGATTGTATAAATACTCTTTGTTCTTCTTTATCTAGAATATGTTGGATATACTAGTTTCTTTGCATTTTGATATAGACTTTAAAAGAGCCTGTCAATTTCTGTAAACACATGGCTGAATTAAGATTGACTAGATTAAGATCTATAGGTAAATTTAATCAAAATTGATAATTTAATGGTATTGATTCTTCCAAATCATGAGCATAATATATGCCTCCTCATTTACTCAGACTTCTTTAATTTCTCTCACCAATGTTTCTCTCTTTCTTTTCTCAGTGAAAGTTCTTATATATTGTTTATAAAATGTATTTTTAAGTATTTTATGACTTCTAAGGTATTGAAAATGGTATTTAAAAAGTTGTATTTCCAATTATCTGCTACTAGTATATAGAAATGTATTTTTTTGGCTCATGCCAAGCTTAGTTCTCCTTCCTGCAGTCAACAAGATCTTGGCCAGACAATTCTCCTCCCCCCCCCCTTTTCTTTTCAGCTCCGTAATTGCCAAAGTTCTGCTTATTTATCTACTTCCCACACCACCAAGTAGTGACACTTTACCTGGGCAAAGCTAGGAATGTCGGTATCTTGATCCATTCTTGCAATCAGGAAATGACTCCACAGAAAAAGTATCTATGAAGTGTGAGCTCATTTTCATGGTTTTGCTTCTCAGTAATCTTGGTCCTCTAGTCTGGATATCTATATCTATAAAAATAAAAACACACATAGAATTAATAATGTATATGTTATATATGATGTATTATATTATTTATGTAATAATATATGGTATTATAAATTATCTAGTTTTATATAATACATATTATGTTTTATAATTTATACATATAACGTTATATATATATTACATTAGATTTTATCAGCTGTCTATTTGTTTTCATTGGGAGTGTTAGTATGCTAAAAGCTACTATGACAGAAACAAAAGCAGATCTAGGGGTGGCATTTAAGAGTTAATACTGAATGGATTAGAAATGGAGAAAGAGAGTGAGAGAGTTAAAAACTATTTTAAACCATTTTATCACTAGATCTGTTACTATCTAAGATCTAATTTGAAACAGATATTTGGAATCTATTTGGAATAGATAGAGCTGGAGTAACTCACCTTCCACTCATATCCTATTATGTTTATCTTCGCTTCTTTCTTTGCTCAGACTCTTTATGTTAATTTATGTTCTAATTTATGTACCAGTATGTCACCTTGCTTTTTTAGAGTCACCAGAGGTCAGGACTTCATTGAATTCTGTTTTTTCCTTTCATGTAAATACTTGAAATAATGTTTTCCACAGGCACTTGATAAATACCTCTTAAGAGGGAAGAAAGAGGAAGAAATACTAGTTTTTATGATAGTGGTTTCCAAGTTAAATATTATGTTTCTTTCAGCTGTACTTTATATGTTTAAATATAGTTAAATGTTTCTGTGTAGGAATTCCTTCCTGGCATTTTCTGAGATCTTTCTATGCTTTTTCAAATTTCTAAGAAATCATTTGCTAAATCAGGAGAACAGGAAATGTTTTATAATACTCATGCGAAAATTAATGCTTGACAAGCAAAAGAGAGACATACCAATTCACAGGAATCTATTGACGACAAGTTGAAAGCAAGAGCAGGAAAAGCTGAGTCAGTCGAGGGTTAAGGTTTACAGTTCCATGGTCCAGGAAAGAAACATGAAGGAGAAGAGCTAGTATGTTTGAATCAGTCTCACTTGTACTTGTTGCCATATTGTATGTGTTTTCCTGTGTCTGGGTGCTGCTACTCATGAGGTGTTTTTGCAAGTAAAATAAATATTAATACATTTATATGCACAGCATACTTTGTACAACTCCTGTGAGTATTGTTCTAACAAACAGCAAGTTTTGGAGGCAAGAAAAAAAGTCTTTAAATTGGCAATTTTATAAGGAGTTTCTGTGGTGTGCTATTAACCTTGCTAGGTATAGACTACAGTTTTTTGTAAATACTTTAACAGAAGAGATGCAAAAAAAAGATGATAATGTAGTGAAATATTGTGACATAGAGTTAGAAACTAATCTAAAATCTGAATTAAAGCAGCAATAGTGACTCCAACCAAGTAACCAGTATCAGAGCAAGCCAACAAAACCCAACACCATAACACTGTGGAACGCATTAAACAATGATGTGACTAACTTCAACACAAAATGAAAGACATTTTCTACACCTGGTACAGTTTTCATGAAACAAAGATTAAGATTACAGAATAGGGAAATTAGTATGTTTTTTTTTTTAATTTTAGTTTAAGAATGAAAAATTTTAATATTAAATATTTGTAGTATTATATTTCAATTTTTACAAAATTTTCTTTGGTATTAATATTCCCTTTGGTGCTTTTATTGTCAAATGTCTTTGTCAAGTAGAGATCACTTTCTATATTTCTGAATATTTTATATATTGCTATGTTCTTTAGTATTTTGAAATATATCAAAATATATTTGTTAATAGTAATATACTAGGCACATTACATATATATATATTTAAGGAAGACTTCTAAATAACAGCATAAAAAATGGTAGTGAAATCCTACCATAGCTAAAACATATAAATAAAGAGTTATGAAAAGTGGCTAACTTTTAATATTAAGAATCCCTGGGAATTTTAATTTCTCTTTCATGAATCTTCAATTTTAATATTGGGGATTTGGAAACATGAAATACAATGAGTCAATCTGTAGTTTTACCCTTAAAAATTATTTATTATATTCTCTTCTAGGGCTAATATTTCTCAAACATTTTTCCAACCCTTAACCTGGGGTTCAATCAATGACAGAAGCAATGATTACCCTTTGTTACAAGTTTGTTTTGATATTTTATTTATCCAAATTGTATGGCTCTAACCAAGTCAATAATGCATAAGTTTCTAAAGTCTCTGAAGCTTGCTACCGACACAAATAGCATTCTTTTATTTTTTTTAAAGATTTTATTTATTTATTTGACAGAGAGAGAGAGAGATCACAAGTAGGCAGAGAGGCAGGCAGAGAGAGAGAGGGGGAAGCAGACTCCCTGCTGAGCAGAGAGCCCTATGCGGGGCTTGATCCCAGGACCCTGAGATCATGACCTGAGCTGAAGGCAGAGGCTTTAACCCACTGAGCCACCCAGGCGCCCCAACACAGATAGCATTCTTGAATTACACTATCTAGTATTAGATGGTTCAATGAGGCAATCATTTCACAAGACTGATTCAGTTTCATGACCAGTTTGGAAAAAATGGAAGTAAATTGAGTGTTTCATTATTTTAGGATGGTTGTTCTTGCTTATTAGTTTATCTTGCAGTATTAGATTATTATTCTGGTGCAGATCAGGAAGTTACTACACTGTACTCTTTTCCTAGTCACATTTACACCAAAACAAAACAAAACAAAAAACCCAAAAATCTATCATAGTTAAGGGGATAGTTTTTTTTTTTTAAAGATTTTATTTATTTATTTATTTGACAGAGAGCGAGAGCGAGTTCACAAGTAGGCAGAGAGGCAGGCAGAGAGAGAGGAGGAAGCAGGCTCCCTGCTGAGCAGAGAGCCCGATGCGGGGCTCGATCCCAGGACCCTGAGATCATGACCTGAGCCGAGGGCAGAGGCTTAACCCACTGAGCCACCCAGGCGCCCCAAGGGGATAGTTTTTGAACATGAGCAAATGCAATATGAAAGTCTAATTTTGTGGGCCAGGGTGATAGTTGCCATACTTATCATTTTATCTTAAGAAATTTATTTGTCTCCTGTGCAACTTCATTTTATATCTAGATGCAGTCATTTGTCTGGAAGAAAGTATATATATTTTAAGGAAAGTTTTTCATAACTAATTCTTATAGAGTACTCTGGAGCTTGGAAGGATAAGGCAAGAGAGGGATGTGAAGGTTTAAGTACAGAGATCCAGAAGAAACTTGCAAACACAGAGGCCACAGCCAAAGAATGGAAAGGATTTCAAGTGAAAACAAAGTGGTTGACAATGTCAAACATCCCAGGGAAGATGAGGACTGGATAGTAGCTATCAGAATAATCAGATAGTAGTAGAGGTAGACCGATGAATTAAAAAAAAGTGAGAAAGTGGATATAATGTGTTGGGGATTAACGTCCAAGAAGTTTAACTGTGAAAGGAGGTGACAAAGAATTTCTAGAGGAGTGGAGAAGATTCTGGCAATCTCTCAAAGTCTCAATGTTTCTATTTATACAGATGGGACATTAATATTAATAACACATTCTCTACAGACTTATGGGAACTGAGTGAGATAATCTCTTCAGAGTGTTTATTCTAGTATCACATACATAATAAGTACCTAGTAAGCATTAAGTAGTATTATTTTTAATTTTTGAAAATCTGCAGAAAGTACTATCTCATTACTTTTTATATTTTTTCCATTCCTTTGATTACTAATTTGTTGTTCTTTTGAACTTCTGTGAATTCTGAGTTCCTACCATTTGCCTTTTTTTGAGTTATTTTTCTTTTGCTTATCATTTCCAGAAGTTTTCAACAAAACATGTTCCCTTTATATATTCCTTTGTCTGTATCTCTTCACACTGCACACTGGAGGACACTATTTTGACATGTTTCCAACCTCACCACCTCCTGTGTTTTCTTAAAATCCAGTGGGATTTCAGTTTTAGATAATTATTTTTACATTAGGCCTCTAAGTACTTAGAAATAATTTGTAGCAACTGTTTTAAATTTCATAATCCTATTATTTGTCATATAGTTAGACTCTGCAAGTGATATGAATCTGATTCGTCTATTCTGCACCCTATTGGTTTTTTTATTCTAAAGGTAAGGTTATTTCTTCTGCAATAAAAAGCTGCCTTTTCTTTTTTTAATTTCTATAATGATTTCATGCTTTCCATGCATTTTACACCTTCGTAGAACTTCTATGAGATGGATTTTGGAACCTCTAGATTTGTCTTCCATGTTTCAGGTTTTCTTTTTAATATCCGTCTTTTGTTTCCCTCCCACACTTATCATTCTCACCTAAAAATTACATTCTCACCAGGACTCTTAATTATGTCACTCAGTTTGTCTTTAATCTTTTGTTTCCATGACTATACTTGAGCACTCAAAGAACTCTTGAGAGGTTTCTTTTTTTCTTTTTTTTTTTTTTTATTTTCTTTTTTTTTTTCTTGAGAGGTTTCTTTTTTTTCTGTAACTGCTTCCTTTGCATGCATTTCTTCTTTCTTTCTTTTCTTCCTTTACCTCCTAATTCTGCTCCTCTTCTTCTCCCTCTTCTTCCTCCTCCTTCCTCTTTTTTTCCCCTCCCCTCTCCTCCCTCTTGGCTTCTTTTTTAGTGGATCGTATCTCAATTCTTGATGAGGACTGTTTATTTTGAGATTTTCCATTCCTATTCCATTAATTTTTTTCCTTAGGTTTTGATCTACAGTTTGCATTTGATGCCTCCTTCTTAGGCTTTGATTCTTGTGTTTCTGTAAAGATTTGTAGATAAGGGTCCAAGTTGAATATATTACTAGGTGTAATCCATTTTCTCATTCACAATGATGATCCCTGGAAAGACATAAAGTTTCACATTAATAATACTACATCTGGGTGATTTCAGGAGACCAACGTGATATCAGTGAAGTTGGAATTCACATGTGGTTTATCTTCTAGGTTGGGAGTCTCCCTATACTTCCCATGGCGCTCTGTCACCTAACACTGGTTGTTCCATATAAAGAGTTTCTAGTGTCAGAGCTTCTATACCAGAAGGCTACATTCTTTGCTTCATCCTGGAGGCGAACACTGTTTTTAGTGTGTGTATTTTGTTGGTGGTCATGATGGCAGCACTTGTTCAGCTCCTATTCCGATGTGACACTGACAAATACAAGGAAGTAAGTGACCAGATTGAGGAGTCAAATGATGATATTCATCTGGACATGCTATGTTCGGCTGTTGGGTGTCTAGCCAGAATGTAAAAATATGGATCTATAGCTTGTGAGGGAATGTGTTGAGAGATGGGCAGGCACTCAGCAGGATGGAGGAGACAGATGAGGACCCTAAGGGAAAAATTGCCAAACAAGAGTGAAACCCTTAAAAGTAACAGAAACTGTAAAATGCATTCTTTTAAAAAAAAAGATTTTTTTTTTATTTATTTCTTTGACGGAGGGAGCACAAGCAGGCAGAGTGAGAAGGAGAAGCAGGCTCCCCGCAGAGCAGAGAGTCCAATGCAGGGCTCGATGTCAGAACCGTGGGATCATGACCTGAGCCACCCAGGTGCTCCTGTAAGATGCATTCTTGTAGAAGATGAAAAAATCAGGAAAAAAAGGTGGCAAGCAATGTGGAAACAGAAAATTATCATAACATTTAAAGGAAAGGAGAAATATCAAGCTACATAGTGTATCTTAACCTTCCAAATATTAGTTAAAAAACAAGAACGTGGTATTAAGATATAGAAGTATTTTACTCTCCCAAGATCTGGACATTTTGCCTTATCTTTGCTTTTTGCTGTTCTTAAAGATTGGTTTCTTCTATGTTTTGACATAAATGTAATCTTTTCTATGTGAAGAAGGAGCCCCATAGAATGAAAGAAACAAGTTGATAAGGAATTACCCCCGAAGTGCACTTTCATCAAGGTAGAGTAGAAGAATCTAAGTACTACAGGCATTTGAGAGACACTATGTATAAACAAAAGTAGTGGAACTGCCTGCATCATAGATCAAAATAAGCATAAACATGATGGAAGAGTTGCTTGCAGGTCCCATTGTGATCAGGGAGCGTAACTTACAGTTAATATAATCAGCTGATGCAGCATCAGAGGTTTTAGTTAAAACCAGAATACAGAAAAGTAAGTGAAAGTTGGATAAAGTAATGGAAAACCAGGAGGAAACACTGAACCCAAAGAGAAAAGAGGGAAGGAAGGCAAAATCAAGATGAGTATTAAAAGTGAGAGAAAACATGAAGATCGGAGAAAAAAATGATCTATGGATTGAAAAGCTCCATAGATGATATATACAATTCAACATTTTTTTCCTTTAGAAGCAAAATGTATTTGTTTATTATAAGGTATGGGACATTTTATTTTCTCTGAAAGGAGTTATACCTGCTGCATGATATCTCTCTCTGGTTCAAGGTTTTGTTCTGAGACATACACACACACAAAATCCCATCACAATTTGAAAAACAAAACAAACAAAAAGTGATGAACAATATTATTCTTCTGGTTCTTTTTCATGAAGATTCTCTAGTCATCTTCTGCAATGCTATGCAAACTTAACTATTTTTCTGGCAGATTCATTTCAAAGCATGAGAAAATCCATCTGGAAGACTGTAAATTTCATGATGCAACAAACATTCCTTTCCCCTGTAATTTTTTGCTGAAATCCCTGTGGTGATTTGACTCAGCTTCCCTGGTGGCTGTCTGCTTCGTGGGGTTTTCCCAATGCATCCAAACCTTGAGGCAGGTGGAAGCCATGGAGGCTTCTACCAGCAGTCAGCAAAATTAAGATGTGTTTGAGTCACCTTCTCACCTTTCCTTCCCTTCAGATTAAATCTCTTTCCAGGGAATTAGTATGAGCTAAAAAAAATTCCCACCAAAGCAAACCTAACCTGGTAAAAGGTTATATTAACCATTCCAGGAAGTGCTTCGAACCCCAAAGAAATGAATGAATTGAAATTCAAATTTATAGCAGGCACCCTAGGAAATTTTGTTGGCAGGACCTTGTCCTTTAACCTCATTTGATAAACATTTGCCTTAGTGTAAGCGTATCTTTTTAGGGAGACTATAACACCTAAAACTTTGCCTTTTTGAGTCATGTTTCCTTATCACCAAAGAAACTGGAAATAAAAATCTGGCCTCATATTTTCTACCAATTCATTTGAATTTTCATCCCCATATGAATATTTCATCTTGATTTCTGGAACCTTCTACTTGATCCTATTGGGGTTTGTTTTGCACGGGCTTTGTTTCTCAGATGCAATAATACTGAATAACTGTTTCAAGGAATTCTCTACCTTGTTTCCTCATGGATGGTATTTGTGGTTTCAAAACAAATGTAACCCATGAAAAGCCCGTTTCCAATTGCCCAATTTTCTATAAGAGTAGTTTTTCCGGATGCCTACTTGGTGTCTCCACTCGGATGCCTATTTATGCTGCCCCTCAAAACATTCATGTACACTTACTGTCTCCACGTTTTCTGTCATTGTCTCTTGAGCCCAGTTCTGTCAGGCACTGTCCCCAATATGCCAATAAAAGCAATCCTCGTCAAGACCACCAGCCACCTCCACCTTTCCAAAGATAATGGCCAATTTTCGACACATACTTGAGTTGTCTTCAGTGGCACATGACACAGCTGATCACTCCTTCTTTTTGGAAATACGTTCTTCTCTTGGATCAACACCATCTCATGGTTCTTTCCTTCCCTTAAGTGATGTTTCTCAGTGTTCTTCTCCAGTTCATTCTCATATCCCAGCCTGGTCAGTGGTAAATGTCCCCAGGCCTCCCTTCTTCTTTAACTAGTCTCTCTCCTGAGATGATTTCATTCAGCTTCATATAGATGTGTTTTATACACCAGCAACTTCCAAATTCATATTTACAGACTAGGACTCTACCCTGAGTTCCTACCTTCAACAATGCCTTCTCTGCTTGTATAGCTAATACACATCTCTAAAACAACCTGTCCAAAATAAAACTTTTGACTATTTAACCCATCCACAACTCCCCCCCAAATATGTTCCTCTCATGAGTTTACATACCTCAGTAAGTGGATACTCCAAAATGACTCCTACTGATACCTCTGGAATTGGTCCAACTACTTCACCTTTGGTACAGCTCTGGCTTTTTGCCAGCCCATGTTGCCAATTGGTAAGCTTGTTTCTTTCTCAGCAGTGAGAGTAGAGTGCCATTGTAATGCTTTCTGTTGGGCTTTTAAAGGATAAAAACAAACAAATAAAACCCAAACCCAAAAAACTACCCCAAAGCCTAGTCTATATTTTTAAAGTTCTAGAACTAATCTTAAGTCAATTATCTCACCTTTCTTATTCACAAATGCACATATTCACACCAGCTGCCTGACTCATGGTCACTGCCAAATTGCATGCAAGTTCAGCAGTGCCTCACATTGAGGATTGTGCTTCATATAGCTTTTTTTCTGCCTCCATAAATGGTACATTAGATACTCATAGTCAAGAATAGACTGTAGAGTAAAAAGTGTCTCCCTTCTCCCTAATCTTTATCCTTTATCCTTTGTCTTTCTTTTATAGCGTTGCTGTCCACTGGCTGATAGCATCCAAAAGTGACTATATCTACAATTCTTTTAGCTTATGGACATATAAATTAAAAAATGGTGTTATCTGGGATGTAGAAAGTGTTTTCTGTTTACCGTTAGTTTTGGATCTCCCATTTTTCATAGAAAGACATTCTCTGACATTTGTCCCATTCTTAATTTTATCTGCCATTAATTAAAAACAGGAAGATCAGTAGTGAACCCAGAATGAAAAGTTTTAATAAACAACCAGATAAAAAGGGATTTTTATCATATTTTTCATTTTGAGATATGTACTTAATATTCTATTTCATCACTGCTAGGAGGAAAATAATCTTGCCAAGGGCCAGGGCTTTATGATAGGGAAAAATCTTGGCAAGCATTTGCCTCTTTGTAGTTATCTGCATTACTGCAAAGTACCACAAAGGCAAGAGCCTACCCTCCTAAAGAGACAGAAAACAACTCTCAGTGGGCAGCAATTCCATTTCTGGAAACGCCATAGGTGTCATAGCTTATTACCTTCCGCACAAAGTAGCAAAGAGGAAGAAAAGTTTCCCATTAGACTTACCAGGGAAGGTTACTACTGCTGGAGAGGATGCAGAGGAGTCATTCAAGCCCTCTCCCTGCCTTCAAAAAGGGCTCCATATAAATTATTCCCTGCAGATGAGAACATTCTCTATTTTAAATGTTTCAGAGAGTCGACAAGTATTCATTTCCTTAGGGTAATCAGAAAGGATGCATTCCTGATTTATTTTCATTGCTGAGGGATTTAAAAACCTAGGTAGGTTTAACTGTAAGATACCGTAAGATTTCCCCAGACAGAAATGATTTATCCTCATAGAAGCTAAGTCTATTCTGCCCCCAATCAGCAGCCAGAATTAAAGATGTTGAAATTAGTCTACTTACAGTTAGAAAAACAAGTAGTTAAACCCCAATACTTTGTTGTATTAACACCACATCTCTAATTTGGTTTGGCTGGGACAAGAAAATTTAAAAAAAATCAGTAGCATTGTAAGTAATAACCATATCTTTCTGTGTTTTTTAAAACAGTATGTGTTCCTGGGGTCTCTTCCTTTTGACTTATAAGCTGACTTGTTAGCCCATATATTAATTTCAACTCATTTCTTGTACAAAAATAAGGTGAGCTAAGGTCCATCTGGAGCAACTTTGTTAAACATTTGAAGACTAAGAATTGAGCCCGTTTGTTGATGTTATAAAAGACTGCATTACTCTATTCCTTCCCCTGTACAAATTTTTTTTCACAGGTGCAGACTATTTCAGAGGCATTTCCAAAAGTGGGATGAGGCAGAACTCAGATTAATTCAATTCTTGTGTTTTTTTTTTTTTAAGATTTTATTATTAAGTACTCTCTACACCCAACGTGGGACTTGAACCCACAACCCTGAGATCAGAATTGCATGTCCCACTGACTGATCCAGTCAGGTGTCCCTTGGGTGTTCTGTTCTTTCTTTCTTTCTTTCTTTCTTTCTTTCTTTCTTTCTTTCTTTCTTTCTTTCTTTTTTCTTTCTTTCTTTCTTTCTTTCTTTCTTTCTTTCTTTCTTTCTTTCTTTCTTTCTTTCTTCCTTCCTTCCTTCCTTCCTTCCTTCCTTCCTTCCTTCCTTCCTTCCTTTCTTTTTAGAGGGGTGTGGGAGGGGGAGAGGGAGAGAAAGAGAATCTCAAGCAGGCTCCACAACCAGCACAGAGCCTGATGCAGGGTTCAATTTCACAACCCTGAGATCATGACCTGAGTTGAAATCAAGAGTCCAACACTTAACCAACTAAGCCACCCAGGCAACCCGCCCCTTGGGTGCTCTTGATTAGTCACTAATTACCTCTGTGCCACAGAAATAATGTCCTACTCTCTCTTAGAGTACTGCAATTCAGAAGAAAGAAAGAAAGTAGAAGAAAGAAAGAAAGAAAGAAAGAAAGAAAGAAAGAAAGAAAGAAAAGAAGAGAAGAGAAGAGAAGAGAAGAGAAAAGAAAAGAAAAGAAAAGAAAAGAAAAGAAAAGAAAAGAAAAGAAAAGAAGAAAAGAAAAGAAAAGAAAAGAAAAAAAAGAAAGTCATCTACACATTTCTAAACTGCTTTGGCTTCTGTTTTCCTGCTGTCCGTTACTGTTTCACTAGATGTGGGTTGAAGGCGATTTGGTACAATCTGTTATTGGATGGATGACAGCTCAGGTAGCACCTTGATACATTTGCTTATAAAAATAAACCTGTTAGAAGTTAATTAATTTTCCTTTTATAGATTATAGAGCCTGTCATATAGTAGATGTTTAATAAGTTTTCACTAACTAAATAAATGAATAAATGCACAATTACTGTAGAACTGGTGCTTTTATTATCCTTAAACGTTAGGGTTTTTTTCCCCCAGTGGATTAATAGATTAACTGTTCTGGTTACCATCTTGATAGGGACTGATGCTGAATGAGAGAGACAGCATCCTTGATTGTACATTACTTGAGGAATGAACTGGGTTTCAAGTGGTTCTTCTCACCAAAGCTGAAGTTGGTTGCTTTCGCAGAATTTGGATGTGAAAAAAATGTGAACTGATTTTGACTGGCTAATGTAATTTCTTTAAGACTTTGGTTTTACAACACCTTTTAATATATAAAAAAGAGAGGGCAGAGGGTATCATGGTTTAGCCATAGCTAAGACATGTATAAGACACCTAAATTATTTTCACTGGGGAGAAATTCTTGGTGATGTTCACCACATGATTCCTTTTCCTTATCCTTTCTCTCTAGTGTAGAATTCTGCACTCGTGTCCTAATAAATAGGAAGTAAAAATAGAGAAACACCCTCCCCTCTCGTCATGTGACCCTGCCTGTCTTTGTAACCTTTTTTGGCAGCACTGTTTCTTTTTTCTCTTCTCACCAGCATCCCCGCCTCCTTCCTCACTCACCAGCCAAGCCTTCCTCTCAGCCACCGACATCACTCCCTCAGGCAGGACCTGCTCTGCCCCTCCACTGACTCAGGTCTGTCATCATGGGGCTCTCTTCCCACAGGTGTGCCTACTTCAAAGTGTTCCCTTAAATGTGTTTTTACATTTTTGGTATTTGTGTGATTATTGGACTCTTTGTTTTCCCCATAGGCCATTTTCTTTGTAAGAGAAGGGATCAATTCTGCTTGTCTCATAATTACTCTCTTGCCACTCCAGCACAATGCCTGGCCCATAGCAGGCACTTGATAAATATTGACTGATTGAACAGATGAATGAAGAAATTCACATTTGAAAGAGAGATGTCATGATCTCCAGTATAGCAAGTCTGAAGAAGAAATGGGATGGCTTCAGTTAAACATTACTTGTACAACAAGAGTTAGCTGGTAAATGTGTGGGTTCCAGAAATCTCCTTCCCCTCAAAGAAATATTACTGTTAGAGATTCTTTTAGCTTCAGGTTAATAAACTCCTAGTTTAGGATCCAAAAGCATCTGGAAAGGTTGGATAGGTACTAGTTATAATCACTTAGATATTACTACATTGGATTATGTAATACTTGAGCTTAGTATTCTGGAGGTGTTACTCCACTTACTAGAAGGAAGAGAGTAAGGAAAAGGCAAGTTTGAGAACATTTTCTATTGCAAAGAGCCACAAAATGACACTGAAACTTCTGCTACCCTCAGATGTGTGAGGATTTTGGTAACCCATGATTGGACTTTAACAACTGTTTAGGGCAGAGGAGATAGGACTTTGAGATATGGCAAAATGGCGATTTAAAATAGAAACCTTATAAGGTACTGGGAATGTTGACAAGCCACACCTTCAGTAAAGGAGTGAAAGAAAGAAATATTCTTGCCAATGTGAAGATTCCAATAGCATTCATCCATTTGGGTTTGCCTCTGGAGAGAAAAACCTACCTAAGAATTTATGTATAACTGTAGGCTTTTACATGTGGTTTTAAAATTTAAATTTACATATCTTCTGATCAGAGCATGTTCCTGGACTGGAAGGGTACAAAACCTCAGTAGATTTGCATGCTCGACTCAAAAAAGACTGCAGAAGGAAAGGCCAGAATATGATGAACTCTTAATCCAATCTCTCTCGCTCTCTCTCTCTCTCACTCTCTCTCTCTCCCATACACCACACACTGACATGCTCATGCACACAGAAGAGAACAAACCACCATGAGTGAGGGAAGAAACAACAGAAGTGGAGTTAGATCGCTTTGTTTTCTTTTTTTTTCTTATTAATTTTTTAAATTTCCAGTATAATTAACATACAGTATTATATTAGTTTCAGGTGAACAATATATTGATTCAACAATTGTATTCATTACTCAGTGCTCATCATACATGTACTCTTAATCCCATTCACCTATTTCACCCTTTCACCCACTCTCCTCCTCCCTGGTAACCATTAGTTTGTTCTCTATAGTTAAGAGTCTGTTTCTTGATTTGTCTCTCTCTCTCTCTCTTTTTTCCCTTTGTTCATTTGTTTTTTTCTTAAATTCCACATATGAGTGAAATCATATTGTATTTGTCTTTCTCTGACTTGATTATTTCAGTTAGATACTCTCTAGCTCCATCCACATTTATATGATCAAGTGATCTTTGATAAAGTAGGAAAGAACATACAATGGGAAAAAGACATCCTCTTCAATAAATGGTGTTGGGAGAACTGAACAGCTACATGCAAAAGAATGAAACTGGACCATTGGCTTACACCATACACAAAGATCTTCACTTTACCCAACTGATTCAGCCATTGGAACTATGTGATACTAAATAAAAGAAATATAATTAAATATTTGAAGCTGTTGAAGATGAGATAAGACACATGAGCAAGGCACAATTTGTTATAAAAAAAATGACCAAGCCTAACAGGAAAAAAATCAAATACAACTCCTGGAAGTGATACATTTACATTAGAAGAAAGCCTCGGTGGATGACTACACATGAAATTGGATATAGATGAAAACAGAAGGAGTAAACTGAAAGTTAGATATGAAGAAGTTGCCCATAATGCAGCTTAGAGTGACAGAGAAGGAAAATATGAGAAAGAAATGGAAGATAAAGTGCATAGATTTAATACACATCTAATTAGAATTCTAGACAAAAGAAATTGAAATAATAAGGGAGAAGTATTTGAAAATATACAAGCAGAAAAAAAAAAAAAAAACTAATCCTCAGATCCAGAAAGTCTAATGACTTCAGATAGAAAGAAACCCACACCTAGATTGGAAACATGAAAAGACATTGAGAGAGAAAGAGAGAGTAAAAGCAGCCAGGGGAGAGAAGACAGGTCATCTACAAAAGAAAGGCTTGCCCTGCTGTTGGTCATCTGTTGAAAGATAGATGATGGAAGAGCAGTATCTTCAATCGTACTGAGAAAAAATAGTTGTCAACCTAGAATTCTATTCACAGCGAGTCTTTATTTTAAGAATGGTGGAATAAAGACACTTTTGGACTAATAAAAACAAAGATCACCAAAGACATTCTCCAAAGGGATTCGTAAAGGACGTATTTCAGAACAGTGTACAGCTCTAGATGAAAGGTCTGACTTACAGGAAGCAATGTAGATACCAAAGACAATGATAAATGTTCGTCGTGCAATTACTTTGTGCCAGGCAATTTTCTAAGCAATTCACATGATTTAGCTCATTTAATCCTCACTCCTGCACTATGAGCTGGATCCTATTGTTAAGCAAGTTTAATTTGTCTAAGATTACAAAATTAATAAGTGGCAAAGGGATCCCAAGCAGGGAATGTGCCTGTAGAGTCAGATGCTAACAGCTCTGTTGCAGTGAATAACAGATATTGACATTATAAAACAATAATGACTATGTCTAAAATGTGACAATATAAGAGGTTACCACAAAAATACTGGGAAAATGCAAATAAGTTGTGGATGACCAGAATTAAGTTTTAAGATCATTGCATCCTTCTTAGTAAGGTAAAAGCACTGAACTTTAGTAAATTTTCTAGTATAATCACTGAAAGAATGTACAAACAATAACAGTTTCCAAGCAACCAGAAGAAAAAATAATTGAATGAGAAAAATAAAGGAATAAATATTTCAACTGAAAGAAGGGAAGAAAGGAAATTTGGAAATTTTGTGGCACAAATAGCAAAAACATAATAAGATGAAAGAAGAAATAATTCCAGATATATCGGTAATCATTATAAATGTAAACAGACTGAATGTTTTATGCCAAAGACAAGAGTTAGCATGGTGGATTTTCCAAATTTATTCTGTTTACAAGAGATAAGTGTTCAAAATGAAAACACAGAAGAGGCATAACTTGCAAATACCAAAGAACTGGGACAACTATATTAATATCTGAAAAAAATAGATTTAAGGCAAATGCATTAATAATGTTAATAATGATTAAAAAGAAGATCATCACACAATGATAAAAGTTTCCACTGCTCAGGGGGAGATATAAAAATTCCAAACCTATGTGTCAGAGATTCCAAATATACAAAGCAAAAACAGATTTACTAGATGGAAAATGTCACAATGTTTGCCGAAGATTTTGATATGCCCGTCTCTCAGTAATTGAAAAATCAAACCAAAAAAATTCAGTAAGAATATAAAAGATTTTGAAAGCAAATTATGAAGTTTTATCTCATAGACTTACATAGAATAGTGAATACCTCTACCTATTTCTTTGCGTATTTAAAAAGATTAATAAATTCAGCCATATTATATAGGTGTAAGCATAATATTATCCTTAAGCAAACAAGAAATATTAATAAAATTAATCTTAGCAAATTTTAAAGTATTATCATCTAAAAATCCATTCTTAGATTATAATTTAATAAAATTAGAGCACAACAACATAAATAACTAGTAAACCTCCATATATGTGGAAATTTAAGGTAAAAAGAGAAATCATAATATGATTTGGAAAAAATTTATAAAAGCAGTTATGAAATTTATACACAATCTGGGGCATGTGGAAAAATAACATTTAGAAAAAGAATTTATACACTGAAAGTCTTTTATTAGAAAAGAAAATGTAGATTAATGAACTAATATAATAAAAGAAAAATAACAAAAAAATGAATGCAAAGATAACAGAAGGAAATAAATGAGTTGAAATTAACGCCATAAGTGCATATTTATACTATAGAGGATTGATATGCCAAAAGATTTTTCTTAGCAAATTTATAAGGTAGATACGTGTATGCATAAAAGAAATTTGAATTGTGCAGAGATCACATTGCAGATCACTAGAGAAGCAGTGGGATGGATACTCAGTAATCATGATACTGATTACACATAAAAATAAAATTATATCATGATGTATACAATGCTTGTTAGACAATATAAGGGAATGTCTTTGTGACTAAATGCAGGGAAGGATTTCTTAAGTAAAAACGATCCAAACAATAAACAAAAGATTGGCAAATTCAAGCTTTCACAATTAAAAAAAAATTTTAACTTCTGTTGGTCTGAAAACACCTTAGTGTAAGAATATAATCAACTGGAACAGTACAGCTGTCCATAAATAATAGAACATACAAATGAATTAAAATGTATTTGTAAAATTAAATATCATACAAAGATAAAGACAGAGTAGAGCTGGCAAGCCTGGGTGGCTCAGCTGGTTAAGCATCTGCCTTCGGCTCAGGTCATGATTCCAGGTCCTGAGATCAAGTCTCATGATGAACTCCCTGCTTAGTGGGGAGTCTGTTTCTCCCTCTGCCTGCAGCTTGTGCTTTCTCTCTCTCTTTCTCTGATAAATAAATGAATAAATAAAATCTTAAAAAAAAAAGAGAGACAAAGTAGAGCTAAGTTCAGCATGGTAAACATTAAAAATATAATGTAAGTGAAAGAAGCTTATCATAGAATCTTACATATAACATGATTTTATATAAATGAATTTCAAAACATACTATATATAAATACATATAAATTTGGTATGTTTTGAACTTACTTATACATACATACATGTATGTACATATAACTTACATATACATATATATTCATACTTATGAATGAAAATATGTGGTGATTGGCAAAAATGAACAAAAAATATATTATGTCCATGAAAAAATATGTCTATATCTCTGCTTTTATTTATATTTATTTTTTTAAGATTTTACTTATTTGAGAGAGAGTGAGAGAGAGAGCACAAGCAGGGGGAGTGGGAGAAGGAGAAGCAGGTTCCCGGCTGAGCAGGGAGCCCAACTCAGGGTCAGATCCCAGGATCCCAGGATCATGACCTGAGCCAAAGGAAGATGCTTAACCGACTAAGCCACCCAGGTGCTTCGTATATCTCTGTTTTTATATATAATATGTATACTCCATGAGTCCTTATATTTAGACCTCATGAGTCTGTATCTCTACCTTTTTAAATCTGGATGAGAATATATCTTGCTTTGGTCAATGGAACATTATCACATGTAATGCAAAGAGAAGCTCGAAAAGTGCCTGAGAAGTAGGGCTTGATTTTTTGCATAACTTAGAACCCTAAAATCATTCCAAGGAACCTGAACTAGCCTGACAGAAGATGAGAGGTACAACAGTACAAACCTGGAACTCCTGTGGTACTGACAATATTTTTTTATTCTATTTCAATAACAATTTTATGTATTCATTTTATTACTATCCTTCACATGTACATATCTGTATTTTTTACTTTTTAATTTAGGAAAGCTTTTTAAAAAGGAATAAATTCTTGAATTTTATATCCAGTTAAATGTTCACTAGAAACTGATTAAGTAAATATGGTTTTAATCAAACCAAAATTGAGTTTACAACAGCAAACACTTATCAAAAACTGTGCTGTAGCAAGAAGAGTAAAAATCCTAGAATAAAATTCTCCTATATACAGGAGAGTAAAGTAATTGACAAATATGAAGATAAATCTGAAATATCACTGAATGTATAAAAGAATAATAATAATAAGTTATTTGTATGTAAAAAATAAACAAGAGAGGATACAACAGCCACATGGAAAATTATCATTTGTGTTCTATACACTAGCAATAAATAATTACAAATTGAAATAAAAGAACAGACTTACAATAGAATAAAATTACAAAGTATTTAAAGCTACATTTAACACACATATATATATAACTTACATAGTGAGAATTATAGAATATTACTGAGAAAAATATTAAAGATCCAAAGAGATAGAAAAATATACAAAGTTCATGGACTAGGAAAATTAACATTGTTAAGATGTCAATTCTCCCCAAACTGATTAATACATTCAATATAATTCAATCAAAATCCCAGATGATTTTGTTTTTAGAAATTATTAAACTGATTCTAAAATGTATATGAAAATAAAAATGATCAGGAATGGCCAAAACCATTTTGAAAAAAATAAGAACAAATTTGGAGGAATTTCTCTCCTGAATTCCAAATTGTATTGTGAAATACAGGAATTAAGGAACTGTGATATTGGTATAAGAATAAATACTAGATCATTAAAACAGAATAGAGAGTCCAGAAATAGACCTATGGTTACATATTTAATTGATTTCCAAAAAAGTGTCAATGGAGAATCATCTTTCCAACAAATGGCCCTGAAATAACTGGATATCCATACAGAAAATAATTAAACCTTGACCCTTACCACACACCATATGCCAAAACTAACTTAAAAAGGGTCATACCTTTAAACATAAAAGTTAAACTACAATAGTAGAAATAATAGAACAAGTATTTGTAACTTTGGCATATGGAAAATTGCGTTGGTAAGATATAAAAGTCAGGAGTCATAAAAGAAAAAAATAAAATAAGCCTTATTAAAATTACAACTTTTACCCTTTAAAAGACACTACGTTTAAAAAATGAAAGACAGATCATGCTGTGAGAAAATATTTACAATACATATCATCTCAAAAAGGACTTATATCAAGGATGTATAAAAAACTCTTATAACTGCATAATAAGACAAATAACACCATAAAAAATAGGCAAAAGATCTGAACATTCAAATATACAGGAATGCCAAACAGACTCATAAATATATGCTCAACAGCATTAGTCATTCAGGAAATTCAGTATAAGCCACAATATGATCACACTATACATTCAGTAGAATGGTTAAAATTTAAAGGCTGAATTTTAAGTGTTGACATGAGTGTGGGGAAACTGGAACTCTCATGTTGGTGGGAGAATATAAAATGGTACAATTAGTTTGGGAATCAGTTTGGGAATTTCTTTTGAGTTAACCATAGACTGACAATATGACCCAAAACCCGGTTCTGGGTTTTTACTGAAAATAAATGGAAACATGTCTATTCAGGGACTTTTTAATGAATGTTCACAGCAGCTTTATTCATAACAGCTGTAAACTAGAAACAAGCCAAATATCCATCAATGGGTAAATGGATAAACAAATTTTTTGTGTATCTATACTATGGAATTCTGCTTAACAAATACAAAGAAAGAACCATTGTTAAAAGTAGAAACATGGATGAATCTCAAAAACATTATGGTGTGTAAGAGAAGTCACAAAAATGTGTAGGTACTATATGATCAATTCCATTTATATCAACTCTAGAAAGGAAACCTAATCTGGAGTTATAGAAAGCAGATCAGTAGTTACCTGGGGCCAAGGAGTGGGTAGGAACTGATTGGGAAGGGGCCCAAAGACCTAAGGTTCTGGGGATTCTCTTTATCTTGATGGGGTTTGTAGTTACATGCCTGTGTACATTTGTCAAAATTCAAGCTATGCACTTAAATTGTATGTAAATTATACCTCAATAAAACTTACTAAAAAATGATACAGAACTAAAGTACTAGTGAACACAAATGTAAGAAATAGAGGGTTTGACTAGATTTAAAATATTCTAAAATTCAATAATTTTTCTGAAGTAGAATTGGAGATGCTGATTAACTTTAGACTATCAAGCCCGGCATCAGGATTTCTGCTCAGCGGGGAGCCTGCTTTCCCCTCTCCCTCTGCCTGCCTCTCTGCCTACTTATGATCTTTTTATCTCTGTCAAATGAATAGATAAAATCTTAAAAAAAAAGAAGACACCATTTTAAAGTAATGAACAACTCTTTCTGATGGTCTCAAATGAGACCATCAGAAAAGACCTACAAGTATAAATAATTATTTTAGATACTACAAAAAATGTACCTGAAGATGAAGCATTCTTTTTTAGTTTTATTTTATTTTATTTTATTTTTTTTAGGATGAAGCATTCTTGAGTTGACAGAGCTTGTCCCATATACACACAGAGTTCATGTTTTCTTTATCTGAAGTACTTAGACATTCACCTGGTAGAATTTTAGATATGAAGTAATTAATATTCCTCTGACCTGCCCCAAATATCTATCTCCTTCCACCTTTGGAGACCTTCATTGAAATGTGAATGGATTATCTGTCAGGGGAAAATCCCTCAATCATTAGGTTTGTTGTCAGGGGGAGAAAGAAGAGTCTAGTGCATGAGGTACTTTTTGGAGACAACAAGCCATTGTCACCCAGCTTCTGTCACAAAGTTACTTGTACACATGTTGAATTTCCCTAGAATTTTGCCCCATTATCTTCTTATCCATTAGTATCTGGCTGCCCTCACCTGTCTAGTAGCTTCTAAAGTTGGTCCTGATGAACAAACTCCTGGCTCTCCTAACCTTAATAGACCTCTCTGTAGCATTTTCTCCTGTAGACCACACCATCCTTCTTAAAGTGCCTTTTTCCTTGGGGCACCTGGGTGGTTGAGCGTGGGACTCTTGATTTTGGCTTGGGTCATGGAATCAAGCCCTGCATCGGGCTCTGCACTGAGTGTGGAGCCTTCTTGAGATTCTCTCTCTCACTCTTCTGCCTCCCACCCCCACACACATTTGCTTGCACTCTCTCTCTCTCTCTCCGTTTCTCTCTCAAAAAACAAAAACAAAACAAAACAAAACACAACTCCTTTTTCCTTTTCCTTTGGGTTCCATGGCACCAATTTGCCTTACATTTCTTGCCTTTCTGCCTTTGCTTTCACTGGCTACCGCTCTGCATTGTAAGTGATTCATTTTCTGCATTTGATTTGGTTTTACATTGGTTCTCTGCTATTCTGGATTTACATTTTTTCCTAGATGATTTTAACTCTGGTTTTTCCAATAGCTTCCCCACATCATTTATAAATATATCATGCCTATGCCAAAATTTTACATATCTTTTTGCATCTTGGAGAAAAATATACCCTCCATTTGTTTAAGATTGAGCCTTTCGTAATTCCCCCAACCACCTCCTTTTATCCTATTATGTCCTCTTCTAGAACTTTATCTCCCAGCTCCTTCACTTTAGCTTCTCTCTCTCTCTTTCTCACACACACAAAACGTTATCGTTTGTGACTATATATATACACACACACATACAATTATATATATGTATAATTATGTAATTACATATACATTATACACAATATACAATTATATATACACATATACAATATCCAACTATATATATCTAATTATATATACATATATAACATATAATCATTTATATATAACTATATGTAGATATATATTTCAATTATAATTTATATAATTGAAAAATCTGAAAAAACCCTAATTTTTCCAGGCTTCTTTGCCACAAGTCTTTTAACTATGTTTCTCACACTTTCCAACAGTATTCACTATTCAACAGAGATAAATGTTAAAGGTTAGAGCCTTGAATGAAAATTTTTCTGAAAATCATGACAAGCAGTGGAAAATAAGGAGTTACTACCCCAAATATTTTGCAACTATAACTACAGAGCTCAGTGCGGTGATTACTATAATGTGCAGTGTGGCAGAGTTACAGTTGTCATGGGAACCATAAATTTGATTTTCTGGGGTTTTGTGTGTACACAATCTCAACTATAATACTGCCTTCACATATTGTCTTTTTCATCTGTTATACATGTACTTGGGTCCAAAGTAGGTCACCCAAACTAAAGGCAGAAATGTTGGTCACTTTCTTCAAAGATCTCTATACTATATCAGCAGTATCAGAGTTAATTCGAAAAGTGCATGTATAAAAAATGATTTTTGATCTGACTTCAAACATAATAGATTGATGTCTTCCAACCCAGCTTACACCATTCCTTGGAATAAAAATTCCCTCTCTATTTTTGGCTTTTGATCTATTCACTTGAAATGTTTATGGGAGTTGGTGCTATTTGTGTGGATAACAGCTGATGTAGTCTTATCAATGTGTTGTTGATTATCTTTTGTTTTCTGATAATTCCTTTCTATGCTATTTCTGAGTTGATTATCTATTGGCTTCAGTCTTTTAATAGAATGAAGCTCATCTCATCACCTGAAATGGAATGCTTTAACTAATACCCGTGATATAGTGTTCTTTTCTATTTATATGAACTCTTTGAAACACTGAGAACTCATATCACTATGACTTTAATGAAGAGAAAGTTTGAATTGCTGTGGATATAAAGTCCTGTTAGAATCTAGACTTAGCCTTTACTCCCTGCTACAGGTCTGCCTTGACATAGTAGGAAACCTTAGCTTTCTCACTAACTACAGAAGCACACACAATGTTCCAAATTTATTTGGCTACAGTGAATCAGAGGATTGTTTTCATTTCTTTTTCCCTTGAGAAAGGTCAACGAGAATTTCCCATACCACTGCTTTGTCATGGCTAACAGCAGCAGCTTGTGTTATTTAGCTGTTGCTTCCACATCTTTTACTATGGGTAAGGAATGCTCATAATGGTTTGCTCAATAAACTTGGACACTATACTGTTTTACCTTGGAGACTTTACATCGTCATTGTTTTCTCATTTCTTTAATGTGGGTAGACAAATTCTAAATTCTACCACTCTCAACTGAGCTTTGGAGTTGTTGATTAAAACTCTGCTTGACTGAAAACATTTTTAAAATAATTGTTGGAATAAAAACATATAAAAGAATATGATAGTTACATTGATGCTAGTTTCAATAAGATGTATTGTGGTGTATTGCACTAGCTATGAGTAAATTAAAACTTCAAAGACATGATGGCATATTTAGCAAACTCAGTCATTTGTAATGATGAGGTGGTGACTCATCACAAACTAGTCAAAGACAAAGGCGACATTCATTGCATCGACATATCTACAGGCAGATTCGATGGTGTCAGTTGTTTCCTGCATCTATGTAATTCGCCTGAGTAATTTTCAGAAGCCTAAATACTCTGAATTGCTCATTGTAAGACAAAGGACTGAGGAAAGAAGACAGGATAAATTTAAAAAATATATTACTGTATCAGTTAACTAGATCATTCAGAAAATATTTACTGATAAGGTTTTAAAGAGCTTGGTAGCATATGAGTAGCAAGTATCCCCAATGCTTAATCTGGAGTATGTCTGCGGTGAAATCATAACTTGTAGAGAGATGTGAGGATTGGCTTTGATAAATGACTTTGCTTAAATTCATGCTAAATGGAAGCAGAACATTACATGAAAGGAAAACCTACATGTTGGATGGCACTCAATCCATTGAAACACATAGAAATCTTGAATAAAATTTAATAACAATAACAAAAAAAACACCTATAGATCAACCACTCATTTGATTCTCACAAAAAACCTGTGATGAAAATAACAGTGAAATATCACCACATTCCTATTAGAATTTCTAAAATCAAAAAAGCTAAAAATACCAATTGCTAGAGAAGATGTGGAGCAACAGGAATTATTTTATTGTTGGTAGGAATGCAATATGATACACTCTCTTTGGAAGACAGTTTCTTATAATGCTAAACCAGTTATAACCATATGATCCAACAGTTATGCTCCAAAGTATTTATCCAATTGATTCGTAAACTGATGTCCACACAGAAATCTCCATGCAAATGTTTATAGCAGCCTAATACATAATTGCCCAAAACTGGAAGCAGCCCAGATGTCCTTCAAAAAGCGAATGGATAGAATCCATATAATAGGATATTATTTAGCACTAAAAAGGAATGTGTTATCAACCCATACAGGAATGGAGGAATCTCAAATTCATACTGCTTTAAAGAAACTACTGTATGTTTCCAATATATGATGTTCCAGAAAAACCCTTACCCTGTAGAGATTGAAAATAAACCAGTGATAGTCAAGGCCTTCAGAAAAGAGAATAGTCAGATAGATGAAACAAAGAGGATTTTCTTCATGATTTTTTCTATTTCTTTAAATGAATAAATAACTTTTTATTTTAATTAAGATCATTTTGAGTTACAGGAAAATTGAAAACATAATACAGATAATTCCTATATGCTCACATGCAATTTCCCCTATTTTTAACATCTTACTTTGGTGCTTATAACAAGTAATAAACCAATATTGATACACTAACTGAAGTCTACTATTAACTACAGTTCTATATAGTATTTTTATGTTCATCAATGGTAAAAAAAAAAAGGAGAGAGAAAGGAAGGAAGAAAGGAAGGGAGGGAAAAAAAAGAAGAAAGGGAGGAGGGGTGGAAGGAAGGAAGGAAGGAAGGAAGGAAGGAAGGAAGGAAGGAAGGAAGGAAGGAAGGAAGGAAAGAAGATAAATCTCCGGGAGTCAGAAAAAAAGAAGGAACTATAGTCACTAAATAATGTTAAGTGGAAGGTGACCTCATGGTGGGCCTTGGTGTTCGGACCTCAGAGCTCGACTTCAGTGCCCACGTGAGGAGATCAGGTGTGGCTTTGATTGCAGGCAGCAAGAACCCAGACTCCTGCACAAAACCCAGGCATTTGAAAAGCTTACCTGTTTGTAAAGGGGAAATAAGAAAAATACAGGCTATCAGTCCAGGGAAACTAGAAAGAGCATGTTCTCGGCCTAGGGGAAATTCTCACTGACTTCAAATTTCCCCTGAGCACTAAATAACATATCACCCTGATAGAGATCTTGAGTTGTCTCAAAGTTTCCAAATTTTATTTGCCATCCATGAGCTATTGCTGATTTGGTAGTTTGAGGATCATAAAAAAATGTAAAACTTTTCCTGTTCTAAGACTGATGGTGTAAGCCTAGCCCCAGAGGCCTTGCATGCCTGGTTAACACCCGATACCTAAGAGAGGTCCAAATGTCAAGACAGGGATAGGAAGGCCAGAGAAACAGCAAGAGCACAGAAAACTCTGCTGGCCTCTGCAGGCTGGGTCAGGGGCATCCTCTCTGCCATCATAGTTTCCCTGTAACCATGGTAAAGGCTGAATGATGCTCTTACATGACTGAATTATCCACAGGCATGTCTGCTCACTGATGGCAAGGCCAGATCATCCCATGGCTGGTGGTCATCTCTTTCACATAGTATGGACTACTACTGCTACTATGAAGGCAGAGCCTTCATAACTTGGAATGACTTCCTGGTGGGGACAGGATAAAGATTCATGTTGGCTTCCTAGCTACCTCTTCAGGCTCACAAAGAATGTTATTATGTGCCTCAGTGTCCAATTTTTGTCCAAATGATTAAACCTGCCAAAAGTCATGTTTTTCTGGATATCTTGCTGTCACCTCAAGTAGAGCACAGATGAGAAAGAGTACATTCTTCTTTTTCCTCTAAACCCTATGCTACAGTCTTATGTTCTTGATAATTTTTAACATTACCAAACAGGATGGTCTGGGGCTGCCAAAGTGGAGTATCCTTTTCAAGCCACTCCCTTCTGGTCCTTACTGGCCAACACTATGCTCAGACTAACCACTAACCAGACCTACCCAAGTTGTGTGCTGTTCTGGTTGGTGCCATGCACTTTATAAGCTGTATGTTTGGAAGGTGATAAATATGTTTTTTAAAATTTGATAGAATTTGATTGAGGATAGGCAGTGGCTTTAGGGCTGTCTACATTTGAGGTTCCTAAAGTCAAGTAGAAGGACATTTTTAAAATCCTTGTTTACCTGTTCTTTCAGGTCATTACCCAGTAGTGGTTTGCAGACAAGCAAGGGAGATCGAAAACTTACCCCTACTATCTCACTTTTTCCAAAAAGATACTAAAAGCCAGTGAAGCCATATTGTCAGCGCAAGGCTGCATAGTTACCAAGTTAAATAGTAGATTCTGCAGAAGTCTTCTTTTTTTTTTTTAAGTCACCTTTTTTTTTAATTTTATTTCTTTGTCAGAGAGAGGGTACAAGCAGGGAGAGCAGGAGGCAGAGGGAGAAGCGGGCTCCCTGCTGAGCAAGGAGCCCCAGCGCGGGACTCAATCCCAGGACCCTGGGATCATGACCTGAGCTGAAGGCAGATATTTAACCGACTGAGCCACCCAGGTGTCCCAAAGTCTAACTTTCTGTTTCATTAAGGGTTAATTACTATAGGTTCAGTACTTTCAACTTTACAGGCTCCTTGCAGTTAAATGCGTTTATTAAGAAGTTTACAATGGAATTCTTTCTATTAGCTGAAGTCTTGAATGGTCTAGGAGAATGCTGGGAGGAAAAGACATTTCCAACACTGGCCCCTCCGTGCTGCATCACTGGAGTATTCTCACTACAGAACATCTCCCTGAGGCTTCTCCAACCATGGACTTTGCCCTGGCATCAGCTTCAAGAAATCGGGAGAGAAGTGACCCAGTGAAGCCCTTCTCCCTTATCTGAGGCACAGCCCTCCAAGAACTGCCCTCATTTCTAAGGTCTGGATAGTGGTCTGCCACTTCACTTTAGATGATGGGAATATGTGGCATCCTTGATGTGTACTCAGATTTTTGGTGCTTCAGAAAGACTCATTTTTAACATCTTTTTCATCTATAACCTGTGTGGTGCTTCACCCAGGGTGAAAGGAAAATCGTAAGTTGGTGGGGAATGAACCTGAGACTGGAGTCATTCACATTCCTCCTGGGCCTTGAACCTTCCAGAGAATGTCCCTGGTGCCAACTTTTCTCCGGGACCACAAATCCAATAGTGTGTTTGGTGTTTTTGCTCACGTCTTCCTCTTATGTCAATGTCTAAATGGTCTCAGAATCATCTCCAGAAGTTTCCATCCTTAGTTCTCACTTCCTTGTCCTTTACAAAGGGAGGGATAATACTGGGCAAACCAAGAACTTGCCTCTGCCTTTACCTCAGAAAATCCAAGGAAGTCCCTTTGCTGTTCCTCTGCTGTGATGCCCATGTCATGTCCTGAGTTTCTAAGATCAATACTTAATAGAGGCCCCATGATTATTGAGCCCTTTTCCTATTACAGGTTTTCAAACTTCAGGGTAACAGGGAATCACTTGTAAAGCTTGTTTCATCAGCAGACTCCTAGGTTACACCCAGACCCACATGATCAAGCTCTTGCGATTAGATCAAGGCACCACATTTTAGTAAACTCACCAGGTGACCTCCCTTAGGGCCTTTTCTTGAGAAGCATCGCTCTCTCATGAACACAAACATCCTCCCTCTTTTGAAGTTTCCTTCAACTCTCCATTAGACCTGCATTTCACTCTCTGTTCAAATTTATCTCTGCAACTAATTTTTCTCAACAACTAAAGAGTCAAAGAATAAGCTTTTAGGTGGCTCAGCTTTCCAAGTTGAAATGCCTTATTGAATCATGCTTGCCACTTCCTTATCTAAGGAGATATTGTAAAGACTGCACTAATACTTATAAAGCATTTGAAGTCTTGAATACGAAAAGTCTTGAATACAAAAATTATGAAATATTGATGATCTTTCTGTTCCACAAACCTTAACTGATTAGTCAAGATATTTCTTCCTTGGTGTTCTAAGTATTATTTCTGAAGAGAAAAGTTTTCCTCACAATACTTATAAATGCAGATTAAATATATAAGCAAAATTTGTGTAGCAATTCACTTCCATGTTTCCCAAGCACTTCACCATAAAACAACAGGACCTGAAAATATCTGGATGTGAAAGCTAACACAACTTTCTACATCAGGCAGGAATAGTCTCAAGTTATCCTACAAAGAGATTAATTTGTTTCCTTTTAAAATATTTTTTTGTTCCAGTAAATAACAAATATTTTCTTCTTCTTCTCCTTCTTCTTCCTCCTCCTCCTTCTTCTTTCTTTGGTTTCAAGTCGGCTTCATGCCCAATGTGGGGCTGGAACTCATGACCCTGAGATCAAAAGTCACATGAGCCAGCCAGGAATCCCCAAATATTTTCTCTTTATGCATAAAAAGTGTCCTGAAGTGCAGCCTTTCACAACTGCACATTGGGAAACTCCATGATTCATGCTGGAACCCCATAGTGGACACCCTTAGGTTTGAGAAACCTTTCCATCACACACCCATTTCTATGCACCTAGCCTCATGTTTCCCAAACCTACTCAATGAAATCTACTTTTCTGTATATCACTTATGATGATGTGTGAAACATTAATATTTTATAGGTTACACTTTGGAGAACACCCTCATTTGGAGGTCAGACCTGTGAGAATACCAACCACTAGAACAGCAATACCCTTGGGAGAATAACAGAGTCTTCAAACACCAAATATTGTTAAAATTAGCAGCAAGACAAAGAGAGTCCATGATGTGACATACATGTTAATTTCACTAAGAAAGAAGGGATCTCATTGGCAGGGAGGATATATGAAGATCTTTATGAAGATTCACTTTGAGGAAGGCTGAGTCAGGCAACAGAAATCACTTGAGTAAGAATGAGAGATGTGAAGGAATAACCAGAGGGAGTGTGCAGAAGTGTGACAGGGAAAAGAACATGAAAAAGGACAACAAGGAGCAGAACTGATGGGCATAGATGTGAAAGTGATTACAAGAAAAGAGGGTAAATTAAGCTGTTGGTAATAGCAGTGGCAAGACATCACACTAGAGGAAGAGGGAACTCCCTGTAGAAGGAAAAATATCTAACATTAACTAACCAAAAGCAATCTACTATCACAGCTCTACATGTTAGGAGCCAATAGCACTATATACCTCTGTCACCCCCATATGCATTATAGGCTACATTGGATGAACATGATGTTTGACTAAGTTTCCACTTTCCCTGGGTATATGGCAGTAATTGAAAGTTCTTTCTCTTCAATAACCTATGAAGGAGATGCACTTAGTCCATGAATTGATGTTCATCATCAAGCTTTTATTGCTATTAAAAAGTTAACGTTCTCCCTGTGTACTATTCTACAGGATCATGTGTTTTTGGAGGAATCACAATAAAAATGCTTCAAATGAATGTTTCCAGGTTCATAATGTCTCTATGTTTAAGTTATAGGAAAATTGATCTATATGGATGAGGAAATTTTGTTATATTGCCTAAGAAGCACTATTTTATCAATATGTAATCTATTGATGCACTTTTCAGCTCACCTTTCTAGTTATGTCTTAAGGCTAAACTCTAAAATTGATCTGCATTCTTTGAACACTCAACTATCCAGATTTGGGGCCAATATCCCATACATGTGCATAGTGATACAGAGAAGTTAGGCTAGGTTGACAATCTGCCACAAATAAATCACCATGAGGAATCACTTTCACTGTGTCCTAGACCAAGAAAAGATTTATGTGTGAAATCTGAATGTGTTCTGCCATGCCTGAAGGCAATAAGGAGAAAAGGACACCATGGGTAAAAGGGATGTGATTTCCTTCTTGGGTCACTAGTCATAAGACAGAAAGCACTATCTGTCCTTCCCATAAAGAATGACACTGAGATATTGCCTCATCCTTTACATGTAATCTTGCGCTGAGATAAGGGAGAGATCTTGGTCTGGGGAACAGTCAGAGGCTGCAAACTCCTTTCTTGCTTCTGAGTGGTAGATAGAGACAGGCCAATGGCAGGTGAATAGAATAGCAGGTGAGGAGTTTCAGTTTCCAGAAGTCAGTCTACAGAATGTTGCACAGAAGTGCACATGAGAAGGTATAAATTATCTACCTACTGGGGTCTCATGACTCTTAATATCCTCCAGCCAGCCACATATTCACCATTTTCAGCTTCCTTTCTATCATTCCTGGGCTTTTCCCAGGAACTGATCTGGAAAGAAAATTCCAAGAATATGGGAAAATTGGCTTAGCAATTTAGTTAGTCTTACTAGCTCAGAAATTAACTTTCCATGAAACCCTGGATAAAACACTTCTAAGTTATTGTATAAAAATGATATTTAATGTTTTTAACTTAAAATTATATTGTAAAATACATTTAATGAATTATAAATACCTCATTTCATGAGCAATTAAAAATCAAACAACCCCCCAAATTATAAAGACGAAAGTATAAATCATCCACAACTCCATCACTCATAAATAACCATTGTTATCAATAACACACGTTCATGTATTGCAATCAAGTCTTCCCTCACATACATTTTTTTTTACAGATTACACAATTACTACAGCTTTGTAGAACATTTAGAGAAATCAGCAAAACAATAAAGAGAAAATAAAATCCCCATAACCCTATCACCCAGAGATAATTATTCTCAACAATTTGTTCATATTATTTTAGTCAGCTACTCATAAATAGACACTCTATTTCTCAGTTTTTACAAAATTAGAATTATATTATCCACTTTTTGTTAGTAACTCTCTTTTACTTATGAAAATATAAGATGGTTTAGTCTTCTTTAGGAAATTTGGCTGTATCCAAGACTATAATTGATTTTTATATTTTATTACTTTCGTAAAATACTCTTAATTTATTTCAGAGTATCAGAAGATATTTCCCATACTAATGACTGTACAGTGATTTTCACCATTCTTAACAATTTTTAGTAATTCTGTTCTTTCTCCTTGCATGTGTTGATACCTGCTATGCTGGGTAGCAGGTTTAGACTACAGTCCAGGATGGGTATCATGAGGAGCTGATAGAGTGTCCATAACTGAGGAAGGGGAGTCATTGAAGCCACCATGACAGGGGCCAACTTTTGCCTCTTATCTTCTCACAAGCCATCCAAGAGTAGACATACCATGATCTGACAGGGGTGTTAAAAACTTTTGGCAGTAGTGTGGCAAATGGTAGTACAGAGCATTAATTTTAAGAGATGAATTAGGAGACTGGTTGGGTCTAGGCAAGAGGGGATGGGGAATCAGCTAGGAAGAGTAAATGGAAAAGAAGGAAGGATTGAGTGACATTTCAGATGTTGAATGAACAGGAACTGATGACTGACAAGATGTATATTAAAAGTTATATAAAGAAAAAAACCAGATAGATGGTTGTATAATTTATTGAGATAAGAAGCAAAATATTTTTATTTTGTGGGATATATGTGGTGAGATAATGGATCAGATTTTAGCCCAAAAGGTTGTGGAACCATAGATTTTATACAAGAGAGAGACCAGAGCTGGAGATCCAGCTTTAGGAGTCACTAGTATGTGGAAGGTATCCGAAGCCAGCAGATGGACAGTAAGGGAGTTAGAGAAAAGCACTGCTGGGGGTGTGTGGGGGGGATTCTGGAGGTGGTACATAATAAGTCCTAGGAAGATCATGAAGACTTGAAGGAAAAGAATCGAAAAAGAATGACGTCAAAATCTAAAGAAAATCTGAGAGGAAGATTAGCAGCTCCAAATACGAAAAGAGGCTGTACATAAAAAAGATTGAACATGCTCATGTTGCTCACATTGCCTCAGAGAGGTCAATGGAGATATTTGTAAAAGCCATTCTTAAATGATGAGAAGAGACCAAATTCTAATGTCTTTGGAATGAGTGGATGTTGGAGAATTGGAATCAGCAAACATACTAAACCCTGTCAAGAATTTTAGCTATTAAAAAAAAAAAAAAAAAGAATTTTAGCTATTAAAAGAAGTGAGCCAGGATTTCAGCAGAAAAAGGAGTTTGAATATGATAGTACTTTTAAAGATGTGAGATATGCTAAAGACAAGAATCCAGAAAGTTAAGACACACGAAGCAGAATGATAATTGATGGACCAAGCAAAGAATGAAAGGAGGTGCAAGAAAGCAGTGATTTCCAGAGCTTGGTAAGGCACTGCAACTCATCTTAGACAAGTGGAGGAAATTCTCTGAGATAGGACAGAGAGTGGTAAGGAAGGGTCACATAGATCTGTTTGAAAGTGAGAATATAGGTATATGATGAATGAAGGGAATTCATAGCCTCTATTTTCTCTGTAATAAACGAGGTGACAATTTAATGTTTAAGTAAGGCTTGACTACCAGCCTTGCATGGGGAATGAGAAAGATTTTGGCTGATATTAGTACCATAAACCTATAGTGTCCAATCTACATGGCCTGGAATTAGCTACCTTAAATTGAGAGGCAATCAAACAGGAACTCTAAAGCAGGACAAAAGACAATTATTTTCCATTTTAGCATGTCTTCTTATCTTTGATATTCTTTCACATGTTCAGAAAACAGTAATTTAACATGTATTATTACTTAATGTTATACCAGTTGCTAGAAGTGCACATTGATCTTTTCTTTTTTTTTAAGATTTTATTTTTATTTATTTATTTAACACAGAGAGAGAGATCACAAGTAGGCAGAGAGGCAGGCAGAGAGAGAGGGGGAAGCAGGCTCCCTGCCGAGCAGAGACCCCGGTGCAGGGCTCGATCCCAGGACCCTGAGATCATGACCTGGGCTGAAGGCAGAGGCTTTAACCCACTGAGCCACCCAGGTGCCCCCACATTGATCTTTTCAAATCTTCATAGAGATTTCACAAAATCATTAGTTTCATAAATATCACCTCTGCTCCTACATTCTCCTTTGCCAACATTCCTGGTAATAAGGCAGTCAAGATAAATCAAGATGAAGCGGAACACCCAAATTTTGTTAGAAGAAACTTCAAGATGTGTTACTAAGTCTCATCTTAGCATCCAGTGCCTTGATTTGTTTCTTTTGACATGTTCCAAATTTCCTCTTTATCTTCATTAAACTTACCACACTCCTGGCCAGAGTGGCTGAGGTGTTCGTGAAATGCTGGCAAATGTAATGCTCATGAATCCAGGCGAAGTCTCTGGTTTGGATTTAGCATTCCAACATATCCTTTTGGAAGGAGCTTGGGGCCAGTGGCTTTTGTGATCCTGGAACAGCTACTTTATAGTTTAGAATGAAAATTACCTGCAGAAGAATATAGTTTGGTGAGGCAGGGATTATCTTTCCTAGTAGGAATTGAAATAATACAGACAATACTGGCCGCAGCATCCCAGATTAAGTTGAGGGATATGGGTTTTTCAAGCAATGGTGGGACTATGAGTCTCTGCTCTGGAAGCACTAAGGATTAAGGAGGAAATGGGCAATCACTCACTGATGGGCGGCACCAGCTCACAGTAGACCCCAGTAGTAGGTGTGGTGTGTCTCAGCCAACCATGTACTAAGTTTTCACAGTTGCCTAGTGTGCAGACCTGAGCCTATTACCCTCAATTCTACAATGACATTAAATACTTTCTGGTGCCAATACACCAGTGGTGGTGCCAATAGGACGTATTCTATTTCCTCTACCAGCAATAAAAATTATTCTTTTGGGATAGTTATGGCTCTAGGTAGTCCAGGAAATTACCCAGCAGCCAGCCTCCCTGTGATACCCTGTAGCTCTCCTTTGCTTGCTTGGCAATCATAAAGCAGGAATGTGTGCAGGCAACTGGGTTGAGTCCGGGTCCCAGGTAGTACCCATGAGTAAAGGGGGACAGGATGTAAGGTAGGAGTGGTGGCCCATGGTGGGGGAACCCAAATTGTATCTTCATCCTTGCACAGAGCCCTGGGGTCCAGAGGGATGGAGGCAGCTTCTACTTTTTGGTATAGCTCATCTACAATGCCTCCTTTGTAGAACTTTGCAGATACTTTGATTATTTAGCAAAATCATCATCATCATCATCATCATCATCTAGTAACACATGTGGCTACAGACAGTCCTTGGAGCTAGTAGAATATCTTGTAGGCCACATTCTGGGGGATGGGGCTAACAAAATGTTGTTTGAAATCAGAAACTCTCACTCAGCCTTCTGGTCAACTTCAGGTGAGAACACTGCATTTGGGTTTCTCCATGGGTTTCTCATGCCTTTTCCCGACAGTGAGTTCCCTGCAGGTAGCAGCTTAGCCAAACCTGATTCCGAGAAAAGGAGCTACATGGAGAGGACGCACAACCCAGAGCCACAGGAATAAGAGTGATGCTTCTTTCTCTGGAGAGAGGATGGGGGAAGAAGATGTCACCGTCTTCAAGTTGTGGTCCCAGCTTGTCCCTCTCAGATAGGTGTCTGCCTTGCCCTTTGGCACTACATCACCCCTTCCTGTCGCCCCCTGCTGTCTGCCCTTGCAGAATGCAAGCAGACCTACCAGTTCTCAAGATAGTGTGGTTTCTCATAGCCAGGGCCTGTGAAAGGGGCACTGCTGGCCTCATATCAAGGACTTTCTCTCCACCGCTGTTGCACCAGGCCATCCATCCCCTGCTGGATCTTCCTGGGCTGGCATCCCCTGTGCCACCCTCTTGTGCACTGAACACATCCTGTGTCCCTGATTCTCTGTGTTCTGGCACACACGCACCCCCCACCTGGAACATCCAGACTCCATGCTGAAGATGAACAGCCCTTTCCAGGCTACACTCCGTCTCTTTCAGGTGAGATCCTTCCCTGGGAGGGCTAACTAAGTGTTTGGTTTCAAAGATCTTCTGCAGGTTCACAGGCCACATAGTGGTCAGTAAAAGTAAGTAAAAACTGGTGAACAGTATCAAAAAGACTTTCAACTGTCTCACTTAACTGTGTTTGAAGGGACTGGTGGTTTCTTCCCCACAAACATCCACTGCAGACGGGCTTGGTGTCAGGAGTGGGAGAAGCTGTTTCACGGAATCTAATGCCTAGATCAATAGCAAAGGCTCTAAAAATTCAAAAATAAAATTAAATAACATATATAGTTATTTGTTTCTATTTATATATGTGTGTATATATATACATATACATATATGTATATATGTATATTTATATAAATACTATATAATTAATAGATAATTAATTATATATTAATACTATATAATATATTAATATATTAAATATATATTTTACTATATATTTTAAATATATTACATAATAGAAATATAATATAAAATATTATATATTTTATATTAAATTTATATATTATATATTAAATATATAAATATATTAAAATATAATATATATTTATACACATATATTTATATATGTTTATATGAATTATATCATTAATATATAAATAATAAATATATATTAATATTATATATTACATAATAATATTAATTATATATATAATTTTTAAAAATTATTGTTCCAGTCACTCATTTTTTTCAGCACACACAACTGAATGTGCTACTTGGGCCTGAAAGGTCACCATGAAGCCTTCTAAAAGGTGAAGAAAATATTTAACATTTCTACTAGAAATAAAAAAGATCTTACATACTAACAGGCAAGGAGAGGCTCTAAGTTAAGAAAGAACATACCGAGGTGGCCTTTAGGCCCCAAGTTACAGGGAATGGGCTTCTGTCTTGCATGGAGGACGCATGGAGCGCCATCCCATGCTTGTGTGCTCTCCCTGATGGTGCTGTGGTTTAGGTATGCCGCACAGCGGTGCCATGCTGCTGAGGAACCCCTTGCACTACAATCTCCCATAACTGCCAGCATTCCTCAGTATTCTCACTCACAAGGCATCCTTTTCCCAGAGCTTCTGGGTCTACTTGATTTCAAATCAAGACAGCATTGCATCCAAAGCATCTTCTTGTGTGAGGGTGGTCTGGGGACAAACTGCCTGGACCACAGCCAAAATACAAAAGTCACCTTGCTTTGGAATAGTCATGTCATGGAAACTTCTAGAGAAATGGGAAAACTGATTGGATTGAGGTTATTTGTTGTAAATAATATAGAGAATGATGTAATATAGGATAGTCTTGCTTTTTTATTTTAACCACCAGTAGGTGCTTTAATAACAAAAAGGCACCAGTCAGCTTTTACTAAGGCCAGCAACCTTCCTGGTTTATCATTTCCTTCATGCCTTTTATAGGGATAAACTGGAAATAACTGTTTGCTAAAGAGACAATAGTAATTATTTAAAAATGCAAGTTCAAAACCTCAGTTTCTAAGTTTTTTAAATATTTTGAAATTATATTATTGAAATGTAATTGAAATGTAATCGACATACAGTTTTACATAATTGAGGTATACAAATTGATGAATTTGAAGGTAAGTATACATCTGTGAAACTGTCACCACAATCTATGCCATGAACATATCCATATATGTTCCTCCTGCCCTCTTTATATATTTATTAACCATGCCCCTGGCAACCACCACTCTACTCTGCACTTCTATGAATCTGACCTTTTTAGGTTCCTCTTTAAAAAAAAAAAAAAATTTGAGAGAGAGAGAGAGTGGGGAGAGAGACAGAGGGAGAGAATCTTCAAGCAGACTCCCTGCTGAGTGGGGAGCCCAACATGGGGTTTGATCCCACAACCCATGAGATCATGACCTGAGCCAAAACCAAGAGTCAGATGCTTAACCGATTGAGCCACACCAGAGTGTCTAGATTCCTCTCATATGCAGTATCAGGTAGTATTTGTCTTCTAGCATCTGGCTTATTTTATTTAGCATTAATATCTCCCAAGTTCATTCATTTCATTGCAAATGACAGAATTCCCTTCTTTTTAAAGACTGAATAATATTCTACTATATGTCTATACCATATTTTCTTTATCCATTTGTCTATCAATGGACACTTAGGTTGTTTCTCTATCTCAGCTATTGTTAATACTGCTGCAATGGGTATAGGAGTTCAAATGTCTCTTCCAAAATCCTGATTTCAGTTCCTTTGGATACATATCCAGAAGTGGGACTTCTGGATAACATGGTAGTGCTACTTTAAATTTTTTGAGGAATCTCCGCACTGTTTTCTGTAGTTGGCTCCACCAATTTACATTCTCACCAACAGTGGACAGGGGCTCCCTTTTCTCCACATCCTCGCCAACACTAGTTATTATTTTTTTCATAATAGTCACCCTAACCAGTACAAAATGATATTTCATTTTGGTATTGATTTGCATTTTCCTGATGATTTGTGATGTTAAGCACCTTTTCATAAGTCTGTGGGCCATTGGTACATATACTTCAGGAAAATGTCTATTGAGTTCCTTTCCCCATTTTTTAATTGGGTTGTTTGTTTATTTATTTATTTATTTTGCTAGCAAGTTGTGGAGGTTCCTTGTATATTTTAGATATTCGCACGTTTTAACATTTTATCAGATTTTCTCCTATTCTATAGATTGTCTTTTCATTTTGCTGATGGTTTCTTTTGCTGTGCAGAAGCTTTTTAGTTTATGTAGTCCCACTTGACTATTTTTGCTTTCATTGTCTTTGCTTTCAGTGTCTCATCTAAAGAAATTACTGGCAAAACCAACATCAAGAAATTTTTCTCCCATAATTTCTTCTAAGAGTTTATGATTTCTGGTCTTACTTGTAAGTCTTTAATTCATTTTGAGTTCCATTTTGTGTGTGATGTAAGATAAAAGTCCAATTTCATTCTTTTGCATGTGACTATCCAGTTTTTCAAGGGCCATTTATTGAAAAGACTATTTTTTCCCCATTGTGTGCTCTGGACTCTTTGTTGAAATTCAGTTGACTATGTACGTGTGAGTTTATTTCTGGGCATCTATTCTGTTCCACTGATCTGTGTATCTGTTTTTATGCCAGTACTAAACTGTTTTGATTACTGTAGCTTTGTAATATATTTTGAAATCAGTATGTGATGTCTCTATCTTTGTCAATCTTGCTCAAGATTGCTTTAGTTATTTAGGGTCTTTTGGGTATTTGAAAGTATAACCCTCAGTGGTAAAGGGGAAAAAAAGACAAATACAAAATATTATTGCACCATAGAGATAGTACATAAGTCACTTTAAGCCTAGTATAAAAGTTAGAAGATAGAAGTGTTAGAATAATTATAACCACACAAATCTTTTAATGAATACACAATATTAAAAAGTAAATTCTTTTTTAAGATTTTATTTACTTATTTGTTTGTTTGTTTGTTTTTTGTTTTTTGTTTTTAAAGATTTTTTATTTATTTATTTGACAGAGAGAGAGAGAGATCACAAGCAGGCAGAGAGGCAGGCAGAGAGAGAGGAGGAAGCAGGCTCCCCACTGAGCAGAGAGCCCGATGCGGGGCTCGATCCCAGGACCCTGAGACCATGACCTGAGCCGAAGGCAGAGGCTTAACCCACTGAGCCACCCAGGTGCCCCAACTTATTTGTTTGTTTTAGAGAGAGAGTGAGCAGGGGCGAGAGGAGCAGAGAGAGAGGGACAAGCAGTCTCTTCACTGAGCGTGAGCACTATACAGAGCTTGATCTCATGACCCTAGACTATGACCTGAGCTGAAATCAAGAGTCAGATGCCGAACACACTGAGCTACCCAGGCACCCCTAAAAAAGTAAATTCTGATACTGGCAACATAAAATTTACGTGTTGGACAAGTAAAAGTATAGTTTTATATGCAATTGAAGTTAAGTTCCTATAAATTTAAAATAGACTTTTATACTTTTATACTTTACTTTTATTTAATAAAATATTTTATGTTAATCTCATGATAACTAGAAAGGTAAAACCTATAGTAGATATAAAAATGGATGAAGAGAAAATAATCAGAATATATCACTACAAAAAAAATCAAGTCACAGAGGAAGAGCTCAAGAGAGGAAAAGCACAAAAAAGAACTACAAAATAGAAAACAATTAACAAAAATGACAAGAGTAAGTCCTCATCTATTAACTAGTACTTTAAATGTAAATGAAATAAACATACCAATCAAAAGATACAGAGAAGCTAATCAATAAGAAACAAGATCCAACTGTCTATAAAAGACTCATTTTAGATGTGAGAATACACATGGGCTGAAAGTGATGGAATGAAAAAAATATTTCATACATATGAAAACCAAAAGAGGGTAGGGTTGACTCTACTTGCATCAGATAAAATAGACTTTAAGACAAAACTGTCACAAGAGATGAAGAAGGTCTTTACATAATGATAAAAGGATCAATTCCAAAAGAAAATATAACAATTACAAACATATATGCACCTGACATCAGAAAATCTAAATATAAGAAGGAACCATTGAGAAATCTGAAGGGAGAAATAGTAGCAGTAGAATAATAGTAAGAGACTTCAATATCCTACTTTAAATAATGGATAGATCATCCGGACATGAAGCACTAAGGGTACAGTAGATTTAAACAATACTAGAATACTAGAGACCATATGGACCCAACAAACATATGGAACATTCCACCCAAGAAGAGAAGCATATACGTTCTTCTCAAGCACACATGGAATATTCTCCAGGATAACTCACGCACTAGGTCAAAAAACAAGTCTTAACAAATTTAAATACATTGAAATCATCCCCAGTATCATTTCTAACCACAGTGGAATGAAACCAGAAATGAGAAATCAATAATAAAAGGAAAATGAGAGAATTCACAAAGACATGAAAATTAAACAATGTGTTCTTGAATAACCATTAGGTCATCATAAGGAAAATTAGAAAATATCTTGAGACAAGTAAAAGTGAAACACAACACACCAAACTTATGTGATGCAGCTTAACACAGTACTAGGAGGGAAGTATATAGTGATAAATGCCTATATTAAAAAAGAAGAAAGCTCTCAAATAAATAATCTCAATTTACAGCTCACAGACCTAGAAAAAGAACTAAGCCCAAAGTTAATAGAAGAAAGTACGTTATAGAGATTAGAACAGAAATAAATAGAGAATAGAAACAGAAAAAATGATGAAACTGAGGTGATTTTTATTAAAAGATAAAATCATCAAACCCATAGCTAAACTAGCAAAGAAAAAAAGAGAGAAGACTCAAATAAATAAAATCAGAAAGAGGAAACATTAGAACTATTTTGAACAACTATTATGAACAATTCCACAACAACAAATTGGACAACTTAGAAAAAAACAGATACATTCCTAGAAGTATACATCAAGACAGAATCAAGAAAAAGATACAAAGTCCAAGCTTTTTCAAAGCCATTGGCACAATTAATAAATAATTCCAAGGATATTATATCTTCTAAGATTTTAACAAATGTTTCTCGGACATATGTGTCCTAAAATATATGTCCATATTTTAAAATTCACTTTGGAATGTTTTTAGTCCCACATTAATTTCATTTCTAGAAGGTTTATGTCGCTGTCAATAAATTACAGAGTCCTCCAAGGAGAGTTAGGGGAAAGAGATCTTACAGTGTTCATTTTAATTTGATAAAAAGTAACCTGGGTTTTCCATGGCAGAACACGTTCAAGGTCAAGCCCTTGTTAATATGTTTTACAATCTCTTCTACTCATTTATCCCTAAAACATTAGTCTAAGTGACTGAGATCTTTCAGAATATTCACCTCTGTTTACCACGGCTAGCTGGATTCCTCTTGTCTCTGAACACAGGCCTGTGGCCAATCCTGTTGGTGCTGCAGGCAGGCTGGCTCTGGCTCGTCCTATAGACCCACAGACTCGCCTCTCCAACAGTAACTACAACAAAAATCTGGCTGAGATGTGTGTGGGGGAGAGAAAGCAGGGGCGCAATGTCACTGGAGATGCAACAGGAGGGATGTACAAGCAAGGAGCAGTAAAGTGCAGCTTTCTGGGGCAGGCTCTCCCTGCTTTCCCTCCCTGGACTGGCCTGGACCATGTGATCTTGGGAAGCTGACTCCCAGTCGCAGCCCCTGCGTTTAAAACCGTTTCCCACATTGCGGAGAGAGAAAACCAACAAGCTCACAAGCAAGCTCTCCCAGAATAGGACCAGCTGGTGCTTTTCCTTCCTGAGCAGATGCTAAGCCGGAACAAGGTGCTGCTCCTAAGGCAGCATATGTGCTTGATGGAAAGAGTGTGCTTTGCCATGTTGAATTTAAGTGAGGTCCCCCGAGTACTGCACAGGCTCACCTTGGCCTCTGTGCTGACGCACAGTATACAAAATCGACAGTTTCTGCCTCAGGTACCGTAACCTCAAATGCTAAAATTGCCTTGAATGACTAAAAATAAATATGGTCCCTAAAACAGGAACATAGGAAGTGTGCATGTGGCAGTTTGCTCTTGAAGATTTTGTGGGAGGACTTTAGGGGATTTTAAAGATTGATTTTGAAGATGACAGAGACTTTCTCACTGACTTCTGTAACAATAGCGTGCCTGTCTCAAAGTTAAGAGGTGGAAAAAAAAAAGAAGAAGAAACTGGAATCTTACAAGTATTAAGTCAAACCATAAGAAATTACTATTTCTGTGGGTCAAAAACAGTCAAGTATTGGCAATTTCACATATCTCAACCCATTGGAAGAGTTATGTAGGTTATAGTCTGCAATAATCTAGGTCGGATCTAAATTTAGGGAATTCTCAGTTAATCCCGTTGCTGCAAAGTGGTGACAGGAAATGAAACAAAGGGCCTGCAGCTAGTTCCACACGGTTTTTGTTTCAGGAACTGTGACAGAAAAGAAAAACCTTGCTGAAGCCCTAGAGATGCGGTTGTCAGAGAATTCTCTTTAGGAGGGTCATGTAAAGTCATTAGAACTACGCTATTTGCAGATGAAGGATTTGCCTTCATCTAATAAACAATAGAATCTCTAATCCCTAATAAACAATAGAATTCTGCATCGGAGTTCAAGGCGATGTGGGAAGTGGGAAGGTTCAAGTGTAAGCGCGGTGTCTTTGAGGTCGCCCTGCTGGGGAGGGTGGCATATTGGCTCTTCAGCCTCACACACCTGAGGGGGCCTCTGCTTTGCTGGCGGTGCCCAGTGCACTCCTGCACGCTGCACAGAAGATAGATCAGCCTCACAAAGGCGCACCGTGCTGCTGTTACTGAGAATACCCATTAAATCGCCTTCCGCCATAGGATCCTATTTGACTCATTATAAATTCATAATACGCCGGATTCGCTGTACTTCCATGCTGCCTCTATATTTGTCAGAGCGTTTTAACTCTGCCACATTACCTCCGCGCCACATGCGGCTGCAGCCGGGCTACACGTCTCTGCTGCTTCTGACAGATTTGTTTTTTTTTTTTTAAATTTTTTTTTTTTTTTTAAGATTTTATTTATTTATTTGACAGAGAGAGAGAGAGAGATCACAAGTAGGCAGAGAGGCAGGCAGAGGGAGAGGGGGAAGCAGGCTCCCTGCTGAGCAGAGAGCCCGATGCGGGGCTCGATCCCAGGACCCCGAGATCATGACCTGAGCCGAAGGCAGAGGCTTCAACCCACTGAGCCACCCAGGTGCCCCTGACAGATTTGTTTTTGTTTTGTTTTTATTTTTAAATCGAAAGCTGCCTCAGTATCCATGAAATAGGCTTTTAGACCTGTCTACCCTTGCATATGTAATGGGTTGTAAGTTGCAATATGGTTTTTTTTTTTATGAACTGTTTATTGATTTCAAAAACCTTTGAAAATATTTACTAATTAAACATGAGTATACATAAAATAATAAGCATTTTGAAGTAGTCATTTGGCATCCCTTTCATCTTTCGGAACTGAGGGAAGTAGAGAGGGCCACCCACTAAAGTCCAGAGCCAAGGTGCGCACCTTGACTCAGCCATAAAGCATTTCATTGTCCCACTCCTCAGTTTTCTCATGGGAATAAGAATTCATACCTGCATCAAGGAGTTCTTGGAAGTATTCATTGATAGACCCTCAAACAAGCAGTGCTCAGTAAATGTTAGCTATCACTGTCGCCATTATGACCATTATGTGAAGTCCACTCCATCTCTTGCTCTGTAACCACCCCTAAGTGATTCCTTTTCTCAGCACAGTGTCTTGCAGAGATAGATAACTAGACACTTTCACTATGACTTATTGCCACTAGTTTTGTTTCCAGGGTATCGACTGTGCTCAAGGACTGAATGAAATATCTTTTTCCAGAACCCTTCAAACTCACACACACTTTAAAACTATGCAATGTTTAGAAGCTCCTGGGTGGCTCAGTTGGTTAAGTGTCTGCCCATGATCTCATGGGTGCTGGGATCAAGCCCCAGCTGGCCTCCCTGCTCAGCCAGAAGTCTGCTTCTCCCTCTCCCTCTGCCCCTCCTCCTCCCATTTGTGCTCTGTCTCTCTCTCAAATAAATAAATAAAATATTTAAAAAAAAATCCCTGTAGAATGTTTACTCCTGTTGGTCTCTCCACCAAACAGTGAGTAAACAATCTTTGATTTCGATCCCTGCTATTTTAAATGTTTAATGATAGAAGATTCTTCTAAGAAAGTGAATTCATTATCTTGTGGCATTTTGTTCAGTAAAGTTGCCTTGCTGGAACTCATAATGATAAAATCCTCTCACCTTAAGAGTAGAAATAGAAACAGAGATAAAGAATTCTCCTTGGTAGTCTCTCCACATGGATGTCAAGAACACCAGTGACTTCTATAAGAGCCAGTAATGCCTCTTAGGATCTAGCAGAGGGGAAGAAGGATAAAGAAGAAGAAAAGAAGCTTCTGGATCTGAACATTCCCTTGAGTTAGAGAGTCAACTGTAATGGCTGGGTTATAGATTCTGATGGCTGTGCATCCAGACCCCATTATCATTTAATGGCAATCAAACTCTAGCTGGTGTTCAACTCTCAGATAAAGCAAAATAACATGGCTCTTCGATTCAGCACTTCAAAAAAAAATAGATGCTACAGAGCTGTGTGGACTGAGCTCGTAAGCCTTCCTTACCTTGCTGTTTTTCCTCTGGCATCCCAGCCCCGCTATGAGCTTGGAATGTGGACTTTGATTTTTCAGTGTCATTTTGTAGCCTGATCTAGGCAGCCTCCCTCATCTCTTGTTACCTCTGGGTCTGTTTTGACCAGCTCAGCCCCGTAAGTCTCAATGGGACAGTGGGAGTTCAGGATGTCTAAAACTTAAGCTGCTTTTGGAAATTGATAGCCGTGCGTCATCTGCTTCATTGAGTTTGAATTATTTGGGCAGAATCCCCTTCTTCATTTTCCCCACTCAGAGTGAGGCATTTGAATTTCACCTTTCACATTTTTCAGCCCTATTTCTGTTATATATTTTCTGAGTATTATAATGCTTATCATCCACTGTTTTTTGACAAGGTGACTTTTGAATCATCCCCCATGGAGAGAAGCATGGTCCCAATTTTAGAAATGGAGTAAAGGCTATTTGAGTAATTTTTTAAGAGACTGAGAAGTGTTCTTGTCAAAAAATAATTTCTTCTCTTAGCATGAGTCCTGAGAACTTTAAATGCTATTATCTTTCCTCTCCAGTAGGGCTTTTCCTGCATGTTTTAAATATATTAATTCATTCAGCAAATATTTATTGAGTGACTACACACAAGTAAATTTAAGTCCTAGAATTCAGCTTTAGCCTATTTCCTTTTTCTGCCTAAATTTCAATATCCTTGCTTTTTAAATTTTTTTTTAAGATTTATTTATTTGTCAGAGAGAGGGAGAAAGAGCATGAACAGGGAGAGCAGCAGGCAGAGGGAGAAGCAGGTTCCCCACTGAGCAAGGAGCCTGATGTGGGACTCGATCCCAGGACCCTGGGATCATGACCTGAGCCAAAGGCAGATGATTAACCGACTGAGCCACCTAGGCATCCCTAAATTTCAATATCTTTATTTGGGTTACCAGATATAACAAATAAAAATACCAAGATATCCAGTTAAATTGGATTTTCAAATAAGCAACAAGTAAAAGTTAAGTGGAAGTATGTTACATGCAATATTTGGGACATATTGATCCTGAACAATTATTTATAATACAAATTTGATTGGGCAGTCTGTGTTTTATCTGATAACCTGTGTTTTACCTGAACACCTTAATATTCAATGCTAAATGTTAACTTTTTCCACACTAAATTCTAATGTAATTTCCAATCAGAGAATAATTTTTATTTGAACCTTCTTCACCTTCCCAGTAACTCAAATTTAAAATTCTTTCCTTGCTTGTCCTTTAATTATCTCCCATCTGAAGCTCAAATGTAACAGACACATTTTCAGGCAAGTTATCCTAAGAATGTGTCAGCAGAGAAAAGACAAATTTGTCCTGTTTATTTAAAATATGTTCAATCCTTGAGTACCTGCCTTCAATTCCTATTTGTTTCTGACTTGACCTTTCTCTAGTTGTGTGTGGTAATAGCAAAAGTATGTAACAGTGAAAAATTAGTAGAGAAGAATCATAAGCTGGAAGCAAGACAGATTCGTACAGTACTTTCATCCATCCATCACTAATGTTCCGTGAGCCCTGCTGATAGCCTTTGTACAGTGAACTCAGGTTCAAGGTGAGTTACCAGTGTCAGAGGGAAAACACAAAGTAGAATGGACAGGCTGATTTAAGCATTTCAGGAATATTAAATTAACTGATATAATAAACTGCAAAAACATGGTGGTACATTTTTCCTCTTTGACTTCTAATACTTACTAGTAAAGACATGGAATTAACTTTTCATTCAACTACACTTGAGATCATTTGCTGTGACAGCTTCCTAATTAAATTAAAATTAAAAGATTTTAAAATTAATACAAAATGAACAAAGTAGCTTATAGTTAAAAATAATAATAACTTAAAAAGTAGCTTATGGTTTTATTTTCTGGTATTTGTTTTGCTCTCTTAATTAGGCACAGATGTGCTAGATGGGAGAGACATGTCTGAGTGGTTTTTGTCAAGCTATATTCACAGCAGAGTAGCTTTCAGAAGGCTGTTTGTGTGGATGAGCACCTTAAAGTGGAGAATATGATTCTAGATCTTGGATGTGATATCTTTCTGAAGGGTGAACCAGTGTAGAAGAAACTGTTAGAAAAATTGCTCTTTTCATAGACACAGACAAGCAATTATCCTGCTGAGTATCTTACTAAAACAATAACTTTATCCAATATATTTTATAAGCTCAACGAAAATTTTTCCTTTAAAAAGCAGCTCTCGAGGGACACCTAGGTGGCTTAGTCGTTTAAGCATTGGACTCTTGGTTTTGGCTCAGGTTGTGATCTCAGAGTCTTGGGATCGAGTCCTGTATGGGGCTTCTTACTCAGTGGGGAGTCTGCTTCTCCCTCTGCCTGCTGCTCCTCCTGCTTGTGCTCTTTCTCTCTGACAAATAAAAAAAAAAAAAAAAAAAAAAAAGCAAAATTCGGGGCACCCGAGTGGCACAGTCAGTTAAGTATGGGACTCTTGGTTTAGTCTCAGGTCATGATCTCAGGGTCATGAGAATGAGACCCATATCGGACTCTGTACTCAGCTCAAAGTCTGCTTAAGACTCCCCCTCTCTCTGCCCCCCCTCCTGCTCTGTCTCTCTCTTTCAAATAAATAAATAATCTTTAAAAAAAAAAAAAGGGATGCCTGGGTGGCTCAGTTGGTTAAGCGGCTGCCTTCGGCTCAGGTCATGATCCCAGGGTCCTGGGATCGAGTCCCACATCAGGCTCCTTGCTCGGCGGGAAGCCTGCTTCTCCCTCTGCCTCTGCCTGCCACTCTGCCTGCTTCTACTCTCTCTCTGACAAATAAATAAATAAATAAATTTAAAAAATAAAAATAAAAAAAAAAAGCAACTCTTTTGCTAAGGACTGAGGAATTCTAGCTTCTGATAAAATATGTGTGGTCTTGCTACTGCTAAGACAGTAACAAATAAGGGATTGACTGGTGAACAATAAAGGCTGCCCCAGATGAAGAGTATTTCAAGTCCATCAACATTTCTTCCAAGGTCGATCACTGTAACAGCACTCTAGATGTCTTAAGGGTTAACTTGCTTCAAATCAGCAAACTCCTGGCTTGCTGACTTGAGGCCCTTCATCTGTAATAGAACTAATTTACTTTCTTGGAGATTTGCAGATCACTGGCCTTGGGGAATAAAGGACCACAATGTTTTAAGGCCACAGAGGCCAGCAAGTCTGTTTCAATCCCCGTTAGCTTTCTGATTAGCCTAGCCATCTTTTAGTAATTTTTTTTTTCTTTTTTAAGTCACACAAATGACTTTACTGATCTCCCTTTGTGCTCTCCTTTGCAGAAAGAACGGAGTACTCCTGCACAACCCCTGGGTCACCAAGGAGCTAGAACTTCTTGCACAACCTCTGAGCATCACAGAGTCTTCACGTAGTGAAGAAACGTCGTAGACCACTGCTCTCTCTTAACCGATTAAACCCCTCTAAAACTCTCTGGGCCTTTGGGCAAGAGTCTGCCTTCTCCCCAGGATGGCCTGCTGAATAAAGTTCATATTCCTTCCCAGCCAAAACTGTTCTCTTGAGTATTAACCTTTGGAGTGACATACAGCCTTGGGTATTGGTAAACTTGGGTATCGGTAACAATACCACGCCTTAATCATCTCCAGATGGATTCTTCTCTGGATTGTGTGACCTGATTTGAGCATCGGTCTCTCAATGTTTAACAGTTTTTTCTATTAGAAATGTCTGAGGGACGCCTGGGTGGCTCAGTGGATTAAAGCCTCTGCCTTCGGCTCAGGTCATGATCTCAGGGTCCTGGGATCGAGCCCCGCATGGGGCTCTCTGCTCGGCAGGGAGCCTGCTTCCCCTTCTCTCTCTGCCTGCCTCTCTGCCTACTTGTGATCTCTCTCTCTGTGTCAAGTAAATAAATAAAATCTTTAAAAAAATAAAAAATAAAAAAATAGAAATGTCTGAAGTCTAAGCTAAATATTGCACATTTTCATGTAGACCAGTTCAGCTTCATTCATCACAATTGCATGCTTGCTGGTGAAGGGTGGAGGGTAGGCAGCACTCTACAAGGTGCTATAAGAACATAGTGAACTCGTACTAGAGCTGAGCTGACAGCACGTGCATGTAACCGGCCATGCAAAGCCAATGTGAGTGAGGGTAATGAAATTGCAACATGCTGTGGGGTAGCAGGTATTGGGATGGGGGTTATGTCCCATAAGTGTCTATGATAGAATATTTTTGGAAAGGATGAGTTCTCAGGTAATCAGTAAAGAATGACTCTCACTAGTCAGGAAGCCCAGGGGGAGGGTGTTCCAGAAGACACCAGATGGTGGGGCCGGGGAGCGGCTGGTCACCATGCTCCATGGTGGCTAAATGATAAATTCCTGCGATAAACTCTTCAAAGTTAGGGATCATATCTTATTCTTCTTTAGCCCAAAGCCTGGCAGAGGAGGTACTCAATATGGATTTTCAGTAGGAATGAATGATTCCATCAGAGACCCCATCCCGGCCAAGAAGAATAAAATTATGTTAAAAAGGGGCCGAGGCTTTGGAGGCTTCAACATTCCCTTCTGAAATGAAGGAAGGACATCCTTTTGATCCTTGTCACCTGTTTATCTTTGGTTGGGGATTAGTTGCCTGCTTGCATCTCACTGACCAAGAAAGGATGGGCTGTGGTTTTGTGATGTATTTAGAAACCACCCTCTTTCTGTGTCTCCTTAAATTTCACACAGAATATGTCTACTTCTGATATTTCTGGTCACTGAATGTGTGGAATTTTTTTCCCCACAACAAGCAACTCTGCAACACCAGCGGGGTATCCTATGATTTAACTCAATTTGTTTAAATTCTCACACTATGTGGAGGGAGCATCAGATACCACAGGTTAAGGACTCAGTCCCACAGGACTGCTACTACCACTGCAGATGCCAATGGCAAGTTAAGGTTGTCACCTGGGCTTCTGACAAAATCAGTCTATGAATCTGAGGTTTACTTGACATCCTTGATTAGTTTGTGACAGTGTCTCAACTCAGGCAAACACATTTACCAGTTTATTAAAGGATATAATAAAGGATACAAATGAACAGCCAGATGCAGGGATATATAGAGTGAAGTGTGGGAGAGACCCAAGCTCATGGGCTTCTGTCCTTGTGAAATTGGGTGTGTCACCCTCCTGGAACATAGACCTGTTTACCAACCTGGAAGCTTTCTAAACCTCATCGTTTTGGGATTTTTATGAAATCTTCATCACACAGAAATACAATTATTCCCTCTGTTTCCCACTCTTCTCACTTCTGAAGAGAATGGGGGTGGGGTAGGCCTGAAAATCCCAAGCTTCCAGTTATGGCTTGGTCTTCCCTGTGACCAGCCTCCATCCAGGAGCCATCCAGAAATCCAGAGTTTCCTCATTAGAACAAAAGATAGTCTTATCAACCAGGAAATTACAAGGGTTCTAGGAGCCTTGTGTTAGGAATTAGGGTCAAAGACCAAATATTAGTGCTCTTATCAATGAGAAAATCACAAGGGCTTCAGGAACTCTGTGGCAGGAACCAGGGACAGAGACCAATTTGTGTTTCCTGTTATCTCATGGGTGATTTGCTACATAATTCTCTTATATGTATAAAAATATTGCATTATAGGCATTTTAATATTCAGTTCACAATTGAAGAATCAGGAGCCCGAAGATACTAAGTAAATGCTCATGACTCGAGAGCTAATAAATTATAAGTATAAGAAGTGATCCTGTTTTGATAGCTCTTACTCTTCTTATTACAAGTTGCCTAGCACAGAGCTGCCCTGGGGAATGGTCTGGGTGTACGAGAGTCCTGGCCAGCTGCTGAATGGAGCTGTTGAGTAGTTTGAGACTCGTGCAAGAAAGGATGGCAAGTGATCTAACCCAGGATCTGGCACTTGGTGGACTCTCAACCACGTTTTGGCTGAATCAATGGCTTGTGAAAGTAGAAAAACTAGTAGGGAGGTTTAAATGCAAGCTCAGCCTCTCTTCCTTTTACTTAAGACTGGTGCTACTTGGCCTTCAAGTCACACAAATGAATTTCACCAAGGAAGGAGAAAACCTTATAGATTCTTTAGGTCCCCCTATATATTTCTGATGAGATGCTGATCTCATACTTAATCAACTCTCTTATCTTACACAATGCACTTCACTTCTAAACCTTTTTTCCTCATATGTTAAATGGAGTATAAAACAGCAGGAACTGTTGTTAGGATACACTATAATAATGTATGTGATAATGTTTTGTAATATAAAGTATTCAGGAAATGTAGAGCACCGTTAATTATAATGAGAAATATATCTGAACTAAATGAAAACAAAATTAGAAAGCATGTCACCATATTGGTAGCTTTCTTCCAAAGGGAACAGCAAAGCTTTGAGTGTCCTCTAGGTGACCAATTTATTTTGAAGATGAGTAAGAGTTTCTCATGCAGAAAATGTCTCTTATCCTGGGGAGATTGACAATGCATATTCAGTAAAACTGATGTATCTATCTGAACACTGAAGGCAAAAAATTGTATTCAATTTTTATAAGATCCAACAACTACCAAACCATCAGAACACCACTGGCTTGAAACTAACATTTCAACAATGTTCAAGGATTCCAATACATTTGCTTTTGGGTTATTTTTTTCATCAGCACCTCAAAAATTGCTAATCCCATTTCTTCTCAAGACATAAATACACCCTGCAGCAGTCCCACAACCACCTTCAGAGCCTTTGTTTATTACCTCGGATTTTAACAGAGTTAGAATTCATGATCCTTAGAGTCATTGCAGATCTTCTGGCAAGTCGATGCAAAATACATTTAGATAATGACTCTGCCGTTCTAAGGCTGGTTGGCTAGTCATATGATATGCAATTATTATGTTTACTTCTTCATTCGATGAAAACCATTAATGACAGAAACCTGTCAGTAAGAACGATATTATGGAAATTTTGAAGTGATTTTCTGTTGCTGTTTTTCACCCAGACTTTGTACACAGAGAGCAACATTATTGATCCTTCCCCTAACAGAGGTAGCTTAAGCTTCCGATTTCAAGCTGACAATATGTTTCATGATACTAGAATTTTTTAGGCATAGACTCTTTCAATAAATTTTTCATCCCTCTCTAGAATGATTGTCTTAAATTTTTCATATGTCATTAACTTCTCAGGTAATAAGTACCATTTGTTGACAAAATAGAGCTTGCACTTAAAAAACTTGATAGAAAAGGGTTAAAAGAAACAAATTTATTATACATTGGGTGGGTGATTTAGTTTCTTGCATAGTGTTAGTAATGACATAGTTTCTTACATTCTGTTTGGCAAGTCAGGAACACATTGACAAAATTTATAATTTCCTTTTCTTGCACAAAGAGATCTTGAACAGCTCATCTCTCAAATGTACTCTTGAGGACAACAAAAGGACTTTGATATTTCACTACCCTAGGTAGATGGCAGTGGAAACAACCTCTAATGAACTGAATTGAATCTAATGAATTGAAATCCTCATTTCGCACTGTGCATTTACACACACATCATGGAAAGTACACCTAAAAATCATCCAGCTTAATAATATTTTATAATGTTAAAATAATCCATTAATTAATTCACCCACCTATGCATTCAACAAATATGGTGATTGGTAGATTATTTTGAGCAACTATTTACAACGGCAGATGTGACATAAAGAAGGCATTTTTTGTCTTCAAGAATTAACAATCTGGGGGCGCCTGGGTGGCTCAGTGGGTTAAAGCCTCTGCCTTCAGCTCAGGTCATGATCTCAGGGTCCTGGGATCGAGCCCCACATCAGGCTCTCCGCTCAGCAGGGAGCCTGCTTCTCCCTCTCTCTCTCTGCCTGCCTGTCTGCCTACTTGTGATCTCTCTCTCTCTCTGTCAAATAAATAAATAAAATCTAAAAAAAAAAAAA
>CM052885.1:76315888-76340379 GCA_028534135.1 Potos flavus
TATACATGGAAGGCATTAAAAATGCAAAATTGTTCTATACCAAATAGACCTAAAGAGAAGAAGCAGGTGTTTCAAGTGGAATAAATATTTTTAAATGGATTGAAATGGGTTAAATATGTGGAAGACCAAGGTAGGGATTTTTGGGAAGGAGAAGCATGAGATTTGAGAAATGTAGCTCTGCTATGAATTAAATCCCTTTCACTTTTCTCTAAGAGATTCAGGTAAAGGGTAGCATATATGTCATTTTATTTTTATGTTTCTGTACTGTGCTTCTTTGCATGCAACTCCTTGAGTAGAGTGAGTCACAAGGAGTCTTAGCATTTGCTGAGGTTATTGGGGACAAAATACTTTTTCTGGTTTTTTACCAGGGAGCTATATATACATGATCATTACATCCTTGTAACATTTTGATAATGGCATAGGGAAATGGCTGACTTCTGCCTGGGTAACAGTTTGGGAGGAGATTTTCCAGTAAATTTCTGCTTCCTACAGACAATCTAATTCTTTGTTATTAATCCAGTAAATACATATTAGATCTTATTTCAGATAGGACACTATTTTAGGTGTTGGCATAAAAAATAAATGCATATTGACAGTGCTCTCCAGGACTATACAATCTGTCTATCGGGAAAGATTCAGTCAAGAAAACTGAGCTGATAGATAAAATAGAGGAAGAATATAGATGAGGGAGAAATGAACTCTCACTGACAATTAGTGGAGGTTAAAAACAGACTTTACAGGGGAAAAACCATTCCAACTGGGTCTTTAAGGAAGAATAGGCACTCATCTGGTAGAGCAATGAAAGACATCATTGAAACAGAAGAGCTTTTACAAAGTAACAGCAAAGTTAAAGAGAACAGTATGCCCAGGTCACAGAAAAGTACATTTTACATGAGCATGAAGTGTATCCCGGGGGCGAAAAATGATGTTGGGGAAGTAGATTGGAGGACATGGAAGTTACTTTGCATGTCCTTATAAGGAGTAATCTTATGCAGCAGCAAGATGCCACCAGATTTCCCTGGTGATGACCTGAGAACAGCGGATCAAAGTGGAAAGGCGCCAGGGATAAGGCCAGCTTGTACATTACTCACAATGCCCCACATGATAGCTGAGGATAACCAGAACCAAGACAGAGGAAATGCAGGTAGAGAAAGGGATGTCAGATCCCAAGGTGTTCAGGAGTAAAAACGTAGGACTGAGGTAGGCAACTAACAGAAGTAAAGTCAGGAATAAATGAAGTGTCTCGTTTGGATGCTTTTTCTTTATGGCAGTAGTGCCTCTAGCAAGAGAAAACTGGAGGTAGATTTGGCGTGTCAGGAGAAGAAGATAGTGAACCCATGTTTGGATAGTCTGGTTTTCAGCTGTGTAACATCAGGTAAAGAAAGATACAGATCTTGAGGGGCACCTGGGTACCTCCGTCGGGTAAGCATCCAGGTCCTGATTTCAGCTCAGGGTTGTAAGATTGAGGCCTGTGTGGGGTTCTCAGCTCAGTGGGGAGTCTGCTTGAGGATTCTCTCTCTCTCCCTCTCTCTCTGCCCCTCCACCTGTGCTCTCTCTTTCTCAAATAAATAAATAAACCTCGAAAAAAAAGATATAGATCTTGAACCCAAGATAGGGTCAGATCTCTAAATGCATATATGACTCTATCATCTTGGTGTAGATGTAGATACAAAATTCAAGGAGAGATAATTTCTCATATCTTAGGCATATCTTCGTATCTCCCTTCTTCTAACTTTCCCATCAAAATCTGACTCAGTAGACAGTTTTTGAAAAGATCTGTCTTTTTTACTCCAAAGCTTTATACAGGCTGATGTGGCTGCCTTGCACACACTTAAATTTGGCTTTTGTATGGCTGACTCCTTCACATCCTTTCAGTGTCTTCTTATGCCAGAAACTAAAACCATTCCACTGCAGTCTGCTCATTGCTGCATTGTTTATTTTCTTTGCAGCACTTATCTCAATAATCCTGTTTGCCTAAGCATTTACTGCTGATCTTCCTCCTCTGACTATCAATTCTGGGGAGATGGGGGTGTGTCATTGCACCCATCAGTTTATACCCTGTATGCTGAATTAATAATTGTTGAGTTAAATAATAGATTTGCAGAGGAAGAAAATTAAACCAAGCTACTTTGTAGGGGGAGGTGGATTTTACCCACTGAGTGCTATAAAGAGGCATATAAAAATTAATCTGTGTGAAGCTCAAAGTGAATCTATATTTGAGGATGCTAAAAAGATTATTTAAAAGAAGAAAAGGAGAAATGGAATCCTAGAGATGTATGCTTATCAGAAGGTGTGAGTGTGACATAGAAAGGGAGAGCAGAAGAATAAGGAAATTGAGAATACAAGAAAGGTTAATGAGGGGAGCACAGAAATATGCGGGAATTTAGAAAACTTGTACTCTCTCCATTCTCTGCAGGACCTAACTAATGCCTTGTTCATAAGTTAGATAGCTATACTAATATGTTAGTTCATACTAACTGTAATATATACTAACTATATAGTTAAATAGCATATAAGCTATATATAGATGTATAGTTGTATATAGTTTATACTTCCTTGCATGAAGGGATACTTAAGACATCATACTGATCCATGCTGAAGAACTACTTCTATGTCCAGGAGTCCCTAAGTGATGACTATTTTGACACTCCAGTTTTACCATTAGGAAATTAAAACTCAAACATTTTAAATGACAATTTAAAATATGCAGTGGGCTAGATCTCTAAGATACAGGAGTTTTGAATTATTCTCATCTTGCTGAAGAAGACCTTGGACCTGAATGTATCTTTTTTTTTTTAAGATTTTATTTATTAGAAAAAAAAAAGATTTTATTTATTTATTTGACAGAAAGAGAGAGAGATCACAAGTAGGCAGAGAGGCAGACGGGGGAGGGGGGGAAGCAGGCTCCCTGCTGAGCAGAGAGCCTGATGCGGAGCTCCATCCTGGGACCATGACCTGAGCCGAAGGCAGAGGCTTTAAGCCACTGAGCCACCCAGGCGTCTCTATATATATTTTTTTAAAGATTTTATTTATTTATTTGACAGAGAAAGAAGACCTTGAATGTGTCTTAAAGAGTTTTCATCATGTATCTGCCCAAAGCCCTGACGTTTTAGGGGAACTCTGGTCTACATCATCTCCCTAAACCTGTGCTTATCCTGATTCCCATACTTATAGAAAAGAACCTTGGAAATCACCCCAGGATTCTATGGCAGAGGTGCCCAGAGCAGGCAGAAGCCCAGGAGCCTCGCTATATTTGTTTTGTCCATTGCTGTAACTCCAGAATCTTGAGGGTGCCTACCACCTACCACTTAGTTGGTTCTAACTACATATGGATGAATAAATAAATCTTTGATATTTTTTAAGAGGACCCACCCAAACTCTTTCAATAATCTATCCCACTGTTTCAAATTATAAAAAGAAACGTTCTCGCTGTAAAAAGTAATAAATGACATTACTCTTTCCATAGCCATAATTAGACAATACTTTACCAAAAGTGGTTATGACAAATGTTAAAAAACAAAGAACATCTTCCTCTGTTGTTTTCTATCAATGATTCATTTTGTTTGTTTTTCTTAATCTCATATATTTTGTTTTCACTTATTTCCTCTACTAGATTGCTGACATTACTCATTTACTTCATTCATCCATTCAAAATATACTTATTGAGCAACAATTATGTGCCGAGTGCTATTCTAAGTGCTATAGCAACAAACAAGCAATGAACAAGATAAAAAGACCCTGACCTCATTCAGTTCATATTTTAGTAGGAGAGACAATGAGTAATATGTATCTTGTTTTCCATAGTATCCCTAGAAACCATTGTAGTATCCGATGTTCAATAAATATTAAATGAATTAGTAAATAAATATTACATGCTAGATACTATATGTACACTGAGGATATAGCTCTTACCCTTTCGAAGTATACTATCTATTGATAATGATAGTTTCAAGTAGCTGGAATAGCTTTTGGGTTAAAGGTACAAGAATAACAATCTACTGAAATCACTCTTATGTCTAGAATTATAATTGAACAGCAGTTCTTCAGAAATTGTTCATTAATGCAAACTTGAATAATTTGATTAAGGGCAATCTCTAAATAATTGGAGCAAGTTATAAAGTATTTGTTTAAAATATTTAGACAAGAGGTTTAATGAGAAAGCTGGAATGAATGACCTCTAACTTTCCATATCTTTTACACTGAAGCAAAGAAACAATAAAAGATGAAGACATTAAAATAAATTAAAAAATAACTTCAATAGTATAAAGAAAAACAAGAAATAACAAAGCAGATTTTATGGTCTAGCCACTATTATTTTAACCAACCCAGGGAAGAAACTTATATATAAGTCATAGGTATCTTCAGACATTTTTGTCCACTAAGGAAACTGTTTTACCATTAGATTCATTAAGAAAGCCGAAACTGAAATTTTGCTTGTTAGTGGCATGTTTTTTTGTCTCTAGAATAATGAAGCCCTACATATTAGATTGCAAGATTGTTGTATCTGACAGTGAGAAAGTGTTTTATATTATACAAACTGCTAAACAAGAATTTGCTTTACATCTATGTATAAAATCCTTTGCATACACTTTTAAGTGTTCCCTGTGACGGTGCCCTCCCAGCATTCCACCAGGTAGCATGTGTGTTTCTGACAGTTTTGATCTGACCGGAGGTGGGGGGTTGGGGGAAGTGGGGGGTGGAGGGATGGGGGAGTGAGGGGTGGGTGGCAGGGGCATGCCCAATCATATTTACACATTATAGTATGTACATTCAGAAAATGACAGGAAAGAGAGTGAACACAGAAGAGGCTTTGCAATCAGGTCTTATCCAGATGATAACAAGCACATTTAGAGATAATGAGATTGAAATAATGAAGTCTTTCAGTAAACACTCCATTCAGCAAAACGCCAGGTGCACAGCACAAAGGGCCACCGGATCGCAAGCACCTGCCTCCCTGTTTGTGGGACAGCGAGTTTCAGGGAACTGAAGAGCTCTCTGGCATGCTCTCTGGGAAGAAATGGATGATCAGCCTCTCCACAGTTGAACCAGCTAAACCTTTGAATAGTTTGTGCTGTTTCTTGTGGTTAAGCTGAATTGAAAGAATTTAGCCATTTATCTCCCCTTGGGACTGAAGAGTCTCTAGATGGGACAGAGAGAGCTGTCTGGTGAGGGGCTGGGGCAGGAGCAGGCAGGGTTGTGGCCTGGGGGGCAGGATCAGGGGTGCCCATCAGCCTCACGTGGCTTCTGGAAGGTATCGATGGCTCCTGCAGGGAATAGTCATCAGCTGGCTGAGAAACACTGAAATATTCAATGTGTTGCCAAGCTGTCTGAGGGGAGCAGCATGATGAAGTCAGTGCTTTTCAAATATTGCTGTGTAGGGGAATCACTTGATGAGGTGGGGGGACTGTTAAAATACAGATCTTGTATTTTATTAGACCAATAGTCTGGGGAGGGCCTGAGACCTTGATTTTCTAACAAGCTCCCAGAGGATGACCATGCTGCCTTTCTGGACCATCCTTTGGGGAGCAAAGGATCAGAGACCCCCCGGTACAGCAGCAGAACATAAAGCTGTAGCAATCTGCTCTACCATTTGCTTGAGATGTGACCATGGCTGTAAGTCACTTGAATTCCCTGACACAACTCCTCAGGTAACAAATGGAAACAGAAACAATGGTAGTGAAGTATTTTCCTTATGATTAAAATAAATACATTGAGTAAGACAGTGCCTCCTAGCTGTGTGTCTCTGAAAAGTATAGGTAACCTCTCTAAGTCTTTTCTTCATCGAGAAAATGGGCATTATACCACATACTTTGTGATGAAGTTTCCATGAGGTGGTTGCATCTAGAACCTTGCCTGGGACACGGTGGGTTCCAAAGAAATGTGAGCTCTTTGCTTATTATCTATGAGTTACAATTTGATGCTGACCCTGCAACTCAGAATATGAAAATATACACGTCACAGCAATGCCTTGCTAAGACATCCCTCTCAGGCCACTGAGTTCGAAGCAAAGAAATTGCATTTGCTTTATTTACTTTTTTTCTTTTATTTTCTGAAGTGTTTGCAGTGCCTTGGGAGAATGCCCTTTATTTTACCTGGAGGAAAGTACTGTTTTTAAAATCAGCAGTGAAAAATATTCCCATGTCGTACAAGAATTGCTACGTCTGTCACTCACGTTGCTGCATTTCAATGTTCTGTAGTTTGTGCTCGTTTTCACAGACGATATTGTGCACCAATAAAAAATACTAGCAGAAGGCCCACCTTCAGTTGCCCTAAGTATACTCTGAGGTAAAATTGAAATTTCCTTGAAGGAAAAAGTGCCTTGCCCAGAAGATAGCTGACATTTGCAAAAATGTGTTTAGTTAAAAAACTAGTGAGCAATTATTTTTACCTCAAAAATTCATTAAAGATACAAGATATGAATGTTTGCTATCTTCCTACCACTTAATGTCAGAACAGACATAAAGGAACCACTTGACCTCTCAGACCTCCTGTTCCCTCATCCGTTAAAAAGGACCCGTAACAACTCTCCTGCTCCCCTGAAGTGCCTCTGTGTGGATCATATGGGATAAATCAACACAAAAGAGCTCACAATAGCAATGCCTCTTTGTTTGGTCACTGTATCTCAAGAGAAACATTTCTCGAAGGGTTCATGGAATTTTTTCAAGCTTACTACATCAGCTTCCGGAATAAAAAAGTCAAAAGCAAACAACAACAACAACAACCAGCCACAGGGCACGTTTCCCCAGTAACCCGCCTTTGAGAGTCATTATGAGGACGGGACGAGTTGACGTTCATCAAAGCCGTGGACTGCACCTCTCTGTGAGTGGCTGCTCAAGAAGCCAGGGAAACAAGACCTGGCCTCGAAGAGGAGTCTTCCTAGGCAGGTTTTCAGGTTGGGACGTTCTCAGAGACAAGAATATGATAGGCAGCCCTGGTATGCTGTGGTCATGTCTTCAAATGTGCCCCCGCCACCCACCCATGGTCACATGGCACGAGTCCTGGATCCCGTGTGAAGTTTGCTCATCAACTGGGGTGTGTGGTATCAGTCCGTGAAGGCCTCCTAAGAGATTTATGTTTGAGGGAAAACAGAACTAGAGTCACCTAACAGACCAGAACAAGGGGAGGAATTCTAAAGATAGCATGGAGTCTTTTTCTCTGGTTTCTCCTGACCCAGTACCCACTGGACTTGATATGGAATAGAGATCTGAGTGGATTTTGTCAGCGATTTTAAAAGACAATTATTTAGGACTTATTATTTATCCTTAGTATGTTAGTTTGTCTCCTTAAAACTTATAAAACATTGGATGTTGGACAATGTGAAGAGTCACATAATTTGTTTCTTTAAGGCAGAATATGCAACGACTAAATCTGGAAAGTGTGTGAACACATCAGTTAGTAGAGCATCTCTAATGACAGATTTCCATTTGCCCACTACTGACAAAAGCAATAATCCCAATTTTGAAATCAAGAACTTAAAATTTATCTGCACAGCCATCTGTTTCTCTGTAAGCAGACTAATCTTCAAAATATTGTCATTCCATCCTTAGGAAAATCATTTGATAGTTCTAGTCCCATTAGTTAGTAGGAGTTGTCACAGGGAATCATAAAAAGACACTTTCTACAAAAAAAAAATAAATAAAAAAGGAGAGTAAGACTTGTCAGAAAGAACTCCCACTATGCATGGAAGAGACTGCAAATTCTTGATCTTTTGATCTGATACATGCTTTCTCTATGACAGAGTGGTTTTTTTTTTTCTTTACAACAAGGGTGAAAAGTGGGTAGTGTATGCCTAAATACCTCTCCATCAAGAGGTCAACTCTTTTCTATAACTATTGATACGGATTGCTTTTAATACCTGTGAAGAATAAAAAGCTGCTATCTGGAAAATGGTTTAAATCTTAAAGGATATATTTCTATAAAGAAAAATACAGCTGAATCTTACTTTATATCATAAATAAGGTTCTGAAAATTTACTGCATAAATCAGGTTTTGATATCATGGAACTGTATTTTTAAAAAATATCAGTGGTTTCTTTTTTCTTTATGAGGAATACGATAGTAAGTTATTTCTGATGGGAATAAACTTATTTTTTTAGAGGATTAGATAATTTTTATGCTATTTTTAGAATGAAGTACACAGAATTATTATTAATCTAAATTACTCCATTTCAATATGCTGCTTACTTCTTTTTAAACCATGCTTGTTCTTAAAAAAAAAAAAAGATAGTTAAAAGTGATATTACAGTGCATTAACAGTATTTCACTCCTGAGTTCTGCAGGAGCCCATCTGGATATTATCAACCTAGCTACAAAGCCATATAAAATATAAAGGGTGGCATTCTCTGGAGGAGAAAGAAAATAGCAATACAGACAAGTCAGTTCAACCCATTATAGGGTGTCTTTCTCTTACTTTGTGTGCACAAAATGAAACATGAAACTGAATATGGGTTCATTTTTACCATCTTCTAACCTACATTGATATTCCTAAAGGACAGATATATGTAGAGTTAACTTTTTGCCAAAACAGCTTCAAGATTCTTGATTGGTTCAAAAACTATAAATTATACATTTCTGTCCTTGAGTGTTCCTCATGTTGACATGTCATAATTCTACCTACCTCTCAAGTACCACCCCCAAAATCCTTTTCTGTTTTTTTCCAGTTCTCTTTCTTAGAACAACCTCTGCTTTACATTTTGGGTACTGATTGACCCTACTTTGGAGTTGAGTTATTAGTTTATTTTTCTGCTTTCTATAATCTAGAAGCTTCTATCAGGTAGAATTGATGGCTATTTATCTTTACATTTTCTACAACACTGCACATACAGGAACTCTATAATGAATCAGCACTGATCCTGATGGCAGCCCAAAGAACTGACTTAGCCCTGGTTTTATAAATTTTACTTTCAATCTATTTGTATATTCGAGTCTAAAGGATGTGGCTTATAGACAGAGTATAGTTGGATCACATTTTTTCAAATCTAGTCCGAAAATCTCTGCCTTTTGATTGGATTGTTTGAACCACTTACATTTAATATTTTTATTGATATAATTGATTTACATCTGCCATTTAAATTTTTGCTATAAGTCTCATTTTCTGTTCCTCTTTTACTCCTTTAACTGTTTTATTTTGCATTGAGTGAATGTTTTAATTTTATCAGTGATTTTTTTTTTACTATATTTTTTAGTTTTCTTTCTTTTTTTTTTTTTTTAAGACAGAGGGAGAGAGAGAGAGAATCTTAAGCAGGCTCCATCCCCAGTGTGGAGCTTAACACGGGACTCAATCTCACAACCCTAAGATCATGACCTGAGCCAAAATCAAGAGTAGGATACTTGACCGACTGAGCCACCTAAGCACCCCAATTTTTTAGTTATTTTTTTAGCAGTTGTTTTAGGGTTTCTTCTATATAATTACTTATCAGAATAAACTTCAGATATATACTAACTTTTTAAAAATATTTTATTTATTTATTTGATGGAGAGAGAGAGAGAGCACAAGCAGGGAGAGTAGCAGGCAGAGGGAAAGGGAGAAGCAGGTTCCCTGCTGAGCAGGAAGCCTGATGTGGGGCTCTATCCCAGAACCCTGGGATCATGACCTGAGCAAAAGGCAGACACTTAACCAAGTAAGCCACCCAAGTCCCCAATATATACTAATGTAATTCCGATGAGATATATAAATGTTACTTCTATACAGTCCTAGTCCCTTTTTCCCCTTTTGTGATAATCTTGTTATACATATTACATCTCTTAATGTTATAAGCCCAACAGTATAGAGGTATAATTATTATTTTACCATTTACAGTCATCTTCTTAACCTAATACAGCTTTGTTGCTATCCATCTCCTTTGTGCTGTTTTTGGCAAGTACAGCATTACATATATTTCTATATTATATAGGTCCAATGTGACATTGTATACATATTATTTTATGTGATTATTTTTAAAAATCAGTTATGAGAAAAATATGAAAAATATATACACTACTACTGTTTTTTTATGATTATCTAATTTTCTTTACTGGTGCTCTTTGTTTTTTCATATGGACTAAAATTACTTTCTGAGGTTAGAGTTACTTGTTTTTAGCCTGAAGAACTAACATTTTTTACTTAGTATATTTTTATAAGGCAGGTCAAGTAGCTACAAATTTAGTGTTTGTTTATCTGGAAAAGCCATTATTTCACCTTCAGTTTTGAAGGATAACATTGCTAGATAGTTTTTGAGTTTTGAGCGCACTGAATGAATATGTCATCCTGCTGCCATCTAGCCTACATTGTTCTGTTGAAACATCAGTGAAAATCTTTTTCAGGGTTATCCTGTGAGTGAGGAGCTGTTTTTCTCTTTATGCTTTCAAGGTTTTCTCCTGGTCTTTGACTTCCAACATTTTTACATGATGTGTCCATTTGTGGATCTCTTTGTAATTATCCTATGTGGAGCTAATTGAGTTTATCGTTTTCCAGTAAATTGAGGAGGTTTTCTTCAATTATTCCTTCAAATAGTTGATCTGCTCCTTTCTATCTCTCTTTTCTTTCTGCTGCTCTTATTAGGTATATGTTGATGTGCTTAATTGTGTGTCATATTTCTCTGAGGCTCTCTTCATTTTTTTTCTCTTTTTGTTTTTCAGGTTGTATAACATCTATCAATCTATCTTCAAGTTCATTAATTCTTTCATCTGTCAGTTCAAATCTGTTGAGTCCCTCTAGTGAACTTTTGTTATTATTTTATTTTTTTACTCAAAAATTTCCATTTGGTTATTATTTGTACTTTCTCTTTATTGATATTTTCTATTTGATAAAACAATGTCATCATGTATTACTTTACTTTTTAAATAATGCTTTCCTTTAGTTGTGACTATATATATATTTTTTGTGACTATATTTATAATGGCTATTTTTAAGACTTTTTGTTTTAAATCTGACATCTGGTTGAATTCACAAGTATTTCATGTATTTTTTTTTCTGGCATATGGATCATACTTTTCTGTTTTATTGCACACATTGTATTTTTTTTCTCAAAATAAGACATTTTAGAAAATATATTGCATTAACTCTGGGTTGTGCATCCTTCACCTTACAAGGCTTGTTATTGTCATTTACTATTTTATTTGTTTAGTGACTGGCTGGATTATTATTATATTATTTTAAGATTTTATTTATTTGATAGAGAGAGAGAAATCACAAGTAGGCAGAGAGGCAGGCAGAGAGAGAGGGGGAAGCAGGCTCCCTGCCGAGCAGAGAGCCCGATGCATATTTGGTACTTGTTCTGACTCTAGAAGAGCTCTTTCCAATTGTCTTATTCTCTGATTCTGTCTCCCAAAGTAGCCAGTTCACAGTCTGTTTTCTTTCTTAAATTCCATATCCATGAGATCATATGGTATTTGTCTTTCTCTGACTGACTCATTTCAGTTAGCATAATACATTCTAGCTCTATCCACATCATTACCCATGGCAAGATTCCATTCTTTTTGATGGCTGAGTACTATTCCATTGTATATGTGTATATATATATATATATATACCACTTTTTCTATGGTATCCATTCATTAGTCAATTGAACCGCTTTCTTACACCATACACAAAAATAAATTCAAAATGGACGAAAATCTTAAATATGAGAAAGGAAGCCATCAAAATCCTAGAGGAGAATACAGGCACAAACCTCTTTGACCTTAGCCATAGCAACATCTTACTAGCCTCAGTTTATTTAATGCTAAAATAATGGAGTTAAAAACCTGTAATATTCTTTCCACAGTTTTAATTCCCATGTTCTTAGAAAATTCTATAGTAATTCCCATTTCTAATAAAAATCATTTCTAAGTCGTGAAAAAGATTTTTTGTTAAGGTCATAGGTCAATCCTAAAAATCTGTAGAGTGGACTAACACAGGATGTTAGTGTGAGAAGTTAGAAAATAATGAGGATACGTATAGGAGGATAAGTTATAGAAGAAAGCCCACAGAGTAAGATGTACTGGTCTTAAAGTCTGAGCTATATTTTGCAGTCTATACTGAGAACTAGTTTGCCAGCACTGACAACAATCATCTTGTCATCAATTATGTGAGCCTGGAGTAAATAAAATCATCAAAGGTACTTAGCATTTCATCAGTGAAGAAGCTTTGCACATTTCTTTGTGCTTATAAGAATGGAAGGATATTTTTCTAGCTCTCATGAACACATAGAACATAAGAAGGCTCATTTGATACACTGATGATCAACTCTCTCAAGGTCCATACAAAATTAAGTGCAATTAAGATCAAATTAATGTTGGTACTTAATGACAGTGAGAAATTAATTTTCTACAGTCTCCTTCATAGAACAAAATAGAAGTGGCTTTCAAATAAATATAAGCTCCTTATGAGAACTTATTTAAGAATGAGGTCTAAAACCTTTCACCATGGGGAAACAGAAGTCTTTATCTCTATTTGTTAGCTGTGCAAAGAAATAGAGCTGTGTCTATAGTAATCTCATTGAGAAGATGGGTTCTAAACTCAAGCTCCCCCACTTTCCTAGATACTTCAGGAAATTTGATTTAAAAAATATACATTTGTTTTTATAGAATTATTCAGATAATTATGTTAGCCACTTCTCCTTGTCTGAAGCAACATAGAATTTTATATATAATAATGAATAATGTCACTAGATAGACTAACCATGACAATAAGCCTTAAAGAGTATATTTTTCTTACAGTCAGTAAAACAAACATGAAATTTTAAAATTCAATATTTTCCCCCTAATTATTCTTCTATGTCTGGGGAAAGAAAAAAAATAAAAGCACATTTATTTTTTTAAGTTTTGGAACAGACACATTTAATTGTAACATTTGTCAAGCTTACTATTTTTTTTTAAGCTTACTATTTCTTAATCAGAAATCTTGTCCTATATATTATTTTTTAACATCTGATGTGATTGTTTGCCAGGAAAATGATAGTAACTATGAGAGTATAGAAGTGCCTGGCTAAAGAAAAACTTTAGTAATTATTCTCAATACAGCACTTCAAGCAGCTCAGAAATGCTTTTAATTTGAATGCCCGAAAAAGAAATTCAGAAATACCTGTTTTTATCTTAATGGAAATGTTAAATCTCTTATAATAATCACATTTATAATCTCAGCCCATTTCTCAAAGGAGTGTGAAGAGATATAAATGAACTCCATCAACCCTGAGTAGAAATTTTTGCCCAAACCATCTTTAGCAAGGTCTACTTTGGTGATCAGCAAGCTCAGGTACAGAAAAGTTGAGTGACCTGTGTAAAGTCCATAGTAAGTGGGGGGAAGAACCAGCACTAGAAGACACACCCAAATCCCAAAGCACCTTATCTTAAAGATACAGTTTATCATTCATTTGCCACAAGCAATTAAAACAAGTTTGTTTTACATGTTTTTAACAAAGGATTTAACTCATTTAAAAATACAAAGCATATTTCTTTAAAGCCTAACAGTGATGGTTAATTATAAATGTCATCTTGGCCATAGCACCAAGATACCTGGTGAAACACTGGTCTTGATGTCATTGTGAAGGTTTTTTTAGATTTTGGACTTGTCAGCCCCCACAATTGCATGAGTTAGTTCTTAAAATCTCTCTCTATATACACACACAAATTATATATATTATATATATATACACATATATATATATATATATATATATATATATATATAGTATATATATATCTTATTAATTCTGTTTCTTTGGACAATTCTGACTAATACAGCCACTACTCCCACAACAAGAATAGAAAGAGCTAAGAATGAAGGAGGAGTATTTCAAATCTGTTAAAGTGCTGTCCCACCTTCTAAGGATGACATATTGGTTTCTCACTAGTGTGAAACTTTGCTTTTTACTTTTTTTTAAATGGAAAGAAATGGCTAAAATCTGAAAAGATAAGGTTTTTAGAGATTAAAGGAAACCAAAAGAAAGGACAGCCAACTGATTAGAAGAGCAAAAGAGAAATCAAAAAGTAGTGCCTTTGGTAAAGGGAATGAGAGAATTTTACCAAAGGAATTATTGTGGGTTACAGAAACCTATTTGTATAAAATAGACTATGTCCACCTGATTTAAGAGACAGAGCTGGTTGTAGCCCATTGTGTGCTGGTTACCCACTGGGGAAAGGGAATCTCTGATTTATAATATTTGTCAATTTCTGTAGTATAGATAATTTCACCATGGCCAATTTCAAGCTACTAATTCAAAGTCAGTGAGCACAAACCTGGGAAGAAATGCACACTATTGACACTCACAGGCAATGAAAATTGCAAATTAAGAACCAGTTCATACAGCTCTATTTCTGAGCTAGTACTGTGTGGTTTAGTAGAAAATAAAGGAAAATGCTCATATTTTAAACATTGTCTCATTTCCCATCCTCTTAAGCAGATGGGTGCCTCAGTTTACAACACCCAATGATAAAGGGAAATATACTCACTCCCTTTCTTAGGGGTGGGCACTGGGGAAAAAAACAAATTGAAGCAATGGTCTTACCACCACAGTGTTGTATACAGAGGAGAGAAAATAAAATGCAGTGAAAAGTATTTGCTGCTTATACAACTACAATTGAAAGTACAGGGAAGTCCTCTACTTCAAGGGAAGTCCTTGAAGTTGTGTTCAGATGCAAAACAAACAACAACAAAAATAAGCAAGAGTAAATATGATAAGCTATGACTAATGCCAACTATCCAGGCAGTTCCGAACATTTCCTGCAGGGTGTTGCAGGGCAGTAGGGCATTAAAAGCATCATTTCCTAATTTGCTCTCACTTTTTCCTTCTAGAATTTCATCTCTATCTATTTAACATGTCACTATTCAAATGGAGAACTCTTTGTATTGATATGACTTATTTTTTCCAGAGGAATGATGGTCTATAGTGAGATATCATAATGGAATTACTCTGTCCAACAGCCGATTCACAACATGGAGGTGATGTTTATTTTCATTTCTCAAAAACTGGTCTGTGTCTTACGGACTTTTTTTGAAATAGAACAAATCAAACCAGAGTCATGAAATATGGTCATAGACTTTAAGTATTTTATTTTAGCTTCCCTTTCAAGAATCAAATCTTTTGATGCTTTTGATGACACAGAAATGGAAAAATATCACCTTTCCGTGCTTTTCGGTAAGGGAAAACAAAGATTGATTTTATGACTGTATTTGCACTGGCAATGCACAGGGTGTTTATTTACCATAAACATTCTTCCTCTCACTGCATAAGCCACAGCCCTTCTCCCACCCCAGCCGCCTGGTTCCACTCGGCTCCCTTCTCCTCTCTTAACAGCTGCTTTTTCTCACCTGCTAACCCATCAATGAACCATTTCTCACCTCCAGAGGGGAAAACACAAACTCTCCGATAGCTGGCTGGACACTTTAGACACCAACCTTAAAGCTAAAAAAAAAACAAAAAACAAAAAACCAGAGATAAAAGAGAGGTGGTTATTTAACTCAGAGAAAGTAAGAAGACTCCAGGACATGATGTACTTTAAAGCAGGAAAAGATTTCAATTTAAACAGGGCATTTAGAGAATTATCAGCCTGATTTTATGGACTTCTTAGAAAAAGAAATGTCTTGCATAAAAGGTAAGAATAGCTTCTTATGCTCTAGGCTTTTACATCAAGAGGAACACTTAAATTTCCTATTGGCACATCTGACTTAAAAAAAAAAAAAAAATGAAACCAACCAGCCATGAAAATACATCTCACCATTTCTTCTTGGCTCAAAGCCTCAAGGTATTGAAGTCTATTTCTGTTAGAGTGCTTGCTTCATTAAGAAACTTTTCTATAACATCATTTAAAAAAAAAAAAATCCTGCCTAACCTTTCTCGTTGCAGTAGCGACAGGATGGGGACAAGGAGCTAAACCACTCTGCTGCACAGTTAAGAGAGAGCAGAAGGGGAACATGTGTATCACCTTAAAAACAGCAGGAACTGACCAGGAAAAACAGTACTTCTAGTTAATACCCATCAAGGCTCTTCCCTAGCAATTAATGAATGTTAATGTGGTGGGTTTGTGGGGAAGATTGGAATTGATTTTTTTTTCCAGCTACTATTAGTTCTATTTTATAAAAAACACTTTGTTCAGGTTTCTACCGTCATTTCAGTTTTTTAGTTAGACTTGAAGGAAATCTGTTTCAGTAATTATGAGCCTGTTAACAAAGACACATTATCAGATATTTCCTTAAATTGAACTCTTAAATTTGCCTTCTTCTCACGGTTTCCTATCAAAAATTTGCCTCAGAGTTTGATTTCTGTGACTTATCAAATACCCAGATTTCACTGACTTCCCCAAACTGTTCAATATCATAGGTGGCTTCTCTCTCGAGGAAAAATATGAAATTTTAAATATGCAAAACATGAGTAATTAAATGTATTTAGGTATAAATAAATAAAGCATGATGAAGCCCAACTATTTACCTGAAAGGAAAGTTAAAAAGTTCTCCTCTCCAAGAGGAAAGACAACCGTCACAAATTCATGGACTTTAATACAAAGGAGAATCAGTGAGATCCAACAGTTAGAATTGGGAGCAACACAAGGTTGTGTTTAGAGACAGAAATTATACAGGGTTGTGAGAGGGAGTGAGAGAACTCAGAAATCAGAGAGAAGGTTTTATAAAATTTGTTTTTAAAACACACAGGCTAGATTATATTTTGTTAAAGAATAATTTTCAAAAAGAAGTCAAGTCACAACTCATATATAAAATGAACACGTATTAAAGATTTTATTTAATTCAATAATAAGGGAATTGATAAGATGTTGTGTCTAGTTCAAAGGTTATATCATAAGGAGGGTCATAAGGGAAAATGGAGTTACTGTTGAAATAAATTTACAAATAGATACAAAACTGGCTTTTTCGTGATGGGGAAGGAAAGAAAAAGGAATTTGTATATATATATAGACAGAATTTGCATTGTTGTCAGTCATTCACAACTTACTGAGTTGTAAAATGGTTCAAGATTAGAATCAGAAAACCTGATCCTTGTTGTCAGTAGGTTATTAACTAGATTACCAACTAGCTAAAATACTGAGATGATTTGCATGAAGTATACAGCATAGAGTAATGTAGTAAGAGCTCTATAAATGAATGATAGCAATTTTTATCAATAAGTGGAAAAGTGTTTTAAATGAAAGCACAAAGAAATGTCTAATAAATACTTGTGCTATTTGGTATAGGTTTTTTTTGTCTATTCTAACATCTTATTTCAATTTAATTTGTATTTGCAAGAAATGTTCAAGGTAGTAGAGATGAAGGTAGATGATCTTTGTGAATATATCAAGCACGCAGGTATATTCTCCATAGTCTCTTAGAATGCAAGAAAACATGATGATATATATCATATCATCTCGTATCATACCATATCAACAAAATTTATCCAAATGTTTCATTGAGTTCATTCATACCAATTTTGGTATTAAGGCTTTTATGAACTGGATGTTTGAGTCCCTGCAAAATTTACATGTTGAAATTTTGTGTTCCCCGATGTGATGGTATTTGGAGGTAGAACCTTAATGGGTATTTAGGTCACAGGAGTAGAGACCTCATGAATGGGATTTATGATCTGATATTAATTAATTAATTAATTTTAAAATGTTAATTCTAGAATAGTTGACACACAGGGTTATATCAGTTTCAGGTGTACAACATAGTGATTCAACAATTCCATACATTACTCAGTGCTCATCGTGATAAGTGTATTCTTAATTCCCTTCACCTATTTCACCCATTCCTCCACCCACCTCCCCTTGGTAATGCCCTTAGTTTTTAAAAACATGGGATCCCTCTCTCTGTTCTCTGCTAAGTGAGGACACAATAAGCCATCAGTCTGCAACCCAGAAAAAGTGTCTTAACCAGAACCCAACCTTACTGGCATAATGATCTCAGACTTCCAGCCTGCAGAGCTGTGAGAAATACACTTCTTGTTTATAAGCCACCTAGACTGTGATACTTTGCTACAGTAGCTGGAACTGACTAAAATAAGGCTATTCTAAAATAATCTAACTCAGTGGTTGTTTAAGAATGAAACCTAATCATGTTGAACAGGTGTAAAAGGATAAGGACATGCCAGTGAGGTGAAGGGGATAACCATGAGAAACTGGAACTGGGGAGGCCCTCAGGAGTAGGAGAATAACATTTGGAGTCAAACAGACCTGTAGTTGGATTCCAGTTTATCTTTTCTGCACCTGTCATAAGTTTGGGCAAGTTATTTTGTAACCCTAATATTTCAGTTTCTTTTTCCATGTGCAACTTTGGGTTGTGTATAAAAACAAAATGAAATCCATGGGAGTTCCCAAATTCTGTGTAATAGAAGCTTGAGAAAGACAATATGCTTCATATGCTTCAATATGCTTGATTGTGGGTGTGTGTATTCAGATTACATTTACTAAGATTTTTAGGGATTTTGTTGAGAAGGATGGCTATTGGAGAGAAGGGGGTTCCAAGCCACTCTGAGCCTCCCATGAAATGAGATAACATGTCAAAAGAACGAGCAGTATTTATCAATGATAAAAACTTCATAATTGTATTGTAGGAGATGTGCTTTTATCTAGGGTAACATTGATCATGAGTTGGATCAATACATTAAAATTATTTAAAGCAAGGAATCTTTAAAATTGATGCATAGCTTTAAACATTTTGTTGTATATCAAGATACTACTTTACATTCATTTGAGAATCCTGTGTTACAGAGTCAAGACTTATTTTTTTAATGTTGTTGTTGATCAAAACTTTACAGATATAAAGTGGAATAAGAATTTTAAAGACCTTGTGAAGTTTGCTGAATATAGGCTCCTTCATAATGTTATAATTTTTCTTCCCAAACATTTACTGTTGTCTTGTTTATAGAGTGAATGCAAATTTTATGGATCTTGAAACTCATATAATTATGGAATCTGTTTAGGAAAACTAATACAGGGGCACCTGGGTGACTCAGTTGGTTAAGCGTCTGCCTTCAGTTCAGGTCATGATCCCAGAGTCCTGGGATCAAGCCCCGCAGCAGGCTCCCTGCTCAATGCGGAATCTGCTTCTCCCTCTCCCTCTCTGACCTTCCCTCTTCTTCCCCTACTTCCCTGCTCATTCTCTCTCTTTCAAATAAATAAATAAAATCTTAAAAAAAAAAAAAGAAAATGAATACAAATTTGTAGAAGCATAATTCGGTAAGAAAGTGAATATTTAGAAGGAGAAAAATAATCACAACAAATTAGAATTTTTCAAGGAGCTGATAAATACCACAAAATTACTAAATTGTCCAAAAGTAATTTTTTAATAATCAACTATTCAACATAAATCTATATTTGGTTCTATATTTCGGGGTGCATAATTTTGATTACCTCTTCATATGACAATACTTTTGTAATATTACTGATTGCAAAGAGAATAGAAAGATCACTAATCTTTCCTCTAGAATTAATTGAAATTTTCTCTTTATCATTGAGCTTTCATCTTTACAATTCATTATTGGTTATGGCATAAACATATTTAGTATTACTATCAGATTTATGTAGGATGAAATGAGTTTTCTGGAAAAGTGATTAATCTTAAATACTCTCTGAATTGATGATACACATTAACCACATTTTCAGTATGCTCTTGTGATTGTGAGATTATAGGATTTTTGACAGGTCTAAGGACTTATAAGACTTTCTAATGACCAGCTTCTGGCTTTATTCATTTAGATCTATCCACATACTACTGGTGCCAAGCACCACAAAACAAATTCTGATGTCTTTGTGGTGCATGGTGAGTCAATACAAAGGACTATAGTACTCTTCTTGGAAGTATTCTTACAGAAGGGTAGTTAACAATAACTTCACATTTGTACAAACAAAATCTGACTTCAGACAATACAAATATACTGCATGAAAACCAAATGAATGTGCCCCCAACTAAACAATCCCTTAGCTAGATCTCAATGTCTGTCCCATTCTATCACGATACACTTAAAGGTAAAGCACAATCAAAGGTAACTAGGAGTGGAACACACGGAGGTCTTAACCACTTGTAATTGGAATATTTTACTTCCACGAATTTTATAAAATTACACTGCTAGGGCCTCCCTTGGGACTTGACAGGAACTTGTACAGATGAGAGACCCTAAAAACTATGCTTCATTTCCTTCATGCTACATCTGCCTCTGCCCATTCCTCATTTAGAAGCAATATTAAAAAAATAAAAATAAAAATAATTATTTTATTTATTCTTTCCAAGAATGCTATAATTTGGTTTTTTTATAATTTGTTTTTCATAGAAAAAAAGAATTCTTCTATTTTAGAAAATTCCATTGGTTTATGTAGTATCTAATGGAATCACATATAAATAGTAATATGTATTACAGGTTCGACATTTAGAGACAAATATAACCAATTCTGTGTGTGTGTGTGTGTGTGTGTGTGAACAAAGAGTGGTCTCTCTCTGTATATCATGGGATACTTAATACCCAACAATAAAAAGGAATAAACTTATGATACATAGGACAACATGGATGATTCTTTAATTATACTGACTGAAAGAACTCAGACATGAAGGAGCACATATCTTATGGTTCTACTTATATAAAACTGTACAAGACACAAACTACAGTCACAAAAAGCAGATAGTGTTTATGGAGTGGCCTGGAAGGCATGTGTGGGTAGGATTACAATCAGGAAAGAGGCTACTTTTGAGTGTGATAGGTATGTTCACTATCTTGATTGTGGTGATGGCTTCTCAGGTTTATATATGTGTCAAAACTTATTACGCTGTCCTCTTTAAAAATATGCAGATTTTTAAATGTCGACTATATCTCAGTAAACCTGTTTTTAAAATGTTTGGCCTGCTTGCTAAAGGAGGAGAGGAATTATATGCCAAAGACACTGTACTCCTTGGGTAGCATGTTCCATAAGGAACCAGGAGACAGCACCTGGGTATAGATGCTATTTCAGGCTGAATGTAAATCTAGATGACAAATGTGTTGATATGGGGGCACTCTACTATGACATAGGATTTAACACCCTAGCAAGTTTCCCAGGTAAAGAATTTCATACACCACTGGGATGGCACTTAAAACCTTGGAAGAAGCAATGTTTCACATTAAGTAGAGACTGTGGCAGACTGTGGAGGAAGGAATCAAAATACTCCAAGCAGTAGGCATGCTACAATGGATCTATGATATAGGTTCACAGAACCTACCAGATAACTTTCTTCCTGAATAATTCCCAGAGATACTGTGTGTCCTAAGGCAATAAGAAATGTACAGGTGAACGGCCTGCCATTATTCACTGGTAGTTCAAAGGCAGTTATTCTCTATAGGACAGGCATGATGGTAGGAGATACTGTGACAGAACTGGGCTCCCCAGTAACAGGGGAGATCATATCTCTTTTCCTCCCTAGCTGCTTGAAGTTTAGCCGCTATCATGAATGACACAGTAGCTATCAGGACCAGGAAGCTCATGACCAACCGACTACCAAAGCGGAAACAGATGGTCATGCCTTGCCTTCATCCTGGAAAGACAGAAATTCAGGAAAAACTGACAAAATGTACAAGACCACACCAGATGTCATATTCGTGTTTGGAGTCAGAACCCATTTTGGTGGTGGCAAGACAACTGACTTTGGCATGTTTTATGATTCCTTGGATTATGCAAAGAAAAATGGACCCAAACAATAGACTTACAACACATGGCCTGTATGAGAAGAAAAAGACATGAAGAAAACAGCAAAAGGAATGCAAGAACAGTATCAAGAAAGTCAGGCTTTTGACTGCAAAAGCCGATGTTGGTGCTGGCGAAAAGTGAGCTGAAGATTGGACCACAGAAGGAGTAAAGATGGCAGTGGCTTTATCTGTGGTGATTGGGCAGATTTTTCATGAGAGGATTAATAAACTGAGAATATTAAAAAAAACAGTGGAGATAATATTTTGATTATTCCATATCCTATTATAACTGTAAATGGGCAAATCCAAGAACCATGACTGATAAGGGCATGGATGTCCCGAACTCAGACCTCTCAGAAATAAAAGATTGGGTCATTCCATGAGGCAAGACAACTTGATCAACTAGCCATAGAGAAGGGGAATCTAGGATGGGTGGCAGAAGAGTTTGATAAAGAATATTCATTATGGTCTCAGGAATGTAGTAATGGCACTTATAGTTTGTCCCAGAAACACTTGTCCTTTAAGTTTCCTAGAAATTATGACTAACTGGAATCCTGAAATAAACCCAATCTAAGAAAAAGGTGGATTTAAGTGATGCAAATTTTGGACTGTAGTAGTTGCTATTGGTGTTTTGCTAGGGGTAGGGTACTGAGTGTTGGCTGCCAATAGCTCTGAAGCTCTACTCTCCAGAGGACCATCTCTTGCTGAATAGGAACCACCTTACCAGCAATGGTAATCTCCCCTCACTCACCCCTAAAGAAGCCACTTGCCAATGGTTGGTTGACTTGAGGATATAAAAGTTCCTTGACTCAGGGTGGAAGCAATTTTGTAGTGCCATTAATAGGATGAACTGAGAGGATATTCTCCCTCACTTCCTTCCTCCTGTCTTGTTTCCCTCACTCTCCCTCTCCAAAATTACTTACTCGAGAATCTGTCTCAGGCTCTTCTTTTAGGAAATCAGATGTAAGATAATGGGTTTCCACATTTTAGTTATGTCTCGGTTCTCAATTTCTTTAGAATTGTTTTAGCTCTGTCAGTCAATCTCCTGGAGGGTTATGTGATCAAATGTGTGGATTAACAAAGGCTGAACCTCAAGCAGACACTAGAGAAGCACTAAACCCAAGTAATAGTTTTAGCCTTTCACTCATAGAAACTTCCATGTAATGTTAAACCAGGGGGAAAATAATTTCATTGGAAACTCTGTTTTCATGGTGATAATGCAGTTTCATGAAAATTAGGTAGAAATAATTTACGTATAGAAGTCCTTTTACACAGAAAACGTTTTTTGTAAATGTAAAAGTACATAAAATACTAAAATAATAGCAATAAATTTTTATTTTGTGAGTATCGGTTCCTCCCAAGGGAACCCCAAGGCTCTTCCCTGTTAGTGTGAAGGGCTCTGGTATTTTTCCTTCATGGGTTGGCTGTGCACAACCTGGTGTGTCTCAAGGGAGCCAGATTTCATAGGGCTTGCCATTTACATATGATTCAAAAGAATTATTCATTGTTCAAACAATCTGTTAAAAAGTTATTAATGGCATGTGAAAAATGCTCCATTATAATCCACTTGGACAATGCAGTTTGAAAATGATACTATATACTATGTAAAAGCAAACTTTCTGGATAAATAAAGATATCTGTAAAGTCTATCAATTTTTGCCTTTCCTTAAAAAGTAAGAATTAGGCATAAGCCATATATCCAATTAAGGCAGTTTTGTTTAATAAATTCTGGAAAATTCAGTCCAATAAAGTATTTCGTGGCCATTAAAAATAAAGTTATGGAAAAATATGTGATAATATGAGAACTGTGTGTATTGACTGGGAAAATCAGTTTACAGAATAATATGTAAACTTTAACCTCTTTTACATATAAAAGTAAATTATAAGGTATGCATATATGTGCATGTGTATGTCTGGGTGAATATATATATGCACATATACATATATATTCACATATATGTATATATTAAATAAATTAAATATATGTTTATAAGATATATATTCAACAGATTTCTGCATTTTGAAGAGCATTTTATTTCTTCCTGCTCCTTCCTTTCCCACCTGTAATTGGTACAGCCCTCTTTCTTTAGCAACACCCTGTGCTTAATTAACTCATAAAATATTAGATTAGAAAGATTCCTAGTCACTAACTGGTGTAAGTTGCTAGTCAAAACCACATATGTGATGTGGACCCATTTGACCTTCAGTAACAATTCCAGTAGTAGTGAGTGCAAAATTTTACTTGTTGGCAGAGTCAGATTCCTGTGAATTCTTCCTTGTGTAGTTTCTTTTCTCTTAACTGCTCTGATGATGATGAGGACGATGATTACCAAAACTTTATGTTTCATGACTACCTTCAATTAGTCTTCACATTTTATACTCAGAATTACGACAGCCTCCAAAAACATTTCTTAAAATGTTGGAAAATATGCAGGTAAAATCCTTTTCTTCAGTGTGTCCTAATAAATCAGCTGCATTAAAAAATAAAACTGTGTTTGAAAACTTGTGGAGATACGGGACATAAGCTAACTGCCAGGAGGATTATAAGGAAATGATTTCATATATATTTCTATGATAAAAAGCCTGAACTGGCATGGAAGTTACATAAAGCAGGAGAGAAAAAGAAGATCTATGAGCCTAAACCTAATTAGTATTTTTAGTAATAAAAAACATTATTTATAGGTGCCCTTAATACTTAGAAGAAAGTTATATTTAGAAGAAAATTTTTATAACTAGGCTAATAGTACCCTGAAGTTATTTGACAAGTCAGCACTCAGAGATCTGCTCTACTTAGCTTAAGAAAAAAAAAAAAAATCATTGTTTGTGGAGGATCCCTTCTGGGTGGGATAGAGTTGATTGCACAGACAAGGTCCCCTTTGTAATCTTTAGGGAAAAA
>CM052885.1:76340879-76352164 GCA_028534135.1 Potos flavus
TGGAGGCTAGAGAGGGAAGGTAGAGGCTCTCATGGTGGGCAGAATTCCAAATACCTCTGTGGCTCCAAAATCCCATCCTGATCTGGGTGCTACTGTGAGAGTACTTGGTATATGTAATTAAGATTATACATTGGGGCACCTGGGTGGCTCAGTGGGTTAAAGCCTCTGCCTTTGGCTCAGGTCATGATCTCAGGGTCCTGGGATCGAGCCCCGCATTGGGCTCTCTGCTCAGTGGGGAGCCTGCTTCCCCTTCTCTCGCTGCCTGCTTCTCTGTCTACTTGTGATCTCTCTCTCTGTCAAATAAATAAATAAAATATTAAAAAAAAAAGATTATACATAAACTGACCTTAAAGAAGGGAGATTATCTTGGATTATTCAAATGAGCCAAGTGCAATCACCTAAACTCATAATATTAGAAAAGCAAGACAAAAGAGTCTGTCAGAAAAAATGTGGCAAAACAAGATTGCAGAGGGTAGGTGAGGCAGAAGGGAGGTGGGAGAGTATCTCCCACATGCAAGGACTTGGTCCACCATTGCTGTCTTTAAAGATGGAGGAAGAGGGCCATGAGCCAAGGAGCGTAACACCCTCTCTAACTGAGAGCAACCCCTGCCCTACAGCCAGCAAGAAAACAGGAACCTCAGATCTACAGCTCCAAGGGGCTGAGTTCTCCCATCAACTTGAAAGAATTTGGAAATAATTCTTCCCCAGGGCCTCCAGGAAAGACAGGTCAGCAGACACCTTGATTTTGGCCTTCTGAAGCCCAAAGCAAAGAACTACCTGAGCCTTGGTGGGTCTAGACTTATAACCTATAGCACTGTGAGATAGGTGGGTATTATTTTAAGCTGCTATATTTGTGATAGTTTTTTATGACAGCAACAGGAATCAAATACAAATTTTGGTGCCACAAGTGGGTGTTGCTATAACAAATGTCTAAAACTGGGGAAGTGGATTTGAAATTGGGCACAGGGGAGGCTGGATGAATTCTGAGGATCAGGACAAAGCCTAGACTACCTTAAATAGAAATATATGTAGAAATATGGACATTAAAGATGCTGCTTGTTAAGAGCTAAACAGGAAGTAAGGCCTATGTTATTAGAAACAGGGATCTTTGTCCCACACAGCAGAAAGCTTAGAGGACTCATGCCCTGAAGTTATAGGGAAAGCAGAGCATGTAAGCAATGAAATTGGATACTTAGCTGAGAAGATTTCCAGCAAGTGTAGTAGGGGAAATCTGGTTTCTTCTTGCCACTTAGAGTAACATGAAAGAAGAGTAGAATAAAAAGAATATCTGCAAAAAATAAAAAATGTCATCAGGACTTGGTAATTTAGGTAACTTAGCTTTATTAGCTGACAAAGATGCTAAAATTAGAGATGACTGGAAAGTGTGCTCTAAAGAAAAAGTTGAGGTTGTGACTCTATAATCCTTCCCTGCACACCCAGAAAGATCAAAAAGTAAGAGAGAAGCAATGGAAGAAGAAAGGAAGGTCAACGAAAGTCAGATTTGAAGTGTGAGAAGGATTTCAGTCACTGTTTCTGGCTTTGAAGATGGAGAAATGGGGCCATAAGCCAGGGACTGTGGGGAGCTTCTGGAAGCTGAGAATAGCCCCCGGCCAAGAGCCAACAAGGAGACCTCAGTCTAAAACCACAAGGAGCTGAATTCTGCCAATAACTTGAATGAGACCGGAAGCGACTTATCCCCTTGGCTTGGAAGTATCTTGATTTTGGTCTTATGGGATCTGGAGCATAGAAACAAGGCAGGTCTGCCAGATTTCTGAGCCATGGAAGATTTCCTTTGTTATTAGCTGCTAAGGTTGTAATTTGTTACCCCAGCATTGGAAAACTAATACACTTCTGGAAGGCAAAATAAAACCCTCCATGGTCTTGAAAAATTAGGATGCAGAATCCATACCAGAGGAAGGGCCTTGCTTCAAACATATGGCTCAACTCTCTGAATATATCTTCTAATTTGTGAAGCTGTGCATAGTGGAGACCTAAGAGCTATGCCGAGAGCATCTAGAGGGAAGAGTTGGATCTCCTGCAGGCTTTCAGGGCTTCATAGACAGAGAAGTACCAGAACCTCAGTCAAAAGTCCTTATAGCAGAGGTAACAGAGGATGACTGAATTTAATTCAAGTAGGAACTCAGCTCCAGCTTATCTCAATTACTGATCAGGTAAGCATACTCTATGTTTACTAAGAAAGTAGGGATCCTCTTTGTTTGAAGTCAACATCATCAGTTTTATATGCACAACATCTGGTAGAAAAATGTAAAAATACATTTAGAGACATATAAAAACTATGAATCAAGAAAAAAAAACTAGGTAGTAAAAACAAATGTATAATTGATCCAGATAATGAAGCAGCATCCAAGGAATGTAAAATAACTTTGATTGATACGTTAAAGAAATGAAAGGTTAATACTGGACAAAATACATGAAAAGTTAAGAATTTTTACAAAGCATTAGAAAACATAAGAATTAAAAGGATATTCTAGGAATGAAATATGTAACAACCAAAACTAAGAATCTGTTCAACAGCAGACTAAATAGAATAGATTACAGGATCAGTAAACTGAAAGAATCAAGAAGGATATTCAAACTGAGGAAGAGAGAGAAATATTGAAAAAACAGCTGAATATAGCCTAAATCCATGTGAAATAAACTCCAAAGATTTAACATACTTACATGTAGAAATCTCAGGATGAGAGGAGAGTTAAGGCAGAAAAATTATTATTCAAAAATGATAACTAAGAATTTCAAAAATTTATGAAAGATGTTGGCCCACAGATTCATTAAGTTTTGCAAACATGAGGAAACATAAATAACACACGTGCACACACACACACACACACACTTAGCATCTAACTCAAAATGCTAAATACTGAAGTAAAAGCAATCAGGTTAAAAGGATACAGTATCGGGGCATCTGGGTGGCTCAGTCAGTTAAGCAGCCAACTCTTGATTTTGTCTCAGGTCATGATCTCAGGGCCCTGGGAGAGAGCCCCGCCTTGGGGAATTCTCTCCCTGTCCTTTTGTCCCTTCCCCTGCTCACGCTCTCTCTCTCACAAATACATAAATAAATCCTTTAAAAAAAAATACAGCATCTTCAATGGAGAAATAATAAAGCGAATAACTGACTTCTGAGTCAGTTGAGAAGAAATGATAGAAGCAAGAACCCAGAAGAAAAGTTACACATTTTTTTTTAAAGTACTAGAGCAAAAAAAAAAAATAATAATAAAGTACTAGAGCAGAAAAAAAGAGCTGCTAACCTAAAATTAGCTATCCAGAAAAATAACCTTCAAAAATAAAAATCAAATAAAATGTTTCACTTAAATGAAAGTTGAAAGAATTAGAAACCAGGAGACTTGCACTGCAAGAATATCAAAGGAAATTCTTTAGAGTGTAGGAAAATGATATCACCTGAAAGTAAACCCCTCAACAAGGAATAAGGAGTATAGTAGTGGACAAAAATGTGTGTAAATATAACTAATATTGACCTTTCAGAGTAATAGGTAATTTACGTAACTAAAAATATGCATAAACTAAAATGCCTGACAAGGATGATGTAACAACAGCAGGATAAATGTTAATTAAAGGTTCTGAGGTTCAGAAGTGCCTGGGTGGACATGTTGGTTAGGCATCCAACTCTTGGTTTGGGCTCAGGTCATGATCTCAGGGTCATGGGATCCAGCCCCCAGTCAGACTCTCTGTTGGGCATGGAGCTACTTGAGATTCTCTCTCTCCCTCTCTTACTGTCCCTCCCTGCCCCTGCTCTCTCTCTTTCTCTAAATAAATTAATTAATTAAGGTTCTGAGCTTCTGACAATGCAGACATAGAGGCAAAAGTAAAAATTTATATTCTACTGTGAAAAGTCAAGGACATATGTGGCAATATATATAGTAATCATGAAAATAATAGTAAAGTAATGGATTTCCAGGAAGTTAATAGGAGAAAATGGAATTATAACAAATATTTGATAATCCTTAAAAAAGGAAAGAACTAAGGAAATGAGGAATATAAAAGAGATAGGCCAATTTCAAAACAATTTGTAAGAATGTGTAAACCAAAATGATGATTCATTAGAATAGACCTACTCCTCCAGTTCCATCCAGTTGAGTTACTCTTTTACGATGGGATTGTCTATGGAAGGCAAAGTCCCCAAATGGCCAGAAAGTATTCTTTCTTGGATATGCATACCCTCCAAATCTGCTTCAGGAAGTAGGCTTTTAATCAAGACTAAAGGTTTTTTTTTTTTTTTTTTAATAAACTTCTCATTTTAGAAGCATTTGACAAAATTACAGAAAACTACAAAAATAGCACTGAGAATCTCCATAGAGTCCATACCCAGTTTCCCTACATCTTACATGAGTGTGGTACATTTGTTACAAAAATGAACCAATATTGATGCACTATTATTAACTAAAGCTCATATTTTAGTTTTTACCTAATGCCCATTTTCTGTCCCAGGATTCCATCCAGGGCACCACATTGCATTTAGTCATCATATCTCCTTAAGCAACTCTTGGATTTGATGGTTTGAAGATTCAATGGTTATTGAAGACCATGACAGTTTTGATGAGGACTGGTCAAGTATCTTATGGCAAGTCTCACAAGTGGGATTTGTTAAGTGTTGTTCTCAGGATTCTACTGGGGTTATATGTTTTTTGGGGGAAGAATATAGAGGTAAATTTCCATTCACATACTGTCATTTTAAGTATACATACTATCATCATGACTCAGGATTATTGAGGTTGACATTAGGCACTACTCTAAACTTACTCTTTGTCCTCTGCTTTACCTACTGTCCTATTTGAAAGAAGGTCACTGGGCACTTGGGTGACTCAGTTGCTTAAGTGTCGGCCTTCAGCTCAGGTCATGATCCCAGAGTCGTGGGATCAAGTTCCGCATGGGGCTCCTTACTCAGTGGGGAGTTCACTTCTCCTTCTCCCTCTACCCCTCCCCCCTACTTGTGCACTCTCTCTCTCAAATAAATAAAATCTTAAGAAAAAAAAATGAAAGAACGTCACTATGTACAGCCCACACTCAAGGGGTGAAGACATATGATCCACCAGTTTGAGGGCAAAGAATCTCCATACATTAGTTGGTATTCTTCTGCATGGAAAATTTCTCTCTCTCCGATTTACTTTATCTATCTATCTATCTATCTATCTATCTATCTATCTATCATCTTTCTATCTTTCTAATCTTCCATCTATCATTATCATCTATCTAATCTTTCATCTATCATTATCATCTATCTAATCTATCATCTATCATCATCATCATCTAACATATATCTATCACCTATTTATTCAATTATTACATTAGCATGGACTCATGGGTATTTATTTTATACTTTGGGCTATCATACATAAGCTTTTATACATTGTGTGCAAAATATTTTCCAGCTTTGACTGCTGGGAGCTCTTTCAGGTGGATCCTGTATCTCTTTGACAAACTCCATCACTGTGGGTTTGGGTTTTTATTTAATTATTTTAAAATTTTTTTCAAAGGCTTCCTCACTTTTTAGTGCTAAAAACTGCTCAAAGCTCATTTTGTATGTCTCTTGCCTTTGTCCTATAATCCTTTATCTCTCCAAGAAGCTCTGCTTTTTTGGTCTTTGTTTTGTTTTGATTATAGAATTATATTAAAAACCAAGTTATGAGTGGTAGATATGCTCATTACTACTTAGATATTGCTGTTTCTAGACCCTCTCAACTGAAAGAGCAAAGAACTCCAGCATATGGAATTATCTATAATTATTTCTGTATGTAACCAAGTATATCTATTTTAAACTAAACATGAGTTCATACTGATGTCTTCAACTCTAATGCATTACCATGTGGATCATTCTAGACTACTCACTAGATTTTCTGTGACCTGCCACTCCATCTTTCTCTCTTGAAACTTGGAACCCATTGTCTGTCATTTATGTGCTTATTTGCTTGATTCTAGTATATGTGTGTAGTGTAAACTGATAACAGTATCAGAACTGTTAACCCAAACTCCACGGGAAACTATTTGGTCAAGTAGGGCACCATGCTATGTCCAGTTTATCTTATTTATGTTTTATACAGCCCACTCACTTGCAAAGTTTCTTAGGTCAGAAATGTTTCACCTACCTCCCTGACTGAGGTTAGTTCCTATATTTTTAATACAGCTAGATTGTTTTGTCACATTCTGCATTCACTCCCAAAAGTCCCAAATCTCCTAAACAATTTTTTATTTGAATATTCTGAGGTCCATTCACTCTTTGTGCTATAAAGTACTGTGGGGTTTGAAAAATGTGTAATCCAACAATTCAGTACCATACGTAATATTTCCAATGCCAAATAAAATCTCTATACTTTACCTATTAATTGCCCCTCCTTCTCCCATGCTCATAGCAAAGAGTGATCTCTATAGTGTTGTCTTTACCAGTATGTCATATAATTGGAATCCTACATATGTAGGTTTTTCAGACAGACTTCTTAATTGTAGCAATATGCATTTAATATCTGTCTATGTCTTTTTGTGGCTTGATAGCTAATTTCTTTTAATCACTGTATAATATTCCATTGGATAGATGTACCATAATTTTTTTATCCATAACCTATTAAAGAGTATTATATATTTTTTCAAGTTTGGGAAGATTGTGAATAAAGCTGCTAAACAAATTCATGTTTAAGTTTTTATGTGAACATACATTTTAAATCACTTGGGTAAATATTTAGGAGTATGATTGCAGGGTAATATGATAAGACGGTATTTAGCTTTGTAGGAATCTGCAAAACTGCCTTCCAAAGTGGCTCTACTGTTTTGCTTCTCATCATGAATAGATAAAAATCCCTTTTGCTTTTTATCTGCTCCACCAATTGGTATTGTCAACTTTTTAGGTATTATCCATTTTGATAGTATCTTAATACTTAATATTTTAATAGCCATGGTATCACATTTTTGTTCAAACTTCCGATTGCTGGGGTGTTTGGTTGGTCAGTCATTAAGTGTCTGCCTTCGGTTCAGGTCATGATCCCAGAGTCCCGGGATTGAGCCCCGTGTGAGGCTCCCTACTCAGTGGGAGCCTGCTTCTCCCTTCCTCTCCCACCCCCCTGCTTGTGTTCCTGCTCTAGCTGTCTCTCTCTCTCTGTCAAATAAATACATAAAAATCCTTACAAAATAAATAAATAAATAAACTTCCTATTGCCTAATGACAACATTGAACATTCTTTCATATACTTAAATGCCATCTGTATACCTTCTTTGGAGAGATGTCTGTTCAGAGATTTATCTATTTTTTAATCAGGTTGTTTGTTTTCTTGTTTTTGAGTTTTAAGAGGTTTTTTCATATTTTGGATATAAGTCTTTTGTCAGATATGTGTTTTCCAAATATTTTATCCTAGTTTATGGCTTATTTTTTCATTTTTTAAATAGCATCTTTCCCAGAGCAGAAGACTTTAATATTAATAAAGTTTAACATATCAATTTTTAATTGAATTGTTCTTTCTGTGTTCCTAAAATTTATTAGCAAACCTAAGGCTACTTAGACTTTCCTCTATACCGTCTTCTAGAAGTTTTAAAGTTTACATTTCACATTTAGGTCTGTGATTCACTTTGACACTTGTGAGAGGTATAGTGTCTGCAAATTGTTTTTGCATATAGATGTCCAGTTTTTCCATATGATTTGTTGAAAAGACTGATTTTTTCCCATTGACTTGTCTTTGGTCATCTGTCAAGCTGCAATTAACTGTATTTGCATGGGTCCATTTCTGGGCTCTCTATTCTGTTCCAGTGATCTTTGTTTCTATTCTTTCACTCAGTCCATACCGTCTTGCTTAGTATTGTTCTATAGAAGTCTTGAAATTAAGTGGTGTCAATCTTTCCTATCTGTTCATCTTCACTATTTTGATGGCTAATTTAGGTCTTTTGACTTTCTCTGTGACCTTTAGAATTATTTTTTATTTTATGTTCTTGTCTTACTGCACTAGCCAGGACTTATTGTAATACGTTGAATATGAGTGGTACAAGAGGACATCTTTTCCTTGTACCCAATCACAGGGGGAAAGTACTCCAGTTTGTCACTATTAAGTACAATGTCAGTTGTAGGGTTTTTGCAGATATTATCAAGTTGAGCAAGTCCCCCTCTATTCCTAGTTTGCAAAGAGCTTTTTGGCATTAATGCATATTGGATTTTGTTGAAACATTTACTATACCAATTGATATGATTACTCATTTTTTTTCTTTAGCCTGCTGATGTGGTGGATTACAATAATTAACTTTCAAATGCTAAACCAGACTTCTGTACCTGCAATGAATCCCACTTGGTTGTGGTGCATAATTATCTTTATATATGGTTAGATTAGATTTGGTGATAATTTGTTTAGGAATTGTACATCTATGTTATGAGAGATACTAATGTGTAGTTTTACTTTCTTATTATGTTTCTATCTGATTTTCATATTAGGATAATGATAGACTTACAGAATGCATTAGAAAGAGTTATCTTTGCTTCTATTTTCTGGAAGAGTTTCAGAGATTTTGTATGATTTCTTCTTTAAATATTTGGTAAAATTTAGCCATGAATTTATCTGGGTTTATTTTGTGAAGGTTATTAGTTAGGAATTAAATGTTGAAAATAGATGAAGATTTATTTGTATTGGTTTCCTAGGGCCACCATAACAAAGTACCATGAGAGGGTGGCTTGAACAAAGATATGTATTCTCTCAGTCACAGAGACTAAAAGTCTGAAATCAAGACATTGGTATATCAGTGTTCCCTCTGAAGACTCTAGGACAGGATTCTTTCTTGCCACTTCAGCTCCCAGTATGCCCAGGTTTTCCTTGACTGTGATAGTGTTAAGTCCAGTCTATTTCCAGCTTCACATGGCCTTCTTCTCTCTCTGTTTCTTCACATGACTTTTATCTCTGTATTTTTATGGCCAAATTTCCCTTTTCATAAGTATACCAGTTCTATTGGACTAGCCCATCCTAATGACCTCAATTTAACTTGATAACATATGCAAAGATCCTATTTCCAAAGAAGATCACATTCACAGATACCAGGGTGTGAGACTTCAACGTATCTTTTTGGGAACACAGTTCAGTGAAAATCAAGCCATCGAGATTATTCATTTCTCCTGGTGTAAATGTTGGCACTTTGTGTTTTTCAAGGACTTGACCCACTCTCAGAGTACTTTCATACTCTAAGTTATGAAATTTCTGGGCTGTTTAGAGTATTCCTTTATTATTCTTTTATTTCTCTTAAGATTTATTTCTTTATTTTAGAGAGAAAGAAAGAAAGAAAGAGAGTGAGCAGGAGAGGAGGGGCAAAGGGAGAGGGAAAGAGAGAGAATCTCAAGCAGATACCACGCTGAGATGCAGGGCTCGGTCCCACGACCCTGAGATCATGACCTGAGCCAAAACCAAGAGTTAGATGCTCAACCAACTGAGCCACTCAGGTGCCCCTCCTTTATTATTCTTTTAACTATACGATCAGCAGTAATGAAACCTCATTCATTTCTCTTTTTTTTTATTATTAACCTATAATGTATTATTTGTTACAAGGGTACAGGTTTGTGATTTATCAGTCTTACAAAATTCACAGAGCTCACCATAACGCATACCCTCCTCAGTGTCCATCCCCCAGCCATCCCATCTCTCCCATCCCCCTCTACTCCAGTAACCCTCAATTTGTTTCCTGAGATTAAGAGTTTCTTATGGTTCTCTCCCTCTCTGGTTTCATCTTGTTTCATTTTTCCCTCCCTTCCCCTATGATTTTCTGTCTTGTTTCTCAAATTCCTCATATCAGGGAGATCATATGATAAATGTTTTCTCTGATTGACTTATTTCATTTAGCCTAATACCCTCTAGTTGCATCCACATCATTGCAAATGGCAAGATTTCATTTTCTTGATGGCTGTATAATATTCCTCTCTCTCTCTCTCTCTCTCTCTCTCTATCTATCTATCTATCTATATATATATAGCACAGCTTCTTTATCCATTCATCTGTTGATGGACATCTAGGTTCTTTCCATAGTTTTGCTATTGTGGACATTGCTGCTATAAACATTGGGGTGCATGTGTCCTTTCAGATCACTACATTTGTATCTTTGGGGTAAATATCCAGTAGTACAATTGCTGAGTTATAGGGTAGCTCTATTTTCAACTTTTTGAGGAACCTCCATATTGTTTTCCAGACTGGCTGCACCAGCTTGCATTTCCACCAACAGTGTAGGAGGGTTCCCCTTTCTCTGCATCCTCGCCAACATCTGTCATTTCCTGACTTATTAATTTTAGCCATTCTGACTGGTGCGAGGTGGTATCTCATTGTGGTTTTGATTTGTATTTCCCTGATGCCAAGGGATGTTGAGCACTTTTTCATGTGTCTGGTGGCCATTTGGATGTCTTCTTTGCAGAAATATCTGTTCATGTCTTCTGTCCATTTCTTGATTTGTTCTTTGGGTGTTAAGTTTGATAAGTTCTTTCTAGATTTTGGATACTAGCCCTTTATCTGACATGTCATTTGCAAATATCTTCTCCCATTCTGCCAGTTGTCTTTCGGTTTTGTTGATTGTTTCCTTTGCTGTGCAAAAGCTTTCGATCTTGATGAAGTCCCAATAGGTCATTTTTGCCCTTGCTTCCCTTGCCTTTGGCAATGTTTCTAGGAAGAAGTTGCTGAGGCTGAGGTCGAAGAGGTTGCTGCCTGTGTTATCCTCAAGGATTTTGATGGATTCCTGTCTCACATTGAGGTCTTTCATTCATTTTGAGTCTATTTTTGTGTGTGGTGTAAGGAAATGGTCCAGTTTCATTTTTCTGCATGTGGCTGTCCAATTTTCCCAACATCATTTGTTGAAGAGACTGTCTTTTTTCCACTGGACATTCTTTCCTGCTTTGTTGAAGATCAGTTGACCATAGAGCTGAGGGTCCATTTCTGGGCTCTCTATTCTGTTCCACCGATCCAAGTGTCTGTTTTTGTGTCAGTGCTATACTGTTTTGATGATTACAGCTTTGTAATTGAGCTTGAAGTCCGGAATTGTGATGCCACCAGCTTTGTTTTTCATTTTCAACATTCCTCTGGCTATTCGGGGTCTTTTCTTGTTCCATACAAATTTCAGGATTATTTGTTCTATTTCTTTGAAAAGAGTTGATGGTATTTTGATATGGATTGCATTGAATGTATAGATTGCTCTAGGTGACATAGACATTTCATAGACATTTCATAATATTTGTCCTTTCGATCCATGAGCATGGAACATTTTTCCATTTCTTTGTGTCTTCCTTAATTTCTTTCATGAGTATTCTATAGTTTTCT
>CM052885.1:76352264-76409625 GCA_028534135.1 Potos flavus
TTCCATTTCTTTGTGTCTTCCTTAATTTCTTTCATGAGTATTCTATAGTTTTCTGAGCAGATTCTTTGCTTCTTTGGTTAGATTTATTTCTAGGCATCTTAAGGTTTTGGGTGCAATTGTAAATGGGATCAACTCCTTAATTTCTCTTGTTCTGTCTTGTTGTTGGTGTATAGAAAGGCAACTGATTTCTGTGCATCGATTTTATATACTGACACTCCACTGAACTCCTATATGAGTTCTAGAGTTTTGGAGTGGAGTCTTTTGGGTTTTCTACATAGAGTATCATATCATCTGCAAAGAGTGAGAGTTTGACTTTGCTGATTTGGATGCCTTTTATTTCTTTCTGTTGTCTGATTGCTGAGGCTAGGACTTCTAGTACTGTGTTGAATAGCAGTGGTGATAGTGGACATCTCTGTTGTGTTCCTGAACTTAGGGGAAAAGCTCTCAGTTTTTCTCCATTAAGAATGATATTGGCTGTGGGTTTTTCACAGGAGGATTTTATGATATTGAGGTATGCACCCTCTATTCCTGCACTATGAAGAGTTTTAATCAAGAAAGGATGCTGTACTTTGTCTAATGCTTTTTTTGCATCTATTGAGAGGATCATATGGTTCTTCTCCTTTCTCTTATTAGTGTATTGTATCACATTGATTGATTTGTGGATGTTGAACCACCCTTGCAGCCCAGGAATAAATCCCACTTGGTCATAGTGAATAATCCTTTTAATGGACTGTTGGATCCTATGTGCTAGTATTTTGGTGAGAATTTGGCACCCATGTTTTGGTACCAGTTGAGACCTGATTTGTGACCCAGGATGTGATCTATCCTGGAGAATGTTCCATGTACACTAGAGAAGAATATGTATTCTGTTTCTTTGGGATGGAATGTTCTGAATATATCTGTGAAGTCCATCTGGTCCAGTGTGTCATTTAAAGCCCTTGTTTCCTTGTTGACCTTTAGCTTAGATGATCTGTCCATTTCAGTGAGGGGGGTGTTAAAGTCCCCCATTATTGTATTATTGTCAATGTGTTTCTTTGATTATATTATTAATTGACTGCTCCCATGTTAGGGGCATAGATATTTATAATTGTTAGATTTTCTTGTTGGACAAACCCTTTAAGTATGATATAATGTCATCTCTTATAGTCTTTGGCTTAAAATCTAATTTGTTTGATATAAGGATTGCCACCCCAGCATTTTTTTAGTCCATTAGCATGATAAATTGTTCTCCACCCCCTCCCTTTACATCTGGAGGTGTTTGTTTAAAATTGTATTGATTTTTGCTATAATAATTATTTTTGTTGTTATGCACAATTTAGACTTAATCTTCTCCTCTTTCTTTAATTTCCTAGGGTAGAAGTGTAGAGTTTTGACTCTAGATTTTTCTCATGTACTGCTTTTCATTGCATTCTACAAGTTTTGATAAGTTGCATTTTAATTTTCCGTTAGTTCAATATATTTTAGAATATTTTAAAATGGCTCTTTGACCCATGTATTATTTAGGACAGTGATGGTTAGTTTTCAAATACTTTGGGAGTTTCCATCTCTTTCTGTTATTGGTTTCTAGCTTATTTTCCCTGTGCCCTGAGAAAATAATTTTTAAGATTTTTATTTTTCAAGTTTGTTAAGGTATTTTTATGGCCCATAATATGGTCTATTTAGTGAATGATTCATATACACTTGAGAAAAATGTGTGTTTGACTGTTGCTGAATGGAATATCTATAAATGTCAAAAAGATTAACAGGGATTAACAGGGATGCTCAGGCCTATTTATTTATTTTCTGCCTGCTTGATCTATCAAATACTGAATGAGGGGTATTGGAGCCTCTAGCTATAATAGTGGATTTGTCTATTTCTCCCCTTAGATCTGTCAGTTTTTGTCTTACATATTTTGGTGCTTTGTTGTTAGGTGCATACATGTCTTAAGATTATCATATCCTTTTTGATAACTGACTCCTTTATCATTATGTCATGCCCTTTTTATCTCTGTTAATGTGTCTTGCTCTAAAATCTACTTCGTCTGATACCGATATAGGTTTTTTAGCTTCCTTCTGATTAGTGTTAGCACAGTATATTTCTTTCCATTCCTTTACTTCTAATTTATCTTGGTCTTTAAACTGAGTTTCTTCAAACTGAGGGTTGCTGGGGGGTAGGGGGACAGGGATAGGGTGGCTAGATTATGAACATTGGGGAGAGTATGTGCTATGGTAAATGCTGTGAAATGTGTAAGCCTAATGATTCACAGACATGTACCCCTTGGGCAAGTAATACATTATATGTTAATAAAAAAATAATAAATAATAAAATGAGTTTCTTATAGACAATAGATAGTTGTCTTTATTTTTTTAATCCATATTTTACTTTTTGACTTTTAATTGACATATTTATACCACTTCCACTTAAATTGACTATTGATATACTTGGATCATTATCTACCATGTTTGTAACTATTTTCTATTCATTGCATGTATTCTTTGTTTCATTCTTTCCTTTTTTCTGTCTTTCTCTGGCTTTACTTGAACATTTTATATTATTTTATTTAATGTCATTTTCCTTTTCCTTGGAGAACTTTGTTCTTTCTTTCCCTGAAGAACTTGTTTTAACATTTCTTGCCGGGCAGATCAGCTCTCAATGAATTAACTAAGTTTTTATCTAAGAAAGTTTTTTATTTCTCCTTCTAGGATATTTTGTTGGATACAGAATTCTAGCTTGGTGTGTGTGTGGGTATTTCTTCCAATAGTTTATTTTATTCATTCACTTTTTGTTTGTTTGGTTTCTGAAGAGGTGTTCAAGGTAATGTGTTTTCTCCCTTCTGCCTTTTTTTTCCCCAAATACTTTTATTTTATTTTTTCGGTGTTACAAGATTCATTGTTCCCCTTCTGCCTTCTTTCAAGATTTTCTCTCTGCCTTGATTTGAATATTGTATTAGTCAGGATTCTTCTAAGAAACAGAACCAATATGATACACTTATACACACATATATAATATTTTATGTATATACATATATATACAATATATGAAACAAGAAATTGTTTGGTGCAATTTTGGAGGCTAATGAGTCAAAAATCTACAGGGCCAATGTCCTAGTTTGAGTTCAAAGGACATCAGGCTGTTGTAGAAATAGGAAAATCGAATGTTCCAGTTTAAAGGGCTTCAGGAGGAATTCTCTTTTACTCAGAGGAGGGTTGTGGTTTTGTACTAGTTGGTCCTTCGATTTATTGGATAAGGCCCATCCACATTATGGAGGGCAATCTGCTTTACTCAATCTACCAACCTAAAGGTCAATTTTATCTAGAAATGTCCTCACAACAACATTCAAAATAATGGTTGACCACATATCTGGGCACCCTGTGGTCTATTACAGTAGCCACATAAAATTAACCATCACAAATGCACCCCTTGAGAACTTGACACCAATATATATCTCCTTAAACAATATATAATCTCCATTAAAGACAATAATAAAGTAATAATTCTGCCAACCATGATACAGCTATTTTGCATGCAATAAAAAATTTACTAACCTCTTCCCCAGAACAGGAGGTAAAATCCTTGAGTGGCATTTACTCTTTTCATTGATACCTTATCCTCTAAAACTTTGATGTGAAGTTAACAACACTTAAATACCAGATATAAAGTCAATACATCTTGTCACGTAACAAAGGTATTTGTTATATATGTGCACATACAAACATTTTCATAACAAATACGGAACAAATATTCATGACAACCTGTAGCTGTCACAAGGTCATAGACAGTATTTAGAATTACTTTCTTCCACTACACATGTAATATTCCCTTTGCCCCCAGGAAGCACCTCAGCAGGTTGTGGTTCTCTCCTTGGTGAGGTGACCCTAACCCTCATTCCTGGAGGGTCTGGTACATTAGTAATCTTGCCTGAATTAGGTTGTTGTAATTTTCCATTGTCATTAATTATAGCATGGTAATACTAAGATACCCTAAGGGATTTCCTGTATTCCAGACATACTCTTACTTACCTCCATCATGGTGTGGTAGTCTAACTTCTCCTCCATAGTCAGGACCATAACTCTGTGTTCCAGCCAGCACCATAACTTCCTTCTTCTTCTGCTGACTTGGAGGCATAAAGAACTCATACAGGCTGGGTGGCCATTCTTCCTTCCAGTTTAATGGAATCCTTATACATTTCCTGGTGGAAGCATTTCTCCCTTTGGAGCTAAGACATCTAGGACAACAGAGTATACACTCACAGGGACAGGAAACAACAATTTTGCTAATGGGTCACTAGTAGTAATAGTGAGTAATGTCATTCCCATTTCCACCCTTGGATTCTTAGACCCGTGAATCCTGGCTATGAAAGAAACAGTATGGTATATTGGATGCTGATTCAGAGAATATACATTATCCTGGAGAGCCCTGCAAGGTATTGCTACCAATCTCGTGCTGTAACTGAGTCTTTAAAAGGCCTTTCCAACATTCTTTTAAGTGAGCTGCTTCAGGATGGTGGGGAACATGATAAGTTGAATGAATTACATCATTATGGGCCCATAGTCACACTTAATTTGCCATGAAGTGAGTTTATTGAGCAGAAGAAATGCTGTCTGAAATACAATGACAGTGGATAAGGCATTTATAAGTTCACAGATAGTAGTTTTGGCAGAAGCATTGCATGCAGGGAAGAAAAATATCCAGACTGTGTCTTTTCCAGTAAGAACAAAACACTACCCTTTCCATGATGAAAATGGTTCAATGTTGTCAACCTATGACCAGGTAGCTGGTGGATCACCCCAAGGAATGGTGCCATATTGAGGACTCAGTATGGCTATCTGTTGCAGGCAAATGGTCTTCACTAGATAAGTTTTGGTGAATAAAAGTCCATATTGCTGAGACTACAAATAACCACCCTCTCTCCACTCATAGCTACTTTATTCATGAGTCCAACGATGGGGGTGACTAGGGATACAGGTTGGCTGACATCCACAGAACAGGCCATCCTATTCATTTGATTACTAAAATCCTTTTCTATGGAAGTCGCCCTTTGGCAAGCATTTATACAGAACCTTAATATCTTTACGTGGGTTTTTTTTGTTTTTTGTTTTTTGTTTTTATTTTTGTTTTTTTGCCTAGTCAGAAAGGTCTATGCACATTTCTCTTCCCTAAATCTTTGTCAACAATTTTCCAATCCTGTTTCTTCTAGGTCCCTGATCGTCAAGCCAAACCATTAGCCACAGCCCATGAATTACTACGTAATCACATGCTTATCCATTTCTCATTCCAAGGAAAGTGAGCAACCAGGTGTGCTGCCAAAGTTTCTACCCATTGAGAGGATTTTCCTTCACCACTGACCTACAGGGATATCCCAGAAGGAGGCTGTAATAATGAAGCCATTCACTTTGGGGTGGTCTTTGCATATCCTGCAGAACCATCTCTAAAGCAGGCCCAGGTCTTCTCTTACTCTGTCAACTGATCATAGGGAACTCCCTGCGAAGCCATAGGTGCTGGCTGGGAGATAGAGGCTATGTAGCAGATGTCTGACCATGGGCATTTGGATGACTTCCTCATGCAACTCACTTGTGCCTTCAAGACTTGCTGAAGTCTGGCACCACATTCATGTTTACCACTTTCATTTGGTGATGGGATGCATGCCCAACTTTATGGCCTGGTGAGTCAGATAGCACTCAGTTCATGATGGGAAATTCAGGTCAGTTGGTAACTTGGCGACTAGTTGTTAAGCATTCAGTCTCTATTAAGGCCCCATAGAAGGCCAAGAGCTGTTTCTCAAAATGAGAGTAGTCATCCACAGACAAATCCACAGCAGGGATTTGCTGCAAAATCCTAAAGCTTTGTGCCACAATCTAATCCACCTATGGGGACATGTCAAAGACTCAAACAGTATTCCTATCTGCTGCTGACACGTTAAACACGATTGGATGTGATGGATCATCAGATGACTCAAATGGCAGAGCATCTTTCATGGCAGCCTGGACCTATTGCAGAGCCTTGTCTTGTTCTGGATCCCACCCAAACTCATAACTTTTTAGTTCACTTGATAAATGGGTCAGAGGAATACACCCAAAATCCAAAGAGGGACACTAAGCATTGTGTCTCCTTTTTGGTTGTAGGAGGGGCCTTCACCTTAGGAGTACCTTGACTTGCCCACATCACTAAACCCCTAGAAATTTCACTGAGGTAGAAGGACCCTCAGTTTTTGTCATATTTATTTCCCAACTTCTGACACGCAAATGTTTTATCAATAAGTCTAAGTGTTTTATCAATAAGTGTTTTATCAATAAGTCTAGTTGCTCCTTTTTGCTCAGTAGATAGAGTCATCAAAATGTCACTAATGTAATGAACAAGTGTGGTATCTTGTGAAAGAAAAAGGTGATCAAGATCCCTATGAACTAACTTATGACTTAGGACTGCTAAGTCTATGTACCCCTGAGGTAGACGGTGAAGGTGTGTTGCTGATTTGGCTAGCTAAAATCAAAAGCTTCTGGTGGTTCTTATTAGAAGATATTGAGGGAAAAAATCATTCAACAGATCAATAACTACACACCAGGTACCAGGGGATGTATTAGTTTGCTCAAGCAATAAAACTATAGCTGGTACAGCAGCGGTCATTGGAGTCACCACCTCATTAAGCTTATGATAATCCACTGTCATTCTCCAAGATTCAGCTGTCTTCTACATAGGCCAAATAGGCAAGTTGAATGGGAATGTGGTGAGAATCACTACTCTTGGATCTTTTAAGTCCCTGTTGGTGACACTAGTCTCTTCAGTTCCTCCAAAATGTTTGCATTGTTTCAGGTTTACTATTTTCCTTCACAGTTCTAGTGGTTTCCATTTTGCCTTTCCAACCATAAGAGCCCTTACTCCATAGGTCAGGGAACCAATACAGGGATTCTTCTTCCAATTATGCATTCCAGAACTGGAAAAAAACTACAGAATTGTTTCAAAGAACTGCTGGACCCACTGTAAGATGGACTAGAGCTAAATGCCATTGATCACCTGACCTCCATAAACCTCTACTCTGATGGGGACCACAGTGATGTTTTGGGTCTCCTGGAATTAGTACAAGTTGAGAGTCAGTGTTCAGTAGTACACAAAAGTTCTGCTTTTTTTTCCCCAGGTTTCTACCCTGGTAAAAACCTGAAAATCCTTTTGGGGGAAAGCCAGGAGAAAGAGGAACAGTATAATTGGCAATGTAGTAGGGTCCTTCCTCAGTTGATCCAACTTCTTCATTCAAACTGTCTTGGGTGTGTAATCTGGCTCATGTGAGGAATTGATTAGGGGTCTGTAACTCTCTGTTTTTATGATTCAGGTTAGACTTTTGCTTATTTGACCTAGAACTCTTCTGCCTGTATAGATCAAGTAAGAATGTAGTAAGCTTCTTATCTATTTTACCTGTAGGGACACCAGAATCAACTCACCAACTCTAGGTCTGTACAAGTCAGGCTATTCTGAGTGCTGCTTTGTCTCTACTGTCCTTTAACTAAACCACAGCCACTTTTCCTTTGGTCATTGCCACTTGGCCTGTGCCATGCTAAAATCTAATTATTCACATTGAATTTAGGTTTCCCAGTTCAGTAATTGCAGTTTCCACTACAAGGACTGCCCTATGAAGAAGAGTGATCACAGAGCTCTACAAGTATGTTGGGACCCCTTTCACAAATTCATGTCTCACAATCATGGTGAAAGGTGTTTTTAGGACTCTCTTTGAGGGACACCTGGGTGGCTCAATGGGGTAAAGCCTCTGCCTTCGGCTCAGGTCATGATCTTAGGGTCCTGGGATTGAGCCCCGCATCAGGCTCTCTGATCTGCAGGGAGCCTGCTTCCCCCTCTCTCTCTGCCTGCCTCTCTGCCTACCTGTGATCTCTCTCGCTCTCTCTCTCTCTCTCTCTCTCTCTGTCAAATAAGTAAATAAATAAATCTTTAAAAAAAAAAAAAGGACTCTCTTTGAGTGAATGATTAGGTCTTAAGTGACAGATCCACTCTAACCAATGCATGCCCAGCATTTCTAATTCATCAACTGTGAACCATCTTTTGGTCTATGGTTCATCCAACTAAACAAATTGCTAGAGCTCTTTCTAACATCCCAAACAGTGACATTATTTGTAGAATCTCAGCCCATATCAATAAGATCAGCCTGATTCAATTTTATGTGCCTCCCATGATTACACCATACCATTAATGTCCATTCCTGCACATTTTCTCCAGATTTCTGAATGCATAAATTAGAAAATCCAAGCAGTTCCTTTGGCATGCAGTGTACCTGCTCATGGATCAAACTTTGAATGTCAGCTTTAAGAGCCTGCTGGGACTTGAGCTATTTATAGATCAAGAGGCAAAGAGGGGTGGTGGGATAGTCTTGAGGAGAATCAGCAGTGTTTTACAAGGCAAGTGCCAGAACAGTTTCCTCAGACAAGGCAAGGTTAATCTCCTCAGATGGAAGTGGAAGTTTCTTCTACTGGGTGTGGAAAGACTGCTTCCACTGGCAAAGAATACTCATAAGAATTCAAGGGCTCAGTGTCCTTATCTTCAGCAGGATCTTCACACATATCCAATTTTTAGGATCCCATTCCTTCCAGTCAATACCCTCTCTCTAACAATATATAGTCTAAGAGGCTGAGAGTTCAGTGGGCCTTGTAATTCAGCCAGTTGTAGAATGAGCTTCTGAGTTTGGTTGGCAAGAATCTCAGCCCAGCTGCTTGAGGAGATTAAGGGTCTCTTTCAGGGTAGACATAGAAGTTTTCAGGTCAGTTATGTGATACTTGAGCTGCATTTTCATATCCCTGACCTCATCTCTTTTTTTCCCACTTTGTCCAGTGACATGAAGAGTAACCAGCCAATCTCATTATTCTTATAAATCTCATAAAAATGTTAAAAATTGTCTCATATATGTTCACTGAAATCCTTACTTCTTTTAAGTGTTTGATTAGGAGTTTTTTTGGTGATGTTTTGTGTTTCTCTACTGCCAGATCATTCCATGAATTATCTGTGCTCTCTTTACTACTGGAAATAGAGTCATGAGTGTCTTTAAGCCTAATTGGATTAGAGAGATTCAGAAACCCTAGAACCAATTTAGAAAATATATTCTTAAAATTTTGTTCATATATATATGAACAAACTTGTCAGATTCCTCAAATATATATATATATACACACACATATATATATATATATACACACATACACACACATATATATATATATATATATATTATATATATATATAGTCAGCAAGCTGGAGATTCAGGAGAACTGATGGTGTATTTTCAGTCTAAGTGCTGGCAGGCTTAAAATGCATAAAAATCCGATGTTTATTTCTAGTCTGAAAGCAAGAAAAACTGATGTCCCAGCACTACCGTCAGGGAGGGGGATCTCTCTCAGGGGAGAGTTGGGCTTCGATGGATTGGATAAGGCCCACGTATATAGTTGAGGGCACTGCTTTACACAGTCTACCAATTAAAATGCAAAAATACCCTCATAGACACATTTAGAATAATTTTGACTAAATATTTGGGCACTCCATGTCGAAGTCAAGTTGACACATAAAATTCACCATCACGCCACACAACCTCAAAATCTCATCCTGAGATTTTGCTTTCTAAAACCAATCCTGATACTGGCTTTTCTAACCTGCCTTCCCAGAAAGCACAAAAGTCTGTATGCTTCTAATATGTTGTGAAATGAAATCATGGGGAAGTTGGAATGACAGCGAAGCTGAGGGATTTAGGGAAGGAGGGAGAGCACCTACTGAACAGACCACTGCTTCATATCAAGAACAATTGATTACTAGATCTTGAGGGATAATCTTACAAAACACATTATAAACCTATGCATTGCAGGACAGTCAGTCAGGTGAGAAAAGTGAAGGAGTTTCATCTCCTGGCCTAGGTTCCCCTTGATCAAAGATGTGCCCACATCTTTAGCAGTAACTCCTAGGGAAAGACATCATTAGCTTACTATTTTTTATAATGTACATGATATGTCTTCCCAACAAATGTAAGATTTGTAAACTATAGTAGAGCTGCTTACATGTTTTGTAACTCCAAATAAATTAACACAATTGGAAGAAAAGCCCATTGCAGAAATTGCAGTAGAGATGCAAAATAAATTTGCAAGTCACCTGTCATATCATAACCAATATGACTAAAACTTTGTGTAAAATAATTAAAAAGTAAAATAAGGGGGGAAAGACTTACAAATTAGATGAGAGTAATGATAAATTTCTATGTGTGTACAGATGAAGTATATGCTTTATTCATATTATTTTGACAGTTTCCATCACAGAATATCAAAACATTCCTTTCCTAAATTAAAACTAATTAAAAACAATTTAAAGAACTATATGTAACAACAAAACTTAACAAATTTAGAACCACTCAGTAGAGAGACTCAAGCAACTGAAAAAGAGAAGTTACGAAAAACATTCTAATTACAATAATGTAGAGCACCACAAAGATCATTCCAAGTTTGTTTTAATAATACATTTGTGTTGGCAGAATATTATCTTTATTAGCTACCTGTGTTTGCCTCTGGATTAAGCTTCAAACTTCTTTGTAGATGAAATACTGCTTATTAAATAGTTTTACTTACTTATTAATAAAGTTATGTTATGTACCCATTGATGAGAAAATAAAACCTTTATAGTATTTCGTCCTAAGTTTCAACATTAGGCTTCACAGCAGATTAGTTTTGCTAATTGGGTGACTGGCCCACAATTCCACAGGGTCACTCTTGACTGAGTTGATATCAAATTCACCACAGTAAGACAAACCCAGACACCAACATTTGGTTGTACTAAGACTATTGAGGGACTCACTTCCCAGCTCAGGGATTGTATGAAACGTGTACTTGAAAGACATCAGGGACTTCAGTTAAGAGGTACTACATGAATGGTGACAAATAGAGCTGTTACACAAGTAAAACATTCCTAAGTGTGATGAGACTAGAAAATCTAGTCTTCTAAAGACTGAGTAAGAAGAAAGTTATCCAGGGACTCAAATCTATATTCTAAAATGATGACCACCTTTATTTGTCAAATCCCTAGGTCCAAGGTCAGATATTCCAGCCCATCTGACGTGGATGGACACTCATTCTCTTTGAACAAGTCAGAAATCCTTGTCTGGTATTCCACATCAGATTTCTAAAACCCCAAGTAATTATTTTTCTCATTGCATTCTTGCCTAGAGTTTTAATCACACTAGAAAAAAGAAGTTGCAGATGCATTTTTACCTTGAAAGTTGGTCACTTTTTTTCTATACCATTTTTAATGTAGGAAAAAGTTTTTTAAAATGGACTCCGCTCTGTCTATACTGCTTTCTTCCAAACTCAATAATATTATCAGAAACTTGAAATCTCAATCTAATATGGCCATATATCTGTTAAAAATACCCACTAGCACCAACTATTATTGAGAAATTTGCCACTTGGGATCATTCATAGTATCTCATTCACTCTTCACAGATATTTTTAATGGGATATGATCTCCATCTTGTGTAAGAGAAAACTGAAGTTGCCTGAAGACAAGCATACAGATTTGGTACTTTATATATTTTTGGAGTTTTTTTACAGGCAAAGCTACATTTTTACAAAGTGTTAAAATCAAATAAATGGCCAGTATTTCAACATCCTGCAGAGAAATTCTATTTTTGAATCACGTGTGATATGAACAGTGCTGACTGGCTATAGGAATAATTGCATTCCTCTCTGACTTAGATTAGTTTCCTTAGAACCCGTACTCAAAAGGCAGGGGGGGGGGATTTCTTGTGTAATGATTTATTGAAAGAACGTTCTCAGGAGGAACCTGTAAAATAAATGAGAAATGCAAGATAGAACAGCGGAGGAAGGTAAGCAAAAATATGGGATTAGCTGACATTTGCCCTCAGCCAGATCCCACAGGAGCTCTGGAGCCTAAAAAAGTATAATAGAGTTGTCCTGCCTCCAGGTGAGGACACTAAGGCTTTAAAGTCCTGTTTTGATAATTCTTAGGTGTCAGGGGCAAGAAAACTTTCATAACCTAAGGCAGTTACCCAGAGAAGAGTGCAATCGTTTGCTCTTAACTGCCCAATATTCACAGTAGCCAGAGATGGGTACAATGTCTCAAAGCGTATCTGGGAAGGATATCAAGAATGTCCACTGTTATCTGAATGACAACTATCAGCAAGTTTCATAAAGCTGAGAGGACAACTCTTGAATAGCAATACATGACAATTTGTCAGACAGATTGTTAGATTATGGATTAAATGGTAGGTAAATCTGTCTAAACAATTCCACGCTCAGAGCTCAGAAATGTCACAGTAACAAACCGATTAGCAAATCCCTGCAATGCACTTTTCACATGATAAAGGTCAGCCACTTTCAGTCTCAACACATCTACCATCATCCATGATTGGTGAGGACGGTACGATGAGAGAAGTCTTGTGAACCATGTCTGCAAAAGTGTAGACAAGCCAAAAGGAACAGAAGTCCTAGTTGGTTTAATTCCTACTCCTGTGCTGCTTGCTTTGAGTCAGAGAGGACATCACTTACTGAGAATCACTTATATGGTAAGTTCTCCCACAGCAATCCTTTTGTTTAATTTGCTTATCTATGCCTGCCTACACGTTTACTTCCATTCCAACTGAGCGATTTATTTATGAGGAATTTCTTTCCAGGGCAGTCAAGAAAGCATGAAACTTTATGGGTTCCAGAGAGAATTTAAATAGGAAAATGGTGATGAGATGGCTATGGGCCTGAAGAGGGGATAACAAGGAATCTTAGAGAGTGTTAGCAATGTTACCCTGCCCCCTAGTCTGGGTTGAAGTGTCAAGGAAAGTGATGGCTTATCAGCTCCCAGATGTCCTGGTTGCCTGAGGAAACATAATACAGAAGGAGGGGCTGTCTGAGAGAAACTGGGACTGTAAAGAGAACACAGCCACCCTGGAGATACCATCTGCATTAAAGAGAGGTAAATACCTGAGTGCATCGAAAAGAAAAATATTTTAAAGCAGAACAATGTGCCAGAATGGTGTCAGGTGCTCCAGGGGTACATGTGAAGGTAAGTTATATAAGAGTTGCATTATGAATACGATTTGTATCAGGACAGAATCTGGAAATATTAAGTAAGGCCCCCTTATTTCTTTTGCTATAATGGTCTTCCTTCAGTCAGGGATTCAATGGCTTCCCTGTCTCAGCAGGCATTCATTTGCTAAGTGAGAGAATACAATATAAACTTGGGGAAGCAATGATGTGAACTAACTTTCGAATATAATTTAAAAAAAAAAAATTCTAGCAGAATCATAATATCAAAAGCCTATTATTTGAGAGAGAATTTTGAGTTTCATTTTTTTTTAAATATCAAGACTCAAAGCCTAAGTATTCTTCATGTACAGTTCTTTTTTAAAGACTTTTTGAAGATAACTACCATTATATGTCCTTAACTGCACTTGTGCAAATACCTTCCCCTCCACCCATACGCATATCGTACCAAGAGAAAATTAAAACTTCCTTGTGAGTAGAGGGAGGATCTTCCAGTAATGGTGTCAGAGTGGGTGGGTATGACCTCCTACAGATAATTATTAGAAAACTTGGATGAAATATGAAAAACAATTGGCTCGAAAGGTGAAAATTCAGAATCTGAAGGAGAGGTTACTTTTGAAAAATTGCCACTGCAGCAGATAAGAATAGTGGTTTCTATCATTTTTATTTGAGGGGATTCTACAATCCCCATGACTATAGTTGTGGAAAACCATACCATTATCAGCTTGAGGTGGCAGAGGACAAAATCAGGGCTGGAAAAAAAAACACTTAGGAACTTTATGGAAAGTCCTGGAAATAATGTAGCCACAGCAGTGGTGAGATCCATAATGTGAGTATATACTTCACTCAATTCCTTACCTGACTGCTGAAATATACATGCATAGGTAGACCCCAGGACATTCACTGAAAAGGTACTTAGAGACCATAGAGGCATATATTTTTGAACGAGAGATTTGTGAGTTTTCTGTGTTATTAATCGATTTCACAAATCCATGTACAACATAAGTGTAAAGGGGGCCAGACTAAAAAGAGGCAGAAGCTAGAAACCATAAGAACTTAGTATAGTTATTGTGTACCACTGGGGACAGAGCTTGAGATTTGAATCCAGGCAAGTTCATTGGTTATCTAAACAATGATGCAACAATCTTCAGATTAAAAAAGAAAAAATCCAGGGGAGCCTGAGTGGCTCAGTGGGTTAGGCCTCTGCCTTCGGCTCAGGTCATGATCTCAGGGTCCTGGGATCGAGCCCCACATCGGGCTCTCTGCTTAGCAGAGAGCCTGCTTCCCCTTCTCTCTCTACCTGCCTCTCTGCCTGCTTGCAATCTCTCTCTCTGTCAAATAAATAAATATATAATCTTGAAAAAAAAAATCCAGAGTCACTAAAATGTATTATCTACAGTGTCCAGTGAAACCAAGTCTACAGTGAAAGCAAACAACACTAGACATGCACACAGACAGGAAAATATAACATATATTCAGGAACAAATAACAGTCAATAAAAACTGAGCCTCAGTGAGGGCAGATATAGTAAAAATTTATCAGACAAAGTTTCCAAAGCAGCGATTATAAATATGTTTTAAATAATCAAGATAAAAATGGTTTCAATGAGTTAACATATAGGAAATCTTAACAGAAAAAATGGAAATGAAATAAAAATTCTAAACATGAAAAGTGTAATAACTATATAAAATTAACTCAAAATGCTCAACAACAGATTGAACATGGCAGAAGAAAGAATTGGGATATTTGAAAATAAATCCACAGAAACGACCCAATCCAAAGGCCAGAGGAAAAAAAGATCACAGAGAAAAGTGAACACTTGTGGGATAATATCAAGCAGTCCAACACAAGTGTAACTGGAGATCCAGAAGAAGCCAATAGAGAAAGGGAAAGGGCAGAAATAAAATTTGAAGACATCATGGCCAGAAATCCACGAAATTGGTTAAAAAATGAGTTGAAAATTTAAAAACTTAACAAATCCCAAGTAGAATAGAGCTATCCATGCCTAGGAAATTGCAGTTCAACTGCTAAAAGTAAAAAATAAAGAGATAATCTTAAAAGCATGGATGAAAAATTATATATACAAATTTCAGAATAACTATATGATTAGTGACTGATTTCTCAGAAAAAAATTGGAGTCCAAGAGGCATACAAAGGGTACATTTGAAGTGCTAGAAAAAATTTAAAAAATTAACCCTGTAGGGCTATAACCAAAAATTTCTATGTCTTTATCCAGTAAATTATCCTTCAGAAATGAAGACAAGAGAAATACATTTTTATGTAAGCAAAAACTAAGGAAATTTATTGTCAGCAGATCTGCATTATGAATCATGCTACAGGAAGATATTTTAGGTCTAAGGGAAATGATACCAGCTAGTAATAGAATCTATATAAATACCAAGATGACAAATCACTCTAAAAATAGACAAAATTTTAACAGACATTTGACAATAGATATATGGATACCCAAAAGCCACATGAAAGGATGTTCAACATAGTTTAGTCATAAGGGGAATGCCATTTAAAACAACAACGAGATACCACTGCACCCTCTATATAATGATTACAGTCAGAAGGCCTGATAATAGTCTAAGATGTCAAGCAATTGGAACTGTCATGCGTTGCGGTGTGAATGCAAAAAGTACCATCACTTTAGAAACAGTTTGACAGTATGTTTGTTTCCTATTATTGATGTAACAAATTATCACAAATTTAGTGGCTTAAAAAAACACAAATTTACTATCTCACGGTTAAGGAGATCATAAGTCTATGGGTCCCACTGGGCTGAAGTCAAGATGTTGGCAGGGCTGCGTCCCTTCAGAGACACCAGGGGAGGACATTGCCTTGCCTTTCCAGCTGCTAGAGGTTGCCTACACACCTGGGTTCCTGGCTTGCATCACTCTGAACTCTGCTTCTGTCATCACTTCTATTCAACTCTGACCCTCTTGCATCCCTCTTATAAGGGACACTTGTGATCATATTGGGCTTATCTAGTTAACCCAGAATAATCTCTCCACCTCAAAATCATTAATTTAATCACACTTGTAAAATCTCTTATTCCGTCTGAGGTCACGTACTCACAGGTTCTGGGAGTTGGAACATGAGCATCATTGGGAGTGCATTATTCTGCCACAGGCAGTTTCTTACAATTTGACTCCTAGGTATATACCCCAAAACAAATTAAAACACATGTCCACAAAAAACTTACATGCATAATTGTTTTATTTGTAATAGCCAACACTGGTAGCAATCAACACTGGATCCATCAAAGGTGAATATATAAGCAAATATTGGTACATCCATATAATGCAATATACCTTAATAGTAAAAACAAACCAAAAATTCCGATATGCCTAACATAGATAGGACTTAAAACTATCATGCTGAGTGAAGGAGACAGACAAGAAAAAAGAGAGAGATTCTGTATAATTCCATTTAAAGGAATTTCCAGAGAATGCAAACTAATTTGTACTGGCCAAAAAAAAAAAAAAAAGGTGGTTACCTGGGGTCAGGTATAGAAGGTGATGGACTGCTGGAGGCACAAGGAAATGTTTTAGGATGATGATAATATTGTGGGTCTTGACTGTTGTTATGGTTACACAAGTGTGTGTTTGTCAAAATTCATCAAATTACATACTTAAAATAGGTGCATTCATTGCATGCAATTTTTTTCTTAATAAAATTATACGCAACTAATGAATTGTTGAACACTACATCAAAAACTAATGATGTACTATATGTTGGCTAACTGAACATAATAAAAATAAAATAAAATAAATTTAAAAAAGGCTTGCTGACTGTGAGAGAATTTATTTTTCCTCAGAGATGAGACGGGAGCATTAGCCAACACTCTTTGGGGTAGGATTCTCAGAAAAGATCCTCTCACCAGGCATTCCCCATGCTAAGGCCTGGGGTATCTGGAGCCACCTACAGCCTTGGCAACCTTGTGGCAGAATCCCACATCTGCAACTTTCTTCCCAACTATGGATTAAGGAAATGGCAAGGTCTTATCCAGCGTGGGTTGAAGCAATGGATAGCAATGGAAGAAAGAGTTGGCCATGTGGAGGGGCTGAGATTCTGTGTACCCCAGCTCTGAATGAGTGAAGTGGCTTGGCGTTCCTGATCCCCAGCAGGGGACCCAGGAGGGCAGAAGAGGTAAGGAACGTGAAAGATGCTGGCAGTTGAGGCCATGATGGGGCTGTGGACATTGACAGTGCATGAGAGTGAGAATAGATGCCAATTACTGCAAAGAAGAAATAGGAGGAAGACATCTGGTTAAGTTTGAGGAGGGGACTGCATGTGACCAGCTCCAGAAATCTCCTCTTCTAGGAGTGGGATGGCAAACCATGAATCTCTTGAGTTCAAATTCTAAAATGATTGAATTACCTGAAAAGAGCTAGATTAGGTTGTCTGCCATCTTGTAGTCTAGCAGCTTAAGATAACACTTACTTTTTGGAATAGAAAAAATAAGTTATATTATTAGATGCATACATTTTATGACTTGAAATTCATAGCATTTATACCCCACATTTAAAGAGAGTTAGCCAGTCCAGAAATTCAGGGGACAATATAAAAAATACTAACAAACACAACTGAAAGCATGCAGAAGAATATGAATAAATTGTATGACAGCAAGTTACTGTGCATAAACCATGTCAGGTTAGTTTGTATAACTAACAAGTCAACAGGTTTGACTGAATGTCAATGTAACATATGTGGGGTCAGAATACAGATAATTGATTAGTGTTTCCCTGATTTTACAAATCAAGGTACTGCCACAACAAAAAAGGAAACATTTGTGTTAAGTATTTGATTTACATAGAAAATGTTAGAAAGTTCTGCCATCAGTGATAGGTAGGTTAATTCATTGTTCACACAACATAAATGTGTGTACCTATTACATGCCAGGGACTGGAGGATGTAGGCAAATGAATAAAATCATGTTCTCAGTAAAGCAAAAGCTGCAAGAGTAAACAGAAGAAAGGGAGTGAGGCGAGTAGCAGTTCATCGAGAATTAGAGAATTAGTGAAGAGTAACGTTTCCTCAAATACAGGGTGTTTTTTTTACCTGCTAGGCAAGGATAACATTGCTGACTCCTCATCTGTTCTTCCTCCTAGCTGTTTTCAATGGTTTTGAAGGCTAATTCTGATTCGGTCTGCAGCCACTTCAAAACAATACTTTCAAACTCTCACTTGGGTTGTGCTTTTATGTAGTCATTAATTATCACACACTGTGCTGATTTAGAAACTGGCTGTGTAAAGACAGAAGAGAAGAAATCAGCTCAGTTAAATGAAGACTTTCAAGGAAACTTTAAGAACAATGAAATTCTGAAATACTTTCCTGGGGAAGAGTTGCCTATTAAGAAAAGGAAAGTTAAGATTTTTGCTGTGTCTTTTAGTGATTTCCTTGAAACATTCTGACATAAGCACAATAGGCTCCAAGCTGCTTCTCAGTACTGTGATAAGCCAGCAAGGGAAAGAGAAAGAAAGGCACTCAATATTTGTTTGTAATTCCTGAGAATGACATTTACCTGCTTAGACATAGAAGGAAGTCTTTTCATGGCATATGTTTATGCTATGGCTAGTGTATAAACATGATTAATTAAGCATCAGTTTTTATTCTACTGGGCAGTGATTTACAAACCTACATTCGATCCATTTGACATACAGAATCAAATGATGTGGTGTGCGGCTTCTCAGATGAGACCAACCATCCTCCTGATACGACTGCCTTGTATAATCCCCCATCTTGAGTATCTTGCTTTTAACTCATAGTCTCAGTGTTAGGAGACATTTCTTCCATGACCAGATTACAAGAGTGACCTCCATCTTGCTAGCAGACTCTCTCTCCCTTATTGGTTTTGATGAAACAAGTCGCCATGTTTGGGAGGTCCAAGTGGCTAGTAACTTAGGGTGACTTCTGGCCAACAGAAGGAATTGAGACCCTAGGTCAAACAGCATAAAGTGAACTGGATGCTGCCAGCAATCATGTAAGTGAGCTTGGAAATGGATCCTTGTCCAGTTGAGCCTTCATGACAGACTCCAGCCCTGACCATCATCTTGATAGCAGCTTGTAGCCTCATAAGAAATCCTGAAGCAGAGAACTCAACTGAGCTACACCTGGATTTCTGACCCACAGGAATGGTAAGACAGTGGGGGTATGGTTTTTTGCTTTTTGTTTTTATTTTTTTATTAAGTATGCTCCACGTCCAACCTGGGGCTTGAACTCATGAACCTGAGGTCAAGAGTCATGTGTTCTACTGACTGAGCCAGCCAGGGGCCCCTTGAGTCTGTTGTTTTTAAGCCATTAAGTTTGTGGTGATCTGCTACAGCGATAGATAACTAATAAAAATGGCAACTATGGCAACCAAACAAGTTATTTACTTCTATTTATTTTTACTATAGTTCATATTAGGAAAGTCAATATGCTTATGCAAAAATACAGAGTTAACAGCATTATCATTCCTTGGCAAATAACCCCTTGTATCTAATTACATTTACGTTTCACTAATTACTTATCTTCTGGGACCTGAAATAGATTACTATTCCAAACAAGAGTTGGTCAGTGTGAAACAATCCAGAAAGAAAGAATAAAATTATGAAGAGAACATTTTAACCAAATAAGACAGGCTGACAAAAAATAAGTTGTAGGTAATGCAGAGATAGAAACAACATTATAGATGATAAGGTGCAGTCCCCAATAAAAAAACTGAGCCCCAGAGAACCTATTTTGTGTGTCTATAGGCTAAAAATGTTTTTCTTCATATTTTTAAAAGTTTGTAAACAAACAAAAAATAATATGTGATAAAATGGCCTATAAAACAAAATAAATACTTTCTGGACTTTTACCAGAAAAGGGTGCCTACTCTTGATCCATCATGATATCAGTTTGAGTTACTCCAGTGTATACATTTTTGAAACTTAGAAATTGTACACCTAAGAGCTTGGCATTTCATTTTATGTATATTTTACATCAAAAAGAAATTCAAAACTCAAACAAAGTTTAGACTCTAGTCAATAATAATACAAATGTTGAAAGAAATACTTAGGAAAATTATATTTATGTGTGCAATTTACTCCAAAGTGCCTAAAAAGATAAGACATTTATGGATGGACAGAGAAACAAATAAATATAAAAATACATAATAAAGTGATTATATTAATAGTAGAATCTAGGTAGTCAGCATATGCATCTTCATGGCAAAATTCTTTCAACTTTATTGTAGATGTCTGAAAATTTTGAGAATAAAATGTTAGGAAAAAAATAGAGCTGTACATGGATGGCATTTACTGTCAAGAACTCTATTTAGTGGGCATGAATTATATAGGTACAACAAACCCCAAAAACAGAGATGTTCAAAATTAGTTATAATTTCATGTCTTTAACTCAATTTAGGTTTCGGCTCTAGGTCCCAGCCTAGACAGACAATTTAATCAACTTTGGGTTAATTTTCATTAACAATCCAGGGATCCCTCCATTAATTCAAGCCTATAGTTTAGATATTTGACCTGTTTAAAGAAAAAGAAAAAAAGAAGAAAGGAAGGAAGAGAGAGAGAGAGAGAGGAGGAAGAAAGAAAAAGAAAAAAAAAAAAAAAGACAAAGAGAAATCTCCCCTGTAGCCCTTCCTTCCTGGATAGCCTCTAAACCCCTTGGGTTGGGTTGTTGACGTAACCACGTCATATCCAGATTATGAAGAGGTGGTCTTTCTCTCCCATGTGGGTACCCTTCAGGGCTCCCCTCTTCAACATCCTCCAGGCTAGACTCCTTCCATCAGGTCTTGCCAGGCTGTCCAACCCCCACCATCCCCACCCCCGTTGTTTCCCAGGCATTGCTTGCACTTCAAGTTGCAGTAGGTTTCCCTTCTGCATCCCTGAATAGCAATTCACATCACAGACTTTCTCACGTTCCTATCTAGTGACTTCCTATGATACTTCTCTCTTCGCTGACTTCAGGGTCCTGCTGAGGTCCCATGATAATTTCCAGTTCTTCCCCCATTCCAGCAAGGAGCTGGGGCAGGCTTGGGGGCTTTGGCTCCTGCTCTTACCTTGGTGGCCTCAGGTATTGCATTTGTGAGCCTGCTGCCTTCAAATGGACTACAAGTCCCCTGCACACCTACATTCCACGAAATACCAAGGAGTATTCTATGTTGTGCTGACCTCTCTCATCTCAAGACACAGGCATAGGAGGAGAATACCTGGCCCCTACTGCTTCCAGCTCTGTTCTTCTCCCCATGGTGTGCATCACTAGCCATACAACCGGCCCTGGAACCATTCCGGGATTTGGGGTACGGTGGTGTAATCCTGGAGGCAATAGTTGCCACAGCAGTTTCGCGATCCCCAGACCCCTGCTTGTGGCAGAGATAGAGTCTCAACTGGCAGGACAGTTTGGGGATATTGTTCTAGCAGTAAATTTGGGGGGCTCAATCTGGAAACCTATGCTTTGACCATTTCAACTATTTCGCAAGCACCGAATTGTATTAAATCTCTTTCTGCCTACATACTATTTTATCCATCGGAGGTCTTCAAACATCCCCATCCTATTTGTCTCATAATAGAGTCTCTCGTTAAATATTTGGCGACTGATAGGTAGATATACATATATATATATGATATATATATATATATGATAGGTAGATATATATCTATATCTATACATATAATAAATATTATTTATATATATAATGTTATACCCTTCTCTGAATTATTTCTTGAGAATTTTTTTCAATATTTCAGTAAAATAGTGAATAAATATGATATTCATATCTGATGATAACCATAATAATTACTCTAAATACCTAAATAAAATTCATGGCAGTAAAAGAAGACTAGCCTTATTCTCCAGGAGATCGTTAGGAGCTATGTATTTATGAAATCAGTGCAGCACATTGGTTATTTTGGAAACACATCTTAATAGTTCTGCATGAACTCATTTCCAGCAAAAGTTAAAGCCCTACATTTCCTTCTGTATATGCACTGGAACATTTCAACTATTTGAATAAAAATGTTATTCAGTTTATTAGATTTTTTTAAAAAAGCAAAAAAGCTAGGGGCGCCTGGGTGGCTCAGTGGGTTAAAGCCTCTGCCTTCAGCTCAGGTCATGATCCCAGGGTCCTGGGATTGAGCCCCGCATCGGGCTCCCTGCTCAGCGGGGAGCCTGCTTCCTCCTCTCTCTCTGCCTGCCTCTCTGCCTACTTGTGATCTCTCTCCCTCTGTCAAATAAATAAATAAAATCTTTAAAAAAAAAGCAAAAAAGCTATCTATACAATTTTTACTTGTTAATCTAAGTATATAAGCTTATAAGAGATGGCAAACAAACCCCCACTGGGACAAGCATTTAAATTCTCTTGGTGTAGGGCAAAGGAAAGAATATAACGATCTCAAACAACATCCTTATGGAAGCAAAGTGTTTACAGAAGCCACACAAACAGGTGGTCTAACATCTAAGTTCCACTCCAACCCAATCTTGTATTAGTTTCTCAGGCCAGGAAACAGCTGCTCAATCACATGGCTGTGTGACCACAGGCATTGGCCTTTAATCTCCTTAGGTTAACCGTATTTCAGTAAGAAGAATAGAATATTGGAGCAATAGACCCAGCTACCCAGGGGAAACTCTGAGATAACATTAATTAGAAGTATTGAAGTAAGGCAAGTGCAGAGGGAGAGAAGGTAAGCTTCTGTGTGGAAGAGATAATTGAAGACTAAGCCAATGTTTGGAACATAATGTCTCTGAGCAGCATCCATTGCAGTGGACTGGTTAGTAACTTGTCTATTTTAAATTCTTAACACAAACTTTTGCAGGATAGAAACTTTTTCAAATGTGACAGAGTCAGAAGTCCTGGAAAATATCCAACGTTTAGCATCTGTTCCCAATTCAACAAATACAAAATGTCACTCTTCCCCCACTGACACTCTCTCTCATCCTTCACTGCTCTATCTCTTGAGCAATGGCAACTGGACCCCTCCATGTAAATTTTTTAGTTAGTATCAACTTTACAGTTCTGATAAACAGATCCAAAATACAAATGGCTTAAATTCAATCAAATTTTATTTCTCATGTATTTAACACTGACAGGCTGCTGACTCTGGTAGGCAGCTGGTTCTCTCCACGCATTCAGACTATGCCGAGATAATGGCTATACTTCTGGTCCTCTGCATCCAGCCAGGAGAAGGGAAAAGAGAACATGGGGAATGGTCTCCTGCCCCCTCCTAAGTCCCATCCACAGTGAATGTTCTTTGATATCCTAGGCAAAACCAGTGTTCCCAGTTCAGGTTCTCCCAGAGTAGTTTTTTTGTTTTGTTTTGTTTTGATTTAATAAGACCCCCTTTTAAGTGAAAATAACATTACTGTTTAACATTTTCAGAAAAAAGAACAATAACAATAAGTTAAAATCTTCACAGGGATACACCCTAGTTTCTCAGTAAGTAAACAAAGACTTGCAGGTTATGTGATGCTTTCACAATCGGTCAAGCTAGAGCAAGCCTAGTGTAACATTTATTTACAAAAGTAAAAAAAAAAATTCATTTATACTCATGTACCTGCATAAAATTCCCCTATTTTTAATATTTTTTCTTTGGTGAGATACTTTGTTCTAATTTATAAATAAGTATTGTTACATTACTAACTAAAGTCTATAGTTTACATTGGGGTTTACTCTGTGTTTTATGTTCTGTGGGTTTTGACAAACGTATAATAACCATGAATCTGTCATTACAGTGTCATACAGAATAATTTCACTATCCTAAAAATACCCTACACTCTATTTATATATTCTTCCTGCCCTCCTTCCCTAAACCCTGGCAACCACTGAAATTTTTATTGTCTCTATAGTTCTGTCTTTTCCAGACGTCATATAGTTGGCGTGTAGTATGTAGCCTTCCAGTTTTTGCCAATTATGAATAAAGCTGCAATAAATATTCAAGTTCAGAACAGATGTGTGTGGACAGAAGTTTTTGACTCATCTGACTAAATACCAGGAAGTACCATTGCAAGATTATATAGTAAGAAGAGTATGTTTACTTTTGTAAGAAATCTCCAGTATTTTCCAAAGTCACTGTAACATTTGACATTCCCTGTGACAGTGAATGGGTTCCTGTAGTTCCACAACCCTGTAAACTTTTGGTAATATCAGTTTTGTTTTGTTTTGTTTTTTCATTTCAAACTAAATAACAAAGTTATAGTTATCAAAACAGTATTGTTTTGGCAAACAACAACAACAACAAAAGCAGACGCACAGCTCAATGGAACAGAATAGAAAGCCCGGAGATAAACCCACATATATATGTCAATTAATTTTTAACAGCGGAGACGAGAATATATAATGAAGAAGAGACAGGCTTTTTAATAAATGGTGTTTGGAAAACTGGACAACCACGTGCAAAAAATAAAACTAGACTACTATCTCATACCTTGCCCAAAAATTGACTCAAAATGGATTAAAGACTTGAATATAAGACCTGAAACTGTTAGATTCCCAGAAGGAAACACAGGCAGTAACCTCCTTGACATTAGTCTTTGCTATGATTTTTTGGATCTGACACAAAAAGCAAAGGCAACAAAAGCAAAAATAAATAAATGGAACTACATGAAACTGAAAAGCTTCTGCTCAGGAAAGGAAACCATTAACAAAATAGAAGGCAACCTACTGAATGGGATAAAATGTTTGCAAATCATATATCTGATCAGATATTAATACCCAAAATATGTAAAAAGCAAAAAAGCAAAAAAAATCATATTAAAAAATGAGCAAAGGATCTCAATATACATTTTTCCAGAGAAGACATCCAGACAGCCAACAGACATGAAAAGATGCTCAATGTCACTAATCATCAGGGAATGCAAATCAAAACTACAATGAGATATAACCTCATACCTATCAAAATGGCTATTATCAAAAAGACAAGAAATAAGTGTTGGCAAGGATGTGGAGAAAAAGGAATTTCGTGCACTGTTGGGGAGATTATAAATTGGTGTAGCTGAAAGCACTAATTCAAAAAGATGTATGGATCCCTATGTTCATTGCAGCATTATGTATAGCCAAGATGCGGAAATAACTTAAGTATCTGTCAATGAATGGAATACTACTCAGTCGTAAAAAGAAAGAATGAAATCTTGCCATTTGAGACAAGACAGATAACTTAAGTATCTGTCAATGAATGGAATACTACTCAGTCGTAAAAAGAAAGAATGAAATCTTGCCATTTGAGACCTAGAGGGTATTATACTAAGTGAAATAAGTCAGACAGAGAAAAGACAACTATCATATGATCTCACTTACATATAGAATCTAAAAAAAAAAAGAAATGATTGAACGATGCAAAATAAAACTCACAGATACAGCGAACAAAATTGCAGTGAAATACTCAATTTAAATATCTTAATGCTAAAAATCTCTCTGAATTAGATGTCCATAAAAACATAATTATTCTTCAAAACTGAAGGAGAAATAAATACTTTCTTTGACAAACAAAAACCAAGGGAATTTATCAATAGCAGCACTGCCCTGCAAGAAATGTTAAAAAGAGGTTTTTCAGGTGAAGGGAAATAATGCAGGTCGGTAACTTAGATCTACATAAAGAAATGAACATCAGAGAGGGAATAAATAGAAGGAATACAAAATAGTTTATTTTTCTTATTCTTAATTAATTTAAAAGATAAATTTAAAAGTAATAAAAGTAATAATGTACTTGGTAATTATAGAATATTAATAAGCAAAACAAAAGGCAACGTGATAAGAGATGGGAGGGAAAATTTGAAATACTTTTATAAGATACCAGTATTGCAATTAAAATAGTATTTTGCTTGAAGGTGGATATAGATTACTTTAAAATGTATATTTGAAACTCTAAGACAACTACTAAAAAATTTTTTAAGGAAGTATAATAGGTATATTAAAAGATGACATAAAATGTAATAATATTAATGTTTAATCAAAACCAGGAAAGACAAAGAAAGAAGGAGATAAAACAAAACATAGAACAATGCATCAAATAGAAAGCTTTTTAAAGTATGGTAGATTCTAATTCAACTGTATCAATAATCACTTTAAGCCTCAGTAGTCTAAATGTACCAGTGAAAAAAAAAATTAAAAATAAATAAATAAATAAATAAATAAATAAATAAATAAATGTACCAGTGAAAAGCCAGAAATTGTCAGAGTGGATGAAAATGAAATATAACCATATTGTTGCCCCCCAAACTCACTTTAAATATAAAGATTCAAACAGTTTAGACTAAAGGAATGGAGAAAGATCTACTGTGCTAACACTAAAAAAAGAACACTGGAGTGTTATTTCAGTATTCATTTCAGTATTTATTTCAAACTAAGGTGAATTCACAAAATAAAAATTATCCAGGATAAAATGGAGCATCACATAATAAAATTCACCAAGAAAACATGACAGTTCTTAAAGTGTGTAAGTCAACAATGAAGTATCATTCCACTCTCTTGATGAAAAGGAATCTAATGTAATTTTTAGTCTTGTTCCTCTGTAGATCTGGTGTTCCTTGACCACCCCAGCTTCTTTCTAGATATTCCCATTGTCTATGATATTCTACAGTTCGAATATGTTATGCTCTGGTGTAGCTGTCTGCTATTTATTTATTTTTCTCTGAGCCTCCTGGATCTATGGTTTTGTATCCATTGTTAATTTTGGAAGAGTCTGCTGTTAGTATCTCTAATATTTCCCCAGTTCTTTTCTCTTTCTTTTTTCCCTGGTATTCCACTATGGAAATGTTATACCTTTTGTCATTGCCCTACCCTACCTTTGGATGTTCTGTTTCTTTGTTTTCTTCTTTCTTTTTCCTCTTTGCATTTCATTCTGGGAAGTTTCTATTGACCTATCTTCAAGCTCACTGATTCTTTCCTCTGCTGTGTCCCATCTATTTATCCACCCATCAAAGGCATTCTCCTTCTATGTTACAGTTTTTTTTAATCAATCAATCAATTAATTGATTAATTATTGTTACCATTTCCTTTGATTCTTTCTTAGAATTTCCATCTCTCTATTTATGTTAATGATCTGTTTTTGCATGTTGTCTACTTTTGTCATTGGAGCCCTTAGCATATTAATTATAGTTACTTTAAATTCTTGGTTTGATCATTTCAATATCTCTCTTGTATTTGAGTCTAGTTCTGCTGCTTGCTCCGTCTTCACACTGTCAAACACACTCTGCCTTTTGTAAGTGTCTCAGTCCCTCAGGCTGCTATAACAAAATACCACAGACTGGATGTCTTATAAACAGCAAATGGTTATTCCTCACAGTTCTGGAGACCGGAAGCCCAAGATCAGGATATCAGCATGTTTGCATTCTGGTAAAGGCCATCTTCTGGATTTCAGATGGTCAACTTCTCACTGTGTCCTCACAAGGTAGAAAAGACAGGGGAGCCCTCTGAAGTTTATTTTATAAGGTCACTAATCCCCTTCATGAGGGCTCCACCCTCATGACCAGATCACCTCCTAAAAGCCCCACCTAATTACATCATAGTGAGTATTAAGATTTCAACATATGAACTTGAGGAGAACATGAGCATTCAGATCATAGCAGTATGCCTTTTAATTTTTTGTTTAAAGCCACACATATTATACTGGGTAAAAGAAACTGAGGTAAATAGGCATTTAGAATGAAACTTTATGTTTATGTTTATAAACATAAAGTTTATGTATATAAACTTTAAACTTTATGTTTATCTGGCTAGGAGTTAGGCTGTGGTTTATGGTGTGCTATAGTTGTACATGGCAGAGGCTAAAATTTCTTCTTGTGTCCTTGTTTTATCTCTTCTGCTGTCTTTGAGTTACTCTAGAGACTTCATCTTAGGTATCTTTAGCCATCTTGACTGTCTAAAGTCGAGTTATCTTATTTCGTGTTATCTCATTTTGGGTTTGATTTGTATCTCCCTGACGGTGGGTTTTATTTTTAAATGGTTATTTTCTATACAGCCCCTAACTCCCACCCCCCCATGCCTCCAACTCCTATCCCCACCCCCACTATAAGAAGAACAAGGGGATTTTTCTCTTGTCCTCACCCTGAGAATCTGGTATTTCTTATGCCTGTATCAAAGGCTAGAGTGGACTGGAGTTGGATATTTCCTTTACCCCAGTTTGGTTAGGCTCTAGTGAAACTCCACTCACTTAACCTTTGGTGAAATAATTTCTCTTGAGGCCAGGCCTTGCTGAGAAGTACAGAGTGACTTAGCATATTTCAAAATAGTTACCCACCACCACTCTTTGCCAGAAGCACAAGGGAATTTTTCTCCAATTCTCACTGAAAACCTAGTAGGATTCCTGGTACTAAAATTCATGGAAGTGTGAGAGCTCCCATTAGACTGGCCCCCTGGAGTTTTTAAATCTCAAGTTTATTCACATTGAGTCCCTAGCAACTCACCAATTCCAGTTCAGATTTCCACCCCTAGTACTGGTGGGCTTCTGCTCCAATGGGCTATGATTCTCCTTAATCATCTGCTTCTCCCATTCTGGGAGCAGTAGCCTGCCTTGTGTCCTCAATTTTATGATAGATCTGAAAAAAGTTGTTGATTTTCAGTTTAGATTTTTTCTTGTTGTGAGGAAGTGAATGATGACTTCCAAGCTTATGTCATACCCAAACTGACTACTTTATTTCTCACTTTCTTTTTTTACTGCATGCTGTTCATACAAGAAAGTAAATATTATAAAATAATGGTTAGAAATGTATCATTGCTTACTCAGGTTACTGATTCCGAATATTAAGAAAGCCTGAAAGGCTTATCTCAAGTAAAAAAAAAAAAAAATACACACACACACACATTAAAGTTCTCCACTGATTTTGAATCATCCCTCTCTTTTTGTTATAGATCCCTGAACCTCTAGTGTCCTCTGATGTAGATTGTTTGTTTGTTTGTTTGTTTGTTTTTTTACCATGGTCTTACCAATTCTTTGTGGTAAGATGATATTACCACACTGATCCATGAAACAAAGGGCAAGTGAAAACTGAAATTACATTAGCTTTTTATTGCCCTAAAAATTATAAGCTTACTCTGCAATTTATTGTATGCTCTCATCCAGGCTTTTCTATTTTATAAGCAACATAACTGCCTCTCAAGATCATTTTTTGTAGTAGTATTTCTATGGGGTACTTCAATCCTCAAGGTGTTCTAAGATGCATTTTCTAGGTTAAGTATTGTTTCATTTTTCTTGAAAATGTATAATCTCACCATACTCCACTTTGCTATTGAGGTCTCAAATAAGAAGGTGAATGCCTCCCGGCTGTGATATTATCTGAAAATTAATTATGAAGGCTTTTAATCCTCTCACCAAGTGGCTATAGAATAGAGATAAAGCCACCTTGATGCGCAATAACCATGGATTTGTACCATTCAAACATACAAAATGCATTTTTGTTATTATTAAAACTATAGATTACTGGTAAGAAGGAATTCTTTTCTTAAATCACCAATGGTAATTAAGCATGCTGAAAGTCATTTCTGATTTAGCAGCTCTGTGCTTTCCACATCAACTACAGCTAATATGTCATGGATCAGAGCTAAGAATAAGATAGCTATTTGAGACTAACCACAGCAGCCAAAATGATACAGCCTCTGTTGGAGAAATATTTGCTCCAGAGCCTGTGCCAAAGGACTGCTCCTCTTGGTGCTACCATCTGTGGCTTTTCAACAGACAACATAGGTCTTTAGATTAGAAAAAAGGGCACATTTAAGCAGACTTCTGGTTCATTAATTTATGCATTCAATCATTCCTTCACTCTACTGAGTACATGCTATGACTCAGGCTATTTTATTTCCTGGGAATGAAGTGATGGATAGCAATCTCTGTGTTTTGCTGAGGAGCATCTCAGAGACTATAGAGAATGCACGGAGGTAATACCAAAGGGTTATGGGAGAAAGCAATGAAAGAATCTGACTTTGACAGTAATAAGGGGAAAAATAGTTTTCATGTAGGAGATAGCATCTCCAAGTTGCACCTTAAAGATCAATAAAATAATATCCAGAGGAGGAAGAAGATTGTGTTTCCAGCAAAAGGAGAAGCATGAGCAATGACTGGAAGATTTGAAATAATTTGGGAAGGCTTTAGTATAATCGGGGGAATATAGGGTAGTCTATGTTTAAGATAAAAGATATATGAACATACTTACATATGCGTGTGGAAAGTAGCCAAGGTTAAGGGTCAGCAAATAGGGAAGAATCCAACATAATGGCTGGGGCTTTTAGCAAATTAGAAGAATGTATATTTAACATAGGCTTAAAGTTAAGAGAGTGAAAGTATATGCAATGATTTTGCCAGCTTTCACTAAGAAACATTTTGCTGAGTTTCCAACTAGTAATAAAAAACAATGATCTTCAGTAAAATGAGATTAGTAGAAAAATCAAAATTTACCATGGGCAGCATTAAATATCCACAATATAATGGAACACACAAAGCATTTGTGGTAAACCTAATGGATAGTTTAATCCCTTTGACCATCAGTGCCTTTGACATCTAACATCAAAGAAAACAGGGAGTGGATATTACAAAGAATACACAGTAGGAAGTTGTGGAGAAGTAATGAGAGAATTAGCAGTGTTACAGGGTAGAGGGCTGACACTGTCAGTGAGTACAGGACTCACATGCAATCCAGAAGAGGAAGAGAGGCAAACGAAATTGGAACAGGGGTTATTGGGCTGTCTATACTGAAATGGAATCGAGAAGGGGAAGACGAAGGCACAGATTTACAAAATAAGAAAAAAAAAAAACGATGAAGTCAGAGAAGAAATGGTGGAAATTCACTAATTTGAATATTTGGATAATTCCATAACTTGAATAAATAGTTTCAAAAGATTCAAAAGTTATTAAAATGTAAGTTTTCTCAAAGGCGTTTCCACCAAATGACTGAGGATGATGACTCAATGTAAGAGAACATGTGATGTTTTTAAGAAACTAAATGTAATGGAAAAAAAAAAGACTAATAAAGCTTTCACACTTTGTTCTTTAAATTAGATTTCTGCTTCTCCAGTTAAAATAGTTCTTCATATGATCTTCCATGTCTTTCACAAATACTGGCTCCTGAATTAAACAGAACAAAACAAAACAAAAAATGCAATACTAGTGTATACATGCCTGTTTTGTCTCATTTCAATGCTATATTCGTACTCTGTCCCCTAGTACTCAGCCCCCAACCTGCATGCAACACTGAATGTAGACATTATCTCCACTGAAAAATCTTTCCAACCCATGCTCCTACCCCAGCTAAATTATTCTCCTCTACTCTTTGCTGCTGAATCACCCTATGCAACCATCTAGCAAGCCATGAACCATGTAATACCAAACTATGACCATCCTTCCATGCAAGGCTCTCTCCCATGGATTGCTAGTATCTTGAAAAAGCAATTTCTTATTAACCTTGTATCCTTAATATAGATGTTACTTGGTAAGTATTTGTTGAACTGAAATATATGATACATCTTAATGTTCTATTTATATTTGTGGGTACCCATCTTTTTTTCTAAAAAAAAAAAAAAAGTAATAGTGGCTAATGTGAATTCATCATTTATATGCCAGACACTATATTCAGTGAATCAATCACTTAACACAGTAATCCTATATTATGCTTTATTATTCCTATTTTACTGATGAAAAAAAAAAGTATTTTTATATAATATTTATAACACTAATTTTTTTGTACATGATCTCAGTGATTATCACTCTAGAGCTTCTTGTGCTCATGGGTATATCATCTGAAGTGTATCATTCACCACCAGTAAGCATGGCTCACAAAAAGACAGTGGTTATTTCCCAGGGCAGGAAGAGAGAGATATATCCTCAAGAAAATATATAAACATTTCAGTGATAGAGAGGTATAATTTAGTAAATGCCATTCCGATGATTTTGAAACCTCTTGAATGTAGGGGTGAAGAATTGCCTACCTCCTCAATGAGAATCACTAATCGTGCTTAGATTCATATCACTAATGTTCTAAAATGAAGGGCAGGAAAAAACCTCACTCATTATGTAAATTTCAAAAGAGTAACTTTGCTGATTGATGCTGGTAGAACAGAAACCTTAGCCATCTAACTGGAAAATGTGCCAACCTCTTTCTGTGTCCTGAGTTGGGAAAAATTAGAAAATGTCTCTGATAAGCCAATGTTTGCCAGATTTATCTCCTGAAGAAGGAGGTGGGTGGACTTAGGTAAGGGGCCGGGCCCATTGATTAAAAGGTAGATATATATGTTGCACATAGAACTTATAACTTTTAACTTATAACTAACTACCTTCTGTCTTTAAGGTGCAAATGAGCAAGTACCTTCACTCTCAACCTTAACAGTCAATTTGGCGATCACCCACAATAGGAAAAAATCACAAAATATTCCTGGTATAAAGCCCCTTTCTTTTCTGTGAAGACTTTCCAATGTAGTTATAAAATTGCACCGACAGCAACAAGATTTATTGAAGAAAACATTATTTCTCTATTTGAGAGAAATAATTCCAGATCTCTAAGTCAGGTAGAATCAAGGCGCCATAATGAACATCAAGTTCATCTCCTCCTCCCTAAAACAGTACTAAACAATGCAAAAGGAGGTACACACATACACAGGACAAAGGATAAAGGATCATCAGGAGATAAAACATGCAAAAAAAAAAATAAAACTTCTAGAAGACGGAGAACTGATAGAGAAGCAATAAAGAAGCTGAAGAAGTTCACAGCTTGTGTAAGCATCATCAGGAAAATTACAAAAGTGTGACTTGTGTGACTTGATCTTCCCCACAGAAGCTCAAAGATATTTTGAATTTCAAAATGCCAAAGATAATTGGAAAGGTTGATGTGAAACAGGAATGATATTTGAAAATCTATATAAAGCAAACCTTTATATATCATTCCTCCACTTTCCCTTACCCTTACTCAAGAAAATTGATGCCTGCCCTCAATCAAAAAGCGGGAAAGGTATTTTCAAAAGGTTTTAAATGGTCCTTCAACAAAGACTTCCTTGCTTACTCTCCCTGAAATAAAGATCCCTCATGTGCTGTGTTCATGGTAACATTGTTTTAATACTGTTTTATATTGCCTCTAAACAAACAAATAAAACAAAACAAAACAAAGCAAAAAAACACTTTTTATTTTACAATATGTTTTACTTTAGGGAAAAAAAGTAGCAAAGTTAGCCTAAGGAAATCCCTTATATTCCACACCCAGTTTCCTCTTTTATTAACATCTTACATTAGTATGGTACATGTGTTACAACTAGTGAGCTAACATTCATACATCTATACATTCTTATTAACTAAAGTCCAACATTTATTCATATTCTTTAGTTTTTACCTAATGTCCTTTTTCTGTTCTGGAATCATACCCAGACTACCACCTTACATTTTGTTCTCATGTCTCCTTAGGTTCCTTTTGGCTGGGACAGTTTCTCAGACTTTCCTTATTTTGATGACCTTGATAATATCCAATATTATCAGGTTGGGTATTTGTATAATGCTCCTCAAATGGGATTTTCAGATGTTCTTATGATTAAATTGAAGTTGTGGTGTGTTTGGAGAAAGATCACAGAAACAAAGTGCCGTTCTTATCACAGTATATCAAGAATACATGCTATTAACATGACTTAACAGTGATGGTGTTAATCTTGATCACCTGGCCGAGGTAGTGTTTCTCAGATTTCACCAGTAGAAAGTTACTCTTTTTTTTCTCTCTAACTGTCCTCTTTGGAAGAAGTCACTGTGCATAGCCCATGCTTAAGAGTGAGGTGCTGTGTTCCTATTCCTTGGGGGCAGAGTAGTAATGTGAATTATTTTGAATTCTTCCACACGAGAGATGCATCAGTCTATCTATCATCTATCTATCCTATCTACTCAGTCATTTACTTTATATCAGTATAAACTTAATGGTACTTATTTTATACTTTAGGTTATAATATACTACTGAGTTATTTATTTTACTGCTCAAATGTTCTAGCTTGGGCCACTGAGTGTTCTCTCAGTTGGCTCCTATGTCCCTTTGGCATGCACCCATTGTTGTGACTATTTTTTGAGCATTTCCTCAATTTCTGGCACTACAAAATTCTTATATTGTATATCTCTGTACCAGCTTGGATAGGCCATGTCTCCAAGGAGTCCTGGTACCTTTTATTAGAGAATGGTATCAGAAACCAAGATCTTGACATTGTGGGGTTATTACTTCATTTAAGATATGAATGGAAATCAAGGCTCACAAGACATTTAAGTAAGTCTTCAATGTGAAAAAGAAAACTCAGAATATATAGTCAGAATCATTGTACATCATTGTGAAATTTCAGAACACTAAGGATAAAAGGGATATATTTACAGCTTTGGGGGGGGATGACTGGGTTTTTCTAACAATGGAAAATAGCATTAGGTTGGCATTAGATGTCTCAGTCTCAACACCGGATATCAGAAGAAAATAGCAGAACCTTAAAATAAAACATTTCAGACATGAGGATGTGGAAAATGCATATTACATCAGCCTTTATTAGGAGGTTACTGGATGTTTTTGTTCCAACAAAATGAAGGAACACATCATAAAAAAAGGACCGTATATCCTGAGCAGGGTCAGGGAGATGGGGGCACAGGAGGAAGGAAATTCTAGGCAAGACTGTGCTTCTCTGGAATAAAATAAGCATAAATGCCAAAGTGGCATTATGCCCAATAGAGCAATTGGTCCAGGACAATGCGGGGAGACAGTGGCTCTAACAGCATCATATCCAGGAAAAGTGTGACTTAAGGAACTTTGTACTATTCTTGAGACTCTGAACAACTCAAACAGGTTCTTAGATCAGGCAGTGAAAGGCAATTAACCAGGTGAGATGTCTTAACTCACCTTTTTGTGGTAATCATTTTGCAATATATGATATATACCAAATCACGTTGTACACCTTAAACTTAATGTGATATGTCAATATCTCTCAATCAATATATCTCAATAAAACTGGGAAAAATGCAGTTAGAAATGCCAGAAAATAAGCAAATTGCTGTAAAATTCAGCAAAAAAAAATGGTGAGGGAATGTTGTCAGAAAACACTACTTGATGTTGCTATAAACAATATCTATGCAGTCAAATTAGTGGTAATAACAAAACTATGAGGAGGCAGGATGAGAGGAAATGGGATGCTCTATATGGCTAAATCTTCATTCATCAGGGCAGGAAGTCCATATATAATGACTGAAACTGCTGAATTGAGGAAGAGCAGAAGTGGCAGGCTCAGGCAGAGGTAGAAAGAGATAGCTTTTCTTTTATTATAAGCTCCATCTTTTTTTTTTCTATTCCAATGATGCATGTGCTATTTGGATACAAAATGAAAATGCATTACACTTCAATATATAGATACAACCTTAGGCAACTAGTTAAATGTTCTATGGTGGAAGAAACCAGTTCCTCGGTTCTTTATTTCTCCACTGAGACAGAGAGACAGCACTCTTGATTTGTGAATCATTAGCATATAGATGGAATTGAAGCCATGAAGTTTTTGAGCTTGTCCAAAAAGAGTCTGGGAAGACAAGGAAAGAAAGCTTGAGATAGAATCCAGACATATCCAAGAGAAAGGTGTCATAAAGGTCAAGGGAAAAAAAATTTGGGGATTGATCAGTAATCATAAAGTAGGTAAAATTTTTGAGTTCTTGCTATGTTTTGTGGAATGTCCTTTTATACATGTATTAACTCATTCATCCTCCCTTTGACGTTGATGCTATTATGCATATTTTCCAAACGGAGAAAATGGGGATTTTGCATAAATTATGTAAATTTCACCCAGATCACATAGTTTATAAATGCAGATCATGGGATTTAAGCCTGCAGTCTCTCTCCAGAGATCATGTTCTTAGCAACTAAGTTATATCATGTCAAACACTGCTGAGAATTTGAGCAAGCTGGTGCTGAAGAGATCCCCTGGCTTTGGAGTCTACTGCAATGACTGCCTTGCCTTGAGGAAGTACACCTCCCCTTAAGCATGGCTTGGGCAGGGACTTACTCCACAAACAATACTCAAACATCTAAAATGCTCACATCTCTGTCTTGGGAAATGAGTGAATACAGACTCCTGATACATACGACTCCTACATTCAGGAGCTAATGCGAAGTTGAACTCCCCATTCATGACAGCCAAGGTCTAGAGAAGCTTTTCAGTTAACACATCCATCCTTCCACCCCACAGATCCGTTACAGGCAAAGAATGCTTATTTTTGGCCCTCACAGCAATATCTTCTCCAATTAAGAAATAGGTTCTGTTTTTATTCTCTTTTTTTAAGCTCTGTGTGCACAAGGAGAGCTTGATTATGCTAATCAACATTACTCAGCTTCTAGATTAAGCAAGTGCTCTCCTTTAAAATCTGGGAAGTCTACAGACCACGAAATTGGGTTAATTTGGCATGCTTTTGTTCTGTGTGTGTGTGTGTGTGTGTGTGTGTGTTGTACAGGTGTGTGTGCAGGCACATAGTGAGAAGCCGGGGCTCTCTAGGTAGGATAGTGCCTAAAGAAGAAAACACTTCTACGACTTAGAAATAACTCCCCCCATCTTGATAAAAGAGTTCTTTTGTTCCTGGCTGTCCTCCTTGCTATGGTTTCCAGAGATTGTTTCATTTTTCCTGTTCCTTTGTTTTTATTTCTGTCTCATCCTTTCTTCTCTGGCTCTTTCAGGAGCCCCGAAGTTCACAAAAGGCTTAACTTACCACCATGGCATAAAAATGTCAGGAGTTTACCTGTTGTTGAACAAATTACAGATACAGAAGGAAACACCTTCGCAGAGCATTTCTATTCCATTCTAGCCTGTGGGCAAATTCATCTTGCTTGCTCTTTTTATTTCATGCATATTGATTCTAGGACTGTTCCGTATGGATATCCGATGCATCTCCCCACAGAAGAGTGAGGGCATATAGATGTGCAATTACACTAGTGAGCAACCCAGCATGAGTGTATTCGGGGAACAAAACATACTCTTCATTGGAGGCTTAGGCTTTCGCTAAACCGAGTGCCCTAATTTGCCCTAATGCTCTGTCTTTTGAGCTTCAGTGATTAGCAGATAGGGGTGAGGGGTGGGGAGAGGGTAGGGAGGGGGTAGGGGGGTGCTCCAGCAGTGATTAGCAGATAGTGGTGAGGGGGCGGGGAAGGGGTGGGAAGGGAATGGGGAGAGGGTAGGGGGGTGCTCCAGCTGTGCTGAATGGAAGCAGAGCCAGCTCAGAGCACTTTAGCTTTAAAGCAAACCCCTCATTAAGAAACATGTAAAGCTGCATTGGCTATACTGAAGATGGAGGCAATGAAAAGACAGCCTTGGTAAAAAATAGCACACATTTACTCTCCACACTGGTATTTAATCCATTATGGAGTCATTTCTGTCCCTTTTTCTGATTCAACATTCCTTTCAAAAGCCTTCTCCCACGCTGGTCAATGAGAGCAGCTGTGCTTATCTAAGCAGCGAGGTTGCAGATCCTCAGATTGGAGTCAAGGTGGATCTTCTGGTGGCAACTCTGGGGAACTTGGGGACACAGCTCATAGTGTCACAAGGGGACACTCAGAGGCCTTTTGAGACCCGGTTCCTCCTACTGTCATATTTAATCTTTATGTGAAATGTTCGCTCTCATTTAAATAAATTATAAAATGAGAGGCATCCATAAAGATAGCACCTATGTCAAGTCAGGCTTGAGTGCATAAATTTCTCCAAATATTCCTTATTAATTAAATAGCTTGGAGCCACTCCTATGGTAACAAAGCCCTCAAGTTTAATGAACTATCACAATGACAACTGGTTACGTGGTCTTAATTTTACCCTCTGGAAGCATTCTCAGTGAGGAATTAGTCTCACTATATAAATATTTTCTCAATCCCAAAATTAGCCCTAAATTTCAGGTTAAATCGGTTTTTCCTCTTTATGGCAGAATGGACAAGTTTTGGTGACCTGCATTTTGTAATTTCCAAAGCAGGTGCCCTACTTTATGTAAAATATAGGCTGTAGAGTCTCAGTTTGTCTTTGTTTTATATAGTGATTGGTTGTTTTTTTTTTTTAAGTGTTATTAAGTCATAATACAAATTCAGGACCTAGAATTGTTGATACTGTGTTTCAAGAGAAACAATGCTTCTTGCTGCTATTTATGGGTAGGGGAGAGGGTGAGGGAAGAGAGAAGCTGTTGGGTGCTGTTGGTGTGCCTGACATAAAAAGACCCTTCCCTTTGCACCTGCTCTTCTGTACTGACTAGGTCTGGCTTTATTGTAACCATTTTAACCTTGGTCTTGGAGTCTCTTATATTCTTGTTTTTTCCATCAAATTGCTCTTTGCCTGAGAATTTTCCTACCTTACTTAATTCTATAGCCCCAGCATATGGACAGTACTTGTCATATAATAGGCACTTAATTATTGCTTGTTACATGAATGCTTAATAAATATCAAGCCTAAATTTACAGAACCACTAAACCAACTGTGAAAAAAATCTTAATCTAGTCTGCACTGACTAATGAGGAATGTAGTCGCTTCCTTAATAAATACATCATTCGAGTAGCAGACTTGCAGCCAGAACTTGGATCACTGCAACCTGTCTGCTTCCCCATGCTGTTCCTCTTCCTCCCCCAAGGCTGCCTCTCGTACTTGACCTCACATTTCCTTTAGAGTCAGTTCGTGTCTGAGCTGACCTGTGGTGAGAAGTGGATCAAACTTTCGTGCGCTGATTCAGAAAAATGGGTCAGGGGGCACCTGGGTGGCTCAGTCAGTAAAGTGTCTCCCTTCAGCTCAGGTCATGATCCCAGGGTCCTGGGATCAAGCCCCACATCAGGTTCCCTGCTCAGTGAAGAGCCTATTTCTCCCTCTTCCTCTGCCCCTCTCCTTGTTTGTGGGCTCTCTTTCTTACTCTCTCTCTCTCTCAAATAAATAAAAGAAAGAAAGGAAGGAAGGAAGAAAGGAAGGAAGGAAGGAAGGAAGGTGGGTCAGTAGTTGCCTGAACTGCCAGGCATTCTAGAACTGTGCCAGGGTTCAGAAAGAGTCCCAGTGCTGGGTGGTGATGAGTACCATGGGAGCATATGAGTGTGTTGGTGGCTGTGCTGGAGGGACTGGAGGTTCAAGCGCCACACTTGAAATTTAAATAAGTCCCTGCTTGCTGAGCACCTGTTTTGTGCAAGGCATTCCAGCAGATGCTCAGGGTAAGGTTGGCATTTAAAAATTAATGAGGAGTTTACCTAAGATCAAATATTAACCAAGAAGGAAAACTACTGTGACTTCATAAAAGGTCGCGGACTCTGAAAAGAGATGTGGCGCCCAAAGACCTGAGTTTGAGTTGAGAAACAGCAATCTAGCAGGTGGGCACCACCGGGCATATCATTTAACCTCTCTGAGCCTCAATATCTTTATCTGCAAAAGGTATTAAGGGAAATGCATTCAACAGTCAATAATAAAACACTAAAGATGGCTTAAAAAATAATATATTGTCTCATTTAACCAGAAGCGAGGAAGTAGGTCATTCTAGAGTTGGCGAACTCAGTAGCTTGTTGCTGATGTGAGGACATTGGGCTCTCCCACCTTGCAGCTCTGCCATTCCCAGGGTGTCGGAAATGTCTCTGTGGTAGTCACAACATGGCATCACCAGCTCCAAAAATTCAATCCTCACATAGCAATGTCCCAGAGTAAAAAAATGGGAAGGAGATGGTCAGCATTTACCTGTTTATTTGCATTATTGTTTCCCCAACATCTTCTTTTTGTCTCATAGGCTGGAACTGGGTCCCAGCACCTGGTATCTCTAGATTCGCCCACAGTAAAGGGGAGGGGGTCCAGCAGGACTGATTCTGATGAGCAGGATTCATTCCCTGGGGCCCAGGTCAACACTGCCACACACCTGAATGAAATCCAGACTCCGACAGTAAGGAGGAAGGAAGGAATTAGGACTTGTCAGGAAACCAGGTGCCTGTTACAGAAACCTAACCCACAAATCTTATGTGAGGCTTGAAGTAATGGGAATGAAAGTGCACTTTGTAAACTATAAATCACTGCACAGCTTAAAGTTATTATTTCTGCCATAATTATATTTGCTAATAGCGAGTGTTCTCACCTGGGGCATTTTGCTTCATTTGTTCCCTGTGAGGAACTTCATAATAATGGGTTATCCAGGAAAGAGAAAAATACCAACTTGTCTCCAAGTTCCTGGACTTAGGTAAATATAGCTGGTAGCTACTAAAATTAAAGTATCTGTGCACTTTCTCCGAGGGAATGAATGTTTCCTGTTAGTTAGAATTTGAGAGGGTAATTGAGATGAGGCCTGAGGACCAATGAGGCAGGGGGCTCAAGGGGGACAGATGCCATCTGGGTAGTGGCCTCACTGCCCCCAAATTGCTTTGGAGTGGAAGCATCCCCAGATACACATGCTTATACCATGTGGTCCTACCCTACTGGTCAGAAAGGACTGGCCCAGAGGAGAACACCAGACTCATGCTGGATCAGTCCTGTTCTCTGTATCTGATGAAGTTTAAAATTGAAACACAAACCTGGAACTACCAAGCCCTGAAGATAGAGCTCTGGCGGGAAGGCCCACAACCTCCAGCTCCTGAAGTGTTTAGCACTGCCATGGGCCGCTAGATCCCATAGGATCCTGCAGTACCTTACCTGGGAGGATAGCAATTTCTAAGCAAACAAGACATTTTCCCTTCCTTCTTGATGCCTCCCCTTGATCTTGTCCCATCACTGACCACTAACCTGCTAGTACAGACAGCTGTTCCTTTCCTACCTTCTGAATTTCAAAATTTTATGTTCTCAAGAAGGAAGAGAAATTTTTCTTCTCCTAATGAATCATTCCTCTTATTATATGAACATGATCTTATGCATGCCAGCTTAAAATAATATCGCATTCTTTACCTATACTGCCTTCTAGAAACTGCCCCGTTTCTTTATTCCTATTCACAGCAGAACCCTCAAAAAGATTGCCTCTACTTGTTACTTCACTTCCTCTTCTCCTACTCCCTCATGAACCCACTCCAATTAGGCTTTTGATCTTATCACGATGCCTAAGGTGGGCTTGTCAAGGTCATTAGCTACCACAGCTCCATTAAACCTCATGTCAATCTTCAGATCTCTGGAGGAGAACCAGGCAGCAATGGCCATTGGAAAGATTATCTCCACTGAGTTCCAGCATGCCATTCATAATGTTCTCTTTTGACTTTACTGCTTCATTCTTTTCTGTCTCCTTTCCTGTTCCTGTCCTTTTTTCCTACTTCTCATTTTGAAGTCACTCATGGTTTAGCCCTTGGACCCCTTCACTTCTCCACCCAGGCCCACCACCCAGGTGGTCTCACTCAGCCATGGCTCAGCCCTTCGACCTTTTCTCTTTTCTCCCCACACCCACTCCACAGGTAAAGTCTATGCCAATATCTCCCAAATTTTCACGTATGCAACTGTCAATCCACATCTTCAGGTGAATGTCTAATTAGCATCTCAGATCTAACAGGTTCTCTGGCAAACTCTTGATAACTCTCCACACAATTGCTTCTCTTGCAGTCTTCCCTGTCTCCATAAATGGCAAGTTGACTCTGCCAGCTGTTCAGATAAAAAACCTTGATACATCTCTGTCATATCTATATCCACTCCATCTAAAACCAAATTATGTTGGCTTTATGTTCACAAATGCCCAGAATCTGACAATTTCTCGCCATCTTTACCACTAACACTTGACTCTAGGCCATGAACATTTCTTACATGAATTATTGCAATATTCTTCACTGGTCTCTTTTTTTCTAACTTAGGCTTCTTACAACCAACCATAAGCCTCAAAACATTCTTTAAAATTTGTCAGATCATGTTACTCTTTGCTTAAAACACCCAAATTTCTTCCCATCTCACTCAGAGTAAAAGACAAAATTCTTATATGGCCTACAAGGCACTACTTGATCTGGCCCCCGTCTTCTACTTCTCTGTCCTTATATACTATCATATCCATTCTTTTTGCTCTAGCTGCTCTGCCTTTGCTCAAATATACCACAAATTCTCCTGCCCCAGGGCCTTTGCACTGTTTTTTTTTTTCTTCTACCTGGAACATTTTGCCTGTTGTTGAAATAATCCACTCCATCACTTTCTTCTGATTTCACTCAAATTTCCTCTATCTTATAGGCCTTCCCTTTCCACCTTTGAAAATCTCATATACTACATGTTAGTATCTAGTATTACAGGGCTGCCCATAAGTTTACGGGGCTCTGGGCAACTATCTTTGATAAGGTCCTTGTCCACATAAACAATTTGACTCAAAATTGGCATGTCAGAGCCATTTTGACAGCCCAATCCCATGCAACCCAATGAAAGATATACTGCCATGATCAGTGGTACCCTCCTAGAACTGGAATCTGGCTATAAGACCGTACGATAACCCTATACATGTAAGTTGCAGACCTTATCAGGGAATTTGGCTCATCCTATGCAAGAGATAGATACTCAGAGAGTGCCACAGAGTGGGGAGATGGGGTCAAAGTCTCTTTTCAAATTTGAAATATCCTAACTGGATGGCACTGCCAGGCCCAACTTGTCCTGGACACCACAGGGACTTACAGAATTTTAAGAAAGGCACTCAAATATGCAGAGCTTCCTAAGATGCGAAACCCAAGTCAGGCACTCTGCTTCACCACTTCTGAAGGCAGTTCTCTCCCTCTCTCTCTCTCTCTCTCTCCCCCCCTCCTCCCCTCTATATATATATGTTTTCTCTCTGTCTCTGTCTCTCTCATACACTTATGTGCACACACATGCACACACACATACACCTGCACACACACACAATAACACATATACTCAATGTCCCAAAGATATACTATCAACTCCCGAAACAGTATACATTTATTCACTTAATTATTTATTTTGGATCCAATCATACCGTAATAATTTTGGGCAAGAGTCTTGTCTATTTCACTCACTGATGTAATCCCAATGCACAATCACGCTGGATTTATGGTAACTGTTCAATAAATATTTTTTGAATGTGCAAATTAATGATTGAATGCTGTCTCTAAAATATATCTCTTTAAGGGTATATGTCCCCAATAGGGAAAAGGGTTTTACTGTATTTGTCTTGCTTTTTTTGTTTACAAACACTATCGCATCTCAGATCACTTAGAAATGATCCTTTTTCAGTCTAATCTTACTGTTGACATTAGAGTGGTATATTTTTAGATATGGGAGCAGTGGCTTTGGGCTCAGACACAGACTTTTTTGTTATAGTGACTGGACATGTCATTAGAGATACAAAAAAAGGCAGGGAATCATGCAGGAAAATGGGAACACATTTCAGAATGAGTTATATGTTTGATTTGGAGATTTTGAAGAAGGGACCTTCATTGGTAACTTCCACTGAGTGGAACAAGGCCTGTGAGATATGATTAGCAGGCTGAATTGAGTTTTCAAAGCTAGTAATAAAAAGGCAATATTTTCTTATGTAGATTGATTTTATTGATTTCCTAGGATCTGATATTTCATTAACATTTCTATTTGAGGCGCAGGTTACTCACACTGTTTGAGGACTTTCTACTTCCCAATGTGCTTACTCTCCTTTCCCAAAAAGGGCTGACTGTCCCAGGAACAGATGAAACAATGGGACAAGTGCCTACCCCCTCTCCATCACACTCTACAGATGGGCAAGATCCACCCCAGCTTTTCTTGCCATTCTCTCCAGTAAGTCCCGGCTTCCCCGCCCTATCTGGGATGTCAAGGCACAGTGGGCACAGCCCTGCAGCCTACCAGCTCCTTCTCTCCCTGTAGAAGGTCACCGTCTGCCTGAGCAGCATTTTCACACTGTTCCTGCACCTGCCATGTTGCAGCTAATTGTGGCTGAGCCCTTAGGTAGCACCTGTCACATTTCCTTACTTTCTGTCATTATTATTATAACTTAAACAAAATAGAAAACAAGAAATACATAAATATATGAACAGCAAAATTGTGGTTGGCACTCTTTTTCTCAAAACTCAAGGAAATATCATAAAATGTTGAGACTTTGAGTTATACCAGCCATTTACTAGAACAGTATTTTCAAAGCGTGTTCCATGATAAAATAACTCTTCAGAATATTAATAGGTATTGAATAAAGACAGGATCAAATACTAATAGATGTTACACAAAGAGTGGTTCAGGGAAGTGGAAAACCCTGACATGAAGCAGATTACTTTAGCATAGGGTCTTCTACAACCTTACATATGCGCAGGGGCAGCGTGGTTCCAAGAGAGGGCTCTAGCTGCAAGCATTTGCCAAACCAATTTGACCACTGAATGCAATTGACTTCTAAGAACATCTTGCAGTTCTGTAACACTCTTTGGTCAGTGCTGTTAAAGAGAAGGATAGCTTGGACAAATTTTGCATCAATTAGCATAGCATCTAACTTAATAACAACCCAGAACCGTATATATCCTTCCTTTGTCTCAACTGACATTAAAGATCTTTTAGTTAGAAGTGTATATTTAAACCACACAAGGAAAAAAGACAAGGACCAGAAATGGTTTGAAAGGTGGTTTTAAAGTGTCCTTTTTATTTAGAATTACCTCCCTTTCCAAGTTTCAGAATCTCAAAGGAAAGAAGGTGAGTTGATGTTGCAACCCCATTTCATGATTGTTGTTTTCCTTTGCTGAAGATACCAGCAAACAATAACTTAGCATCACATGTACTGGACTGGTAAAAAGAAGGTAAAATCAGAATGCCAAAGATAAGACAGTGGCAGAGAAGTGAATTGGAAAAAACTTTTACCTTCTCCACCCAAGATATGACACGGGTTGCCTATTACTCATAAGAACCTGTATTTGTCTTAATAAGATGCAATAAATCTAATGGAAAATCCCACTACAAGCAGCAGATGAAATTTAAAGTAGGAAAAAAAGAAACGACTAGGGTCTAATGAATTGATACAAGGAAAGCATTTGTCTATACTCTGCTCAAAATATGTGGGTGGGCATATGAAAAAATCAAACCAATAAATCTATCTAAATCATGAAAGCCATGATTTGTTAAATTTTATTTCTTATTACACCTACAAATGCAAGCTTGTTAAATAACTTCTAGGCCCATGTTAATATAAAGATTGAAAACATCAGTTATTTAAATAAAATTACCCAAGTGAGATAGGTGGCAAGTCTACCACTCTTGGGAAGAAATCAAGTCTGAAAATAAACGTGATAATACACAACACAACTAAGAGTAAAATATTTAAAATGTCTTAACAATTCTTGAACTTGGATGAATGAAATAATTAAGTTGTTCGGAGTAAATTTCTTAACCTAGGAATATTTTGCCTTACTTCTTAGGTTGTAGACCCACTGGAATTCAGCAAAAGAAAAAAAAAAAAGGATACAAATTTCCCCTTTTTTGTTGGATTAGTTAATTATTACTGAGATCTAGTTCACTTCAGAAAGAGACTCCACCAAAAACTGTTAGAACTAACAAGTGAATTCAATAAAGTTTCAGGACACAAACTCAACATACAACAATCAGTTGCATTTCTAGACACTAACAATAAGTTATTAGAAAGTGAAATTAAAAAGGGGCGCCTGGGTGGCTCAGTGGGTTAAAGCCTCTGCATTCGGCTCAGGTCATGATCCCAGCGTCCTGGGATTGAGCCCCGCATCAGGCTCTCTGCTCAGCGGGGAGCGTGCTTCCCCTCTCTCTCTGCCTGCCTCTCTGCCTACTTGTGATCTCTCTCTCTCTGTCAAATAAATAAATATAATCTTTAAAAAAAAAAGAAAGTGAAATTAAAAAAACAATTTTAGTGTGGAACCAAACAAGACCCTGAATATCTGAAGCAATCTTGAGAGAAAAGAGCAAAACTGGAGGTATCACAATCCCAGATTACAAGACATACTACAAAGCTATATTAACCAAAACAGTATGGGTTGCCTGGGTGGCTCAGTTGGTTAAGCATCCAACTCTTTTTTTTTTAAGATTTTATTTACTTATTTGACAGAGAGAGACAGCAAGAGAGGGAACGCAAGCAGGGGGAGTTGGAGAGGGAGAAGCAGACTCCCCATGGAGCAGGGAGTCCAACACGGGGCTCCATCCCAGGACCCTGAGATCATGACCTGAGCCAAAGACAGATGCTTAACCAGCTGAGCCACCCAGGTGCCCAACCATCCGACTCTTGATTTCAGCTCAAGCTAGGTCATGATCTCAGAGTCATGAGATCAAGCCCACTCAAGTTCCGCACTGAGTGTGGAGTCTGCTTGTCCCTCTCCCTCCCCTGACTTGCTCTCTCACTCTCAAATAAATAAATAAAATCTTTTTTAAAAGCCCTGAAAAACAGTATGATACTGGCACAAAAATAGACATATGGATCCCTAGAACAAAATAGATACCCCCAAAATGAACCCATGTTTACATGGTCAATTAATCTATGACAAAAGAAGAAAGGATATACAATGAGGAAAAGACCATCTTTTCAATAAATGGTGTTGGGAAAACTGGACATGCAAAAGAATGAAACCAGAACATTTTCTTATTCTATACACAAAAATTAAGTGGATTAAATATCTAAATGTGACACATGAAACCATAAAATTTCCTGAAGAGAGCATAGACAGTAATTTCTTTGACATTGACCATAGCAACATTTTTCTAGATATGTCTCCTAAGGTAAGGGAAACAAAACCATAAATAAATGATTGGAACTACACCAAAATGAAAAGCATTTGCATAGCAAAGGAAACCATCAATAAAGTGAAAAGGCAATCTACTGAATGGGAGAAGATATTTGCAAATGATATATCCAAAATATATAAAGTACTTATACAACTCAACACCAAAAAAAAAAAAATCTGATAAAAAATTGGCAGAGGACCTGAATAGACATTTTTCTAAAGAAGACATCCAGATGACCAACAGATATATGGAAAAGTGCTCAACATCACTATTCATCAGGGAAATACAAATCAAAACCACAGTGACATACCACCTTACACTTGGCAAGGCTGTGGTGAAAAAGAAACCCTTGTCCACTGTTGGTGGGAATGTAAATTGACGCAGCAACTGTGAAAAACAGTATTCAATTTCCTCAAAAAATTAAAAATGGAAATACCATTTGGTCCAATAATTTCACTATGGGTATTTATCCAAAGAAAACAAAAACACTAATTTGAAAAGATACATGCACACTTAAGTTTATTGTAGCATTATTTATAATAGCCAAGGTATGGAAGTACCCAAGTGTCCATCAATAGATAAATGGATAAAGAAGATGTGATATATATATATAATATACATAAACATAATAAATATATAATTTTATACATAAATATTAAATTTATATTCATGTATATTTAAAATATAATATATAATATAGGGGTGCCTGGGTGGCTCAGTGGGTTAAAGCCTCTGCCTTCCGCTCAGGTCATGATCTCAGGGTCCTGGGATCGAGCTCTGCATAGGGCTCTCTGCTCAGCAGAGAGTCTGCTTCCTCCTCTCTCTCTGCCTGCCTCTCTGCCTACTTGTGATCATGCTCTCTCTGTCAAATAAACAAATAAAATCTTAAAAAATAAATAAATAAATATAATATAATATATAATATAAAGTATAAAACATTACATATATAATTTACATATATTATATTCATATATATTTAAAAAGGAAGTGAAAGATCCATACACTGAAAAGTACAAAACACTGATGAAAGAAATTGAAGAAACTAATAAGTGGAAAAATATTCTGTGCTCATGAATTGGAAAAATTAATATTGTTGAAATGTCCATACTAACCAAAGCAATCTACAGATTCAATGAAATCCCTATTAAAATCTCAATGACATTTTTCACACAAATATGAAAAATAATCCTTACATTTGTATGGAAGCACAAAAGACCCTGACTAGCCAAAACAATTTTGAGAAAGAACAAAGCTGGAGGCATCACACTCCTTTATGTCAAACTATATTACAAAGCTATAGTATTCGAAACAGCATTGCATAAAAGCAGACACATAGATCAATGGAACAGAATGGAGAGTCCAGAAATAAACCCATGCCTATATGTTCAATTAATTTATGATAAAAAGGGCAAGAATATAAAATGGGAAGGACCATCTCTTGGATAAATAGTGCTCGGAAAACTGGATAGCCACATACAAAAGAATGAAAGTAGATTATTATCTTATACCACATGTAAAAATTAACCAAAATGGATTAAAAGCTTGCATGTAAGATCTGAAACCATGGAATTCCTAGAAGAAAACATAGAGAGTATGCTATTTGAAATTGGTTTTAGCAATGGTATTTTTCTATTTGACACCAAAAGTCAAACAAAATAAAATATAAACGAGTGGGACTACATCGAAATAAAATCTGCACAGCAAAGGAAACCATTAGCAGAATGAAAAGGCAACCTATAGGATGGTAGAAAATTTTTGCAAATCATACATCTGATAGTGGGTTAAGGTTAGCACCCTGAGGGCACGGTGCTAGGAGAAAAAGCCAAACAGAAAGCCAAATACTATGTGATATCAATTATATGTGAAACACGTTTTTCTTTTAAATCAAACTCATACAAACAGAAAGAGAGAAGTGGTGACCAGGGGCTGTGGTGGGCAGGGGGATAGGAAGAGGTTGATAAAATAAAAGATACGAGGGGTGCCTGGGTGGCTCAGTCAGTTAAGCATCTGACTCTTGATTTTGGCTGAGGTCATGATCTCAGGGTCATGGGATTGAGTCCCGCATTGGGATCCCCTCTCAGTGGTGAGTCTGCTTTTCTCCCGCTCCTTCTGCCCCTCCCCCCTCAAATAAATAAATAGAGGTACACCTTTATACCTTTGTAAAGGTATAAAGAGGGGGTACGAACTTCCGGTTATACAATAAGTAAGTTCTGAGGACCTAATGCAAAGCATGGTGACTATAATTGATAACGCTGCATTAAAAAATTGGAATTTGCTAAAAGAGTAGAACTTAAATGTTCTCACGAACAAAGAAAAAAGAAGAAAATAGATAAATAAAGGGGGCTAGGGCAATGTCCTTATGTAGGTAACAGTTCTTCAAGTCCTTTATTGTTCTTGATACCTCAGTTTATAGTTATTTCTGGAAGTTGACAGATTTCATGGCAATAGCGCTTTAGCATGCTTTACTAAGTCATGTCTATTTCACTTTTCTACCTCGGGAGGTTCTCAACATCATTTGTGTAACAAATCGATTTTCCCCAATGACCACAAAATAATATTACAGATTTACCTTTAGAACATTAGAACATGAGGATTTTTAGAAGTAATCATATTCCCATATTGTACCCTTGAAGAAAATGAGATGCAGTTATGTCTAGACTACCAGATCTTCATTTGGCTGCACTTTCAAATGTCTCTCCAGCCCCTCTTCTGTTTTACCATGTCTGCTGCCCTTTATAAGACCAGCTCACTCCAATCTGCCGCCCACCCGGGTGCCAGAAAAGAAGAGCCTCAGTAAGTTTGTGTCTCTCAATAGATAAGATTTGAATCAAACCGTTCTACTTGGGTTATTTATGGAGGTGTTGGGAAAGTCCTTGATGGGATTTCTTTTGTTGATTCTATTTAGCATGCACTAACCACTGGAATTCCTTATTTCTAGAGTCCCAATGCAGTACCATAATATGATAACTGCAATAATAAGCACTTAGACACACACACACACACATGCATCCCCAGTCACATACATATGCATGCCACACACATATTACAGACATACGTATGCACACCACCCACCCACATACAAATGTACACTATACCACACCATACACTACATACACCACCCCATACACATGCACAAAACACACACATGACTGCCTCACAGACACATGTATACCGCATAGTACACATATGTATATGCATACTACCCTATATACACATGTGCATACCACACACACTACATATTACACACACACACACTACATGCTCCTTATCTACAGTGATAGGCTCCGAATACAGGTCTTTGTCTCTTGTCAGACAGATGTTGCCTGACCCCACTTCTGATTATTTATTCTGATATCCTGTTCTTCTCATTTGTCAGGATACTCCAATATCTGATTTTGGAGAATCCTGGGGCCTGAGCTGTAACTGAGTTCCCAGAACCCAGAACCCAGGCCTTTGCGGTTCATGGAGCCTGTGCTATTAGATATGCCTAGCTCTCTGCACCTGTCCCCTTAGGAGATCATGGGTCCCAGCCTCACTCTCCCTACTCAGCCAAGCTGTGAATACTCAACCTTGATGCTGTGAAATATTCTGAAATATTTAAACACTGATCGCTTTTGCTTGAAGGGAGTTAGATCTTTCTCCTTCTTTCTCCCAAATTCTGTTAATCTTGATTCACAAAGATATAGGTAAATGAACAAATACTACTGCCTTTCCAAGGAACTCTAAAATAAATTATTTTTTATTTTATTTTATTTATTTATTTTTTAAAGATTTTATTTATTTATTGGACAGAGAGAGAGAGAGAGATTACAAGCAGGCAGAGAGGCAGACAGAGAGAGAGGGGGAAGCAGGCTCCCTGCAGAGCAAAGAGCCCAACACAGGGCTTGATCCCAGGATCTCGAGATCATGACCTGAGCGGAAGGCAGAGGCTTTAACCCACTGAGCCACTCAGGCACCCAAAGAAATTATTTTTTAGACCAAAATATTTTTGCTAGGTGCACAGAATTTAAATAACTGAGGTTTACGTGTCATGTTTTCTTTGAGAAATATGTTACTGTAATTCAAGATATTTCTAGGATAGAAGGCATATGCCATATGTGAAATGTCAGAAGGAACACTGATCAGTATAGAAATCAATGCACAGAAGTATACCTAGGATTCAGATGTCCTTATGTCTTCAACTATTATAAAGAAGCACTTTTTCTTGGAAAAAAAAAAATTCAAAAAAGAACGGGATATGTGGATCTACTATCCCGTGACAGAACAAAAGGCAAATGGGTGGTGCCTGGTGGCCGTGACAAAGCCATATGATGGTATTGTGAATTTTTAAGAGTATTTTTTTTTTTTTACCAGCCAGAAATTCGTCTTGGAAGGGGGAGATGAGGACAGGATATCCCTCACAATCAGAGGGAAAATAAACATGAAGGCAGCATCACTGATTTCATCTGTAATAATAAGGAGACTTGACGAGCTTAATGCAATATTCACTAGAAAGTTATGGAATCACAGTGTGAACAGACACATGTCTTCATAGTATAAGATATTCAGGTTCATAAATGAAAGCAGGTTAAAAATTTTTGAATTGGATTAAAAACCCGTGGTGCCAAAATGCAAACCAAGGGAAGACTCTTAAGGAAACTGATTTAAGATTATTTTAGCTTTAATAGTATAATATAAGCCAGCATTTGTGTATCACAATCTGGAAAGCTCCATATTAAATGGTTACTCACTAGTCACCCATTCAAGGCATATAAACCGGATCAAAGGGGGACCTGGGGAAAAGTGCATAAGTCAATGTCCATGCGAGCTATGAATCTGCTATCAGCCTATGCTGCATGCACAGAACAGAGGGGGCACTCATTTAAGCTGCTTGCAATAGGGAGTCAGGGAGGTCCAGTAGAAAAAGCAAGAACTTAGTACAAAGTGAAGTCTATTTGTCCTAGGACAAGTTATTTAAGCTCTCTAAGCTTCGATTTTCTCATTTATTAATTAGGAAAATAAGATGAACTTTGTAAAAGAAGACTTCCTTTCAAGGCTTTAGCGCATTTAGGAACACAGGGAATGACAAGTAAGGACTCAAAAAATGTTCATTGTTTCCCTGTCTTCTTGAAAACTTACATACAAAAAAAAAGAAAACTTACATACAATGAAATACATCATTGAATGATGTCATCTCAATGACGTGATAACGTCATTGAAAATTTCAAACTAGGACCGGTGCCTTTTTGTTAGCCTCTCTACTGGCTACTGTTTGTGGGAGAGGAAAAACTTTTCCTCTACCTTTTTGAATTTTTGCCTGAGGGTATGCAAATTAAGCGAACAAAAGAAATTAACAGAGGAAGAGGCCCCACCATTATTACTAATATTTATGTGCATAGCAGTTCAATGAAAAGGAGAAAAGCCCCAAGAAAGGTTAATCTGGAGCTACACATTATTCTAACAAAGGAAAGGAAGGGTTGATAAATCATGTGGGAGTGACTAGGAAACACATGAGGGACCTAATAAATAATGGTGATTTTAGCAGGGTCTGTTCATGAAAACTCAGTGTAGACTCTGCATCTCTGGTGGTAAGAGTCACTCTTCTTTTCCTGCTACTGAGTGGGCAGTGCCATGGCAAAGGGAAATTTGTGCCCTGTTTTAGGCAGCTAAGGAGTGGGGGTTGGGCTGGGGGGGAGAGAAGTCTTCCTGTATCTGTTGATTCTCACCTGTCTTGAGCTCAAATAATCCTTATGACAAAGCGGCATACTTTGGGGTGGCATATACTGATCCCCTTCATGTTGGACAGTTAGTTTATATACACCACTTACTCTGAATAATAGAGAACTATCTGGGAAGAACTTTGCTTGAAAATGTATCTATCCTGAGATATTTGAGTTTCTGATTCCTGAGAGTAATGTCTCAGTTTTATTCAAACACAGTTCAAAGGAAGCTCTTAGAAGATCAGCTCCTCAGAATTTCTGCCCAACCTAAAAGAGGTTAAATGAATTTCCAGGTCAGCTTTTCTTGAAACAAAACTCATGTATACTCCCCTGGGTCCTTGCCATGCACTTATTCATTGTATTCACCATGAAGATATTCTGGTGTGGCTCCAGACCAGACGAGACGTCCCAGTAGTAATGAATATTAATGTTATTGTGGTAAGGAATACAATCCTGTATATAAATATGGGGAAAAAATTATTGCCATTTTGGAATTTAATGCTTTTGGAACGAATAGGCTCCAGTTATTTCACTGAGAGGTAATTTGCTTATATAAGCTTTTGGTGTTTACAAAATTGTAAACAATGAGAAATTATAACTCAGAAATTCTAGGATTCTGGGTTCATCTGGGTCATCAGAAGGAACTAGGCCACCACACAGCACTAAATAGGGTGAGACTTTTAGAAATCTGAGTTCTTCCTCAACACTCCCATTCCAGAACCATGTCGTAATCATGTAGTCAATTGGTGCTGACTGTATTCTTTCCTATTGTCAAGTGGTTCTATTCCTTCTGCTACTTCCAGTCTGTAAACACAAGGTAATTCGCCTTTCCAAAGTATGACATCATGAGAGTATGTGGTTTCAAATGCACCTGACGTAAAGAACTTTCAAGAATTTGCCTCTCTAATTGTGTTGCCTTCCCCCTTAAAGTGTCCCTCTTTCTTATACCATTTCCACTGCAGGATGTCTAAGAAAATGTGTAGATTTATGAAGGAATTATTTCCTTGTGGTTTGTTGTTTAAAGGTTGGGTATTCCCGGAAGCCAGGCAGAGAAGATAAGGTGTAAATTTTCAGAATGTTACAATTCCAATTTTTTTGAGTGGACTCCAAGCCAACATTATATATAACCAAAATGTTACTATATCCCATAACTCTTTCTATTCCTGTTCCTGGCCTTTCCTACTGAAGACCACCAGCTGCAATGAATTCTGCTGAAACGCAGAGTGGTTTTGTGACAATAACAAATGAGGACTAGGATGAGATTACAAAGTATATATCCACTTGAAGCTTGAGGTTAGATTTCAGAATTTGGTTTTTTTGCAATGTGCATGCCTGGTTGGATTCCGCAGTCTCCAGATGCATTGGATGGATACTATTGCATCAGACAGATGTTGGCTAGCTTGAGCGTTCCACAACATTTCTGCTTTTGCAGTCCTTCTGCTTGTCCTGGTTTTCATCTTTTCCCCAGTGCATTTCAAAAAGTATAATTGCATTCATTACTGGGGATAGCACAAGTGGGTTTCATAAAGTGCTTATAGCTTTGTTGAATTTTTTTAATGAACAAAACCAATGGCACCAGGCTTAAGACAAACTATCTGGACCAATAATTAAACCTTATTTCATATCCACATCCACTATGAAGTTGTTTTGCTGTTATTTGTACCTTTTGAAAAGGCAGTAATTCTTTCACATCCCCTTGAAATTTAGACCAAAATACTCAAAAGTTTATTTAGATTATTTATAGTCAGTTAGAGGCTGAATTTTGTCCTCCCAAAATTCATATGTTGAAACCCTTATCTTTGGAGATCAGGCTCCTAAAGAAGTCATAAGAGTGAGGCCCTAATTCCATAAGATTGGTGTCCTTATGAAAAGAGGACACAGGGAAAAGGCCAAGGGCATAGCAGGAAGGCAGCCATCTGCCAAGGAGGGAGGCCTCAGGAGAAACCCACTGTACTAGTACCTGGATGCTGGACTCCCAGGCTCCAGGACTGTGAGAAAATGATTTTTTGTTGTTTAAGCCACCAATTTGTGGTGTTTTATTATGGAAGCCTTAGCAATCTAATACGTATTCCATATGGGAATTTAATTCCTTCTGTTTTAATTCCCAGATTTGATTTAAAAAAAAAAAACTAACTTATAAAGAAATAAAAAACAACAAAACCTTTAGCCTCTGAATAATAATTTATTTTCTTAATGATTAATAATAATTCCAGATTAGTAATAATACCATGATAAGAACATCAACTTTAACACTTATTTATTACATTGTTCTTAATACTAACAGGCTCAAAATATAAAATTCATACTCAACTCTCATTTATCTGCTAATGGAAGACGGCAGAGGTCACCAGACACAAAAGGGTGTGTTACCTCTCATAATATCATCCTGTCCCTCACTGTCATCTCTACCTGATTTTTCATCGAACTTACACTGGTCTCTCTGGCTTTGACATTAAACTACATAAGTTATGAATAAACAGAAAAAAATGAGTTAATAATAGTCATCCTTTGATAACAATATCTGGTAAATACAAAAAGAGAGATAAGCAAATGATCACAGAGCATCGATGCCAAAAATTAGTAATACTGGATCGGGAGAGTCCTAGGCTCACAGTGTAGTTCCATTAAAATGTATGTGTTATACCGAATAGACTTTCAGTTTATCTACCTACTCCCCTGAGGTTTAGGGTTTAGGAACCCTCATTGGTCTGATAGCTAGTCTCTTTCTTTCTTGTTTCTTTCTTTCTTGTTTCTTTCTTTCTTTCTTTCTTTCTTTCTTTCTTTCTTTCTTTCTTTCTTTCTTTCTTTCTTTCTTTCTTTCTTCTTTCTTCTTTCTTTCTTTCTTCTTTCTTTTTCTTTCTTTCTTCTTTCTTTCTTCTTTCTTTCTCTTTCTTTCTTCCTTTTTTAGATTTATTTATTTGAGAGAAAGAGAGTGAGTGAGCAAGCATGCGCACATGCACACGCAAGTGGGGGAGGGGCAGAGGGGGAGAGAGAGAGAGAATACTTAAGCAGATTCTCCACTAAGCAAGGAGCCAGATGCGGGGCTCAATCCCTGGACCCTGAGATCATGACCTGAGCCAAAATCAAGAGTCAGATGCTCAACTGAGCCACACAGGTGCCCCTGCTAGCTAGTTTTTAAGGAGAGAAACTGAAGACAAAGCTAAGGGTTATCCCAAGGAGAGAACTTGTGTTAGACTCCCATTTACAACTGAGACCCCTGAGAGGCAATTTGTTTTGTGGGTAAACTGAGAAAAAATACTGTACTCTCAGAACAAGATTATAAGAAGTTCCTTTCCTGACCTTAACTCTGGGTAAAGAAAAGGAAAAGACAGAGAGAGAAATGCCTTCTCTGACAATCCCTGACAACCAGTTCAGCCTCATAGGACAATAAGGATGAAATAAATACTACCTATGTGGCTCTAAATAGTACTAGCCAAAATTTAAGTTAATTTTAGTTTTGTTCTAGGTGGCTTGCAGAAGTGAACCATCTCTAATAGGATACTTCCTTAAACTGGGTCCAAAATAATTTCCATTAATGATACATATGAGAAAATTTGCTTACGGAAAAATCATGAAACACTTGAGGAAATAAGGGATAATGAGCAAATGCTGAGAAAATGACTCGCTGCAGAATTATAATAAAAATTTTACAGATATTAGAATTAACAGATAAAGAACATAAATTTGTAATATATCTAATCATACTTGTCAAGAGTATAATGGACGTGGTCAGGAGAATTTGAAGAGGATTAACTAGAGCTTCTAGAAATAAACATTCTAGTAAATAAAGTTTAGAACACAATGGAAAAAATTACAACAGACTGAAAATAGCAGAGAAGAACATGAATTGAGTCATAATGTGCCTCTGAGGGAATACTGTAAGTACAGTACAGAGAGACTAATGAAATATGGAAATATGAGAGAAGCAGATATAGGGGTTGAGTGGAGGGATCTAACGTATATCTAACAGGACTCTATAAAGTGGGAATGGAGAGAATAGGATAAAATAAATGAAGGGTCAGAATTTTGCAGAACCAATCAAAGACTCTAATCCACAGGTGTGGAAAGTCATCCATGCAAACAAACAAAACCCCATCCCTAAACACAGCATACAAGAAGAGGAACAATGAGTGTAGCCACTGACTTCTCAAAGCAATAAATGCCAGGAGTCAAGGAAATAACAGAAGCGATGAGAAAAATTGCCCATCAGCCTTGTCATATATAGAGAAAAGCTATTGCAAAACCACGTGAATCAAAAACACAAGTTAACAAAAAAGTTTAATTACAAAAGATGCTTATTAAAGAAACCTCTAAAGGGTATACTGCAGGAAGAATGAAAACAATAGTAGATGGAAGGTCTGAGGAAGGAATAAAGAGCAGAGAAATATTAACTGTTAAGCATATGGGTAAATCTGGCCTGTATTGACTATGAAACAATAACTGTGTTCAAAGAATGGAGATAAAAACAATGTTGAAATAGAATACCTAATATCGATACCATATAGTTTGGTCAGAGAGCAGGAGTTAATGATCCTGAGGTCCATGTATTTTTCAGCAGGGCAGAGATACTGCTGAAATTATTAAAATTTATAAAGTCACTCCCCAAAGAATAGAAACAGAGAATACAGCTTCCGGAATAACAAAGGAAAAAGAAATGTGAATGAAGAGAAAGCAGTCCCAGAAGATGAGAAATCATGGAGATTATATAAAAAGAGAGGGAAGAAAGCAACCGCAAACTATAGAAATATAATCTACGTATTTTGGAAATCACATTAACATTCTTTGACAAAAAGGCTTCCATTATAATATCAAGATGGTTGGATGTGGATTTTTAAATTCCAGAGTGATGAAAGGATACAAATAGCCAAATCATGTAAAAAATTAATCAAATGAAAGACATGTCTACATTAGTATCAGATAAAATAGACTGTAAGAAAATATATTCTGATAAAATTTTCAAATGATTAGAATGATATAAAGTTTCATGAGTTTAGGAGTCTCTTATGGTTTGTCTCCTTCCTGATCCCCTCTTGTTTCATTTCCCTCTCCCACCCCCCACAACCCCCCACCCTGCCTCTCGAATTCTTCATATCAGAGAGATCATATGATAATTGTCTTT